>QJPP01001062.1:0-619619 GCA_003996215.1 Jaltomata sinuosa | reverse complement strand
AGAAAAAATGTATTTTTATGGGAAAAAAATGAGTTTGGGTGGGTGGAGGTGATATAGGTGGTGGGGTGTGTGTGTGTGTGTGGTGGGGGATGTTAAAGTGGGGTGGGTGGATGGGTGAGGTGAGATACAAAAAAAAAATACTTTTTTATTAAAAAATAATTTTGTTTTTAATGAAAGAATTGAAAAAAATTAAAAAAAATTGATGTGGGGTGGAGGTGGGGTGGGGTGGGTGGGGTGGTGGATGTGGGGTGAAATAGAAAACATATTTTTAAGAAATTATGTGAGGTGGAAGTGGGGGGTGGAGGTAGGGGTGGGAGTAGGAGGGTGGAGTGGGTGGGATTGGGGTGTTATGAAGTTGAGGACTTGTTTTCCCTACTTTCATTAGAGAAGTCGTTTTTCTTATTTTGGAGGAAAATATTTTCCAAATTTTTTTGACCAACCAAACACAAGAAAATTGAAAAACAGCTTCCAGAAAACATTTTCCTCCATACCAAACACACTCTAAATTTCAACTTTGGATAAAATAAATTAGCCCATGAAAATATAGTCCATTCAATCTGTCCGAATTAAAATTAATTATCCGTTCATTTATAAGCTCAGTCCAATTCATAAGTTGATGCCTAAACTTGTTCAAAAAAATAATTGACGATATAATTTTTCAGATGCCCGTGACCTTGACCAAGTGAAGTGCATCAAGGGGAGAATGACAAAGTTTTGACGGAGGAAGTACTTATTATGAAGAGATAGTAGTCATACTTTCATAAGCTTTTAAATGAGGCGAGGGGCGAAGGCATTGTGCTGGGAGACTTGGAGCACTCAGAGAGGCATCGTGATTATGATTATTGTAGACATATAAAGGTTGAGGAGGTTAACAGTGCTATTAGCAGGATGCGTAGGGGTAGAGCGACTGGGCCAGATGAGATTCTGGTAGGTTCAATGTTATTTTCAGAACGACGAAGATGCTTGAAGCTTGGAGATTGAGTACGATGATTTCACTGTACAAGAACAAGTGGGACATTCAAAATTGCAACGAGTATAGGGGTATCAAGTTGTTAAGTCACACTATGAAGGTTTGCGAAAGGGTTGCGAAGTTGAGGTTAAGGGGAAACGTAACTGTTTTTGAGAATCAATTCGGATTCAGTCCAGGGTGTTCGACTACTGAAACCATTCATCTCATAAGGAGACTGGTGGAGTAATATAGGGAGAGGAAGAAAGACTTACACATGGTGTTCATCGATCTAGAGAGCTTACGACAAAGTCCCATGGGAGGTGCTATGGCGGCGCCCTTAGATAGGTAAGTGTGGAGAACACGGATTAGGGTAGAAGATTAGTAGGGAGAAACGTGGAGGTTGTGGTAGTAGTCGTAGTGTTTCACTTATAATGTCTTATTCTGATAGTTTTGGTGATGTCTGTTATTTTGGGTAGATTGATTGTAGTATTATTCAGTGATAATCTTGTTTCTGTTACTATTTATTATTTTGGTACTACTTATTATTTTTTGTTCTTATATTATGCCCTTTTTTAGATTAATTATGTCTTAAGCTAGGTCAGAAACAGTCCATCTACCTTATTTTTGAGGTAGTGGTACGGACTAAATACACTCTACCCTTTTCAAACCCCCATTTCATGATAATATACTAGGTATGTTATTGTTGTTGCTTTATAATTTTTGATGATGGTGATTTCGATAGAGAGTGGTGATATTGGTGATGACGGTGATAAGATTATTAAAGGATATTGGAATCAATGGAGGTGCATTTGTGATATTCTATTGTGATGGCTAATGAAATAAAAAGGGGTGGTGGTTGGTAAAATTTATGATAATAATGTTAAATTTTTTTTATCATAACAAGTGAAATTAGTAATGGTGATAGATAAATTGTGAACGACTGATAAAATTAAAAATAGTAATAGATTTTGTGGTGTCTAGTGAAATAGGCAATAATCATAATTGATGAAATTGATGAGTAATGAGTTCATTGATGGCTGGTGAGAATTGGTGATTGATGATAAAATTGATGATTGTGAATTTGGTAAAAAAAATATAAATTTAATAATAGCTGATGAAATAAGTTCATAGAGAGTAAAATTAGTGATGATAATAGTGTTGTGATATTTGTTGGTGTGAATGTTGATGTTGTGATTTTAGATGGTGATTAATTTGATGGTAATCGTCGGTGATGGTAGTAGGTGAAATCAGTGATGACAGTGTTGTGATATCTGTTAATAACAATGCTAATAAAATTGATAATAATTGATGAAATCGAGGTGGAGACAGTAGAGTTTGATAGTGGATAGTGAAGAAAAAAATCGAGATACATGACAAAGAGTATCTTTGAGATTTTACATAATGTTGATGTGATAATGACATTGGAGAAATTGTAAAACTTATTTCATCATCGAATATATATGTATTAGAGAGTATTAATTTTGTTTCAAATAAAAATATGAGGTAAATATCACATGTAAAATTAGAAAGTTAAAATGACCTTTTTAAACAAGTTCAGGCGATAATTGGTGATTATATATTTACAAATTGATGATGAAGTTGATGGTTATGAATTTGATAATGACTGATGAAAGAAGTGGTCATGGAGTGTAAAAATAGTGATGATGGTGGTGTTGTGATATTCCTTGATGGTGATGTTGTTTTAGATGGTGATGAATTTGGTGGTAACCGCCGGTGATAGTAGCAGGTGAAATTAGTGATGACGATGTGGTAGAGACTTAAGTCAAAGTGATAGATCACTATCACTATAGATAGATGATTTTCTTGGATTGTGTTCAATGACATCTGATATGCCAACAATGGCTTACTGAGAGATCTTACACGTTTTATAGGGTGCTTATATCTTTTCATAAGTAGAAGTATGAGTAGAGCCGCTCTTCCCATATTCTTAATTTCCCTTGGTTCAACCAATAGATAGGTCAAAAATATATTTCTGGATAAAAATGAATAAAAAATCTTTTGCCAATAAATCGATCAAATCAATAATCAAGTTTATGTGTCTTCTGTAAAAATGAGAGAGATGGGCTTTCCACTAACACTTTTTCAAATACTCCCTCTTTTGAGAACGCTTTCTCAAGCTTTTTTCCTCATTCCTTTTGGCTTAGGGACGACAAGTATTATGTCTCGAGTAAGATACCGGTGACCTTTACATTCACTTTAATTTTTATTTTCAAATAAGATTAAGGCGTGAGCCATGGTTTCTTTGTGGTGGTCTTTCACCATCTTCCTTTTGATTAGACTACATCTTTGAATTCGGTCTTTTGCTACTCTTACAGTCCTTTATTTTCGTATTGATTGTCGATCTATCTCATATTTGCAACTTGCTTAATGTCATGCTGGAAGTGTAATCTTCAATCAGATGTATTGATGTGAGTTATACTCCGCGATGAGCCAAATGAGCGTATGACCTTGCCTTGCCATTTGATACAAGAGAGCAGGAAAAAGACAACAATAGTTATTCTAATTGAATGTCAATCCGCATGTAATTGATTTAGGGTTTATATATATCAAGCCTTATTCAAGTTTTGTGCGTATGTTCATCTATGTATCTTCGTTTTCTTCTTCTAAGCATGTATCTATGCACATATACACTGGATACTGACTTATTTGATGAACGTATCAGTATATATCTGACACCAAATACATGTATCTTTGATACTAAATATATATATCTGGATACACTGTATGAGATTGATACTGAATACACTAGATAAAATTGATACAGAATACACTGAAGAAAATTGATGTTTGATACAAATACACTAGATACAAACAGATACATAAAATTATAAAAGTCATTATTGATACTGTTAATTAGAAATCACAGACAAAGTGAATCACGGATAAAGTTACTTGAATTTTTTTTTTTGCAGTGATGAAAAGTTGATAAAAGAGAACTTAGATTTTGTTGCTTTGTTTTTAAGCTTATGAATACACATGATTTTCAGAAAATATTATAGGCGTAATTTTCTCCTTGTTTAATACGTTTCAGTTATAAAAGATCTTAATAAGCTAAAAATAGACCACTTTTAACGCACATGTGAGATACATTGGTCACTCGAATCAGATATATGTATTCGAAAATAAATCTCTGACAAATCATGTAATTATTAAAACTATCATTTCATTGAGTAATTAGCACCTATAATAGCGTGCTTTATGAAATTTTCTCTAAAACGTAAAAATCACAAATTTGAGGGGCAAAAATTAAATATCATTTCAAAATAAGAACATTCGTGTGAATGACCCTATATAAATCCTCATGGAGTAAAATGTAGTAGCATTAGGGACCCTGATCGAAAGGAAGACTTTTGAAGTTTGTGATTTAAAGCCTTAGATAATTGCGTGATTGTAAATCATTTCATTAAAAGTAAAAGAACAATTTTATTATTTCTAAATTTAGAAAGATAATATTCTTTTTTTGAACGAACTAAAAAAAAAGTGTCACATAAATTAAAATAAAAAAAGTATTTCCTGAAAGATATAAATCGAATAAGGTTTAAGAAAAAGCAAGAGAGAGAGAATATATGTCTTTTCATAGATTCCTCTCAATTCTTTATGCTTTTGTAGTGGGGGAATGAGAACAAAAAAAAATAAAAAAATTCTCCCCAACAAAAAAGTTTTTCATTATAAAGGTTTGTTTGGTATGAAAGAAAATATTTTCTATTTTCTTAAAAAATAAGTGATTTTTTCATATTTTTTCTTCAATATTTTGATAAGTGTTATCCCTGGGGATGGGATCGGAGAGTGGGGGGTGGCAAGACGGTCCAGGGCGAGGGTTGGGAAGTTGGGTGAGTGAAGAGGAGGCAATAAGTTTGAAAGTCACTTAGAAAACCTATTTTTCCTACTTTCAATAATGAAATCATTGTCCTCATTTTTAATGAACTACTAAAAAGAAAGTTATTTTCCAAAACATTTTGAGCATTCAAACACGAAAAATTAGAAAAAAAAATTCAGAAAATATTTTCCTCCTTACCAAACACACCCCAGGACTCCCCACCGTAAGAAAACAAGCCTGGAAGAAACTACGGAATTTTTCTGACCAGGGTCCCTAGTGCTACTACACGTTAGTTCATAACTTTTAACATGACACAGAGACAAACAATTGAAAACAAGACTTAAAAGAAAAGCTCTGAACTTTTGCATTCATAGAGTTAGTACTGTAAAATATATATTTGCTCCTGAATGTGATTTATGTCAGATATGACTCCCAGTCTATTTTCAAAGAGGAAATGCAGTGACTGAGCAAATATAGAAGATAGGAAATAAGATTAAGTTTAGGCCCCTCTGGGGCTATTCAACTGCAGTCTCACTCAATTTAGTATTTGCAAATACAATATAACAAGACAACATCTCCCAGGCCGCCTATAGGCCATAACAACATGTAGTATGTCTTATTTAAAAGAGAGACGAGCATTAGCACACTGTAACGCCAGCTGAAGTTTTTGATACTATAAACTAGTTTACTTCCACTTCTTGAATTTCCCTCCAAACATCCCGCCCTTGCCATGCTTAAACTTGCCGTGCTTTCCATGGTTGAATTTCCCATGCTTAAACTTGCCTCCTCCATAATGACCTCCGCCATAATGACCGCCTCCATAATGACCTCCTCCAAGATGACCGCCTCCAAGATGACCGCCTCCATAATGACCGCCTCCAAGATGACCGCCTATAAATGGGACACCACCATGTCCCATGTGAGATCCACCGTGTGACAGCCTATGAGCACCATAGGCAGCAGCGGCAGCTGCAGCACCTCCAGCTAACATTGCCCCCATGTTACCATGCCCTGAAATGCAACAAGCGAAAAAAGGCGAAAAATTAATAATGAAGAACTTGTCAAGAAGTACTTGGTCACAAAAGTCTCCCCTCAGCTATTATTGAAGCAGAGCTATAATTATATGTTCACTGTTTCAGTGCGCACGACTTATTAACTGTTCATTATTTTCGTGCATCTAGTCTAGTTGTAGAAGTGATACCGTTGCTACAAAAGAAATTTAATTAGACAAATCCAAAGGGTGCTACCAATTAGCCAGTATCTTTTTGGGGTGTGCTTAGGGAGGACTAGGGAGAATGGGGGTTGACAACTTGTAAATTACTCAATGAGGCCTTTAACAAGTCACTTCCAAGAAACTTGGGAAAAAATAATACCTGACTGGTGTGGAGCACCATGATGACCTGACTGGTATCCTCCTTGTGGGTACCCTTGCTGCGGAGGATAACCCAGTGGAGGATACCCTTGCTGCGGAGAATAACCCTGTGGAGGATACCAACGCGAACTGTACCCTTCAGAAGGATATTCCATATTTCACTAGTACCTAAAACAGATAAATACTTGTCAGACAAATAAAACGAAATATTTGCAGATGATAGAGATGATGAGCCACAAGATCTCAATAAATACTCTTTCAACTTTAAAACCTAAAATGCTTTCTGAAACATCAATCAGTCAAAGACAAACTCTGTGTACCCGTTATTTTAATTTGAGCTCATATCAGCACCCATAATGATTAAGCAAGCACTGATTGAGCTTGTAGTACAGGATATACAGTTAGCTAAGGGTGGAAATTGGGCGGGTTGGGGTTAAATTTGGCGGGTCAAGACCCAATCTGACCAAAATTTGCTTGGATCAAAACGGGTCATGTAATTTGTCATAACCCAACCAGCCCAATACTTACTACATTTTAGTTGCTTTATTTGTTCTTTTATAAATTTTTAGTACCTAATAAAATAAAAAAAAAATCTTTATTATAGTTATATATAATATATGATATATCAAATAAAAAAAAGTCTTTTTAAAATATTTAAACAAGATTTCTTAGGAGTCAATTAAGGCTACATATCAACCCAATTTTTAATGGGTTGAAATAGGTTGGGCTGAAATGGGTTGAGCTAATAAATGAGCGGGTCAATAATAACCCGCCAAACTTAAACGGGTTGAGCGGGTTGGGCTTGATTTTGCTACCACAGTTAGCACACCAAGAAACAAGAAAAGGTGGATCACAAAAATGACATGTACTATTAGGAAAAAAGCATAAAGCTGATAGCTAGGGAAGTAGGAGAAATGTTTAATCTAACACAACAAGTTACAACCAAAATTGCAGGAAGCTAGCTAATAGGTTCTGAGCAAGTGAAAATGCAATATTTACGGATACACCCATCCCTGATTAAGTTTTCGGATCACCTTAAGGAAAAACAAGTCTTCCCCTCTTCAAGATTAGAAACAGCAAAGTTTTTTTTTTTTTTTTGGATAAGTAGGAAACAACTTGTATTTTGGGAAAAAAGAGAGGCCTTCTTTTTGGGGGTTTGGGGGGTAGTAAAGGAGGAGAAGTGGCTAAATATAATGAAACAAAAGGAGCTACCAACCAAAGATTCATTCCTTTTTCATGATTTGTCTTTTGGAATCTAAGTTGCATGACTATTTGTTAGGGGTGACAAAATCAAACCCAACCCGCCCAATCCATTTCAACTCATTAAAAATAGGGTTGATAAGTAACACGAATGACTCGTTAGAAATTTTGTCAAAATATTTTTAAAAGACTTTTTATTTATTTAATATGTTATATATAGCCATAATAAAGAAAAAATAAGTACTAAAAATTTATAAAAGAACAAATAAAGCAATTAAAACTTAGTAAAAAATTGGGAGGGTTGCGTATGACCCATTATCTGACCCAAGCAAATTTGTGTTGGGTCTTGACCCGTTTGTTATCTAGACCCGTTTTGACCCAACCCGCCCAAATGCCACCCCATACTATTTGTTTAACATCGTGGCCACACTTATGTTGTACACCTGAAAAGACAAAAACTCTATTGAAATAGGTCTCTATTCGCTTCTACAAAGTCATGCAAGAGGATAGTCCTTATTTGCTAAAGCATCCAAATTCAGTTTCAGAATAGGACAATTCTCAAAGTACTCCCTCCATTTCAATTTGTTATCTTACTTTTTTTTAAATCTGTTTAAAAAAGAATTAATTCTTTAGTTTCAACTTTACACATGACATGTTCAAGACCACAAGATATCTGGAAGGGAAAAGACTCAAAAATACCCCTCAACTTTCAAAAATTGGCTACCTTTACCCTTCGTCATACTATCTGGCCATATTTAACCTTGCCGTCACCAAAGTTGTCATCTGTACCCCTAAAATGGATGAAAAAGCCCAAATTGGCTGAAATACTCATTTTTGAACTAAAAACCCATCTCCCTAATATAACCCGCCCCGACCCTATATAACTAAATAACCCAAACACAATTTTTATCATTTTATCTTTGTGGCACTGTGTGGTGAAATTTAAAGAAAGATGTTTATTGGATTTGTCTATCATTTTACGAAAAGCAACAAAATCAAGAGGACATGAAGTAGTAGTAGTGGTGGAGAAACAAGGAAATGATACAAGGAGAAAGAGCAAAACATATAGAAGTGGAGACATGTTTGAAGGTGCCGGTGGCATTTAACTCTAGTTAAATGAAAAACAACAGTCTTGTGGCTAATGACATAGTATGTTTCATGGTCGCTGATTAATTATGGCATATATAATAGGTAAAACATATTGTCACTATTACACTAGCAGCAAGCCAAGGTGGAGTATTTGCAATCGGGAAAAAAAGAAGCAGCAGCATAGGTTCATGGTCGCTGATTAATAATGGCATCTATAATTGGTAAAACATATTGTTACTATTACACTAGCAGCAAGCCAAGGCGGAGTATTTGCAATCAGAAAAAGAAGCAGCAGCAGGTTCTTTGGGAAAGTAGACTATTGTGGTCTTCCTTTTAGTTAAATGTAATTTATATTTTTACTAGTAAAACGGTACTGGTTTTACTTGTTAAGGCAAATGAAGATCCAGCTCTTCAATATTCGTAGAAAAAATTGAAGTGTTTAATTGTGTTTGAGTTATTTAGTTATATGGGTCGGTGCGGGTTATTTTAGGGAGATGGGGGTTTTAATTCAAAATTGGGTATTTCAACCAATTTGGGCTTTTCCATCCATTTTAGGGGTATAGATGACAACTTTGGTGACAACAAGGTTAAATATGGCCAGATAGTATGACAAAGGGTAAAGTTAGCTAATTTTTGGAAGTTGAGGGGTATTTTTGACCTTTTCCCTATTTTGAAACATTCTACAAATATTTAGTTTAAGACCACAAAATTCAAAAAGTCTTCTTTACTTCCTTAAACTCCATGTCAAGTCAAAACCAAACAAATGAATTGAAACAAAGGGACTATCTTTTTCCAATTCAACAAGTTAAACCCAATGAATCAGCCCATCAGCTAAACAGAAAATATCATAGATCATAAACATGGAGGACAAGAAAAACAGTTCAGAAAAAGTTGGTCCAACTCTAATGGTTGATCATACAAAAAATAAAAGGGTGAAAACCAAATCTTCAGTTTTTCCAATTAATCAAAAGCCAAATCCAAGCAAATATAAAACACGTCACAAGGGAAGAAACAATCAGAACATGAAAACAACTTCGAATTTTCAAAATCAGTTCAGAAAAAGACTGATCTAATCTCTAGTCGGTGGTCACCATACAACAAATAAAAACTCAAGAAATCAAAACCCGGTGGACCCAAAATCCTCTGATTCCCATTTTTGACCAAAACCCAAATCTTGAACATATTAAACAAACCCAAACTTGTAACTGAGAAAGAACAGATCTTGAATTTTCAGACTCGTGATCATTAGCTGGGTAATTTAGATCATTCATGCATAGCGATCATCAGCTGGGTAATTTAGATCATTCATGCATGGCTTAACAAAACATCAAACAAAAGAAAAAAAACACAGAAAGAAACATCAATGGGGGTTGGGGGTAAAAGGAGAAGGGTTCTTACAGATTTTTCTCCTCCAGAAGTTGGAGCAAACGTTCAGCAAAGTTTTTCGAATGAAGAGTTCCAAGAGAGCATATGATCTCTGTGTGGAGTATTTGAAGGCTAATTTGTGGAGATATTTCAATGATTCCATGCGTTACTTAGACGCGTACATGATGACGTGTTTACTTCCAATAAGGCAAAAGCCAAAGTATAGAAATTCTTAGCAGTAGTAGTTTGTGACTTGTGGGTCCTTCTTTAACACTAACCAAAATATTCTTTTTATTTTGGCCACTAGGCCACACCCTTGGATGCTTGTTCTTAACATACCTAAATAGACCTCATATGCCAGAACTCTTACTACTATTCCTGAGATTTAATAATTTTGTTACTGCACATCACTGGATGCAACCCTTGGTTAAAACCCTTTTATCCTCTTCCTCACAATCAACAAGGAGATTCCATCCGTAGCACCTTGCCAAAACCTAAGCCCTACATATTCTCCCGAGTATCCAATTCCAAATGAGAGAAGAATATCCATTCCTCCAAAGTCTTTGCAGACGCATTCTACTTTCCCCAACAATGACTCCAACACAACCTCAAGGTGACAGAAGAAGCTTTTCAGCAACCTTGTTTCTTTTTTCCTTTTTTTCTTAATGGCGTATTGGTATTCAGGGGCAATTGTAATGCATGCCTATCCACAGAAAACACACGGCAGGACATCTACTTACTTTCTATTCATTTAAAGATATAATAGCTTTACGCAAATTCAAAAATAAATGTCACACAAAATCAGAAACAGCCCTCGGAACTTCACCGAATCTATTTACTGAACTGTCCACACCACTAAGCTGAATTATACTTAACAAATCAGAACTACAAGAAAAAATATCATCGACTTCCAAGACAAAAACCTTTTTTTAAAACCCAACAGCTCACATAAATAATATACTCCACAGTCATTTACGCAAAGTGTAGTGCACCAAAGGGTGTGGCCTAGTGATCAATGAAGTGGGTTAAAGAACCATGTCGCCTGAGGTCTAAGGTTCAAATCCCAGCGGAGACAAAAAAACACTAGGTGACTCTTCCCATCTGTTCTAGCCTTAGTGGACAGAATTACCTAGTACCTGTTGAGCCTGTGGATTTAGTCGAGGTGCGCTAAAGCTGCCCTGGACACCACAGTCATCAACAACAAAAATAAAATACGCATAGTGTAGTCTAACAAATCCCCCTTTTCTCAGTTAGCTCAAAACTTTGAAAGGATACACAATTATAGCTTAACGATTAAGCAATTACACAATCATAGCAATAAAAAGAATTAAAAAATAAATTGGCATAAGGAAATCTTATGGGTATATACCAGTTTTAACAACTGGACAGCACTTTTTGGGCTTGCGGGCTAACGATGGCGATACGGGTCAATCTCTGATCCGACATGTCTCTCTTCATCAATCTGATTCTCTATGCCCTAAATTTCACAAAAAAATAAATAAATAAACGTAGAAATTGCAGATTTGTTAGAGAGAGAAATGAAAAGGGAAAAAATTATACCTAAAGAGAGAGATTTTAGAGAGAGAAAGGAGTGTTGGTGCCAAGGATGTTATACGGTTCTTCACACAGTAATAGGGGTGATTTTGAGTTTCCTTATTTATTTTCTATTTTTCAATCTACTATAGTTAGGATTGTTACCATGAAAACCAAATACCAGTTCCGTTCACTTTTATTTGTCCTTCAAAAATAGCTTGTCACTTTTAATATATCGAAAAAATAAAAAAAAATTATATTTATTCTTAGTATTAATTATTATTTCCCTTTTTTTCAATATATAATACTAAACATCAATTAATACGAGTTTTATGATAAAATACTTATATCAATCATTATTTGTTGAAGAACATGTAAAATTTAAAGTGGACAAGCAAAAATAAACGGAGGGAGTATAACCTTAAGTAGGATCAACCCAACTTAATAAACCGACATATATTTGATTTGAGTCTACTCTGATATTAAAAAAGAATAATAAAATTTGGGATAGTTAATTAATCAGACAAATTTATATATTGTATTTATCAAATATAGTGAGAGTTTAAAAAAATTATCAAAGAGAGTGAGATACCTCCCCATTCCCATACCATATTCGGAAGAGATAGTGTATCCACAAAAGAAAAAGTGCGGGCCCTTATCAAATATTTAATTTAGACACGTCTTGAATTTATGTTATAGACTGTATTTTTTAAAATTCATTATGTATCAACAATCAACAATTTTTAAAATTTACTCTATATATAATCCATTCAACTAGTTTAAATTTAAACTAATTATTGATCTGTTCATTATTAGCTCAGCCCAATTCATAAGTTATTAATTTCACTTTGAACAGGAATAAAAGGATGAAATGTCACCCTAAGGTTAAGATATATGCCTAGCTTTTCCAAACAATTTAGAGCAAATATTCAACATTTCTCATATAAAAAAAAAAGTAAATTTGAAAAGAATAATATGAAAAAATGGGGATTAGCCCAAGAATGCTTTCCATTTAATTTAACTTATTTTTAAAAATATAATGCAAAACTTAATTTTTTAAAATCTGAAATTCCACTCACTGTTTAATTGGAATCATTACTTGTACCTAAAGTTTAAGTAGAAACATACCTACACAGTTAAGATTCGATTTAAATTGAAATTATGAATAGCAATAATGATTTTTACAATAATACGTTACATTTAAATTTCTCTTTTAGGTTTGTTGAAAATGGATATAGTCAACTCAAAGTTCAATATGAAATTAAAATTCGAAGTGACTGATAAACCTAATATGATTTTTCATGAAATAGCATGAACATATTTGGATACATGAATCCGGTATACTAGAACAAATACACATTACATGAAATTATGTATCTTGTAGTTATTTTTTATTTGAAAGATTTATCTCGTGTTTGATACAACATGATTTCATATACAAAGTTGTAAATCATTTTCTTAGACGCTCATTATCTTCATCATAAGTGATTCGTTTGCTCTGAAATGACCTGGACCAATATGAAAATCCCGAAGCCTTTTGATATAATATCTGAAGGTTGAAATGTTTTTGAAGCTCATTATCTTCATCATAAATGATCCGTTTGCTCTAAAAAAACATGGACTAATATGAAAATTTTGGAGCCTTTCAATATGATCTCTTGAAGGTGGAAATGTAACAATTTTCTTATTGACTTTATACTATTCATATTAATTTTTATCGTACTTATTTATTTATAAATTATAAAATTCATATAAAAAAGACGAAATAAATATATAGGTCGATACACATTTTTGTGGAGCTTGTAAAAGATGCAAAAATGGATCCTCATGAGACATTTCGTGCTCTTGGGGAATATTTCCTAAACAATAAAAACAGAATAAAGTTTTTTTCTTTTAAAAGGGGAGAGAATACATGTCTTTTCATAGAATTCCCTTGAATTCTTTATGCTTTTGTAGTGGGAATGAGAACCAAAGAAAAATACTTTTTTTGGAAAATATTTTTTAATAGGTGAATTTTTAATTTATTTTTTAGTGTTTGATTAGTAAGCAAAAATATATTATCTCAAAAATATTTATATGCAATCTAGCAAAATATTATGAGATGTGATGAGAGTGGATAGTGAAGGTTCGGGGTTGACGAGGTGGGATGGTCAAAGGGGTTGAGTAGGTAAAGAGAAGATAATGAACTTGAATATTACTTATGAAATATGTTTTCTCTACTTAATGTTTAAAAAGGCCACTTTTGTCATTTTTAAAAATTTTTTATAGAGAAAAATAAAAAAATTCCTCCATACCAGATACACCTAAGACAGTAAGAGTACTCCCCACCCGTCGTACAAGTATAATAATTTCGGGATAAAATTTGAAATTAACATTATCCCATATTTGGTGTGAGATACGCGCAATACTATTTTATCCCACTATTTGTACTAAAATAATGAAATTACTACTATCTCATATAAAAGGTGAAATAAAATAGTACCATAAGATATCCCTGCTTATCCCATCTCGTAGCAAACGAACCCAAAGAAAACAAGCCTGGAAGAAACTCGGGAATTTTTGCGACCAGGGTCCATAGTGCTACCACATTTTACTTCATAACTTTTAACATGGCACAGAAACAGTCAATTGAAAACAAGACTTGAAAGAAAAGCTCTGGAACTTTTGCATTCATGGAGTTAGTACTGCAATACTGTACAAAAAAGTTGGGACATGCAGTGATTGAGCAAATACAGAAGATAGGAAATAAGAAAAGTTTAGGCCCCTCGGGGGCTATTCAACTGCAGGGTCTCACTCAATTTAGTATTTGAAAATGCAATATAACAAGACAACATCTCACAGGCTGCCTATAGGCCATAATAACATGTATTATTTAAAGAGAGACGAGCATTAGTACACTGTAAAGCCAGCTGAAGTTTTTGATACTATAAACTAGTTTACTTCCACTTCTTGAATTTCCCTCCAAACATCCCGCCCTTATGCTTGCCGTGCTTTCCATGTTTGAATTTCCCATGCTTGCCATGCTTAAACTTGCCTCCTCCATAATGACCGCCTCCAAGATGACCGCCTACAAACGGGACACCACCATGTCCCATGTGAGATCCACCGTGTGACAGCTTATGAGCACCATAGGCAGCAGCTGCAGCTGCAGCACCTCCAGCTAACATAGCCCCCATGTTACCATGCCCTGAAAAGCAACAAGCAAAAAAAGGCGAAAAATTAATGAAGCAGAGCTACAACTATATGTTCTCTGTTTCAGTGCTCATGACATAGTACAACTGTTCATTATTTTCCTGCATCTATCTAGTTGTAGAAGTGAAACCATTGCAATCAAAGAAACTTAACTAGACAAATCCAAAGGGTGTAAACTGAAGAGGGGCTGGAGAGAGGAGGGGTAGGGGGGGGGGGTGTTCGACAACTTGTAAATTACTATATCAGGCCTTTAACAAGTCACTTCCAAGAAACTTGGGGAGAAAAAAATACCTGACTGGTGTGGAGCACCATGATGACCTGAAGGAGGATATCCTTGTGGAGGATATCCTTGTTGTGGAGGATAACCAGCGGGTGGGTATCCTCCTTGTGGAGGATAACCCTGTGGAGGGTATCCTTGCTGCGGAGGGTACCCTTGAGGAGGATACCCTTGCTGAGGAGGGTAACCGGGTTGTGGAGGATACTGTCCCGGTGGATATCCGTGATGACCACCAGAATGGCCAGCCATACCACCCATAATATTGGAAAAGAGTCCCTTATCAGAATCATCCTTACCGCCTCCCATATTTCACTAATACCTAAAACAGATAAATACTTGTTAGACACATTACAACAATGACAAACTACTAGGAATAAAACAAAATTTGCAGATGATAAAAGATTATGAGCCACAAGATATCAATAAGTACTCTTTCAACTTTAAAACCTAAAATGCTTTCTGAAACATCAATCAGTCAAAGACGAATTCCGTGTACCCACTATTTTAATTTACGCTCATATGAGCACCCCTATTGATCAAGCAAGCACTGATTGAGCTTGTAGTACAGGATATACAGTTAGCACACCAAGAAACAAGAAAAGGTGGATCATAAAAATGACAGGTACTATTAGGAAAAAAAGCATAAAGCTGATACCTATGGAAGTAGGACAAATGTTAAATTAACACAAGTTACAATCAAAATTGCAGGAAGCCAGCTAATGTTCAGAGCAAGCGCAAGTGCAAGAAACAGGAGGAGGGTAGACATCAACATTACCGTTCTCTCCATCAAATTCAAAACTCAGATATATCCATCCCTGATTAAGTTTTCAGATCACCCTAAGAATTAACAAGCCTTCACCTCTTCAACATTAGAAACAACAAAGGTTTTGTTTTCTTGGATAAGTTGGAAACAACTTGTATTTTGAGAAAAAAAGGAGGGGGCTCTTTTGGGGGGTGGATAAGGGTTGCAATGGGTCACTCAACTAATAGTTATTGTATCAGAAAGTCCCCTTCTTCTTGATTCTAATTTGTTTCAACAATGAAAATTACTTTCTAGAGGAGTGATAATTATTAGTTGAGTGGTTAAGTGAGAAATTAACTCGGTGGATAATAAAGAAGGAGAAGTGGCCAAATACAAAAGGAGCTACAGGCAAAGATTCATTCTTTTTACATGATTTGTTTTTTGGAATCTAAGTTGCATGACTATTTGTTTATACATAGTGGTCACATTTATGTTGTACACCTGAAAAAGACAAAACTCTATTGAAACAGGTCTCTATTCCTCCTCATACAAGAGGGCAGTCCTTATTTGCTAAAGCATCCAATTCTCAACCCAAAAGCAGAAAAAAGGGAAATATAGTATCTCTTTCCAATTCAACAAAAGCAAAGTTTAAACCCAATGAATCCCCTCATCAGCTAAACAAAAAAGATCATAAAGACGGAGAAAAAAACAAAATCAGTTCAGAAAAAGTTGGTCCAACTATAATGGTGAAAAACCAAATCTTCTGTTTTTCCATTTACTCCCTTCGTTCCAATTTGTTCGTTTATTTTCCTTTCTAATCCGTTCAAAAAAAATCTATTTCTTTTTTTGGCAACTCGTTAATTCTAATTTTACACCGTACATGTTTAAGACCACAAAATTAACGGGAATTTTGGTACATTCACAAGATTCAAAAGTATTCTTTACTTTTTCAAACTACGTGTCAAGTAAGTGCCAAGCCAAAACCACACAAACAAATTGAAACCACGGAGTAATCAAAACCCAAATCCAAGCAAATATCAAACATTACAAGGGAAGAAGAAACAATCAAAACTTGAAAACAACTTTGAATTTTTCAAAATCAGTTCAGAAGGAAAAAAAACTGATCTAATCTCTCTAGCTAGTGGGTGATCATACAACAACAAAAAAAATCAAAACGGTGGACCCAAAATCCTCTAAATTTTCCAATTGACCAAAACCCAAATCTAGAAAACATCAAACATCACAAGGGTAAAACAAATCAAGCTCATAATTAAAATTAAAAAAAAAACAGATCTTGAATTTTCAGAGTCTTGATCATCATATGCTGGGTAATTTAGATAAATTCATGCATGGCTTAACAAATCATCACACACACAAACAAAAACATATCAATGGGGGTTTGGGTTTTGGGTTAAAGGAGAAGGGTTCTTACAGATTTTTCTCCTTGAGATGTTGAGCGAACGTTAAGCAAAGTTTATCAAATGAAGAGTTTTCAAGAAACGATATGGTCTAATTTATGAATAGATATTTCAATGATTCCACGCGTTACTTAGACGCGTACATGACGTGTTTACTTCCGATAAGGAGAAAAGGCCAAAATATAGAAAATCTTAGCAGTAATAGTTTGTGACTTGTGGGTCCTCCTTTAACACCAATCAAAATATTCTTTTTTATTTTATGTTAGTTGCGTTAAGAAAATAACTAGAAAGGTGTTTCGAGTCTTGAGAGGTAGATTGGGTGGGCATCAAAGGGATTAGTGGTAGAATGGAGAAGTCCAAGGGAAGGTGAAGGCTAAGAAGATGGCGAATGCGAAGTTAGTGAAAAGTAAAGAAGAGAAGGAAAAGCAGGCGAATAAGGAAAAGTATAAGGTGGTTAAATTAGCAATTAGGACAGTAAAGTTAGCGGCTTTTGAACGTTTGTATGTGGAATTAGAGGACAAGGGCGGAGATAAGAAGGTGCAGGCCAGCCAAGGCGAGAGAAAAGAGGGCACGTGACCTTGATCAAGTGAAGTGCATCAAAGACGAGGACGATATATCTAGTACTGGTGGAAGAGTCATTCATTAGACAGAAATGACGATTATGCTTTCATAAATTCTTGAACCAAGAGGGAGACAGATTTATCGTGCTGAGGGATTTGGAGCACTTAGAGAGTCAATAGGTTTTGAGTGTATAAGGATAATTGAGGAGGTTAAGGGTGCTATTCATAGGATGCGTAAGGAAAGAGCAATCGGGCCATACGAAATCCTAGTAGAATTTGAAAGATCAAGGTTTGGAGTGGCTAACTGGGTTGTTTAATGTCATTTTTAAGACGAGAAAAGTGCCCGGAGAATGGAGGTGGAGTACAATGATTTTGTTGTACAAGAACAAATGTGACATTCAGAATGACAACAATTATAGGGATATGAAGTTGTTAAGCCACACTATAAAAGTTTGGAAGATGATGGTGGAGATGAGAATAAGGGAATGTGACTATTTCTGTGAACCAGTTCGAATATATGCTGAGACGCCAATCCACATAAGTCGTTCATCTGGTAAGGAGACTGGTGGAGCAATATAGATAAAAAAAAAGGACTTACACATACTATTCATCGATCCAGAAAAGGCTTACGATAAAGTTCCAACGGAGGTTCTATAGAGATGCTTGGAATATACTAGGAGGATCAAGGAAATCTACGATGGAGCCAAGACCCGAATATAGACAGTGGGAAGAGACTTAGAGCAATTTCCAGTTTTGATGAGGTTACACCAGGGATCAACCCTTAGTCCATTTTATTTTCCTTATTAATAGATGTTTTGACACGTCAAATTCAAGGTGATGTGCCATGGTATATATTATTTGTAGATGACATAGTTCTAATTGATAAGACTCGCGATGGAGTTAACGCTAAGCTGAAAGTTTGGAGACAGACCCTAGAGTCTAAAGGGTTCAGGTTGAGCAGGATCAAGACAGAATACTTGAAGTGCAAGTTCAGTAACGTAACGCATGAGGCGAATGTGGAAGTAATAGTTGATACATAAGTCATCCAAACAAGAGGAATTTTCATGTATCTTGAATTTATGATCCAAGAAAATGGAAAGATTTGACGAGGATGTCACTCATCGCATTGGTGCAGGGTGGACGAAATGAAGGCTCGTATATGAAGTCGAGTGTGATAAAAATGTGTCACCAAAATTTAAAGGCAAGTTCTACAGAGTGATAGTTAGACCAACTATATATGTTGTTTGGTGTAGAATGTTGACCAGTCAAGAACATTCACGTTCAGAAGTTGAAAGCTGCAGAAATGAGGATGTTGCTATGAATGTGTGAGCACCCAAAGTTTGACTTCTTTTCTTCGATCAGATTGGGACTGAAGACCAAGACTTCATATTGAGATAAGATAAAGGGAAGCTTAAGCTAGAACTTCACAACCTGGGAATCAATGTCCTTACTAGAAGAGATAGGATTAGAAATGAAGATATCCAGATCAAGTTGGGAGCAGCTTTGGTGGAGGACAAGACGCGGGGAGCGAAACTGAGATGGTTCAGACATGTGAAGAGGAGATGTCTGGATTACCCAATACGGAGGTGTGAGAGACTGACTATGGATGATTTTAGGAGAGGTAGAGGTAGACGGAAGAAGTATTGCGAAGAGGTGATTATATAGAACATGCCACAGTTTCAGCTTATCGAGAACATAACCTTAGATACGAGGTTATGGAGGATGCAAATTAGAGTAAAAAGTTAGTAGGTAGTAGTGTGTTGTCTTATTATCCATCCATACTAGTAGTTGTAGTATTGCTCTAGTAGTTTCTTGTTCTTCGATTTCTATTTTTATTTATTGTTGCTTGTACTTCAACTATCATATTATTTTGTTATAGTTACAGCTCTTTTACTATCTATTAGTTTTGTTACTATCTACTATTTTCTGGACTGCTTTTGATGATTTTTTCTTGAGCCGTGGGTCTATTGGAAATAACCTCTCTACCTCTGCGTCAGAGGTAAGGTCTGCTTACACTCTATCTGCCTCTCCAGACCCCACTTTATGAAATTATACTGAATAAGTTGTCGTATTATTTTATTTTAGAGATAAGAGTTGAAGAATCACTTTTTTGCGAGTTTCCTAAGTGAACTATTAGAGTTCAGGTGTTTGCATTTCCAATCTGAACTATCACCAACTATTTATCAAAATACATCTTGAAATTAATGAGTCAACTGCTATGTGAACAATTTTTTATGGGCAAATTAAGTTGTCACGCGCCTCTTGGCGATGTAATCATACACTTGATCTAGTCAGCTTCAAAGTATATTTTGATAAATAGTTGACGATAGTTCAGATAGAAAATGCGAACACCTGATTATTCAGATATGAAACTCACAAAAATGTGATACTTTTAGTTTGTTTTTGACCATTATCTTTTTATTTATGGGTAAAAAAATTTATAAATTAAAAAACTAAACCACTTTTTTGCTGATTGTTTTATAAAAGAAGAAAAACAAGTGGTCGGGTGAACTCTTCGATCGCATAACTCCCTTTATTGCAGCACTTAGAAAGGAATAACTAAGCTCATATTGTACCATTTTTATAATGTTTATAGACGAAATACAACGTTTTAAATTAATTGTTTTTATAATTATTATGGTTTATTCTTTTGATGAAAAAATTGAGTGAAATCAATATGTTTCTAATCTTAAAATGATTATTTGCAAAGTCCTATCATTTAATTGATCGTGATGAAGTCAATAATAAATTTGACTGATCGTATCATGAGATATCGCATTATTCTTGTCTAGATTTTTTTTCTAGTTTTTCTAGTTGCAAATGTTATTTTGTAGCAAATTTGAATAGATTACTAATTGTATATACGATTATAAATAATCTTCTACAATTATTTAACTATATATATTAAAATAAAGTATACCATGATAATATCGGCCAGTGGGACCATATTATTCAAACTCATTACTTGTACTTATTTTTTTTGAGATTTTTTTATTATTAATAAAAGAGTTCACCCAGGGTAAAATCAAAGTGATTCAATATTAGCGGGAAAAAAAATTCACTTTACCATTAGTAATATTTCAAAGAAAATATGAGTCAAATATCAAAATCTTATCCATAACACACAAACTCCAACGCCAATATATAGACCATACCAAAAGACGTGTACTACTCATTATGCAAAAAAAGAGTACAAAAATTTGTCTATTGTAAAATTGCAAAATCAGGATAATATACCCAACAATAATAACGTATTCAATTTAATCCTGCAAGTAGAAAATTAGAATAATATACACGAAAATCGAAAATGAGCTTATTTCCACTTCTTGAATTTCTTGCCAAATTTCTTGCCACCCTTATACTTGCCCTGCTTGTAACTTCCATGACCATAATGACCTCCGCGCCCATAACTTGCAGCACCATAGGCAGCCGCCGCCGCAGCGATGCCTCCGGCTATTAATCCCATGTTCCCGTGCCCTAAAAAATGTGACATGTACGTAGGCAACTTATTTAGTACGAACCAAAAATTACTACTATAGTATAATAATACAAATATCGCTCATTTGTTACTATATGATCCCCGACTGGGAAGCATCTATCTCATCCCTATTACAAGGAGAGGTTCACTATGATAAGGACCGTGCCAATGCATGCAGTTATTGATAGACAGAAGAATCATGGTACATCTAATATTGAATGAAGTATACGTGGTCTCCCAAAAAGTTAGAGATGTGACATGTATATATGAAGTATAACAATCTCTAAACATGTTACATCAAAGTTTAGAGATGTAACATGTTTTTTTTATCTCCTTAATTCATGTAAATGAATGAAGATTGATATATACCTGCTTGGTGTGGAGGGTAACCTACTGGAGGATACCCTTGTGGAGGATATGCACCAGCGAGGGGATAACCTTGTGGAGGATATCCACCTGCAACCGGGGGATATCCTTGTGCAGGAGGATAGACTCCGACTGGTGGATATCCTTGTGCAGGAGGATAACCAGCCGGTGCTGGTGGATATCCTTGAGCGGGTGGATACCCTTGAGGAGGATACCCTTGTGGAGGGTAAGCTCCTGGTTGCGGAGGATATTGTCCCGGAGGATAACCAAATTGTTTATTTTTACTACCTCCCATTCTTCACGAATACCTAATTTTGACAACAATATAAAAATTATTACATGAAATCAAATAGTAGATTAATGGAAGTGCTACTTGAAATCAATTTATTGAAAAGCTATGAGCAAAATATCAATTTGCTTAGATAAAACAACAATAACATCAATTATATTAGACTTCCTTTTTCATTTTGTCATTAAATTAAGGAATTGAAGACCAAATCCAACATAAGTAACGAAAAAAAGATTTGATGTTCAAAATGGAGAAGAAGTAATTATGAAACAAATGGAATATTGTGCACAAAATACACAGGAAGTATGGGTTCTTAATTATATTTCTTACGGGTTCTATTATATTGTGAAAATTGCAATATCTTGGAATGAAGAATGGAAGACGAGGTGAATAAATAACAATATAATGGATAAGTATTTATAGGTTTTTTTTCTTGGCTAATATGTTGAGTGATTGTCCAGTACGATAGACATATTAACCAACGACTTTATTTCTAATTGTATACAATTGAGTAGTTATAGTTTGCTTTACTTGGGTGATCATTAATTAATATCGAGGTGATTTTTGGTTGGTTCACTAAATATTGTGTGGTTTGGGTGTACAATCAACATACATACACCCCCACCCCACCCCCTCCTTTTTTTTATTTATTTATAACTAACACCTTAAATTGAGACTGTTTTACTTTTTGACTTCATTGCTAGTTGCCAAGTTCAAATCAACTAAAACCTGAAAAGTCAAAACTATACCAATATTGATCAAATATGGATATATATTTTATGAAAGTGTTGGTGAAACGTCAATATTGTTATCAATTATGAGAGAAATTAGTATACTTGGTTGTGAGATACATGTGCCTTTTGTGGAGACTAATAATGGACAAGTTGATGATAAGGATGGCCATGGGTCATTACTCAAAATAGCCATTTTTTCCTCTCAACATTGGGACAAGGCAATTGAAGGGCATAAGCTATGGGAGATCTTCTGTTTCTCCTTTTTGGAAAATTATGCTCCATATGTCTACTAGGAGAAAATATTTACGCCACACGTAGCTCAATATAAAATATAATACAATATTATACTCAGTTAAAGTCTGTTTGGATTAGCTTTTGACTTATTTTTATCATTTTAGCTTAAACACTTTTTTAATTTACTAAAACACTACAAAAATGCGTAAAAACTATTTGACTTAAAAATACTTAAAATAAGCACCTTTTATATACTATTATATAAAATTGATAGATTATATTTAATGTTTTCCTTTAAGTATAGTGTTATATAATATTATATATTCGATTACGTGACGTATTATTTTATATTAAGCTATATATTTTTAAAATTTCCCCTTTTTTGTGGGGTGGGGGTTCATAATAAATTAAGGTCAAGCTTGCTTTCTAGCGAGTGCAGTGTGGAGTGAACTTCCTACTTGAAAACATCTATTAGAATTGGATCCATCCTATCTTTTTTGGATTAATTATTTGGGTGAGTATTATTTAATAAATAATAATCATTTTTAGTGATACTTTTTATTTATTACCATCTATAGCAATACTATGATAAATCTGCACTATGTATTAAAAGTGAATTATGCATGCAATATAGATATATTATAAGTGTTTTAAAATGTACTATGCTTGTTTGGTAAGAAATTGACACAACGTATTATAAGTGTATTAAAGTGTGTGATAAATATATTATCCATGAATAAACTTGTATTACATATGTTTTATAAATTGTTCTCTGCAATATGTATTAAAACCGTATTATAAATGTATTATAGGTGTCAAGTGAAAAAAAATGTATTGCTATAGATGATAAATATTTTATTAATATAGCATATCTAGGTAAGTTTTCCATTTTTTTCGAATACTGAATTTACCAAGAATTTGAAAGACAAAAGTAGATACAGTTGATAAAATGGGCAATATGTAGATATTGCTTCGCCAATTTTTCATTTTGAATGTTGCAACACACGAAAGAAACACCAAATAACAATCAAAACTTACCCTAGACAGAAATCAAACTATAGAGCCTAATTAAAAGGAAGTTTGGGCTTGCGTGCCTTTTCAGTTCATATCGAGAATCTCTCTATCCCTTGCTCGGGAAAGTGCATAAATAGACAATTTTATGTAAAGAATAGCCAAGGTTTACAAATTTTTAAAAATCTAATCGCTTCATAATCAAACTTCAAGTCTGAATTCAATTGCGGATTTGAAGTTTCAAACTTTAGACTATCAGGTCTGAAATTTGAACTACCAAAGCCTAAACTTCGGATCTCAGGTCTAAAATTTGAATACAGTTCAAATTCAGACATTCATGTATGAAGTTAGGGAGCAATCTGATATTTCCCAAAACTCTAGCTAAAATTTTGAATATTTTTATGTTCCAAATATGGGCGCTAGAAGCGGCTACTTGGTGTCATTTCTACCTCTTGCTCGCTTCAATTGGACTTTGACAGCTTAAGGAAAAATAACGGATCGCTAACAAGGCCTATCAAAAAGCCTACCTATATTTTCTCAAACAGTCACTTGCTCGTCCCTTTCTCATGAAAATGGTCTCTCCCATCCGTTCTAGCTACTCCACACGGGCCTTCAAACCGCCTACTCTCCTTTCTTTGGAGAGTTGTATATGCATAAAAGAAAACAAAAACAAATGCAACCAATAAAGCAAATGTACCATAGAACTAGTAACCTATGTACCTAACAAGCATCAAGTCCTATTGCTTCTGTACCCCTCAAGGATCAATCTTAGTTCCCCAAACCCATGGTTTTTCCTATCCAGTGTAGTTTTGAGAATACCTCCATCATGTGCACCCAAAGGAAGATAAACAACACATGCAAGAGGAATATTAAGTGAAAACCCAAACTTTGTAGTATATAATTTATTGATCTACAATTACAGTACAAGATTGAAACAAGACTGCAAGAATGTCATCATTGGAAGCCAAAGGTTTTAATTATACTCGGTATCAGCAGTGGAGTCAGCAAAAGCGCAAAGCATCTTCTAGTTCTTTCTCGTCATCACAGTTATATCCCAGTAAATAAGCTCGAGCTGAAACCGAAAAAGGATATTAGGAGAGGAGCAATCAAGAAGCTAGAAGGCAAAAGTGATAAAAAGGTATATACCAAAACGACCCGATCCCATGAATGGCTCCGCTTCATCTGTAGTGCCAACTTGTTGCTGCTCCTGTTACAAACTTAAAATTAGCTAAAACTATTCTACATTATACATAAAATATGCAAGACATTCAACTTTTAATATCTTCAACTGTATTATTACTTGGTAGCAAGCACATTATCACAGATAGGAGATGCTACTATCGATTCAAGGATGTACTTGCAACAGACACAATTTACAGGCACTAGGTGCAAATAGAAGATACACAGTAACCAAAATCTTCTGCAAGATGCATCATATATTTTCAAAAATCAAAATCAGGCATGAACAAGCTTCACATAGCCTAAAACATCACAAAAGCAGCACGAGAGCAATTACAGTACAAAATAACTAAGAGGTCCCTACACATGTTCTGGAGTTATTATCCAACAGGAGTCATAGTCTAAGGACCACTAATAAAACTAGGATTTAGACAGTCAAGGAGACCATTGACTTACTTTTCATTCCATCTTTCACAACTGCTGTATTCTAGTAGTATTAACATATCAGTGCAACAACAGCTTTTTAATTTTCAGTATACAGATAAGCAAATTTCCATACTTGAATAGTGTGCTTTATCCAGCACAACCACCAAACAAGTAAGCTCTAGTGTTTTCATGTTTCAACTACTGATTTGACGGGGAAATTCAGCGAATATTTTACCAATGCAAAAGGTGTCAAAACAACAAAAAACCATAGCCTTTGAAGTTTATCTTTTACTTTTGCTGTAGTTCCAAGTTGCATTAGAATAGCCAACAAACTCTTTCAGCTACGGAACATGAATTATCTTTCTTGATAAATTTCGTTTCTTTCAGAAATAGCATCCTCAAGTTACTTGTTTCTTACCCCATCTAGTTCCATTTCGGAAGGTGACAACATCCTATCAAAACAGTGGCCCGAAATGGTACACACCAGAAGACCATTTATAGGATCAGATACAACTTCCTTACATGTGTCATCACAAACTGCACAACCACACACAAGAGAGAACCAATAAGCGACAGTAGGTTGAAATCAAATACACACGAATCTCATTGTATGTATCTAAAGAGTAAGTTGCAATGAAGCAAACCATTTCTTACCATGTACATGTCCAGTTTTCTCACAAACATATACATCTCCTATTTGATAGTAAGTGCACGTCTCCCCAGAGCACACATGATCAATCACCACTTTATCACCCAGACCTTTGCTTTTCTTCCAAATAGAGACTTGATCAGCAACTGTCTTATCAAGAATTATTCGGTCATCATTTACCTGTACATTAAAGCCATAAAAAGGTAACTACTCATAAGAAATCTTGACACATAACTTAAATGGAAATAAAAATGAAGGGTCTTAAAGGTTTATTTAAGTTAGTATCATTTTTCTCGCTGTTTATTTCTTGTTTTCACAGGGAAAAAAGAAAAAGAAAAGGAAAGGAAAAACATTGTTCACTCAGGACATAAAAAGGAAAGGTTCCTGGACAATCTACAGCCATAAATCAGGGAAATGAAATTATGAATTTATTTGGAATTGTCCAGATATATATGCAGTACTATGAAGCTTTTTTGAAAGACCTCCAGTCACCTGAGATGGAGGAGGAGCTTGGCTTCTTTTTGCTGCCTGCATTTGGATGTAATACTCCTTAAATTCCACAGGAGTATTCCTGACAAACTCCATCATATCATCTGCATCACGCTGCAGAAAAAGTATTCAATTCAACCGAAATTAAATTAAATCTGAGGATACATCAAATTAGTAAATCATAAAGCACACTTAGTGTTGCTGTGTTAGGTACTGTTATACAGAAATACATAATCAAGAGTAACAGTCCAAATGCATCACTTAAGTATCTCGTCACTTTGACACTTTCTCTGAATTAGATAAAATCATAACTACCGAAGTACAGAGTATTTATCAAATCCTTGACAGAAATGAGAAGACAGTTCTCCTTGCACTTCCCCGGTATACTTTTACTATGTCCCTTCAAAACCTTGATAAAGTGTTCTCCAAACTTTGAAATATTTTCCATACCGCATCAATTATGCTTCAACTTTTGCATTCCTTAAGCTAGAAGTGGCTAGCGAGAGAGTAGTCAGCCTAATCCTGACCAACTTTTAACCGTGTCCCTTGTTCAAGTATACAAAAATAATCAACCCAATTTAGGGATTGTTTGAAATGTGTGACCATTTGATCTAAAAGCTTAAACCTTTAGCGAGTAGCACACTTTTATCAACTTAGTTATATTATGTCTCAACATATCCTCTCACGTTTTGGCTTTATTATATTTTCATGGGCTAAACACGTGGAATATATTTTAGCTTTTTGAATGGCAGTGAGATTTGAACATAGGACCTCTTGCTTTCTCTGTTATCATGTAAAAAAAATGGATTTTGGATCTAATTTAACCCCAATGCTAGCTCATGAGGTGAAGATTGTCCATGTTTATATAAAGAGACAATAGCACATTTCCTCAACCAATGTGGAATATTCTAACATCCATTGTACTCCCAAGATGGGACATTTGGAGCGTGAAAAAATATGCCATAGGAACTCAACATTCCGTAAACCAAGAATAGGGATGGACCGACTTTAATACCATGTTGAAGTGTGTGACCATCTCAACCAAATACTTAAACTGTTGGAGAGAGCACAATTTTAATAACTTATTATATTATGTCTCAAGGATAATACTTCTCCAAAAAAGTTTAGTTTTCAATTTTAAACTTTGCTCTCAAACTTAGAACTACTCACAAAGTGATAGATTAAATTGATGAATGAGTATATGCTTAGTATAAGCTACATTAAAAAAAAAAGGAATTTATGTAGGTGGTAATTTCACGAATGACCGTTCAACTTTATCTACTATAATAGTATAGTAACAAACTATTTTTGTCACATTACAATAACTAAGCTTTACCCACTATAATAATTGAGTCACTAAACTTGATAGGCAAGTTTTGTCGTTATAGTGGCTAAAGTTTAGTACTGTTATAGTGGGTAAAATTCAGCTACTTTGTGAGGAAAAAAAAGTTTTCTGATTTTACCGTAATAGTGGATAAAGTTTAGTTACCTCAACGCGACAAAAAACAATTTTGTAACTTAATGTTATAGTTAGTAAACTTTAGTGACTATACATGAAATTAACTCATTTACGCAGTTGTAATGCTTAGCCAATGACAAATAGAACATACATTTGAACAGAAGGATACCTGGATGTAAAGCTTCTTCCAAGCACAGTCCCGTGGCTTTCTTGTTGGGAGCAACAGACCCCATCGCATGCGGTACCTAGATGAAATTCATTTTTTATTCATCAGTAGATTTAAATGAAAATTTATGCTTCTAGGCGAGAATGAATAAGTAAATGAATGAGAAGGGTCTTTTAACACAAAGGTAGTCATGGTCCATGAAAGCAATATTTATTTGTTAGGGGATGGCAAATGATTCAAATGTTAAAAGCACACAGTGATAGACGAATCTAAATTTCCACACGAGTTTTTGGGAATTGGATTCCCAGGGTGCCTAGGAAGGTATGTCTCCTCTTGTGGTTGATAGCTAGGGGAGTGATCCTGACAACAGAGAATTTGAGGAAGAGGAAAATCACATGTGCTAGTTGGTGCTACATGTGCAGATATTTGGGAGAAGATGTAGATCATCTCTTGTTGCATTGCCAAGTGACTACGCGGTTATGGTCGGTTGTCTAAATTGATTTGGGATACTATGGGTGATGACGGGTACAGCAAAGGAGGTATTGCATAGTTGGGCCTTTAGGAGGAGGAAGAGAAGACAGGGGTCCGTGATGTTGCTCCATTAGCCATTATGTGGGTTCTATAAAGAGAGAAACATGAGAGCATTTGAAGGAGTGTTAGTGATTTTGTAAAGTTGCAAAATAGTCTCGTGTATGGAGGATTGGTGTTCTTTCGTAGATAACCATATTTTGTTGTAGGTTCTCTCTTTTTGGTATACAGCTTTTATAAGGTATTTTCCCATCATTAATAAATTATTTACCTTATCAAAAACAAAACACGCATCCATTTAGAGGGAGATGGGGAAAAGGAGGAGACAAAGGGAGTGGACACAAGGTGCAGAACACTTACAGCCAGCGCCACAGGGATTCATCAGAAGCAGCAAAATTTAAAAACTTGCAGACCAATGTACATGCCACAAGATCCTGCCAGATTTTACATAGAACAGAAAAAGTTTTAGACAACAGAAAATCAGAACAGAAATGCACATCGAAACTACAAATGGATCTAGCCCTCCACTCCCTATCTGTTCTTGTTTTTTGCAAATGCATATATTTTGACAAGCAGCATAGAAAAGCTAAAAAATAATTAACAGAAAAATTAATGTTAATACCTCTGGTGAAAGGAACTTGAGGATGTGACGGAGCAATTCTGGAGGTACTTTGCTGAGAATCCCAGTCTCTATCCTACTTGGGACCTGCCTCATGTTGTTGCTTGTACTGGCAACACTGTTATTATTATCCACGACACTCTGACTCATACTTGGAGGTGAAGATGCACATTCAGCTTCAGCTTCAGCTTCAGCTTCGACTTCAACTTCGACTGGTGCTGACAAAGATGGAGATGATAGTAATGCCTTCACCTTTTCCTCCTCGTCTTCCTCCTCCTCCTCAATCTTCATCACCTTTGCTTCCCTCTTCTCTTCCTCCTCCTCCTCATCTTGCTCCCACTTCTCCTTTCCCTCAATCTCATCCTCATCCTCATACTCATCCTCCAGAACTCTCATTTTCTTTGTTACTCGCTCCTCCTCTCCTTCAAATCCATCGTTACCATCGTCAACTTTGAGGCGCTTACCTTTCCTCTTCACATCATCTTCGTCCAAGATATCCTCTACCATCTCTTCATCCTGAAACAGAAGAATCGATTAACAAATTCCAATTAAGTGCATATGGCTTGTACCATAAGATCAGATGCATACCTGACATACATAGACACATGAATTTGATGAAAGGAATGAAATAAAATATCCTCCAACTCCCCCACGAGAAGAAGAACACAAGAAGTGACAGATATTTCCCAAAAAAAAAAAAAAACATGTGCACCATAGTTAGTACTCTCCTGGCACATGATCACCTTTTTACCAAAACTTTCCCATAGAAAGTAACCAGTATCTTCAATTCATCGCTGTCGCAACAACGAAGAGTAAGGGAAAATCTTGAAACCAATTCAGAAAAACACAATAACTGCAAAAAGATCTTAATTTTACTTGTGTGTTTTACTGGCAGCTAAAGATTAACAAATAAATAGGATCTTCCTCACATTTTCCTATGTACAAATTCATACTCATCTTTATCTTTCTTTTGTAATTCTAGATGAAAAAAATGAGGGGGAAATAAATCCAGGTTCACAACTATCTCTTCTATTTGATTATATTTTCCTCTCAAGAAACTTAAAGGCAGCTGAAAAATCAAGTCTTTCGTCCTTTCCTTTTTCTCGTGGTAATTAAAATAAGAAAATTAACCAAATTCACTACTTTCTGTTACTATCTGTTGTCTCTTGTACTTGGATTATCGCACTATTTTGTTGTAGTTACTGTTCCTTTTTTTGTCATGCTTTCTATAGTCTTTTGCCATGATTTCTTCGCTTCCATTATTTTTTCGATCTACTTTGATATGCTTTTCCTTGAGCCGAGGATCTATCGGTAACAGCTCTTACCTCCTCAGCTAGGGATAAGGTTTTCGATCTACTCTACATAAGAAAGCTCGAACCGATCCAGAAAATTCTATTTCTACAATTAATTATCCAAAACACAATTCTGATAATAAATGATAGAATGAGAATTTACCTGATCGGAGAGAGTAAAGATCTCCGATTCGAGAAATTGAGCAAGTGGTTCATCTTCATCGTCGAAGATTGCCATGATTTTTTAAGCTTTAAATTAACTAATCCATATACAGATATCAATATGCTGATTTGACCGGAAAATGAACGCCGGTGACCGGATAACGTCGGCCGATATACGCCGTAGATTGAATCGAGGTCTCATGGATTGGGAAAAAAGAAAGATTTGGGAATTTGCGTGACGAGATGAAGATATCGGGTCGGGTAGGATCCGAATATGTTGGATCGGTGAAGAATGATTCGTTTCGTGCGTGGATTGCAGCCATTAGGCAGGACTTTTTTTTGTGTGGATTTTGTTTGTGTTTAGAGACTGTTTTGGATAGAGTCCAAAAAAGGGGAAAGTGGGGGGAAAAAAGACAACAAAATAATAATGTTCAAATAAATTTAGCAATAAATATTAATATATATTGGAAAAAAAGAAACTACTTGATACCTAAATCATACTATTAGAAGTATGACAACACTCGATTATCTACTATCTATTCTAACTTTTGACCTTCATACATTTCTATTTCGTGTCATATGTCACCAGTCGATTGAAGTTATATTATATTCTGTATAATCATCTCCTCCAAATTCTTCTTCGACTTTTACCTCTCCTGACTCCTATTGTGACCAACCTTTCACACGTCATATGTGATTGCCAAAAAAAAAAAAAAGAAACCCTCAAATGATCATGAGAAAAAGATGTGAAATTTCCAAATATAAAGACATTATGTGGCTCTTCCCCATATTTTATAATAAGGTAATTTTATCTTGTAATCGACCATCAAAATAATAGTCCATAAGTACAATAACAATAACAAAAGTATATTCAGTGGAAGCTCATAAGTTAGGTTTGAAGAAGATAGTATGTATGCAGATTTTACTTTTATCTTGGGAAATAAAAAAAATTGTTTTCAATAAATTCTCGACTCAAGTAAAAGCAATTTAAAAAAAACGTGAATGAAGAAGTCAAGACTTAAAGAAAGCAGACACACATAAAAAATAAAACGATAATCAAAGTGTCCGAACATTAAATAGTAACAGAAGGAGAATAGCAAGAAAACCCATTATAATACTACGATTACTAGTATGAAAGAATAAGCGAAATAATTCTTCTAAACTACCAATCTAACCCTCTACCCTAATTCGTGTCCTCCATAACCTATTATCTAATGTCATGTCCTTAGTAATATGAAGCTAATTCAAGTCCTGTCTAACCACCTCTGCCTAATAGTTCTTCGATCTACCTCTACCTCTCATGTAATCATTCATAGCCAACCTCTCGCACCTCTGCACTGAGGCATCCTTGCATCTCCTCTTCACATGCCCGAACCATCTCAGTCTTGCTTCCCGCATCTTATCCTCGATGCACTTCTACCTTGTCCTGGATATCTTCATTTCTAAACTTATATCTCCTAGTAAACCCACGCATCCATCTCAATATCCTCATTTCCTCAACTTTTAACTTTTGAACGTGGAAATTCTTGACTGACCAACTTTCCACTCCATGCAACATAGCCGGTCTGACAACCGCTTTATAGAATCTGCTTCTAAGTTTTGGTGGCACCTTCTTATCACACAAAACTCTAGATGTGAGCCTCCGTTTTATCTACCATGCACCAATACGATGTATGACATCCTCGTCAATCCCGTTACTTTGAATAATAGACCCAATATACTTGAAGCTTCCTTTCTTATGGATGACTTGTGCATCAATCACACCTACACATCATCCTCATGTGTTACGTCGTTAAATTTACACTCCAAATATTCTATCTTGGTCCTGCGCAACTTGAACCCTTTAGACTCCAGGGTTTGTAGCCAAATCTCAAGCTTAACGTTAACTCCGTCGTTATTCAATACTATGTCATCTACAAATAGCATATACCATGACACCTTGAATTTGCTCAGTCAATTCATCCATTACCAAGATAAATAGAAATAGGATAAGAGTTGATCCCTGAGCTATGTCCATAAATATATATTTTATATATTGATTAGCGACTGTAATTATTTTTACCTAGATAAAGTATGTAAAAAGCTCTTTTAATAATTGCCTTGAACTTGGTATTTGATAAAATGCAATAGCTTCTGAAATTATCCATTAGAAGTATTTTGATTGATTATTGATAACCAAATGGTATGTTCGTTCTTCTCTTAATTTATGAGTTGGAAAAAAAAAAAAGGATACAATGCATTACATCTCACCCGTACATGTATTTAAATATCACTACTTCAATGATACTACTATAATTTGAACAATCAAACAGCTTTCTCATAGATTGTTCAAATATATTTAATAATGACAATATACTTTATTGTAATTTAATTATCTAAATTTTATTTAAAACATCAAAATGTCCAGATTAAAGCCAAAAAAATACGACTTTTGACCTTCGTACTCAAACCCTTTAGTTTATAAATATTATTTTATTATTTATCTAACACATTACTGATATCATATGGTTTAGCCCCTTATTTTGTGGAGATATTAAATATTAAATATTAAATATAGTTAGACGTGAAACTCCTTGAAAACAAACTAGTATAAAAGCTTATATTGGAATTTAGACATTATGTTAAATTGGTTATTATAGTTTAAAAGGATAGTGACATGACTAATTTTACTGATAAAACAAAAGGTCAACTTCCCGAACTGAAAAATCTTAGCAGCTCAACTGATTGTCTACCCAAACTTTCATCTTGTTGGTGAAAATTTAATTCCCCACCTTATAATCCCTTCTCCCATTTCCCATTTCCCTACCCCCAATTTCCCAATTTTGAAGAAAAAATAAACTTCACGAACATATAAGGTATAGTAGTCTTGATAATAAAATCTCATGCATTACTTAAACAAGAAAATTGGTATATATCATTCATATCATAGCTCGGTTCTAGGCCATAAAACATTGTAAACAAACTGATTATAAATCAATTCTGCATCACTGGATTTCGAGATTGCATCAGACCTGGAAACAACATTCATCAAGTTGATTCAGGAGTTCACTATTCATCACGGGAATCGTTAATTTCCCACAGATAGTCTCATGAATAGGATACGAGTAAGAAATCCTCGAAAACTATCTTTGCCGTTAGGAGTTAGGACCAACAGGAAAGAGGTGTGTGTCGTCGTCTACGCAGTACGACGAGAGAAGAATATGACATCCTTATTTTGGAGAGAACATTGCAAACAAACTCACGATAAATCAATTACATGCATTCCATTCTTGTTTTGGTTATGAATACTAGTTTTGGAGGATGCATCAGCCATGGAAACAAACATTCACCGAAGCAAGCTGAGGAGTCACCATCTATTACAGAACTGAACTATTCTGCAATAATTGCTTTTGCTGTGAGGGCCAACAGGAAGGAGTGGGAGGTGTCCTTTAGTAACTCTTCCATGATAAAATGAAGGTGAGGGTGGAACAAAATAGAGTCTTCAATTGATATCGCGTAAAATTTGGTTAGCAATGGGAAAATCAGGAACTATATCCACTGGAACCTGAAAATTAGAAAGGAGGAACAAATGAAACACAACCTTCAAAAATTTTCCACTGAAAAATCCATCAGTTCAAACTTCAAATAGAATAATCAGATCATATAAATTGAATCACAATCAATTGTCAGTTTAGGAAAAATATTTCTTTTTGATAAGGTTAAAAAAAAGATCCTAGACTGAAAGGTTGATTCCCTATTTTCATGCAAACTATACATGTAAGGGCATAAACCAAGATTTTGGCATCGCATTGAGGCACCAAATTAGAGAACAGAAATTTTGTCGATGCAAGTAGAAAACAGCTGTTCTCTATATATTCTGTCACAATATTTACTCTATCCGGGGTCACCTATAAGGCAAGTCCATTGAAGCCGTTGCTTTAAGCCTAAAAATTACTATGACACACACACAAAAACACAATTTGTATAAATATTAACAAAAGGTTTCAAATTACTTCTACTAAGTTCACTGTTAAAGTGAATCTAGAGGGGCAAGGTTATTTTGAGGGGAAGAGAGGCCTTTGGCAAGGGGACCCCTATGTCTCCTTTGCTCTTTGTGCTAGTAATGGAGTACTTGGTTAGAGTTCTCAGGAAAATGAGTGATCTGCCAAATTTCCAGTTCCATCAACAACAACATACCCAGTATATTCCCACACAGTGGGGTCTGGGGAGGGTAGAGTGTACACAGTCCGTACCACTACTTCAGAAGTGAGGTAGAGAGGCTGTTTCCGATAGACCCCCGGCTCAAAGTAAAAACAGTGAAACTGACATAGTATAAAAACAAGAAACAATATGTAGCACCAAAACAACAGATAGTAACAGAAACAAGACTACCACAAAATAATACTACAATCGATCTACCCGGAACAACAAACATGACCAAAATACCAAGAACAAAACACTACAAGCATAGCACTACGACTACTAGCATGGACCTCAAAACAAAACACTCCTACCTACTAGCAAGGGCACATTCCTTCCTACTAACCTTCTACCCTAATGTGCAGTTCCATCCAATGTGCAAAACTAGGCTTACACACCTAATTATTGCTGATGACTTGATGCTATTTTGTAAAGGGAATCTATATTCTATCAACTGAATCATGGAGGCAATTACTCACTTTAGTGAAATTTCTGGACTTGGGGCTAATCTGGCAAGTCAAGTATCTTCCTAGCAGGTATTGATGAGGTAACCCAAGGATACTGAGCAGTACAGGTTTCTCTTTAGGCTCTTGGTCTACTAGATATCTAGGACTTCCTTTATCCTCCAAGAAGTGGAATAAGGTGGAGTGTCATCAGCTGGTAGACAAAATTACAGGCATGATTAACAATGGTTACTCTAGACAACTTTCTTATGCTGGAAGATTACAAATTATTAGTGTTGTGCTATTCTCTATTTACAATTTTTGGGGGGCTGTGTGTATTTTGCCTCAAAGTGTGCTTAAAGAAGTAGACAGGAAGTGCAGGAAATTTCTCTGGGGGAGCTCTGAGGGTCATAGGAAGCTGTCATTTGTTGCTTGGGACAAAGTCTGTTTGCCAAAGAAGTATGGTGGTCTGAATATAAAAGAGTGTAGGCAATGGAACATAGCCTCTATTGGTGAACTGTTGTGGCAACTGCCCGCCAAAAAGGATGTATTATGGGTCCATGAGGTTTATATGAAGTCCTGTTGAGATATCTGGGAACATCATCGACCTCAGGGTTGTAGCTGGTATTGGAAGAAGTTGAATGCACCGAAAGAGAGGATGGAACATTGGTATAGCTGAGGCAACTGTCAGTTAACTACTAATGGCATTTACTCAGTGTCAAGTAGTTATAATGCCATGCTAGGAACATTACTAGACTGAGAGAGGCAGAACTCATTTCTGCTGATTTGGAATGTTGTCATGTTGCCTAGACAAAGACCGATCATGTGCCTGACCTACAAAGATAAGCTGTTAGCTAAAGAGAAACTACAGAGGTTACATATTCCTGTTGATAGGGGCAGTGGCTGCTGTTTGTGATTTGGATGTTCTAGAAACTCATCAACATTTGTTTGGCTGCGTTATGGATTACTGCTGTTAGGGATGCACTGCTTACTTGACTAGTATTCCTCTACCCTAGAGGACTGCTAGAAAGAGTTTGCAATGGATCAAAGGCGCCGGAGACAATTCAGGAAGGAAGCAGCAGCTGCTATGTGTGGAGCTATGATGTACTATGCATGGCAGGCTAAGAGCTGGAAACTTTTTTGGTAGTTGAATGTAAATACTAAATACTGAGTTTGTTTTTGCACAGATACAAAAAGAACTAAAGGAGAGGATAAGCATGTTTACAGATTCTATGAAAGCTAGGAACTGTCAAGTTTTGATACATAGGCTGTGTAATTAGGAGGATTGAGGCCTTTTTTTTGTTTGTTTTTTCTTCTTGAGGTTTAGCTGTTCTGGGCACTCTTCCTAGCAAGTGGCTTAGAACTCTAGAAGCTCTTAGCTTGTATCAAGCTTTTGGTTTGCTATGGTAATATTCACAGTTTATTACCCAAAAAAGGTTTCAAATTTTATGCTTTTTTGGGGATTTGGTTGAGGTTGTTTGGATGAGTTAGTAAACTACAGTAAATTTATTTCCCATTAATTAAGTACATTTACTTCCTCTTTTCCTTACGATTTTTCCTCCTCCGTATATATTTATTCCTTTTTCCTATTTCTGACAATTTCACTTCTCTAAATGCAACTCAGGTCCCTTAGCTACTTCTCTTTGTCCCATTTGATTGATCTGTAGAACACAGAGCAAGTCCTTCGTCTCATTAGTACATGAATTTTATAAAATAAGTTTAAGGTCTCTTATTAAGGTTGACTTTAGATCACAAATTTCATTGTGCCGCCTCAGTTTAAGGCCTCTTATGATGATATGTTACTATTGCAGATAGTAGCAATACTCCATCTAAAATAAATCCTTGGAGTTTAGCTGCTTGAGAACACAGAAGACACTCAATGATACACTCAATGATAAGGTCAGGCTATTTCCCTTTCAATGGGTACTGTCATATGCATAATAGTTAATACACAGATCATGATGTTTCATCAGCAAATGCCCATCTAGGTCAAATCTCCATTCATTAACACCACACTATTAAAATATTGAAATTTTATTTTATAAAGGCACCCAAAACTTGAATGACAGAAATTAGACAAAAGTAATTTTAGGCCAATTGCACTCGGCATTCAATTAGTAGAACAGCTATTGGTGATAACAAAATTTAGGGATTATACCTGTACATTCTCCAGCTTTTCCAGTGCGCGTTTCAGTGGTGGTGTCATCACACCATATTTCTGAAGAAGTGTCCTAGCAGCTTCTTTGTCGCCTCTTGCTTGTATTGTCAGAATTTCTCTGCTTAAGCTCGCAACACTATCTTCAACCTTTAAATAGAAGCAAAACAGTGACTTCATTGGAAGAACGGAGTGAAATATGAAAGAGTGATACCATTATCTCATACCTTTTCAAAGTCCACGGCAAATGTTTCATCAGGATGCAAAATAAATGCGCCTTTCTCGAACAGATAATTAAACTGCAATGCCTGTCCTTTCCTGATTGTGTTTGAAAAATTAAAGGCTGCTGAGAACAATACAATGTGGAAGCTTAAAGACTAAAGAGGATAACAAGTTGACAACAATGCCTACCCATGAGCTTCCTCTAATCCAAAGCGTACTGAGCGGAAACATCCAGCAAGAAAAGAGACATACATTGACTTGGCCAGGCTCTTTGGAAGCAAATCCTAAGCCATATAAGAAGAAAGATCATTGTCTTTTGATTTTGATTATCATAAGGGAGAGAAGGAATGTAATACTGGTATTCATTCTCATAAAAGATCTTATGAACTTCTACTACATGTAATCTTCAGCCAGCCAAATTACATATATTTGCCACAAGTTTGTATGTGGAAAGGCAATAAGATAGCTAATAGAACGTTAAAAATTTCTCTAAGAAGTGATATTCTACAAGGTTCATATACTAATTATTGTCCTATTGAATAATCTTCCACTTTTCTGATGATCCCCAGCTCCTTACGAAAACTAGAAAAGGCAACAAGATACTTTAAAACTCTCATTGTAAATTTACGAAAAGAATAAGTTGGGCAGGAAAGGAGCCCAAGGAAAGTGACAAGGCTAAAAAAAAAATTACAAAGCTCATCCGAGAGAATAACGTAATTTTCTTAGTGTGTACATGCATAACAGGTCAATTACTTGGTTTCAACAAGGATTGGACAAACTAAACTTTGTTGGAGGGTCCATGGGCTGCGTAAATATAGACAAAAGTCTCTCTAATAAAGATGCAGTCCATATGGAGACCTAAAACATAAGCTACACAATATTTCTTGAAGTAACAAGATAATTGTACAACGTTGATTTCCCTGACAGATTTAGAACAACCAATAAGTATATCACTGATATCTACGCATCTAGTTTCAACCCTTAGTAATTTCTTTGTTGCCACAGATAATCCTGTTTTGCCAATCAGATCCATATTCTATTTAGGACTCCAAGAAAACATATTTTGACCAAAAAAGCACAATTTCGGGTTAAATTTTTTCAGAAAAGATATTTTGAACAAAAAAACACAATTCTAGGTTAAATTTTTCCAGAGAGGTAAACCACAATATTCTACTTCTCTCGCGAGAATAAGATCTAAAGTATATTTGCCTCATTAAACCACAAAAACAGATATTAAAACAAAGAAAAACAATGTAAGTCAGCTAGTCTTCAAGCAAAAAGTCGAGGTGCACGAAAGCTGGCCGGGACACCACGGTCATAAAAAAAAACGTCTTCAAGCAAAATAGTAAGTCCATATGCAAGAGCGTACTGTTCTTAAGCAGCTGTCATTTAGTTTCTTACCTTGTCCATTAGAAACCTAAGAGCCCAAAGCCCAACAATATCTGCCTTCGCTTCTTCTAGTGATGAATGAAGTTCTTGCAGCTCCTATAATAAGGAACAGGAGAATGTTATGTCAAGATGATATGACGACAGATGAGAAGGACAATATTTGGAAACAAAAATCCGTCTAGAAGCAATGAGATGGAATCTGATTCTTTAAACAACAATTAGAAGGACAGTGACAGAAAAGGACATAAATTTGGAGAGATAAAGCATAGCTAAAACTGACTAGTCTGACTGTCGACTTCTGCCCATTTGGAAGTGTGATTGTGTGAGGCCCGATTCCATGGCAGCATTCATGACAAATTGTGTGAGTAAAGAAAGATTCAAAGTCCACAAACTCTCGTTGTTCTTCCATAATACACACATCAGCTATAGGCTTAAGGATAAGCTTGAACCTGATCAAAGAACCAGAGAAAGTACATTATCTAAGCATGTCACAGGTGCCTAAAACTGTGTGTTTGATCAGTGACATAGGAAATCACAGGAAGGAGAGGAAAAGGAATCTATACTTTGCTTCTGAAACATTCTTAAGCATGACCATTGACGTTCCACGATCTTTTACAATACGTTCATCGTTAGGAAGATTAAATGCGACTGTTTGAGGGCCCTTCACATCCTGCCAAAGAAAGGAACCACAACACATTATTATTCCCAATAATATGATTTTGGCGGGAAAGGAATGAGGTTCCAAGCAGGAACTGGCTATGCTGAATTGTCGGTAAGAACAGATAAGATTGTTTTTCTTTTGAAATTTTAGCATCAGTTCGTATAAGGCTAGCACTCACTTCATGTGCAGTCAAAACAACAATTTGCACCTTGTCAAACAAAATATATGTTATACATTGGATTAGCTTGGAAGTTCCTAATCCAAGTAAATGCATTGTTCCCATTTCAGCACCTGAGTTTACAGGCATTCTAGTAAAAGAAACAACAGTCCGACTCTAGATTCCAAGGAAAAAAATCAAAGAGAAACAATTTTCAGCCTGTTCTTCGGCAAGTGGAATTTAGTAGATGGGTTCCATTCGCCTTTGGAAAGTCCAGATATTCTTTTGGAAGGCATCATCTCGTGAGCTTTTCTGACTCTGCATCTCTTCTTCATTGACTGTTAGTGCTGCCTTTTGAAATTGATAAAATCTTAGCTTGCTTTTACCCCAAAAATATAAAGAAAAATGTTGGTCCCCCCCCCCCCCCTCCCCAATCTTTTCTCAACTGACTTTATCGTCTTAAAATCTTCTACAACAATTTTCATAAGTAAAAGTATCCTTTCCCTCCATTTCCACCCACTTTTGCACGGGGAAAGGCTTGATATTAGATAAAATAAAAATAAGATTTAATTTAGCCCCTCCCTTTTCGTCCCTAAATCTTTGTTGCTTTTTCTCCCTTTCTTTCAATCCTAACACTGTGCATTATTGTTCCTCCTCATCCAGCGAAAAGATCAGAGATCTCAAGATTTACTTTGTGAAGACTTGGAGTAGACAACCACAGACACAAACTCACAGTACATAGGTAAGATTTTTATCTGGCAGTTTCTTCCCAAAAATGCAGTTCTTGTGAGATAAAGCTAAAAAAAAATTATTTCTTTTAGATAAGTTGCATAAGGAGAAAAAAGAATTAAAAAGAAAATGTAATAATAAAGACTCACCCCTGCATTATAAAGAAGCTGGATAACCCGTATGGGGGCAGCTGTAACATTTTCTGACTTGTAAATATTATCCATTGGAAGATTCTTCTCCAAAACCTAGAATAGCTTATTTTTAGCAACAGAGGAAATAAAGAAATTATAGAGCAAAGGCTGATCTAGAATGAGAGATCTGTAGGCACCTGCAGATTATCACCAAACAATTTGAGTTGAGCTGTTGCTTTGTCATCACGGACTCCTATAAATGCCTCAAATGTTGCCTAGCGGATAAGATTACATAAGCTACATGTATCACAAGACAAATGTAGAAGGTCCACATTTCCAATAACAATTTTGTTGTTAGCAAACAAAAGATTTTCATTAATATCAGAAGGAGCCAAGCACTAGGATCATGCTGGACATTATGAAAAGGATCCATCAGTTACAAGCTACTTTATATAATGAGCTAATGAATAAAACTGGTCCAGAAGCTTGGCCCTGCCAAATTTTGCTAAATCGGTCATTTCAAATAACTGTGGCAAATGAGCTGCTACATAGATACTGTTCTGGATACATCACCTGTAGAGTGGCTACACAGTGCAATGTCAAGTTCCACAAGATCCTAAGTAGAATGAGCTTCCCAAAAGAAAACTAAGTCAAAGGCTAAGTATTGTATCTGCGATTCCCATAGAGGAAAATGCATGTGGAAGTGATCATCAAATTTATATATATTATAAGTACTGTATCTATGACTAGAGACATTATTAAGTGGCATAATGCACTTTTCGTTTATATATTTTTCCAGCTTACTAATCAACTGAATCCATCAAGATTATGAGATCAGATTTTTTGATAATGATTTCAATCTCTCAATCTTGGTCTACGCTGTTCAGCATTCGAAAACAAGCTGATCCAAAAGTTTGACCCTCATTATTCAAACAAGCACGCCAATGTGGTACTACACCTAATGTAAGTTTGAGCATTCTGGATCAAGGCGGAAAATTAGAATCACAGTAGAAATTGTAAGCAAGGATCGAGCTTCAAAATTTAGTTGATACCTTGTATCCAAAAAGTGCGTCTTCATAAGTTTCATACGGCCCGATGGTGACATCCAACTTGGAGTCCTTCATAAGTTAGAAAGCAAAAGAACATGTCAGCTCTAATAATGAGTGTCAAACCCAGAATGAAAGCACATATAAGTACCAACACATTATGTGTCAAGCACAGTGCAGACACCAGTATCAGGTCAACAAATTTCATACTTCCCCTTTCCAATTGTAAACCTCGTCTTAAAGTTAATACTTACTGCTAAGCCTAATAAATAAATTAAAGACAAACAACTGAATTTATAATCCTAACTTCTGGTATTTCAGCCCTACCTCATGCAGCATTTAAAAAAAAAAAAAAGCGATAGCCCAAAAACATAAGCAGAAGATCAACAATATACAACGAAGAAAGTGATTTCATTATATCAAGGACATTGCTGATGTCAATTCCCAAAGTTTAGATACCAAAGTTGGCTAATAATGGGTAAGAACTTTGACTAATTATGCTGCTTCCTGTTCTGCCAGCACTATCTTACTCAAAAGTTCGACAAATCAATTGCAAAAGTTACTCAAATTGTTAAAGTTAAAGCATAGTATTGTGTACCATTCCCTCCTTTTCAATTTGTTTGTCTTAGTTTGACTTGGCACAGAGTGTAAGAAAGTAAAGAAAACTTTTGAATCGTGTGGTCTTAACTAAAAATACGTATAATGTACCAGAATCCCTTGGATTCTTGTGGTCTTAACCATGCCATGTGGGATGTTGACATTAAAGAGTTATCAAATGAGGAAAAAGACATACTAAAAGGAAAGTAAGACAAACAAATTGAATCATAGGGAGTATTAATTTCATCTAATAGGCTTTCTTAACCATTGTGTAAGAAATGCCTACCGATCAGCTCAAAGAAGATAAAGAAAAGTCACTCAAGATAGATATCATAAACTTGAAAGTTCCAGCATATGCACTATAGACAAATGATAGATAAGCAGTAGTAGCATACTAACCAACTCCATCCAGGCTATATCTGAATCATAGTAGTCATTTGAAAGGAAGGCATCAGCCTTGCTATAAAGAAGTCTCTTTAAGCTGAAACGAAGAGCAACTTACTAAGTCAACCTGTATTCAACATAATTAAATACCTAAAATAAATCGAATACCTAGATGAGCTGGCCATATCTCCTGCTTTACGAAGCAAGGTCGCCGCTTCAGCAAGAAGAGAGTTGTACTCTTGAGAAAAAGGAACCACATACAGATCTTGAGGAGAGCTAGTGACATTTCCCATTTTTTGGGTTATTGAATCTTCAAACAATGATTCACTATGCCTTTTAATAACATTGAAAAAGCCCATTGCTTCGTCCTGTTTATCTTTTTGAAGACTATCTTTCCATGAGGTGAATTCCTAAAAGAAGAAGATTTAGAAAAATGAGTGTAAAGACTATTTCTGCAGCATATAACAAAGTATTCCCATGCTATACCGATTTGTCCATATCTGGTGGATAGAAATTTGCACCAGGAGGTTTTACAGCAGGAAATGCTGTTCTATATTCAAAACCCTTCCAACCTGGTACAGGCTTTGTTGCCTTCGGAAGCAGCTTGACAGCTGAATCTGCAGTCGTCAAAAAAGCCTCATTTTCATCCAGGGAAGACCTAACAATGTAAGAGTGAGCTCAGGAAATTCCAATCAATAGTCACCTTGCTATGAAATTTTTGTTTGCACTCAAAGCAGGGGATTATGATACAGAAGTATAAAACAACAGAACATGACAATAGTGCAACCTTGAGCATGGTGGCAAACCTCGGTGAGGACGCTGACTCTCCCCTCCCCCCCCCCCCTCCCCCTCCTGGTGTAAGTATAAACTAGTAACTAAGACAGACCTATGTTGCTCGAATATCGGGTGTGGGCACCCGACTCAGGTGCAGATCTAGAAGTCGGATTCATCATCACCTAAATCTTAGGATTCAGAGATAGGATAGGAGTATGGGCAAATAAAGAGACAAAAACACAAACAGGAAGAAGGATTGAAGAGGGAGCATAGCTTTTCATAAGGGGAACATACCATGGACTTTTGTTTATTACATAGTACATCCATTTCAACTTGTCCAACTGTGATTTGTCCGCGTTCTCCTTTAACCAGTCTCTCAAAGATGGATTGCTATACCAAACCTATGTTATGGAATTAAAAAATGACAGAAGCATATCAATAGGAGAAATTCAAAAGAGGTTCTAAATGAGCCACTGCAAGCACTAATAACATCACATAAATAACAGCGGTTAGTCATATTTCTCAGCGTGGAATTTATAAAGGATCATTTTCATCTAGGTTGAAAGAAAATAACACGGGGTTGGGAGTGTTAAGAAAACCAAAACAAGTGGTTTGCATCTCTCCTCCAGACCTACAACTGGATGAAGGGAAATTTCATTTTCTCTTGGATAAAATATTAGAAGAGTCATGAAGGCATCTTAAAAATGTAAAGCATCATTTAAGTTGACCCTCAAAATCTCGGGTTGGATATGTCAAATGTAAAATGGTTAAACTTAATCTGTTACCTTACTAGGCCTTGAGAATAATTACATGCCATATTTACATAGCCTAAGACTCCTATAAGGAGCTCCTCTTGCACATAGTTAATCATCAATTGAACAAGTTTTCTCCTTTTATAGCCTCTACAATCTTCAAAGACGTAATAACTTCTTGTCTAGTCAAGAAGTACATTCTTTTCATAATATTATGGTCCTTTTACGAGACATTGCTAGCTGTACCTCTCCTCCTGCACCCATTTTTAGATAAGGTATATAACATTATTGATGTTGGAAGAGAAGTCCTGTATACAAGCAGTATACACAAAAAATTGTAGAGAACCTACATCAATTTCTTAGAAATGAATCAAAGTCAAATGTTACTACTTTCTTTGAAATGAATCAACAATAATGACTTGGTAACACATGGTTTGGAACTCCCGTGGCTCATCTCAAAGAAAAGTCAAATGTTTACTAATTTCACAGAAATGCATCAGCAATAAAGACTTGGTAACACGTGGTTTTGAACTAGTCTAACGCACCAGGATAAAAAAAATTTGTTCAATTGCAACATTTCTAAGATTTACAGGATCTTCAATATATGGCTAAATATATGCAATTTGACCCTAACTTGGGAATCGATTCATCACTTCCAATCCAACAAAAAAATACTAGCCTATCTCTGACTTGCACAATCAAATCCCATCCTTCAGATTGATTATGATTCATTTTGATGTGCATCATACAAACGTGGGAATGTTTAAGCACATTCTTTCCATATTGAAGATGACAACAACATGCATTATAAGTGATGTCAGTAATAATAACACCATCTATTATAGCTATTCCTAAAGATTTTACATCACCGTCGACAACCCCACACCAAAAAGGGAAAAGAAAAAAGAATTGAACTTCTTGCTTCATCAAAAAATAAGACCTATGGTAGTAACTAAAGACGTAACTAACTTAATTGCAGAAACATAGTAGACTACTTGCTTATCTAAACTGATATGTACCCAGTCAACCCTTTTATACATCAGAGTTTGAACTCTCATTAAAAGACGCTGTGATTATACCTGCACATAAAAGATCTTGTCCATGATTGTTGCAGCTTTAACAAGTAGAGTTAGTGCTTCTTTGTCTGCTGCAGTCAGCCCAGTCAACTGTACAGAAAAAGCTGGCATTAGGAGAAGCTGTAACTGTTCCACTAACTTAATTCTGTCTTTAACTAAATTGTGTAATTCTGACACACATAGAAGATAGATGATAAGCCTCCGTAAGACCAGAGAAGCAGTATTTCATTAACCGGCAGAACCAAAAAAAAAACGACCATTGACCTATACAAATGATCGTTTCTTTTTTTTATTGTTTACAAAGATCATTTCTCTGTTGTGAAAGAGCCAAACAAGATGAGATTCCGTCACATACTCTTGAAGAATATGCAAACAGCTGACATCTGACACTTCAGAACTATAGGCAGAAGAAATTAAGATACTGAGTGTAGAGCATCTGTCATAATTAGTGAACTAGTGGTGTGTTTAGCTCTAAGCACTATATATTTTAGTTATCCTTATATGCTAATCCAAAAAGAGAAGTAGGACTATCGTTTAGTGAGGAGGTGATACCTTAAGTAGCTTTAATGAATTCACATCCCTTTTATTGATTGGCAATTTGACCAACAGATTAACGTTACTCATTGAACTTTTGAGTTTTGACATTGGTGCTATAGTCACCAGTGGTTATTTTTTATTTTTAGTAAAAATTCTAAGCAAACACACACACACACGATAGCAAGAAGTAAATTTGGAGGGGAGAACATTCTCGCATCAGATTTTGTGGTCAAGATTAACTGTAAGAATGATCAACATGATTTAGAATTGAAACCTCTGCAGAGAGGGAAGTACTAGCATAGCGATTTAGCTGCTTCTCAAGAGCCAAACTTCTAGCTTCTGCATTTTCCTTGTACCTGTAGATATCCCATACCAGCTAGCTCAGGTGCACAAAATAATAAAGTCGACAAAGACAGGATTAATATGCTACTTATTAAGAAGAAAACTGAAAGTTTCAAGTAGATATTGTTACAGCAAGACAAAGTTAAAAACCAATCTCATGCCTAACTTATGGATAAGCTTATATGCAACTAAGAAACAGGTAATAAGAAAAGTTTCGAACTTATTGCAAAAACATCGTTGAAGTAGGAAAATTGAAAATATATTTAAACGGCTCCTTAAAGGAAGCATAATGCGCTTATATTTACCACAAGCTCAAGTAACCATTCTATAAGAACAAACGAATAGGCAGTTACCACAACTAAACTTTTTCTCAGGCTATATAATATAAGACATACCTCTTCTCAATTATCGTAAAGAGCTGACCATATTCCCCATTCACATCATAAGGCACATACTCAGGATGTTCCTGCGCAAGCACTCTTCTGTACTCCTCAATGGAGATATATTTTACAGCTGAAACTTCTGATTCCTACCAAGAAAAGAAATGTCAATAGTGACAATTTTCTCTTGGTGCAAAAGAGAAAGAAATTAGCTAAAAAGGGAGGAAGAGAAAAAAGTAGCTACTTAAATTATTTCAGAGCACTTTTACTCGCAGTCACCAAACAAACTTTCAGAAGCTTACAGTATCGGAGTTTCAAGGGATAGTGAAACTAATAAAATTATACGGCATTCTACTTCACATTTACAGCATTTTAAGATTCAGTTTTTGGACTAATGGGTGCAGGACACATGAAAAACTCATGAAAATTATTACTTCTTCATGGAGGTTAAATACATGGTAAAGAACCTGACTTCAAGCCTTTTCATGGGGAAGTAAAAGATGAATGAGTAGTAGCCTAGAGTGAGAGTTGTGGCAAGCCATTATATAGGTGAGTGAAAGAACCTACAGACTAGCTTAACACAATTAGGCACCGGCATATTTTGAGATAGCAGACACATTATGTTTATCAATATAATTATTGTGCGGCGCCTGAATGGTTGAATGATTCAAGTGGGTACTTTGAATGATTCTAGAGAGAGGAGCGACGCCTGAATGGTTGCTAGAGAGGAGAGATGCATTCGCATGAATGGTCACTGAAGAAAAGATTGATACATGAACTGTCGCTCGGAGTTACTTGTGACATCCTCCTTAGTCGAGTTTCTTGCACTTACCAGTTTGGATTCCCAAGGAGAAAAGAGATATATGTTCTTTTACTTGATTGGCCATGAGAGAAGCAATCTAAACATCTCAGCATTTAAATAAAAGGGAGGAGCATAGATGTCAACTGTTATTTACTGTGCAAAAATCCCGGCAAATACGTGGGTAATCTCCTTCTACATTATCAGGTGACAACTTGTTTGTCCTGGAAGATTTTGAGATGGTTCAGGGTACAATGGAAGATGTCAGGCACAGCGAAGGAGGCACTCTTAAATTGCTACTTTATGTGCAAAAATCCAAGCAAAGACGTGGATCATATCCTTCTGCATTATCAGATGACAACTCGTTCGACGTGGCAGATCTTGAGATGGTTCAGGCTACAATGGACGATATCAGGCACAGTCAATTGGGCCATTAGAGGAAGGAAGAGAAAAAGAAGAAGAACGTGGGATGTTGCCCAGTAGCACTCCCCTGTAGGTCTTATGAAAGGAAAGAAATAAGAGAACTTATGAAAGGTTAGAAAATGACTGCACATATGAGGAATAACCTCACGTTTAGTTTTTTTTTCCTTGTGCATCCATGAGGTTTCACTAGCCGCGTGTTTTCACAGAGAACCATATTCTTCTACAAGTTCTATACCTTTTGGTATACAGCTTGTATATGGGAGATTTTTCCCATCATTAATAAAATAAGTTACCTTATCAAAATAAAAGGAAGTGACTAATTTATAAAATTTTAAGAATTCATCTCCGACACCAATTAAGACAAAAGAGAAACAGGAAAAATACTCCACTTAAAAAATCTTAGTCCCTTTACATTAATTTTGAAATGGCCCTTTACATTCATTCTTATTGCAGGAATTCTATTTCCAGTAAATGAACAATAAACCTAAGGCAAAACCTGAGACACGAAGTGACGAACACATATAATCCTAGGCAAGTATCAGCGCAACTACAAGAACTTTTAACTACAAACAAAATACTGACCTGAAGAGTAAAGGCCTCCAAAGGAATTGGCTCTGTAGTCGTCACCAGATATACATCATTGTATTCATTGTTGATGAACTTGCCATCATTGATAGTGCTGCAATTTATTGCGACATTCAGCATACTCCAATGACCAACAGAAACTCATGCTTCGAAGCACAATAGCTCGAGAAAATGTTATTGAAGTGATGATTGGACATGTTCCAGAGTATCTGTCTTATTTTCCTTTCTTCCTGGTTGGTTATGATATAACTATCACAAAAGTATTTGATTTATTCAAAATATATATATATATATATATATATCAAGAAAGTGCTCCAATAGTTAAAGTCCACTAAATTGCGTATAGCGTAGAAGCCCTGGAAATTTGGGCAAAATGGACACAGACATTTGAGCAACATTTTGGGAGAAAGTACTTCAAATATTAGTAATAACCACATGTTATAGATATTCTTGAGTTATATCTGCAAAAATAGAATTATACTACAGTCTAGTCAACTGAATCAAATAAAACGATCAGAACCGATAACTCATAATAGACAGATGGACCACAAATTTAATGACTGAGGGTTTGTTAACTCTAGGCTTCAAACACACAGCCAAAAGTATCGCATGCTCTAATCTATAAGAAGCTAACTAGTGTTAGTCTTATTCAATAAGGAGAACTAATGAGATTAACACCTTATGAACATTTCCTATATTGTAGATATCAATAGTTTCTTTTCTTTGTTGTCCCACTTCTATATGCCATCAAGGCTCAAGCTCCTTGACAGCTCACGGTGCATATGAAATAACAAACATCTTTATCAAAATGTACATTTAGGTACTTCAGCTGTATTATTCAATTGCAAAGAAAAATATTGTCATATATAATGAGATCTTATTATAAATTGACAGGTAAAGGAAGAGACATTTATCCAGAAGAAATGAAAAAGACGATTCAACAAGGAGGAGAAGCATAAATTCATAGCTCTGAGCTAACAGACAATTACTACTGCTTAATACTGTATAATAGAAGACATGATGAATTAGAGCTTTAGTATACCAACCACTCTTGAAGAAAAACAAATATTAATTCAAATGCATCCTTTGGAAGAGTTACACCAAGTTCTTCTTGAAGCTCTCGCCTGCAAGAATGTATAAGTCAGCAACATTACAAGCCCCATCAGAAAAGCATTTAGAAGTGTGATGTATGCAATCGCAGGGGAGAGAACATTCAGCATTTCAAGGGGGTGTAAACTTTCACATACAGACAATTATCCATGGGTTAGTCACTGGTGCCCAAAAACTCTCATTACATAAGAAATGTGTATTACAGAAAATAGCATATTTAAATATTTCTACATAATTACAGAGGTTTAGAAGCTTCAGTTTGTGTTTTTACTAGGACAATTGAAACCAAATGAAATCGTTGATACTTGAATGATCATATGCACTCCAAAATTGTAACAGCTGACCATTACTTAACAAAAGAAATAAGCAAGTAGTAAGAGATGATCATTTGTAAAGTGTGAAATTTCATCAGCAAAGCTATTCCACTTTACGCAGCACGCAAAGTGTTTATATAAATTTGCATGATCGCAAACCAGAGGAGTTATTGGTGTGTGATCCGTTTCATTGTGAAATCGTGTCAGATACTGCATTTTTCTCTTTTGAAAATTTAGAAAGAGAGAGAGAGAGAGAGCTTTATGATGGTAAAAGGAGTGTAAGATAGAGGGCAAACAGTTGTCATTTCAATCATCATAGGGTATTAATGCTAAAAATCGATTGTAATTCTATATATATTCTTTCTGATTTTTATGCCTTTATCAAAGTAAGAACCCCTAAAGAAGCTAGAGCACGGCCTAATTGAAAATGAAGTGAATTGTTGATGTGCCAGATACATAGAAGGTTGGTTCACGATAGTGGCTTCTTCTTTTTATTTGAGAAAGAAAAGGAAGAAAAAGGAAATCCATTGGCAGATGAAAAAGGCAGCAACATAAAGAGACAGAAGAATACAGAACTCTGAAATTTCGAGTGGCGCCACGAGAAAATTCTTTTTTTTTTTGATAAGGTAAATAATTTTATTAACAATTAGGGAAATCCCGTAAACAAGTCATATACCAACCACGAGACAATCTATGATCATGGGACAAAAGTTACCAAATAATGGATCAAGAACATGCAAAAAACGTCATACTAAGAATTTGCATGAGGACAGATAAAAGCAAAATCAGAAAAATAAGTCCAGCTCATGTGAAACTATGAGCCTGTTTGGATTAGCTTATTTTAGGTGCTTTTAAGTGAAAATAGCTTTTAAGCAATTTTGTAGTGTTGGGTAAGATTAAAAAGTGCATTTAAGCATTTGTTTTTTTGCCAAAATAACAAAAATAAGCCAAAAGGCGTAAGTTAAGATTCCTAACTTATGGCTTATAAGCCATAAGCTATAAGCTCGTCCAAACAGGCCCTATATCTAGAAAGCTCAGCTCCATGCTGGACACCTACATTGCTGAAATAAGAGATGAATCTCCAGCAGATATATGACCGGCACTTGAGATATCCCACTGACCAGCCCAAGAATCCTTGCAATCAGCACGTCGTTGGAGAAGTAGTTCTTGTGTACTCTCAGCAAATATCCACACATGAACAGCTCGATGGTAGTCTCCATCTCTGTGAACCTCCCCTCTGAACAAGTAGCACAATAATAGACATCATTAGCCCCAAAAGTACATTATAGCTAAAGCTTGGAGAACAGAATTCACGGAGCTACAAACTGTAAATTTTTATGATACGTTGTATATTTGGGCAACTATGAGCTTAAATTTATTAAATTCTGTCAGTCAATTTGATAAGTTAACTATCTTGCCAAGATGCAATTCACTTTTCTCCTGTTTATTTCTTTTGGAAGAAACTATAACAGTTGGAAAGCTGCTTTCTCCTACTCCAGTCACAGACCTGCCTTTAACCGAGTTCATTTTAAGAAATAAAAGAGCATCTTAGTCTTAGATTGTCTTCAAAGATTTAAGTAGAGAGAAGGCACTTTTCCTGAGTAAAACAGGTTGGAAAAGAAGAGCACTTCAAAGATTTATTAATCATTACTCATTCTCAAGAAAAGAGATTCATTAATCATTATATGAGGTTCGCATTTCACTCAAAGTAAAATCCACAGTATCGTCCCCTTTACATGAATAACTGCAACAAGCTACTTTCTTTTCTATATCTAAAAGAGAAGAATCACTGCAGTCACACAAGGGTTCACACACTGTCACCTATAAAAGAGAGCTTTCTATCACCAAAATAAACATTTAAAACCAAAACTAGCATCTCTCAAAGAGAACCCAAAAGGATACATTCTTCGAGTTTGATCTATACATGATATCCATAAAAACATAATGATTTACCAAAATACTCTAACTTCAACTTTATACAGATGAAGAAATTGGCAAAAATGTCCTATATACACCAAAATTTGATCCCTACTAACCAAATAAAATAAAAACATACACAATTCAAGTAATCCAATACTTATGTCAACATTGTTACTCAGCTAACCTTTTGCATTTCATTAATCTGACAAACCAACCAATAGACACTACCAAAAGATATTGCTCTTCCCAATCAAGTGGGGGGGAAAAAAGAACAAGAAATAAAAAATCAAAAGGCATATGCTTCAACTGGACTACTTTGCCCAAGACGAGGGAGTTGCTCGAATAGTAAGCACCCTCCGCCACCAACCCTAAGATTGTCGGTTCGAGTCACCAAGGGAGCCGAAAAGGTAGGAACTCCAGGGAAAAAAAGACTACTTTGCCCAAAAATATTACTCGTACAATACATTCAAGCATAAAAAGATTAACTATTTGTTTTATTCCATTGGCAAGAACTCTGACAAATTGGTGTTTGTGAACTTTCTCATATTGCTAATTCTAAGCATACAAGACGAGTAAGTAGGTTGATGAAAGAGTAAAACAAGTAAATTTACAATGAATCTCACAATTCTGTCCGTTCATATAGCCGAATCCAACTAGTTTGGATTCAATCATAGTTATAATCAAAATTCCAATCATCAAAGGATTTTTTTTTTAATTTTATTTTTGATAACCGTGGTGTCCGAGTCCGCTTGACCGCACCTCGACTAGTTCCACGGGATACCTGCAACCTCCCACCAGCAACAACAGGTATCAGGTAACTCTGCCCGACAAGAACAGATGGGAAGAAATCACCTGGTGTTCTATCTCTACTAAGATTTGAACCTAAACTTCTTATACCAAGAATGCAAACTAACAAAAACTAGAGAAAAAAAATTAAAATTGATCAAAATTCTTCATAACCCATATGAAATTTTCAATCTTTTTGATGTGGGGTTGTTCACCTGGGTTTAGAGATGCCTGTTTTTTCTCCAGTTTTTGTGAGAACGTCAAAGTACTCTTCTTCTTCCTTCACTGTCGTTTGATCAAATTCGGCAGCCATTGATACTATTATGTTTAAGTTCCAAACAAACCCACGATTTTGTTGTTTTCTTGAATAAATGGGATTTGTTCAAACGGGTTGACGAGTATAGAAAATGAGACAGGCACGATAGCGAGTATAAAAAAAAATTTAAAAAAAAGTGAAGATAGACACTGTAAAAAAGTTTCCTTTAATGGAGGCTTTTAGAGATGCTGATGAATCAAATTCTTCAACAATTTGCATATTTATTTATGTCAATGCAAAACATGTGATTAAAGATAAGCATATCCATCACGTAATTAAATTGGAGTTAATTACTCACATAACCACTCCAATTAAAAAAGATTATCCAATAAATTTATTTATTTTTGTTTTGTTTCAATAGAGTCAACCTAATTTATGTTTTAGCCTCTTATAAAGTTACAATTACCTAAAATATCAGAAATAACTTCTTAAGTTTGAACTTTAAACTAAATGATCCTTATTCTTTAATATTAATATTGAAATACTAATGGTCCTTAATTATATAAAATAGTACTACCAATTTTAGTTCAATTCTAACCGTGTTATTAAATTTAGTTGTTAGTTTTTTCTACATCATAAATCAATGCCAAAAATTCATAATTAATAAGAAAGCTGATAAATTTCTCTAAAAAACGGTAAGAAAAAAATAACATTACATATTTTAAAGAGTTTCCGTAAAGAAAGAAAATTATAATGTGCGCAAGAAAGGAAAGGGATAAGGGTGGTGGTCTTGCTTGGCGCGGAGATTGTTGGTTCAGGGTTTAACTTCACTCCATCACCTCCTCAATCTTCTTGCATCTTTCCAGCTTTTCGAAGAGAGACTTTATTTCTTCATTGTTCTTAAGTTGATGGATCGAACTCTTCATATGCAAAACCTAGAAAAATTGATCAACTCAACAAGCTCATGACCTAAAAATAACAGGTTCGAATCCTATTCCTACCTAGTGCCTTAGTTCAGTCTCGAGAACGTGATAGTACGTAAGCACCGAATGTCATTAGTAGTCCCACCCAATAGATGGACACAAGCAAGCCAGCAAACCCAGTAAATTGAAACTTCGTGTTAGGGGTGGAGCTAATCTTTGGAATGGTATTTAATTGAGTTCAGTTCATCTAAAAACTATATTATCAAAGAGAGATCTCAAACCTCCTCATATTACCTTTCTGAGGAATGAGGATAGGTGGCTTCCTTTTTAGAAAAAAATAATTTGTGAACTAATGGGCTTTGGTATTCAATAGTTAAACCGAAAAAAAGAAAAAGAAAACAGATAAATAGGCTAGCATTTTATCAGCAAAACAAAGAGAACTAACTGCAATAAGAATTTTACATTTCAACTTGTACAATCTGTGTTCCCAAAATCTTATCCCACATACTTTGCTTAAAATCTAATTGTGAAAGGGCCAAGGAGGGAACTTTGGGGTGGAGGAACAATGATGGTGGTAGTTTACCATTACCATGCCGCTTTTCATGTCATCTTCAAATCACTTGATTTAAAGATTGATAATTCAAACAGGGGTAAGGCAAACAGAAGAGCTACTAGAAACAGAAAGAAGCTAGCCAGCTAGGTGAAGAACAATGTCCAGTATCCAGAAGATGCCTAGTGTTTACAGAAGTTACCGCCTGACTAGAACTTAAGCAGCCTTCTGAAAATGCTGGGTTAATAACCTCGCAATCTCTAGAAAACCAACCTTGTCCTTGCCATCAAATATTGTCTTCAACTTGTCGTCACAATGTATCTCTCTCTTGTTTGCAGGATTCTGCAAGCCGCAAAGTTACAATCACCATGTCAGGTAAAACCATGAAAGAAAAGTATCATTGAACCAAAAAAGAAAAAGGGAAATCACAATCAGTTAGCAGTGATCAAATTGACAAACTCAATTTCTTCTGGCACACATCAGATATCTCTTGGATTGAGTTAGGTCCATAGATGAGAAAAAACCAAATGTCATTTTTTATAACAGTGGTGTTTGGGCCAACGTACGCACAACTCGACTATTCCGCCAGGTACCTAGTAGCTGCCATCAACATGGGTATCGGGTGACTCTATCAACCGAAGTTTAGCCAGATGCCAAGAAATCAGCCAACGTTTTTTCTCTGCTAAGATTTGAATCTTGGTATGTCATGTTTTCACCTAATTTATTGACCGCTAGGTCATACCCTTGGATGCAAATGCCAAAGGTAACTTTCTTTACTTAATTCTCTACAGGGAGGAGGGACAGTTAAATATTGATACTTTGATGAGCCATGGCAGTCATCTGGTCACATTTACTGAAGCAGGTGCCACGAAAAAAGAAAAAACCTCTTCAAGATCTTAGTGCAATTTTCTGCACTAACAGCCTACTGCAGGCCCCAGAAGGTAGGGATAGCATATATGACGAACCCAGTCACATGCAGCTATGACCTATGTACAGATTCCAAATTCAAAAAGTGGTGAAGAAACTCTGTCCAATCCATGGTGATCCCAATAACTTATTTCCTCTCAGACAAGAAACTACAAAACAATCTTTAGAAGCATAAATGGACCTGTAGATAATCATGGTCGCCTTCATTATGACTCCACTCAATCCTGGAAGTGGGCCGAATGGAATTTTATAACTTTATGCCTTTCGAGGTCATACAGTGTTAAAATAGTTTGAAAACTTGGAGATAAGTGATCACGAAAAGTAGGACATCATATTATCATTGGGGCTAGGCCATGAGCATTCTGGCTCTTCATCATATAACGCTATAGAATTATGCTTATACGTAGAAAAAAGAGTCTCAAAAGTGCATATGCATATACTATGTTCACTCTTGAGTAATATTTTGAACCACAAGAAGAAATCCTTGATACAACTAGTTTATTCGTTAATTTACAGAATGCTATTTCTAATCTGGACCAGCGACTCATTAAATCCTAAATTGACCAAGCCAAAACAAGCCCAACTCTCAGTATAGTTGGTAAGAAAGGACAAGTCTGGCATGGCAAAGTTACACTAGGCACTAGCCCAAACAACCCCAAAAAAGAAAGAGAGAAAATAATGAACAGATCAGTTCATATCATGTGTCGAGAACCAAACCCATTAACCTCCAAAAATAACCTTAAAGCCCTAAATTTATCCCCTCTCACACACACAAGTAAATAAAAAAAGAAACCAAAGAAGCAGAATCATCCAAGAAGCAGGAACCATCAACTTTGCTTCCACAGGATCAAACAACGCAATCACATATTGAATACTAACCAAAATCCATGTTATGCCTACTGGATAACTAATCCAGCATTCCACCATCCACAAGTACTGCAAATATTCAGCTTATCTAACTAGACTATAAAGAACGTTTGTGAGTACCAAATTTAAAATGTTTATGTACGCAAAATAGAACTATAATGTCTTCACGGACGACCATAAAATTCTCCAAGTATATAACAGGTGAAAGAACCACCAAAGGGATACAACAGAAATGACACCCAATTGTGTGGCCTACTGGTCAATAAAGTAGGTTGAGCACCATGAGGTCTCAGGTTCAAATCTCAACAGAGACAAAAACACTATGATTTCTTTCCATTCGTTCTAGCCTTGGTGGACAGGGCTATTTGATACTTGTTGCTGGTGGAAGGTGGTAGATATCCCGTGGAATTAGTAGAGGTGCGCGCAAGCTGATCCAGACACTACGGTTATCAAAAAATAAATAATAAGGGACACAACAGAAATCATACGAGTTGAAAACAATCGAGAATAAGAGTGTGTTCGGTATGGAGGAAAACATCGACATGTTTGGTTGGTCAAAATATTTTGGAAAATATTTTCTCTACGAAAACAAGCTGCTCAAAAATGAAGAAATAACTCATAGAGAAAACAAGTTTCATAAGTGACAATCCAAGTTCATTGTCTCCTCCCAACCCACCCAACATCCCCAATCCCACTCTTTGACCATCCCCCCCACCACCCCTGAACCCTCACTCTCCACCCCATCCTGGCCACATAGTATTTTGCTAGATCATATATAAATACTCTTGGACAATATTTTTTTTTCTTGCTTACCGAACACTAGAAAATAAATAAGAAACACACTTATTTTCCAACAAAACATTTTCCTTCATACCAAACACACCCTAAGAAGTTAACAGACAAAACATCATGAAGCTAAAAACCATGCTCTACAGCAAAAAGGTAAAAAACGGAAATGAACTGCAAAAAAAAAATAAAAAAAAATGAAGAAATATTGAGCAAAGGAAAGAGAGACCTGAAGATTATGGGTTTTAATGTATTCCCAAACTTTCTTGACAGCATCAGAGCGGGAAGCTTCTTTAGTACCTAAGAACTTTCCTAGAGCAGAGGAAACTGGTTGTGGTTTCAGTATTCCATTGGGACGACCTCTCGCTTTCGTCACAGTGGCTGTTGCTGTCGTTGTGGATTCTGTTGCTGCCGAAGTCTTAGCAGCAGCAGCCCTTAGAGCTCGACAGCAGTTGCCGAAAATCCGAGTAGATGACGCCATTGATTTTTTTTGGAGTTTTCGTAAAACCCTAGGGGCTGATCAAGAGGAGAACGGAGGGTTTATGGAAAGAATGACAAAGTGCTAATTAGTTTGGGGAGTGGAGTGATTTTTTCTTAACCATGATTTACTTTAGGGTAAATACTTTTTAAAAATATTTTAAATCTTTACCAAGTGTAATTTATACTCCCTCCATTCCTAAATATTGGTCATACTTACTAAAAATAGATGATCCAAAATAATTGTCATTTTAAGAAATCAAGATATAATTAGTTGTATATTTTCACATTTACCCTTGGTCTTAAATATGAAAAAATATTAATATTATGCAAAAGAGAGAAGCATTAAATATTAAGGAGTAATAACTAAGTATAGTTTAGTCAAATTACCCCTAATTAATATTTTTTTCTTAAGGGACGTAGAAATAAAAAATGTGATAAATATTTAGAAATAGAGAGAGTAGTATTTTCTTAAGCGGAATACATTTGTAACACTTTAAATTTATTAGTTAATTTCATTTTTTGATTGAGAATCTAAACAAGTGATAAAATGTTTATATTAAATCTTTTTGGTTCAAATTTTGAAAAGTTTTTGCACTTTCTCAAGTGATTATTAGGTATTAATCTCATTTAATTATACATATCAACCTCAATTAAAGCAAGCATGAGATTTTACAACTTATTAAAGCTAGTGGTTATAATAAAAAGATGTAATATATTTTAAATAATTAACTTATTTACGTAATGTTCGCTTGGGAAAACACATAGAAGCTTTTCCAAAATTTGAGTCAAAAATATTTAACATGAATACTTTATTATGTGTTTAAGTGCTTAGTTGAAACAAAGTATAGTTTGAATATATAAATGAAATTGACTGCAAATTTAACGGTCTCTATATATTTTGCATATTTTTTTAAAAAATATGTAGTGTCTACATATGTAAATTTTATTTGAAAATCTGCTCATGTTTCGAATTAAGTCACGTAGATTAAAATGAATTGAGTAATTTTCTTGGTTTTGCTTTTTGTGCCCTGCTGCTACAACTAAAGAAAAGAGAATATTTTCAAGTGAGCATCTACTGTACCATGAATATCAACCATGAATATCAACGAACCCGATTATTTTCAAGTGTAAACATCATTGCCAATAAAATCAACCGGGGGCCTTCATTAATGTCAGAATTTTCAATCAAGCTATTGATCCTCTGATCTACATCTTGAGCTTGAAGAGGGACATACATCAAATTGTCAACTTGATTTTAAGCATGTTCAATGACTCAAGATTTTATTCTGATAGATATGGTTGATCTTGCTCCAGCATTCACATTGGTGTAGATTCCACAAATCCAAGTGGGATCTACACATTAGACTGCTAATCAGCACAATTAACACAATCCCCTTTAATGTTTTCCATGCCACATAGCCAACTCAAACTTAACTTGAGTTGCACCAAATGTATCCTCCTATTCATCAAACCTATTAGTCCACTTTTCAAATACACATAATGTGATGTTATTTAACACTTGTATACCATATGACCACCACACAAGTATAGACCAGTTAGTCCACTTTTTTTCCTGTCATAATGATAAGGCACAAAACAACACAGGTATCAAAATAGAAACTCTAAGGTCTGAGAAACCAAATCCAAGCAAGTCATCAGGCATAAGAGACTTTGCATTGAATTAGCCATTTATTATGCCTTCATGAAGTAAATCCTTCCACCTCCCAAACCTAAAAGATTTAATTCCTCAAGACCACAATACAGCAGGTAAGAAAGCCTTGGCTTTCTGAGCAAGACCATCTTAAGGGAAGCAAGAAGTACAACAGCAGAAATAACAGCTACTGCTGAATCCTCCGCCATGCCCCAATCTAGTTGAGGAACGGAAGCAAAAGTAAATTACGATATGTAAAATATTGAGGAAAGACCAGAGGATGAAGAAAGACCATGAAACAAACTAAATTCTCAACAGGAACTCACAACTCGTATTCCAATTACACAGTAGCGATACAATAGAAATTCTGGAAAATGACTGAATGAAAAGATAGGTAAAAACTAGAAAGAGATGACAAGCCAGAGAAGAAAGGAGATGAGAAAACAGAGCCTAACACTTACTTCAGCCTATGTTCTATTCAACAACTCCTCCTATTTAAGGTGAATTCTAATTCTTCCGTTCATGTTGAGCATTTCACCCAGGTTCCACACATAATTGGCCAATTTACCAAAAATGTCGTTCACTGAGTTCACAACACACCATGCCCGAATTACTACTCAGATAAACACTCGATTTATTGCAGGAAAAGCAGAAACATCAACTCATTAACTACTCAGAGAAACTCGAAATTATATTGGAAATGGGAACTTCATCATCAGAGGCTATGGACAAGCAAAAGCAACAGAAATACATCTATATTCCTACGTGGTTGCATACAAACACAATGGGCTATAAGAGGGAAAAAGATCAACATACCTTTATTTCTGCAAATGCAGAGCAAGAATCAACAATATCTAAGGTATCCTCCAACAACAACAACATACCCAGTGTATTCCCACAAGCGGGGTCTGGGAGGGTGGTGTGTACGCAGCCTTACCCCCTACCTTGTGAAGGTAGAGAGGCTGTTTTCGAAAGACCCTTGGCTCAAATAAAGAAGTATAAAAAGGAAATACCGTAATGAGGAACAAAACAGTATCCACAACAAACAATACAATAGTTGAAAGCAAAAGAAATAACAGATGCTAATAAGAAATCTGTTGTTTCTGAGAGTGAGAAACCAGAAAAGTAACAAAAGAAAACTTATGAGCAATGAAAGAAAGGAACTACAAAGAAATTAAGAACTTAGAAAGAAGAGAACTTTTATTGAAGAGAAGTAGAAAGTGCGATTATTTTTCACTGAAAATTAAGGTTTCCATATATAATGGAATACTAACTTAAGTGCCTAAAGATCAGCAACAAATCTGCTGAATAGAAACAAACTCCTAAAGACTAGGTAAAGAAGTTATCTTGGAAAAACTAAAACTAATTTACTGCAGTAAATAAATAAAGGTTGCAGTCCTAAAACATAGCAACTAACACTCCTCCTTTGTTTAGGAACTGCATATCCCTAGTTTCTCTCTGAAAAACTCAAACTTGCCCAGGGAAAGAGGCTTGGTGAAAATGTCAGCAACCTGCTCATCACTTTTGCAGTAAAGAAGCTTCACATCTCCATCTTTTTGCACGTCTCTCAAGAAAAACAACTTAATATTGAAATGCGTAGTTTTCCCATGAAAAACTGGATTATTAGCAATAGAAATTGCAGCTTGGTTGTCAATAAAAACCTCAGTCCCTTCTTTCTGCTCCATATTCAGATCACACATAATTTTCCTCAACCATAGTGCTTGATTCACAGCTGCTGTTGCAGCAATAAATTCTGCCTCAGCTGTTGATTGTGCTACTGTATCTTGTTTCTTGGAACACCAAGAGAAAGCTCCTGATCCAAGACTGAAACAGAAACCTGAAGTACTCTTCATATCAAGTGCACCACCCCAATCACTATCGGAAAATCCGATAAGTCTAAACTTCTGACTTTTGTGGAACTTAACACCATAGTTGACAGTTCCCTTATGTATCTGACAATTCTTTTAGCTGCTCTCAAATGTAAATCACTTGCACAATGCATGAATCGAGACAAAAGACTCACTGCATACAGGATATCAGGCCTGGTTGCAGTCAAATACATTAAGCAGCCAATAAGACTTCTATAATACGCCTCATCCACCTTTTCTGCTCCATCATCTTTGGACAACTTTTCCTTTTGGTTCATTGGAGTACTCATAACTTTGCAGTCTTCCATATGAAGCTTCTTTAGGATTTCTTGAGCATACTTCTTCTGGCAAATGAACACATTGTCATCATTTTGTTTGATCTCCATTCCAAGAAAGTACGCCATCAGTCCAAGGTCTGTCATTTCAAAGACCTTCATCATTTCCAACTTGAAATCCTCAATTAGACGAACCTTACTTCCTGTGACAAAGAGATCGTCAACATACAAAGAAATAATAAGTATGTCTGCACCTGAACACTTAATATAAAGTGTAGACTCAGATAGGCTCTTCTTGAAGCCTAAACTTAGTAAATGATCGTCAATCTTGCTATACCAAGCTCTTGGTGCTTGCTTTAAACCATAGAGAGCTTTCTTTAGCAAATAAACCTTATTTTCTTGCCCCTTGACAACAAAACCATCTGGTTGCTCAACATAAATCTCCTCCTGGAGAAGACCATTTAGAAAGGCCGACTTAACATCAAGTTGATAAACTTTCCAACTTTTTTCCGCTGCAATGGCTAGTAGCAATCTGATTGTGTCAAGTCGAGCGACTGGTGCAAAAGTTTCTGAGTAATCTACTCCAAAGATCTGAGCGTAGCCCTTCACCACAAGCCTCGCTTTGTGTTTGTTGATGGAACCATCTGCATTCAGCTTTGTCCTGAAGACCCATTTTACACCAATGATCTTTCTGTCTAGAGGTTTCTCAACAAGCTCCCAGGTCTGATTTTTTTCGATCATCATCATCTCCTCCTTCATTGCAGCCATCCATTTGCCATTCCCTTCTGCTTCCTCATAGCTTGCGGGCTCACAAATCGCAGTATTGCATCTCTGATAGATATCAGAGATCAACCTCGTGCCTCTAACCGGAGGATCATCTACTAGATTTTTTGGATCTAATAGAGTGTCAATTGTTGGATTGTTTTCGGGCTTCTCCCAATTCCACTGCTGGTCCTCAATGAAGTGAACATCTCTACTTACAACAATTTTCTCCGTTTGGGGTTGATAGACCTTATATGCTTTGGAAACAGCACTGTAGCCAATAAAGATGCCGGGAACTGCCTTCTTATCAAGCTTATCTCTTTTAACCTGTGGCACGTGAGAGAAACACAAGCAGCCAAAAATTCGAAGAAATTGCAATGAGGGTTTATGACCATACCATGCTTCATATGGTGTTTTATCCTTCACTGCTCTAGAAGGAAGTCTGTTTTGCAAGAAAACAGCAGTACTGGCAGCCTCCGCCCAGAACTTTTTTGGTAGATATTTCTCATGTAGCATGCACCTAGTCATCTCCATTATAGTTCTGTTTTTCCGCTCACTGACTCCATTTTGTTGTGGAGTATAAGGGACTGTTAGCTGATGTTCTATACCAGATTTGTCACAAAATAATTTGAACTGCTTTGAAGTGTACTCTTTCCCATTATCAGACCTTAAAGCCTGAATTTTGCAACCACTTTGATTTTCCACCTTTGCCTTAAAATTCCAAAACACATCAGCTACTTCTGACTTGAACTTTAAGAAAAAAATCCAGGTCAGTCTTGTTAGATCATCAATAAATACAATGTAGTAAAGACTACCATTTAAAGATGGTGTTCTGTGAGGTCCACATAGATCTGTATGAATGAGCTGAAGTTTTTTTGATGCTCTCCAAGTTGTTTCGGGAAAGGGCAGCCTGTTCATCTTGCCAAGTAAACAAGCTTGACAATCTGACCACCGATTCTGAATTCTTGGCAGATCACTCACAAGTTTGTTCCTTTGCATGAACATCATGCCTTGATGATGAAAATGACCCATTCTTTTATGCCAAACTTCTGTAGAGTTGTCTGACACAACAAAGGCTGTCTGCTCCTCTTCCAAAGGATTGAGCGGGAAACACCTCCCCTCCATTTTGACCTTGAATATTTCATGGCCAGATGGATCTTCTATCACACAAGCCTTGTTTTTGAAGAACAGGTTGAATCCGTTCTCCATTAATTGACCAACGCTGAGAAGGTTCCGATCAAGGTCTGGGACATACAAAACATCTGTGATAAACTTAGTTCTAGAGCGGCTTGTAATGGCTATGGTTCCCTTGCCTTTCACAGCAAGACACTCACCATTTCCAATTCGAACTTTCTTTGTCTCAGTGTTCCTTAACTCTTTGAACAACATCTTATCAGACGTCATGTGGTTAGAACAACCACTATCAAGTAACCAACTTTCACTTGAATCAAGACATGTGAAACTAGTTGCAACAAAGAGATGATCTTCTTCTTCTCGATCAGCAACTTGAGCTTCTACTTCAGGCTGCTGAATTTTGGCTTTGCAAATTACAGCTTCGTGTCCCTGTTGATTGCACTTGCTGCATTTTGCATCAAGTCTCCTCCAACATTTGAAAGGAGGGTGACCTTTTTTTCCACAGTGCCGACAAGGGGGATAGTTAGCCTTCTTGCTTTGGTTGCTGGTAGCAACATTCTCGCTATTTCCTCCTAGAATCTTCTTGATCGGCTTCTTTTTGTTTCTTCCATCGCCTTGATGTTTGACTAGTAAGGCTCCTTCAACAACTCCTTCTTGTCTCATAACACGTCGCTGCTCTTGTGCTTGAAAAGCACTTAAGAGTTCTGCTAGTGTAATTTTGGACAAGTCCTTAGTATTTTCTAAGGTTGTAATGGTTGCCTCAAATCTTTCAGGCACCGTTACAAGGATTTTCTCAATGATCCTTGAATCGTTAAAAGTGGAACCCAATAATCTGACGCGATTTGCTATGTTAAGAAGTCGGTCAGAATACTCCTTTATTGTTTCACTTTCCTTCATCCTTTGCAGCTCAAACTCACGTACCAAATTCAGCACTTGCATCCCTCGAATCCGTTCATCTCCTTCATACTCAGTCTTGAGATAATCCCATACCTCTTTTGCTGACTTCAGAGACATGATACGAGTGAAGACTGTGGATGAAACTGCAGTATATAAGCATGCCTTTGCCTTTGATTTCCTAGTTTTCCTCTCCTGATGATTTTTAATCTGCGCCATCGTGGGATTGTTTGGCAAGGGAGCAATCTCGTATTCATCTTCTACGGCCTCCCATAGATCCAAAGCTTCCAGATATGTCTGCATTCTAACTGCCCAAATTTGATAACTTTCCCCATCGAAAGTTGGTGGTGCCATTGAAGAAAAACTTGCTTCTCCGTTCATGGTATCCACGGAATCTGATTGATGCACACACACAGGTCCCTCAAGATTAAAGCTCTGATACCAATTGTTGTTTCTGAGAGTGAGAAACCAGAAAAGTAACAAAAGAAAACTTATGAGCAATGAAAGAAAGGAACTACAAAGAAATTAAGAACTTAGAAAGAAGAGAACTTTTATTGAAGAGAAGTAGAAAGTGCGATTATTTTTCACTGAAAATTAAGGTTTCCATATATAATGGAATACTAACTTAAGTGCCTAAAGATCAGCAACAAATCTGCTGAATAGAAACAAACTCCTAAAGACTAGGTAAAGAAGTTATCTTGGAAAAACTAAAACTAATTTACTGCAGTAAATAAATAAAGGTTGCAGTCCTAAAACATAGCAACTAACAAAATCGAAGAATAAGATAATGGGAGAGTGATACTAAAGCAAAGGAGGCAACATGTAATAGAGGGATCGGGAAACATTATTATAAAAGAGTATCACTGAAATGGGAAACTAAACACGCTCAACTACCTACTAACCTTCTACCCTAATCCTCGACCAGCATTCCCGCCTATCTATAATATATATATAATTGGAGCTGAAGTAGCTTGAGCTTTTTTTCTTGCAAAAACTATTTTTTCCAATACAATGGTCACTTTCTTAATTATGAAAGCTTTAAATAGGTGTGGGTATTTGCCAATAAGTTCTCAAATTTAGTTCCCCGATAGCAATACAATTGTTTAGCTCTTTCACTCAGAAGACTTAATTTCTTAAGTTTTAAGACTTAGTTTATGAGTTAGGTGTGATTCATTTGCCACAAAGTTAATGCTCAACATTTCTTGGGTTTAGAATCCAAGGTACTCCTCAAAAGTTCCTATAATCAGCTGTTTCTAGTAGGGTACTAACATCTTAATAATCTGTCACCAACTAACATCCTATAATCTATTAGATAATTTTATTAGAATCAACTTTGTGTTTGCTATGATAGTGCATTCTCCAATAACATATCTGATATACAGGAATAGGGTAATGTCATCAAAGGTGAGGAGTCGACTAGCATTACTGGAATTGAGATTAATTTTTTTCTGCAAGAATTGATTATAATCATCTTGGACAACTTGTTAGACTAAAATTCTCCATTTTTCTTCTGCAAGAATTTATTATAATCATCTTGGACAATGAATTGTTAGGCTTAAAATTTATCATACTGGAATACTGATCCTCTAATCAATTTCTGGTTTGGATAACAATATACCAACCTTGACATTTTGCCAACTTTGAAAGAGGATTTTTCTCAAACATCTATAGTGCAGAGGTCAAACAAAATGGCCAAATATTCAGACTCATGTAAACATCATCAATGATTATTAACCAAAATCATGGCAAATGCGAATCAGTAGTATTAAGAAGTCGAAGAAGAAAAGCAAAGCTAAAAAACAAGCACATATAGAATCAATATTGTCTGCATATTTTTGCCAAGATAACTTCCTCTATTCCTCCATGGGCTAATCTATTGACCTGGGGCTCCTTACTAACTGAACGTCTTTTAGCATTTTTCATGGGAAAACACAATCTTTTTCCCACGATTAGGATCATAGACCCTTTCAGTAATCTACATAACTTCTCTACTCTAGACGTTAAAACCCATAAAACAGTAAACCCATAAAACAGTAAACCCAAAGTCTTGCACGATCAAACAGTTTGCTAATAACAAAAATCATAACAGAAGAGAAAATCAAAAAGGGATATATTAAAATCAATACAGTACGAACTGAACTTACCACAAAGCTGATAAAGGCAAATCAGTAGTACCAAACAAGTCAAAGAAGAAGAGCAAATGTATACAGTGGATAGAGAGAATCAGAAAGAAGTGTGATGTAAATGAATTTCAGATTTGTATGTCGTAGTTCCCAGCTAACAGTAGAAGCAAACCCAAAGAGCTCTGTTGTAACTTGTAACTAAATACCAGTAGAAGCAAATCCAAGTACACTGTTGATGGAGAACTAGCAAAAACAATAGCTTACTAGGTATTTTTCTAATGATCCTTCGAGTAACCATTAGTTTGAAACAAACCTGAAGTAACACAATTTCTATCAAACCAAAATGCATAAAAAAACCTCCATCATTCCTAACCAAGTTTCAAACTTGATTGCTGATAATTATTGTATCCCCGTAAACTTCATCAAGAAAACGTAACATAAACAAACAAGTATCCATCAAAACTTGCAAAGACAATAGTTTACTAGGTATTTCTCTAACGATCCTTCGAGTAACCATTAGTTTGAAACAAACCTGAAGTAACACAATTTCTATCAAACCAAAGGGCCAAAAAAGAACTCCATATTCCAAAACAAGTTTCAAACTTGATTTGCTGATAATTATTGTCTCCCCATAAACTACATCAAGAAAACATAATCATAAAGCAAACAAATATCCACCCAAAAAGAAAGAACTACTTTTTCCTCTTGAGCGGCCCAGTTTTATACCCACCCTTAGTAGGTTTTCCCCAAGGTGTCAACGAACCCCTTCCATGACTGCCACTACTCTTACTCCTCCCTTCACCACCACCATGTGGATGATCAACCGGGTTCATCGCCACACCACGAACCGTCGGTCTCCTTCCAAGCCACCTAGACTGCCCCGCCTTCCTCAACTTCTTCGTCCCGTGTTCCGGGTTAGAAACTTGCCCTATCGTCGCCCTACATTTAATATCAATCAATTTCTTCACACCTGATGGTAACTTCACTTCACAGTACTTCGTTGAAGCAGTTGGCTCCGTAAGTATTTTAGCAGATGTACCAGCTGAACGAACCAATTTACCACCTTGTCCGGGTCGGATCTCAATGTTGTGAATTAGGGTTCCGATTCGCATCATACCTAATGGCATACAACTTCCGATTTGGGAACTGATGTCTAGTGAAAATTGCTCCATCATTGATTCCAGTTCTTTTGAGGGTTTCATTTTGGATACCATTGCTTCAAATGGACCTGTAAATTGTTAAAGAAAAAAAAAACAACAAAAAATGGGTTAAATTGTAGAGATTTTGTAGAAATTGAAATGAAAATAGAGAAAGAGAGAGTACTTGTAGAGAAAGATCGATTGATGACATTGCGAAGAAGGTAAGATGACGCCATTCGAGCTCTGCAAAGAGCCATTTTTCCCCCTTTTTGGAATTCGTCTCTGTGTTCTTGCAGTTGCAGTTGTAGGGTTTAACGAGAAAATTGAGCTTTTCTTATTACTAGTTTTTTTTTTTTTTGTCAATTTGAGTTTTTATTGTACTTTACTTTTGTAACAACATTTTTTGAATTTTTTGCAAAAATCCATCAAAACCATTTCTTATTCTAATTACGTTAAATCGCAAGTGCTATTGTATTATGCTTTTAATTTACAGTTCCTTTTAGCAAACTATACATGTATATCGCATATTGCAGTTTTCATTCTGAAATTGTTCACTGGATTTGTGTTGCATTTATGTGAACTCCTTTGACTTATTCTTCAAATTATTAACTTCAGTTCTCTTTCTTGGGGTAAATAAATCTACCTTCGAATTACCAGATTTTATGATTGCATTCTGGCCGTTCATTATTTTGTTAGCTTCTTGTATTTTACATTGTTTGGCGATATACATGTTAAGGTATAACTTATTTTTTCCCTTTTCAGGGATGAAAATGATCGACATGTCCTAAAAAAGTTTTTGGGTAAAGCAATATGTTCTGTTGTTCTACCAGAAGCATTGTTCATCAGTGTCCATTGTAGGCAATGGGGAGGTGACTTTTGAAACCTACTACATGTTTTGGGTCTTAAACGTAAAACATTTCCAGTTTTGTGCTTATTGCACATAAAAGTGTGTCACCATATCGGATGAACACTCTACATTTCTGTTTTGCAAACAACTACAGTAATGGAAATTACTCTCTAGACAGAGATTGTTGGGTGTCCAAAAGTAACAAAGCAGATCTAAGTTGAAAGAGAACTCAACAACGATCCAGCTTCATTTGAAAACATGCTTCTAGTTCAAATGCAAGGTTTACAGTGCTTAAAGGATCAAGTTTGCTGCACTTTCTTCTTATGAGTTAAATGATCAAAACACGAGAGCTGGAAAATCAGAAATCATTGTTGCTACGCACAGGCCCAATATGAAGGATATATGTATATGTTATCGTTATATCAATTAGTTAAAGGGTATATGCACAAACTTGAAGTATTACAAAACCAACACATCATGGTCCATTCCAAACCACCTGAAATCTGAGAGGAAGGTAATACTTTGTCAGACCATTGGGAAGATTTGGTAGCTTTGTTACATAGAATGACAAGAGTTTCAGTAAGCAGCAACATGACTGTCCTCTAAAATTACTTGTGTCAGAAGAATCACATCACCTTAGCGTTCAGAAACTAAAACTTTATCATAATTTTGCATTCACCACGCCAAGGGAGGAAAGCAGAAAGGCTGGTAACCAAAAAAAACCTAAGCCAAAGAATCGCAAATTGATAGCCATACAAGATTGATACAGAGGTTCATGGAACTAACTCCGTGATTGGACTGATCACTTTCTTTTAACTGGTTTTACGCAGCTCACCGTTTCATCCTTTACCTGTTTTGCATTACAAGTGGGCACTAGAGCTCTTTGAGGAGGAAACACCTACATACTATAACTTTATGGTCATGAATAATCAGAATGACTGTGCCGCTGCCGACTGCGATGATGACGGTGGTGTTGATTCTTCTTCCCGTGTTCCTTATCTTCAGGTTCGGCGGAACTTGACCATGAACGTCTGTGTCTGCTACTCTTTTTCTGATGCCTGTCATCCTCTTGGTCATGATAATGGTGGTGCTGATTCTTCTTATTGTGTTCCTTATCTTCAGGCTTGGGTGAACTTGACCGTGAACGTCCGTGTCTGTTACTCCTTTTCTGATACCTGTCATTATCATCGTCCCCTCGGTCATGATAACAGTGGTGATGATTCTTCTTATTGTGTTCCTTATCTTCAGGCTTGGGTGAACTTGACCGTGAACGTCCGTGTCTGTTACTCTTTTTCTGATGCCTGTCATTATCGTTGTCCTTTGAGTCATGATAATGGCGGTGATGATTCTTCTTCTTGTGATCGTGTCTGTTACTCTTCTGAGACTCGGTGATGAACTTGACTCTGGTGAACTTGACCGTAGACGACCGTGTCTGTTACTCCTTTTCTGATGCCTGTCATTATCGTCGTCCTTTGAGTCATGATAATGATGGTGATGATTCTTCTTCCTGTGATCCTTCTCTTCAGACTCTGGTGAACTTGACCGTAGACGACCGTGTCTGTTACTCCTTTTCTGATGCCTGTCATTATCGTCGTCCTTTGAGTCATGATAATGATGGTGATGATTCTTCTTCCTGTGATCCTTCTCTTCAGACTCTGGTGAACTTGACCGTAGACGACCGTGTCTGTTACTCCTTTTCTGATGCCTGTCATTATCGTCGTCCTTTGAGTCATGATAATGATGGTGATGATTCTTCTTCCTGTGATCCTTCTCTTCAGACTCTGGTGAACTTGACCGTAGACGACCGTGTCTGTTACTCCTTTTCTGATGCCTGTCATTATCGTCGTCCTTTGAGTCATGATAATGATGGTGATGATTCTTCTTCCTGTGATCCTTCTCTTCAGACTCTGGTGAACTTGACCGTAGACGACCGTGTCTGTTACTCCTTTTCTGATGCCTGTCATTATCGTCGTCCTTTGAGTCATGATAATGATGGTGATGATTCTTCTTCCTGTGATCCTTCTCTTCAGACTCTGGTGAACTTGACCGTAGACGACCGTGTCTGTTACTCCTTTTCTGGCGCCTGTAATTATTATCGTCCTCAGAGTCATGATAAGGGTATTGATGATTCTTCTTCCTGTGATCCTTCTCTTCAGGCTCGGGTGAACTTGACTGTGAACGTCTATGTCTGTTACTCCTTTTCTGACGCCTGCCATTATCATCATTCACTGAGTCATGATAATGGTGGTGAAGATTCTTCTTCCTGTGTTCCTTATCTTCAGGCTTGGGTGAACTTGACCGTGAACGTCTGTGTTTGTTATTCCTCTGACGCCTGTCATCATCACCCTCTGAACTTGACTCAGAATGCTTTCCCAAACTTGACCATGGATGTCTCTGTCTGTTACTCCGTGTCTGATGCCCATCAGAATCCTCAGAAGACTTGGACTGCTTTTGAGACTTCTTGTGCTTTTTCTTCTTCAGTGGTCTTCCTCTATCATCATCCGAAGATGAACTAATTTCTTTATCATCACGTAAATCTGTTCTAGCTGGTGAAGATCGCTTTCTGTTCTTGCTTTTACTGGACTTCTTTTTCTTCTTTGGTTTGCTTGATAAGCTGGCCAGCAAATCAGGTACATTATCCCCAGTAAGAAATCCTGCACAACAAACAGGTCATAAGGATTCAATGTACATAAAACACTACTAAAGAATTTAAGCTCAACAACCACGGGCAACAGAAAGAAGAAATTACCTCCGTACTCATCAAATATGTCCTCAGCAACTATCTGTTGGTTGGGGTCGTCAAGTTCGAACCCACCACGTGGAGGACTGATTCCAGGCTTTTGTTTGAGCTCCCATTTCAAAGGCTACAGAGAAGGCCGAGCAACAGACAGATGAGACATTAGGATCTTTTAGTTTGGTGAAAGAAATTTACACTTTTTTTTGTGGAACAACACATAGGAAGTGGAAGTCCCTTCCCTTGTTTGTTTGAGTAGAAAAGGACAAAGTATTAACGATAAAATAACTTTTTTCTCTGAGCGTCTCTAAAAGTAAATTCATGAGAGTCACATATTTCCTGTTTCTTTCCTTACTTTCCACCCAAGCCAAGTAAAAGAAATAAAACAACTTTACTCCGTTCTCCTTCAATATTCATTCCTAGTTTCCAATTATAGGTCAAGAGTCTGTATCAGCTTTTCTTTCAAACATTTGAGATTACTTCTTTTTTCTCAGTGCCATCTGGTATTGTGAATCATGTTTTCTGCATTTGTTTTTAAGTCTTTCCGTACCAGCTCCAAATGACTTCTCTTAGAAAAAGTATCACCAACTAAAGCCCAAAAATGTTTTAAAATGTATACTCCCTCCGCCACAATTTATATCCCTCTTCTTTTTTTTTGAAGTTGGTAACTAATTTATCTCTCTTTTCATTTTGGAACGTCTCAAGGTGCTTGACATTGTTCCATTTCTATACAGCGTCAACTTTGATGTGATATTCTTTTTTTTAGAATGTAAGTAGCTAGCATATTGAAAAGGAGAAAACTCCAGCACCAAGCTGATGCTACGTCTATACAAGTATCAGGAGACCTTCCAAACAAAACAAGATGGAAGGACTTCTGCATTGAAAAACCTATGCTTGCAGGTTATCAATGAAAAGTAACATACTATCTTCATTCTTCACATCCTGAAGATTACACCGAAAAGCCAAGAGCCCTAAACAGTTGACTTTGATGTGATATTCTTTTGATAATCAGTTATATTTTCTCGTTATTTTGATTGTTATTTTGATATTATCTTCCACAATTACTAAAATAGAATATACGTCAAATTACTATCTTAACTCCTTGAGCCGAGGGTCTATCAGAAACAAACTCTCTACCTCTGAAGTTGGGTTAAGGTTTGCGTACACTCTACCCTCCCCAGACCCCACTTTGTGAGACTACACTGGGGTATGATGTTGTTGTTGTTGTTGTACTATCTTAACTTCGTGCAAATTCAAATCACTCATATAAAACAGGATGAAGGGAATAACATATCTTGTAAAAAGAGAACATATACTATAGCTCGATTGCAACTCCAAACTGCGCAAAAATAGGTTACTTGCATACATCAACTGCACAAATTCAGTCCCCTCTCCTCAAGTGTTCTTGTGCTAGACGATGCCACCAAAATAAGATATTGGGGGCTTGGTTTTTCCACAGAATTCCATGTTCATTCCTTTCCAATTCTCCCAGGCCAGGTTCACCCCTTAATTAAGAATCCCTATTAATTGATGAAGTTTAAGACTTTGGTTTTCCAGGACAACTACACAATTCATACATTACTTTTTACTCCCTTCATTTCCTTTAATTTGTTTTGATGAGCTTGTGAAAAAAATGTAGGTACCCGACCAAAAATCTTAAGCGAATGAACAGAGCAGATCAAGACCGTGATAAACCCTTCAAGGCGTCGCATGCCCTAATATATCCAATGCGGGATATCATACAATTCAACATCCTCCAGCACATGGAACCACATCTTGAGGTTCACGTGTGGACTTGATTGTAAACATAAGCGTTCGAGAATGAGCTTCTCAACTTGGCTTTGAGAGCGCGTGAATAAACATAAACTTGATTGTAGACATATGCATGCGAGAAAGAGTGTCTCGACTTGGTTTTGGAACGCGTGAACGAACATGAGTATGCAACCCAACACTTATACAAATTGTAATCCTAGAGGTTTAGGTAGAAAAATAAAACGGAGCCTAAAGACTTGAAAATTTAACGAATTGTGCTATTAGACAGATCTACACCTTAAACAAAAATGAAAAATAAAAAAAGACAGAACTACACCTTGATTTCTACAAACTACAAGAAACAGAACAACCTTCCAAGATTAGAGCCCCAAGTTCAAATCTTCTGGAAGAGAAGACGTTTGGCATCTTTATGGCTTCAAGTGAAATTGCATCATTGAAGAATAGACAAGGCACTATCCTAGGGCATTTGTTTCTCCAAAAGGACTTCCAGTCCTCTGATTCCCACTTCCCTTTAGTGACAAGCTCAACAAGTTATTTTTCTTTGAAAGAGTGAAGCTTTTCAGCTTACTGGATACCTGATTCTTAATCTACCTCCATTAAGTTCACTGTTTTAACCACTCTCTCTCCCCAAACTTTTCTTCTTTCTGAGAGGTCAGCTGGTCAGGTCATAAAGCTTTGTTAGACATCAGTCCATTACCTCTGTCGAACATGCAATTCTTTTGGTATTGGACCCTAACCCTAAGAATTTGATGAAATTTCAACAGAGAGATATAAACGATACTTCCGCGCGCGGGTTTTTTTTTTGGGGGGGGGGGGGCGGGCTTACGAAAAAGAAAAAGAGTACATGCGCACACAAACACATAGACCACTTTACCTCAGAAGCATCTGTCTGAGCCAAAATAGCAGTTAAAGGATCATCTCTTTTTATTCGACTCTCTTCATTTGGCATTATAGCATCTTTCAATGGGCATTCACGATCACCACTCTGATGGCCAAAGGTTCCACATCTGACGCATTTGACATTACGTATCTCAATTCCAAAGGGTTTGGCCCTTCCAACAACACCTGTTTCCAGCCTAGAGGTGAAGAACAATCATCAGCATTAATATATCTTGGTAACAAAGATGAGGAATATCTGTTAACAGAAAGATCTTAAATCACACAATCACATTATTTGCCAGTATGCTTTAACTCAAAGAAAAGAATTGGTTATGCATTGGAAAGAAATTATTTGAGCAATTACCACCAAGGAAGCCAATCAAAGACCAGAAAAAGGTTACGATAACTCTGGCTCAATCCCATTTGGATACGAATCCTCCCAATTCACATCGCTCCATTTAGACCTGTCTCAATTTAGTCTTCAGTAATAGGTTCTCTAACACTAAGACTCTAAGTAATGTTTCGACTGGCATGACATCTCTAACAAGACTAAAAGACTCTTAGTAATGTTGGATTTTAAAGTAAGCACATTAACATGATTTCTTTGATAAGGTATAAGCATACTAACATGACTAATCCTAACAATAGACATCACCTATATGGATCTTTTTTCTTTCATTATGTCATATATTTTCCGAAGTTCGCATGGAGTCCAAGAGATTGTAGGTCTTTCAAGACAACTTCCTTTTATGAGATTTTAATTTTTAGGTCTAACTCGTTTTCTTTTTAACACATTCAATCACCATGGTTTCACACCAACCGATTAGTGCCTCTAGAGGTCGACGTATGACATGACCAAACCATCTCAAGCGACCTTCTCTTATTTTATCCTCCAAGTGTGCTGCTTGTAATTTTGCCGAACGTGCTCATTTCTAATCTTATCAAATCTTGTAGGACCGCACATCTATCTTAACATTAACACTTGTGCAACACTCATCTTATGGATACATTGGACCTTAAATGCACCACACTCACTCTCATATAACATTGCTAGTCTTACAAGTATTCTATCATACTTGCATTCACTTTCGTAGGCCTCCTCTTATTATATAACACTCTAGTAGCAGAGTAGCACTTCTCCGTTTCAACCATCCTATTTTCATTCTCTGAGTTACATCTTCATCTTTCTTAGCACTTTCCTTAAATATCGAGCCTAGAGATTTACATTGTTTGCATCTAGGCATTGTAATCACGTCTAATGTCACCTCATCTTCACTCTTCCTTTGTTTAATCGATGATTTTCTTGTAGTGTCTTACGTTTACTTATCCTAAAACCACTATTCTCTAATGTGCTTCTCTATAGTACCCTCACTAGTATTGTCAATTAGCAAATATTGTATGTAGATATAAACGCACACCAAGGGGCCTCATCCCATATAATGCTAGGCTAGTTAGCTCATCAAGGGTCGACGCAGATCTCAGGTGTAAACCCACGGTTATAGAAAACTACTTTGTATCTCCTACATTTTTCTTACACTACTGAAAACCCCTTTCTATATATCCTTCACGACATTTATATATTTTATACAAATTTCCTTCTTCCCCAACATCAACCCCAAAGGACATCTTTTAGCATTGTATTACATGCTTTCCTAGGTCAATGAATATCATGCAGAGGTCATTCTTCCTCTCCCTAAAAATTTTCAACAATTTTCTTAGGATGATAGAGCCTAAGTTGTTGCAAATTGGAAATACTAAAAATAAGATCTAGTATGAAGAAAACTAGAAAAGCTTAAGGATTTGCAATATTTCATTTCAGGTTCTTCATTTTATTACCTTCCATCCCTTTGTGCCTATTGCATAGCAAAAAAAATACTGTTTTTTCTTTGGAGCCTAGACAATGATTTCCCTTTTTTTTTTGGTAAAGTAATTAAATGATATTAGATAAGCATCAAGAAGATGCAAAGTAACAAAGGCACAAAGGTACAAAAGAAGCTGCTCCAAACAGAATTACATGAAGCAAGCTTGGCAAAAGACCTGTAAAAACAGCCAAAAGGAATCCGAGATAGGGAACTAACAAAATCCAAAAAGTTATCCACACTTTTTACAGGGGCATGAAAGTGTCAACTAAATAAACTAACTAAACATTTAGCTTTGAGAGTGTGCAAATAGAGGTTGATATTCCATCAAAACATCTGTTGTTTTCTCCTTCCATAGACTCCAAAAAATAACTGCTGGGATCATTCTCCAGATCTTTTTGATGATTTCCTTTCCCACCAGATGCTGTTCTTGGACAGAAAATTTCCATTGCTCAAATCACTCTCTTCCTTAAGGTGGTCCAAAAGATAAGAAATAAGAAGAACATCATTCCACACCTTATCGATCCTCTCCAATGACGAGAAGAACAGTATCTGTCAAAACCTCTTTTGGGATTTCAAAGGAAAGAGGTATCTATTACAAACAGAATCCTAAATAAAGGTAATTAACATTTTAAGGGAGTAGTGATATCCATCCAGTGACTTATCCAAAAAAAATAAAAAAATAGATCCATCCAATAATATAGCAACTTAGAGTCCTCTTGATGACAAGATCCTCGATAGCAGTGGATATAGATCACTAAATGTTTGGAAGGCTGACTTGAATCTGGAAAACCCTGTTCAGGGTCGAAAATAAGAAGGAACTTCTCCTGAATCACAATTCTCAGTAAACAAGGAACTTTTGGAAAACATATTCTCATCAAAAAATATTTTAGAATGGCATCAAGGTGGTATAAAGTGAAGACACAGTAACTCTAGTCTCTATGGTCCAAGAATACATCATTGGGTTGAGGCATATGCTTCGCTGGTTTGAAGAGTAGGAAGGAGGACAAGAAAGCTGCACTTGTAGAGTGGGCTATGTTCTACTTCTTTGTTGGGCGTAGAAAGAGAGAGGAAGTTGGACTTGCGGGTTGAGTTGGCCCTTTATAGCTTCTTTAAGTTTCGTCTTCTCTTACAAATTTATGAAGTCAAGGCTAACCAGGAATTAGCCATAACCCCCAACTCATGGTCCAAGTAAGGGTATAAAAAGGATAAAAGCAAGATCTGATGGTTGCAGTCTTCTCAACTGAGACATTAGTTCTTTTTTTTGAGAAGGTAACATTTGTATATATTCACTAAAACCAGTACATGGGTTGTACTGGAAACCATATTTACAGCTTTTCAAAAATGCAGAAAGACTGAATCTAGAATCTAACAGGAGCCTAGGATCTCTATAATTGATTCAGTATCCTCCAAGTACATCTGTTTGCGCCAAAAACAAAAAAGTCTGATGCAGTTCAGTTTGATTTGCTGTAGACCACTACTTTTGCTCTCAAAACATCTAGCATTCCTCTCCTTCCAAATTGTCCACCAGATACATGCTGGGACAATCCTCCATCTGTCTCTGTCTGAAGCTCCCACACCTACCTCTTCCCAACTGTAAACTGAGACATTAGTTCTCATCTTGTCTAAATCCTAGCTTACCTTAATCCCTCATCTCTCAATCCTCAGCACTTCCATTTCGTTATCTATTCTTACACTGCATACTTCCTTCTAATACCTCATTGATAAAAAGGAGGTGAAAAATGCCTAGGAAATAACAATGACAAAGGCACGATGACAGCAATCAGATTAAGTCTATTTAAGCAATTGTGCCCAAGGATAATAACACCATCTTGCTGAAGAAGTGATGGAGTAGTTTTTACTTATTAAAACCAAAAAAAAGTACCTATGAATCAACTTTTGAGAAGTTGATAGCTACACAAGTTACTCCATACATATTTTGTCAGTATCTATTTTCCTCCAAGTTCTATACAACAATCCAATTAATGTTTGAAATTAAATACTGCATGGAAAACAAAAGGGGTGAACACTGTGTATGGGGTCAGTATTTGGAAGAATATCAGGAACCTACGGCAAGCTTTCAGTAGCAGAACAAGCCTCAAAGTTGGAGATGGACAAAAACATCTTTTTGGGAGGACAACTGGCTTGGAAATGGCGCCCTTAAACTTTTATTCCCTGATGTCTATACTCTAAATCAACAGCAAAAGGCAAATATAGATGAAGTCTGGAGCAGTAAAGGTTGGAACCTCAGTTTCAGGAGATCCCTCAATGAATGGGAGGTGGACATGTTTGCAGATTTTCGCATTACACTAGCCCAATTCACTGGAGTTACCCAAACCAAGGACAAAATCTTGTAGAGAGGCCACAATTCTGGGGTCTTCTCAGTCAAAAGAGCATACCACCTGCAGAATTTTGACAACAACATGATTGACCAGTGGCCATGGAAGCACATATGGAAGGCCAAGATTCCATATAAAGTGACTTGTTTTATTTGGCTAGTAGTCAAGAACGTCTGGTTGACACAGGAGAAGCTACAAATAATGCAAATGTGTTCGGTTTGCCACCTATGCGGAAGGAATGCAGAGACCAATTGTCACTTGTTCATCCACTGTAGAGTAACTACACAATTATGGTGCATCTTCCTAGCTATGATTGGTTTGAGCTGGACTATGCCAATGGATATGGAACTGAAGGGGGGGGGGGGGGAGGGGGGAGGGGGAGGACTAAAGATCATAAGAGAAGATGGAGTATAATTCCAGGATGCATATAGTGGACTATTTGAAGAGAAAGGAATTTGAGATGTTTTGAAGGAAAAAGCAACCCAATCCAACAGAAGAAACTTAGTTGTATTTTCCTTTTTCCTTTTTGGTGTAAACAAGAGTACATAGAAGACATTGAGGCTCTATTTCAAAAGTCTATAGTTTTCAGTAGATATTTTTTCTTTTACTAGCATAGCAGTTTTTGCTTCTTATTACTTGTAAATGTGACCTCACGGCCTCTTTTGTGATTTTAATACAAGCATGTTACCATCTCAAAAATACTGCAAGCTTATCGAGATTTAAGGGAGAAATGTTCCCTTCTCCGGCTCACAAGACAAGCATTTTTCCTACTTTTGATGTCATACAGCTCCTTGAAAGGAAGAAAGAAAAGAAAAACAAGTATGAAGTATAATATAGGTCATCAAACTGCCACAACAAGTGGTTTTAAACAGCTTTAGCAAAACAAACTGGTAAACTATTAAAGCTTCTCAAATCTCAACTCCAATCAAATAGCTTAAAACTGAAAAATTGATGGCACAAATAACTTCATAATTTGGTTATCAACCCTGAAGGAAAACAAAACATACCTTGGAGCATTTTTAAGCACTTCAAATTCTTCTTCTGTTGGCAAAGAACGGCCAAAAACATCCTTTGCCCTTGCTTTTTTTTTCTCCTGACCAGGTGGCACTTCAGTTCTCCTATGAAAGAATTGAAGTAATCAAAGTGAGTCCACATTTTATAACATAATTCATGGCGCTGCAGTCTTTTAATTTTTTTTTGAGATTTAGAGTCATCTAAAACTACAGCAGCTTAGCAGCATTACCCAGAAGTGGAGGCCCCGGCTGCTGATGTGTCTTGAGAAGTGCTGTCATGCCCCTCCCCCTGATTTTTTGCTTCGTCAGCAATCTCTGCAGCTTTTGCACTTTCTGGATTGTAGCCAGGTGGTCGCACATACATAAAGCTAACAGCTTTCATCATCTCCATCTAACAACATTGTCACACAACCAAGTCAAAATCCACAAAAAACATCCCGGAACACCACATATTCGATCCCTATGTTTCTATGTTCACAAATACTAATTGCTTCATATCTATAAGCCTGAAGAGAAAATATCCGTGATTCTTTCACATCTTAAGGCACCCAAAATCTTATGCCTGTGTGTTTTGGATTATGACACTGATTCCAAATCTTAACAGTGACTACTGGTTACCTTTTCTTTCTCTTTCTTGGAGACGAGAGCAGTCTGACGAAAAAACTCCTGTTCTTGAGCATACTGAAACACACACACACACACATACAAACAAAAAAAAAAGATAAAACAGTTAGCTAACTAATAAGAAACTTGAAAAATTAATAACTGAAACAAACCCAAATCACAAAAACAACAGCAGTGGCGAACTAAATTGAAATTTGTTTTACAAGCAAACTAACAAAAAACCAAAGTAACAGTCAGCTAACTTAAGAAACTTGAAAAATCAATCAAACTGAAATAACCCCAGATCACAAAAACAACTGGACCGGCGAACAAACAAAAACCCCAAATCAAGCAAATCGCCAAATGAAGAGAAGAAAAATGATGAAAACGGGAAATTGGGTATATGGGTCGGTTGAAAATAGAGTAAGAACCTCGAAATCAATCAAACTGAAACAAACCCAAATCACAAAAACAACAGAACAGGCGAACTAACAAAAAACCCCAAATCAAGAAAATCGCCAAATGAAGAGAAGAAAAATAGTGTAAGAAAAAAAAACCTCGCGGGAGATTTCTTCAGCTCGTATTTCTCTCTGGGAATGAGTCTGTTCGGCAATCCACTTTCGACGTTGGTTTGGGTAAGAGAGAGGATGCCAAGGTTTCTGGTTAAGGAAAGAGTGAGACCATGCTGTACCAGCTTTAGTTTTGTAATCAACTTCTCCTCCGCCTTTATCGGAAAATCTCTTGCTTAGCCGGATTCCACCTCCCTCTTCTTCCATGCCTTGAGGTTCCGGCGGTTTGGGGGTGGACGGGAACTGGTGTTGGGATATGTTGTATATGGTTTGGTCCTCCGTAGATGGGTAAAAGTGCAATACAACCCTCAAAACTTTTAAGAGTTGGGAGATTTTTCACTGAGAAAATGACAAAAATGGTCAATTATGTTTGCTAAAGTAATCTCTTAAATATATTCTTGAGCAATTTGATCCTTTAAAGTTGTCAATTTATCAAAAGTATACACTTGATTTTTATCAAAATTCTCTATATTTGAAATTTTCAAAGTCAGAGTTGTGTTTGGTTATAATTTTTACAATGAATATTTAAATTTTAAATATATATTTTTAAAAATATCAAATATAATTTAAATAGAGTTATTTTATGAAAATAAAAAATTTAAGATCTTTTTTGTATCCTTTTTATTAAAAGGTGAAAATAATGAAAACAACTGCTAAGGTGTTTTCTAAAACCTCAAATACAACTTCAAGTTGTATCTGATATTTTTATGGCCAATTTCTTTTTTATCATAAAGTAATTTGATTTTTCAAAATAAAGTAAATATTATTCATGGCCAAACAGCTCCTTAACAAATTGTATATCAATTTTGAAAGCAAATGCTAAAAATAATTTAATCAAAATTACTAGAAAAATCTTATCAAATCTTAAAAATTGTACTATACAAAAAAAAATTCCCCCAAATATTTTATTTTCACTATTTTCTAAAGCTTTGAATTATTTTTTAAATTAAAACAAGATTAAAATAACTTAGGAGATTAATCTGGCAGATTTGAAGTATGTGTGAGTCCACATGAAGATAAATTAGGCCCAGGGATGCTTGGACATCCCTATGTTACAAGATGAGAAGGCATATGTCAAGTGATCAAATATATAGTTTATAAAAATTGGACTAAGGATAAAAGCTCTAACAATTTAAGCAATTATAGCCTCCAGTCGTGAACACAATTCAATCATCACGATTAACAAAGGGAAAGAAAAGTTGAAGCTTTAGTGAAATTCTAAGAACAATAGTGAATATTAGTCAGTCATGACTACGAATAAAATGTGAACTCTTCCATCAATAATGGTGAATCGTGGGTTTGACCGACGAACTACGTGGGAAAATAGACCTTAGGTGCACCTCCCGCCCAGTGGGAAGAAGCGGGAGAACCCACTTAGACCCAATAGCGGCTAGCACGAATTACCTTAAGATAGGGCAGGCTCTGCCGCGTTCCCTCCCGCTCAATCTGGGCCAAATACCTATTTAAGGTATTTTCCGAGAGAGCGGTCGCGGCCCTAGTAGGGTGGCTAAAGAGGAGGCTGCGGATTTCCCACTTCCGACGCTCAAGTATCTGTAATTTTAAATATATTTTTATCAATAAGTGAAAAAGTTTGAAACTTATTTTCTGATCAAGCATCAAACGATATCTCAAAAGTGAGCAAATATGATACATTTGTGATAAATTCCACCATACAATCCATGTATTAGCTTCCATTAATATTGAAATCAATAGATTTTCATGGAATTCTCAAGAACAATTCAAGAGAGGAGACATCTAGGGTTACTTCAAATGGTAACTATGTTTACTGTCCTTTCATATATGATAGTGAAATGAATCTTTGGAGAAGAAATGAGAAATATGATCAATCCACATATAAAGTAAATCCTAAAATCTAAAAAAAATTATCATTACTAAATTGGGTGAAGGAGAAGATAAATAGTAATATTGAGCAGTAAATACAACCTTAAAATGTTATACAATGTCATTAATCAATTGAAACTTTAATTTGATCCTTGATATATGTATCTTAATAAGTATAATTCTTATTGTATATCAAAAGTGAATTCTTTTATTTTTTGCGCCGGGTGAATTTATTAAAAATTTTGTGAAATAATTTAATTCTCTTTCCACGTAAAATCTTACGTGGCTAATAAAAATCACAAAATTTTCACTATTGATAACTTGTAAACAAATAACAAGCATCAGGTTATGTTGGTGTATATGCATTTTATTAAAATAAAATATTAAGTGCATATGTTAGTGGGTATAAATTGTGGTAGAAGAGGACTATTAGTTCTTATAACTCATATGACCATTAGTTCTTGTAATTCTCATGGTCATTAGTTTCTTGTAACTCATGTAACATTTATCACATTCATCTACCCACATTACTACACCTCATTATTCCCATTGATTACATGGAAGAATTCTTCACCTATAAATAATGACGTTTCTTCTTTTGTGTTGAATAAGATGAAATATGATAAGTGTGAAAAAATAGTTGTGTGTAGTAATGAAAGAGAGAGTTGAGACAAAGAAAATATTCTAAGTTTTTAACCATATTCACTATACAAAAGAGAGTAATTATATGTTGAAAGAAGGTGTTCTTTTGGTGGAGCTTTGAACTCTTCAACTAATCCGGAGTTGCTTGAGTTGTACGATGTTGTTGGACTGTTGTATCTCGGAGGGGACAAGTCAAGAGTGATACTGCTGAATCGGTGTAGATTATGCCGCAGTGGACTTGAATCTCCTTAAAGAGAATGAGATGTCCGCGCCTCAACCTGAAGATATATTTATTTATTTATTGTTCATTTTATTTTTTCAATTGTAATTTAATTATTGTGGTACATTACACCATCAAGTTACCTATCACAAACCTCATATATCCAATTTCACACCTATCAAACAATTTTACATCAAATAGATAACTATACTTCTAATAATCTAATACTCATTTCTACGTAGTAAAAAAAACATATCAAATATAAACAATACACTTTAGTCCAAAAGAAGAAGAGTGTGATCTCTCACCTATAAGAAGAAAAATACTATCTATTGATTACAAATCAACAATGTGTTTACCAATTTCTTTTCCAATAGTTTTTGTTAAATCTAAGTTAGTTGAATATTTGAAAACTGAAGTAAATTAAAAAGTGCTCACGTTTGACAATTCAAAAAATTAAAATTATTTAAAAGTATATTTAAGTGATTGTTTTAAACCTATCCTAAATATAAGTGATCTATACTAGAATCTAATACTCTATATCTGTTGCAATAAATAACTAACATATATGAGTCATCTGTTGAAATTTATCAAACAGATATAAATATCTGTTGCAACAGATATAAATATCTGTTGCAGCAGATATATACATTTGTTGCAGCAGATATCTAATATGTTTGATTATTAAACATCATTCATTTTTTATTAAAGCTAAACAGTTAGCTAACTTATAAGAAACTTGCAAAATTAATCAAACTGAAACAAACTCAAATCACAAAAATAACAGCACTGGCGAACTAAATTGAAATTTGTTTTACAAGCAAATTAACAAAAACCCAAATCGATAAAATCGCCAATGAAGAGAAGAAAATAATGAAAAAGGAAATTGGCTATAATGATCGGTTAAAAAAAGAGATAAAACAGTTAGCTGAATTGAGAAATCAATCAAATTGAAACAAACCCAAATCACAAGAACAACAGAACCGGTGAACTAAATTGAATTTTTTTTTTACAAGCAAACTAACAAAAATCAAATCGAGAAAATCGTCAAAAAAATGATGAAATGGGAAATTGGGTATATGGGTCAGTTAAAAATAGAGTAAAAACCTCGCGAAAAATTAGAGAAATCAATCAAATTGAAGCAAACCCAAATCACAAAAACAACAGAACATGCGAACTAATAAAAAAAACCAAATCAAGAAAATCACCAATGAAGAGAAGAAAAATGATGAAAAGGGGAAATTGGTTATATAGATAGGCTAAAAATAGAGTAAAAACCTTAGGGGGAAATTTGAGAAATCCATCAAACTGAAACAAATTCAAATCACCAAAACAACATAATAGGTTAGCTAACAAAACCCCAAATCAAAAAAATGAAGAGAAGAAAAATCATGAAAAGGGGAAATTGGCTATATGGGTGGGTTGAAAATAGAGTAAAAACCTCGCGAGAAATAAACAACAGAACCGGCGAACTACCAAAAAAAAAAAAAAATCAAGAAAATAGGCAATGAAGAGAAAAAAATCAATGAAAAGGGGAAATTGGGTATATGGGGTGGATTGAAAATAGAGTAAGAAAAAAAACCTCGCAAAAAATTTCTTCAGCTCGTAGTTCTCTCTAGGCATGAGTTTGTTCGGCAATCCCCTTCGACGTTGATTTGGGTAAGAGAGAGGATCTCAAGGCTTTTGGTTAAGGAAAGAGTGAGACCATGCTGTACCAGCTTTAGTTTTGTAATCAACTTCTCCTCCACCTTTATCGGAAAATCTCTTGTTTAGCCGGATTCCACCTCCCTCTTCATCTATGCCTTGAGTTTCGACGGTTTGGGGGTCGACGGGAGCTGGTGTTGTTGGGATATGTATATGATCCTCCCTAGAAGGAACCCTCAAACTTTTAAGAGATTTTTCACTGAGAAAATCACAAAAATGGTCAACACTCTTGATTTTTGTCAAATATTTAGTGGGCGTTCAGTCATAAAACCTAAAAAAAAATCTCCATATTTAAAATTTTCAAAGCTAGAGTTGTGTTTGGACATAATTTTTATAATGAATATTGAGATTTTAAATGTATTTTTAAAAAAAATATAAAATATAATTTAAATGAGTTATTTTATGAAAATAAAAAATTAAGATTTTTTGAATCTTTTTTTTGTAAGAAAGTTAAAATAGTGAAAACAACTATTGAAGTGTTTCAATGGGATGATGACATGATTGACTACTGCAAAGGGAAGAGACCATATCCGGGTGCCATGGATTGGACAAAGGCAAAGAGAATTATAACAGTTATGAATTTGAAAAAAAAAAAATTTGCTACTGTTGAGATCATCATGAATGAGAGAGTCATGAATGTTTATGACTGCAACATACCAATTTTTGAAAAGTGATTTTTTTTTTCATAAAGTCTTTGTTGGAGTTGTTCCCAAAATTGTTGAAGCAAAGTGGCATAATGAATCACTTTCCAAAAAAGTTGCTCAACGAACGATGGGTTTTTGAAGGTCAAAAACAGAACTTTCCCAAGAATGAGACTGTTGCCGCGTGCGGGTCTTACGCGCTTGCATTTATTAAGCATTTGATAACCCACACTTGTATGACAACTCCCAAGACTCTATTGAATGATAATTCTGTTTAAAGGATGAAGAAGTTTGGGCTGCTGGGGTAGCATTTAAGAGTTTGGAGCCCTCATATGGGTTGTAATTTCTAGATAATATAACAATCTTTATTTTTAGTATCTTTATTTAATTATATTATGTAATTGGTGATGACAATATTTTATGTTTAATAGATGTTTAGTTATTTTGTCATCAATTTTATTTTATTCTTAGATTTGGAAAATATTAATTATTTTCAACAGACTCTATATATGTTGCAACATGTTAGTCATTTGTTACTCTGTTGAAAATAATAAAACAGATATACACATCTATTGCAAGGGTGTATTACGATTTTTCACCGAAGGAGTGGATCGAAGCGATTGCAGTGAAGAATTGATCTAAAATGAAGCACTTCGTTTATAAGCATTGCCCTTGCTCTTTATCTCGGTATGGTTGACCACATCCCTGTTTTCAACCTTGGTAGGTCTTCGATTCTAGATAAGAAACATCCAGCCATGCCGGTCGGTAGAAAGAGTGTTGCTACTAAGCTAAGCGCCTACTACCAGAGATCCCATTTAATATGGTAGGCCTTGATGATCTCCGATATTTCTTCTTATGATAAACCAAAGAGGTCGGGCCAACATGATGGCTCCTTCAGGGGCCTAGCCCAGGTGACTCACAGCCTCTATCTCGCTCAAATAAATGAAATACGATGAATCAAATCAATAAGCTTTTTGATTGATTCAGGGCGCAGACGGTTTCTAGTTGACTTTATATCAGGTGACAGGGGCAGGAGAACACTTCACAAAATGCACTTTAACAGCGAGCGAGATCTTTGAAATTCAATCAGAGACTGAGTTCTCTCAAAGTAAATCAATAACGAGAGGTGGCATCTTTGCTTACCGATATGTGTTTGTTGGACACCCATTGTCCAGTTTCGACTAGCGCTCCTCGTTGCCTTTGTTTGCACGACGATGTTCGAAAGACAACCAAACCTTGTCCAGTAACCATTCTGAGTGGGAGTTCAGATCTATGTTCAAAGAAGGGAGTCTATTAGCAGAAACCGGCAATGAATTTATGAAGGCTTCGAGTAGTGCGGGATAGACTAATTACCAGACTGCTCTGGAATAGGTTAATCGCTGGAGACAAGAACGAGTGAATCTAATTTCGAGAGCATGCTGTTGCAGCATATGTCTAATATGTTTGATTATTTCCAACAGACTCTACATATGTTGCAACAAATAACTAACCTATTGCAATAGATGACTTATCGGTTGGAAATTATCAAATAGATATAGACATTTATTGCAACAGATGTCTAACCTGTTCGTTCGCAAAAATTGTTTTCGAGATTGTTGCAACAGATGGGTCATCTATTGTAAAATTATCCATCTGATGAGATAAGCTAAGTAAAATTATTCTATTTAAAAGAAGACTTACTGCATTTTCAGGAGGGTTAAAAAGATAAGGATATTCACTTTTGAGTTGTTCTTGACAGTCAACCACCTAAGGATCCTTGGAAGAGAATTTTTTTTCGAGTAGTCCTTGACTTACTGCCAGAGATGAAGAATGGCTTCAAATGTTCAAGTCTAAAAATAAATATAATGCCAACAAAAAATTAGAATAATTATTAAATAACAAAAATAAATGAAACACTAAAGAAAAAAATCAAAATTTACCATGAAAGCCCAAGGAAAGCCATATAAGTTGATCGTCTTCGGTGATAACTTTGTCAACAAATATTTAACAATCAACTTAAAGCTTTTATAACCCCATGAATAATTGTTGAATGCCTCCCAATCCTGAGCGAGCTTTAACAATTATAGAATGACATGCACAAATCAAGCTAAGCACAATGGCTCCTTGTGCTTCTTCAACATCTTTTTGGACTTGAGATCAAGTAACATTTCCTTGGTTTTGTAGCTTTGTCCAACAATGGCCACCAACTCATCATCATTAGTTATTTTGTCTTTCCCTTTGTTGATTTTGGTGGTTGTCTTAGTTGTTGTCTTACTGCCTGTCTTGACTGTTTTAGATGTCTTTCCTGCCTGTGGCTTTTTTATTGGTGTAATAGTGGAAAAAGATTCAAAAGGAGGATGACAACTAAGTCCAGTCACTATGCAAATTCTTTCATACCAAAACAATCCGACATGCCACAATAGTTTATCCAAATCTCATCCATCTTCTTATCATCCTCCTTATTTTCAATATCTTCACCCTCATACTTAATTCTACGCTTGAGAAAATCATAGACAATGATTATTTGAAAGCGTGTATTGTTATCCTTCAGCACTGATTAGGGTAGAAGGTTAGTAGGTAGGTTGGCTTCATAGTAGGGAAGAGTGCAATGTCTTGTTGCCTTTTTAGTAGTTGTAGGACTACTCTTGTAGTTTTTTATTTCATATGCGTCATATACTTGCTAGTGCTTCGTGTAGTTAGATTATAATATTATTTTGTTGTAGTATAATTTTGGGACTATCAGTTGTTTTTGTTTATTGTTTATATGTCTTGGACTGTTTTGATTCGAGGGTCTATCGGAAAGAGCCTCTTTACTTCATCTCTGGGTAAAGGTACGGTCTGCGTATATTCTGCTCCTCCTCCCAACCGCACTTTGTGAAAATATACTGGGTATGTTGTTGTTGTTGTTGTTGTAGATTTGGAAATGTTTGATTATTTTAAACAGACTCTATATATGTTGCAACAGGTTAGTCATCTGTTACTCATCTGTTGAAAATAATAAAACAAATATACACATCTATTGCAGTAGATGTCTAATATGTTTGATTATTTCCAACAGACTCTACATCTGTTGCAATAAATATCTAACATATTGCAACAGATGACTTATCTGTTGAAATTTATCAGACAAATATAGACATTAAACATTTGTCTTTTGATTAAAGATAAAACAGTTAGCTAACTTATAAGAAACTTGCAAAATTAATCAAACTGGAACAAACCCAAATCACAAAAATAACAGCACCGTCGAACTAAATTGAAATTTATTTTACAAGTAAATTAACAAAAATCCAAATCGAGAAAATCGCCAATGAAGAGAAGAAAATAATGAAAAAGGAAATTGGTTATATGGATCGGTAAAAAAAAGAGATAAAACAGTTAGCTGACTTGAGAAATCAATCAAACTGAAACAAACCCAAATCACAAGAACAATAGAACCGGTGAACTAAATTGAAATTTGTTTTACAAGCAAAATAACAAAAACTCAAATCGAGAAAATCGCCAAGAAAATGATGAAAAGGGGAAACTGGGTATTTGGGTTGGTTGAAAATAGAGTAAAACCCTCACGAGAAATTTGAGAAATTAATCAAACTGAAACAAATTCAAATCACAAAACAATAGAACAAGCGAACTAACAAAAAACCCCAAATCAAGAAAATCATCAATGAAGAGAAGAAAAAATGATGAAAAGGGGAAATTGGGTATATAGGGTGGGTTGAAAATATAGTAAAAAGCTCGCGAGAAATTTGAGATATCAATCAAACTGAAACAAACCCAAATCACCAAAACAACAGAACATGCGAACTAACAAAACCCCAAATCAAGAATATGAAGAGAAGAAAAATGATGAAAAGGGAGAAATTGGGTATCTGGGTAGGTTTGAAAATAGAGTAAGAACCTCGCGAGAAATAAACAACAGAATCAGCGAACTAACAAAAAAACCCAAATCAAGAAAATGGGCAATGAAGAGAAGAAAAATCAATGAAAAGGAGAAATTGGGTATATAGGGTGGATTGAAAATAGAGTAAGAAAAAAAACTTCGCGGGAAATTTCTTCAGCTCGTAGTTCTCTCTGGACATGATCATTTCACTGAGATAATCACAAAAATGGTCAATTATGTTTGCCTTCAGTTTAAGGTAATCCCTTCAATATGTTCTTGAGCAATTTGGTCCTTTAAATTTATCAAAAGTATACACTCTCGATTTTTATCAAATATTTAGTGGGCGTTCAATCATAAAACCTAATAAAAAATTCTCCATATTTGAAATTTTCAAAGTTAGAGTTATGTTTGGCCATAATTTTTGTAATGAATATCTCAATTTTAAATGTATTTTTTAAGAAAATATAAAATAATTTAAATATAAAATATAATTTAAATGAGTTATTTTATGAAAATAAAAAATTAAGATTTTTTGAATCTTTTTTTTTTGTAAGAAAGTTAAAATAGTGAAAACAACTATTGAAGTGTTTTCTAAAATTTTAAATATAAATTCAAGTTATATTTGGTATTTTTATGGCCAATTTTTTTTAGAATAAAGTAGATTGATTTTTTAAAATAAAGTGAATATTATTCATGGCTAAATAACTCCTTAATAAATTATATCAATTTTGAAAGTGAATGCTAGAAATAATTTAATCAAAATTACTAGAATAATCTTATCAAATCTTGGAAAATTCTACTATATACAAGAATAAATTATAAATCATAGAAAATACACCCACAAAAAAGAAAGATACACTTAACTCTATAAAAAGAGATAAAAATTACACCTTCAAAAGTCAGTTCTCCCAAACCTTTTATTTTCACTATTTTCTAAAGCCTTGAATTATTTTTTAAATTAAAATAAGATTAAGATAACTTAGGAGATTAATTTGGTAGATTTGAAATATGTGTGAGTCCACGTGAGGATAAATGAGGCCCGGGAATGATTGGGCATCCCTATGTTACAAGTTGAGAAGGCATATGTCAAGTGATCAAATACATAGTTTATAAAAAAATGGACTAAGGATAAAAGTTGTAACAATTTAAGCAATTATAACCTCCAGTCACAATTCAACTATCATGATTAACAAAAGGAAAGAAAAGTTGAAGCTTTAGTGAAATTCTAAGGACAATAATGAATATTAGTAAGTCATGACTACGAATAAAATATGAACTTTTCTGTCAATAGTGGTGAGGTTGACCCCAAGTCTATAAATATATTTGTGCCAAAGATTGAAAAAATTTGAAGTTTATATTCTGACCAAGTATCCAATGATATTCCAAAAGTGAGTAAATATGATATATTTGTGATAAATTCCACCATATATTCCATATATTAGCTTTCATTAACATTGAAATCAATAGATTTTCATGAAATTCTCAAGAATCATTCAAGAGAGGAGACATTTAGGGTTACTCCAAATGGTAACTATGTTTACTGCTCTTTTATATATGGTAGTGAAATGACTCTTTGAAGAAGAAATGAGAAATATAATCAATTCATATACGAAGTAAATCCTAAAGCCTAAAAAAACTTCATCATTACTAAATTGGGTGAAGAAAAATATAAATAGTAATATTGAGCAGTAAATATAAACCTTAAAATGTTATGTTATGTCATTAATCAATAAAAAGAAAGGGCAGTTCGGTGCACTAAAGCTCATGCTATGTCATTAATCAATGAAAATCTGAATTTGATTCTTGATACATGTAACCTAATAAGTATAATTCTTATTGAATATCAAAAGTGAATCCTTTTATTTTTTGTGCTCAATGAATTTATTAAAAAATTTGTGAAATAATGTAACTCTCTTTCCACGTAAAATTTTATGTGGCTAATAAAAATCACAAAATCTCCGTTATTCATAACTTGTTAACAAATAACAAGCATCAGATTACCTATCACAAAACTCATATACCCACATATCTTCTAATTGATTGCTAGTTAATTGTCTCTATCCAATTCCACATCTATCAAACAATCTTATATCAAATAACTATACTTTTAATAATTAAATAAATATTTCTCTCTACATAGTAGAATCATGTCATATACAAACATAACACTTTAATTAGTTCAAAAGAACAAGAGTGCGATCTCTCACCTATAAGAAGAAGAACACTAAAATATTTTTAATACAAATATATTATAAGTGAATTTCAAACATACCAGTACTATTTAAATTAGTTTATATTGTTAGAAATGTATTATACATGTTCAGAAATAACAACTGTCGAATTCATAACAATGTATAATATTGAATTCGAATTATATTTTAACTATAATACAATTTTAATACAACTTTTGAAAGCTTCTTTTCCGATGAATCGCCATCACCACACCACTGTGGGTCTATCAGTAGCTCCAACCAATCCCCCCCCCCCCCAAAAAAAAAGCTATCACTATCACCACGCAGTCCACCCACAGCCGGAGAAAATTCGCCAAAATTCCTGAAGTTGTTTCGCTCGTCATTATTGCTGTTAATGAAAATTATACCAACGGACTTTTCCAGGCAAAAGGGTTCTTAGCTTGCTTTAAGATTAATATGACACATAACTTAGCAAATTTCAATAGTTTGTGTTGCAATAAGGGTTCCGTCTTCTGCTGGAGCAGTGACGGTGAACATAGATAGGCGGCGTTGGAATTTTCTAGTGGTGTGTTGATGGTGGAGGTGTGGTTACGTTGCTTGTCTGGTTGCCGAAAAACGAGGAGAAGAGAGGTGATGGCGTTGGTTGTTTTATTTTGCGTTCTGTCAAAGGTTTTGGTATTTTTCTGATAGATTGAACGGTGGCTAATTTGATCGGGATTGATCGATCTTCACCGGAGTGGACGGAAAGGAGAAAGGAGAGGTGGTTTGGTCAGAGCTAATTGGAGAAGAGATTTTAGCTATTAAAGGTAAGCATATGCTATAGGTTGTAATAAAAGAAAGCACCCCAAAAGGTAATAATCGATCTAAAAGAATTCATTTATGTAAAAATCCCATAATAATTACCTAATTCCTACTTTGCCAACCTACTTTTCCCCTTCCATAAAATACATTCAAAAATTAGTTGGTGCTTATGCGAGAAATTCTTTGTTAATCATTAACCGGTAGATTTTCTCGTTTGGTAAGATTACATAAAAATTCGAGAATTTTTTTAAATAATTTTTTATAAATTGTGAGTTTTTCATGATTATAATTAAACTACAATTTGATTTTGAATTTTTATTTGCAAAATATGACCAAACACAATAATGTCAATTTCAAAATTTATGTCCAAAGCCTACTCCCGTTTGGTCATAGATTTTAAGGTTGAAACCTTGAAAATTTAAGTGTTTGAAGTTGTGATTTTTGAAATTGAAATTGTGTTTGGACATACATTTTATTTGATAAATTTAAAGTTCTATAAGTTAGTCTCAAAAATTTAAAAACGGACTAAAAACTTGGAAATATTTAGCTACGGACCCGTTTGGCCATGAAAATCTTTCACTTCTTTCCAATTTTTTTACTTTATTTGAAAATCAGCGTTTGACCATGAAAATTCTAAATAGTTTTATTTGAATTCTGGAAAACAGTCAAAACCATGTGTTCACCTTTTACATTTTTTAATTTATTTTTTTCAGAAAAATTCTAAATTTTTATTTTTATAAAATAACCCATTTAAGTTATATTTCATGTTTAAATTACATTTATGTTTTTTAAAATATACATATAAATTCTAAATATTTATTACAAAAATTATGGTCAAACACAACTCTAACTTTGAAAATTCCAAATAAAGTGAACTTTTTTTTTTGGTTTTTATGGCCAAACGTCCACTAAGTTTGTCTCTCGTTGGACTAGTGAGTATTCCCATGATTTAGTACAAGAATTCCAAGAAAAAGTCTGGCCACCTGATTGTCTCTTACACACAAACCAAATAAATTTAGAATTATTGTCCTGAGTTGAGGAACATGTTTTTTTTTCCTTTTCTCTTTTGTGAAAATATTTCACATTTTCCCCCACCTGATTAATGTGGTTTTCAAGCAGTACATTCAGTTAAAAATTGACCAACATTTGTGTCAGGCTTAACTAAGGTTTGATTGATAGTATCATATCATCATATATATTGATCTTCATTAATTCCACTGACAAAGAATTGGATAGCCACTATGGCATGATATGTAATTGAAGTCTCCCACTAATTTCTTTTATGTACCAAACGTAGCTAGTGGGAAACTTGTGCTATCTCATAGTAGAAAAATGACAATGTTAATTATAAAACAAGTGTCCTTTATAGAGAAAAAAATGTGGATGGGGGCAAGTGAATTCAATAATATTTGAGGATTTTGGTTGTCATTTCTTGTTATTTGCTTGATCCTCCACCCATTTTAGTGTTTTCCCCACCAAATGGGACTCTGCTGAAGAGGCTGCTTCTGATAGACTCTCGACTCAAAGAAAAACAGTCCCTAAAAACAAGTAACGAAAGTACAAGAAACAACAGATAATAACATAATCAACATATAGTAACATAACAAATCAAACTACAAGAAAACAATATGACAATCGAGGTAAAAGTAACAAATATTTCATGTGTTTGATTGTTGGGTATGTCCCTGACAATGTTCCATGTTGATAGCTGAATAAAGAAAGAAAAATATATATAGGAGGAAAGAATACTCTTAATAGATTGAAGCCTTTTTAGTAAAATCATGCAGTCTTGGCCAAAACGAACAATATTATGCCATGTGAAAAGTATTTTTGGGTTGTTTTAGCTCAACAACTGCGCCTTTGCCCCTCATTGAGCTTAATTGTGTGAGACCTTTTGGTAAAACTGTGGTGAGTTTGGCTCAAAACATACAATATCAAACCGTGTTAAGAGTATCTTTCGGTTGTTTTAGCCCAACATTGATATCACATAAGTCATTTTTAAGATTTTCTTTTTCAACTAGAGTTGTTTTCTGGTGTTTTGCTTTACCAAAAAATGTTGTCAATCAAAAGAGAGAAACATGACTTCCATCACTTGTGGACGGAACTAGTTTTACTTACAACTATCTTAACTTTTAATTTAATATCGATTGATTATCATCAATATCCGATTTGCTAATACTATTATTTTCGATGAAAAACATTTTTCCAAAAGACAATTTTTATGAAAAATGACTTTCGTCATACCAAACAACACGACACAGTAATTATCTTACTGTACATGATGATTGTTGTTATGACTTACCATATATGAAATTACTGTTACTTTCCCCTCTTTTCTTACTCTTAGATGTTATAAGGTCTTTGTTATTGGGGAAACTTTTGTTCTATTATAGCTCAAGATATTTTGTTTCATTTGCAAGTGCTGATTGAGAAGGGGAGCCTTGGAGTAACTGGTAAAGTTGCTGTCATGTGACCAAGGTCCAAGATGTCACGGGTTAAAGCCTTGGAAACAGCCTCTTACAGAAATGCAAGGTAAAGTTGCGTACAATAAACCCTTGTGGTCGGGCCCTTTCCCGGACTCTGTGTATAGCGAGAGCTTTGGTGCACCGGGATGTCCTTTTTTGCAAGTGCTGATTGAAACTTGACCTACCATTCAACAAATATAATGTATTTTCATGCAAGTTGTTGCATTCTTCAATAATCTCACCAACCACTTTGCATGTGTAATAAGATCACAAGAATCCATGTTTTGTTCTTGATGCTACCACAAAGAAGTTGGTTAAAATGGAAGGTAGAAATTGATTCTGAATCAGACTTTCCATATTGCTATTACAAAAATATATCACCAGATGAAATCATAATACAAAGAAAAGGAAAGGCACTGAGAGGAGGAAAAAAAGAAGCTCATTTTAGTGATCTAAACAGGTGCTGTCTTTATGTGGTCAATGCACTTGCAGAACTCATTAATTTATTGTAATCTTCTTGTTTCAGAGACCCCACAGAGATATTCCTAAATCTTGTTGTGTGCACAAGTTATTGCTTTCTCTTTTTCTTTTTGCAAAAATGAATCTGATGTTTGCTTCATTGTACACTAAGCATATTTATTCAGTTCAAAATGTTACAGATTTTATTCTTCCAAGCATCTGAAGTTTCCTAAGTCAGTTAGGTAAAACATTGCCAGAGTGGTACTACATTGGAATTTTTGGTGTATATGATCAAAATCTGGCAATGTGATGATCATAATCTAAGTCTAACATTATTACTATGTTGTTGGTCCTTCGATTTTGCTCTTGAAATGGTCGTCTCTGCATGTGTTCATCGTACACGATTGAGTGCTAGATAAGCAATAAGCCGGTATCCCACTAACATTAGAGCCATGATGAATACATCCATCCACATATTGTTCAGGCCTATTGATTTTATGGCTGGAAAATCTGCAACCTGGCAATAGACACCTTTTGAACACTCATAGTAGTCGTTATCATTGTATTGTACCCCTAGAAGCAACTTGTAGCAGTAGTAGCTGTAGCTGAGATACTTTAACCATATTATGAAAGGGGGAATTTGCTGAATGTAATATCCTCCAGCAATTAGGAAGACTAAAGTTGTTACTGATGCTAAGGTAGTGGCCTGTTTCACATCCATGAGCAAGGCACCATAAGCTAGACCGAGACTCTGAGAAACGAGTACACTGTAAAGGACTATTAAAAGAGATAGAATGAAGGTGGCAGGGTTGGCTTTGAGCCCACCCATCCAATATAGGATGAAGGTAAATACTGTTGGTAGTGCCAGTTCCAAGGGCAGATCTCCGATAGTTTTAGCTAGAAAATATGATGAGAGTCGGTACATTCCTGATGATCTCTCTTTGATGAGCATCCTTCTTTCTTGGGGAAAAGTGAAAACTGCATTGTAGAGTGGATAGAAGCCCCAGAATACCGCGAAGAAGAATACCATTGCAATCTGCACGAGGAAGTCAAATTATAAGTATCATATTAGCAATTGAATCTTGCTATTCTATGTTGATGTGAAATGTGATATGATCAGATTGTCAATAGTAACGTAGCAACTTGGAAATGGTTTTATACATGTTGGCTGTAAATACGAGCCTACTCTGCTGTAAATCTTGGAACTTGGTTTCTTCCTAACATAGGTCAACATATAAGAGTTCTTACTCTGTCTTCGATGTGGGATGTTGGAGTGTGCCACCACAGCAGTCCGGCAAGAAATGCTACACTAACAACTTGGAAGATTCTAAGCTTGTTGAAGGTCTCGTATCTTCGTTCCTTCAGCCCCCGTAGTAACAGCACCTTAAATTGATAGCCCCAACTTGTGCACCAGTGCTCCGACTTCACATCATTTCCTGCATGAGTAGAGCGCGATAGAGCTGGAATTAGTCACTAATTAGAGGTAGAGGAACAATTTGAAAGTCAATTAAAACCATCCGTTTCTTCGCAGTTAATTAGAAACTTACTTGTTGAAACATCCTTTGTGTAACTATAACTATTGGTGTCTAAACTGCATAGCTCAGTTTTCAACCTTGTAGAAATGTTCTTGTCGTAAGCAGATATGAGAGCTTCTCTAACAGATTTCTTCTCCTGTTCAGTATTGTCACCTTGTTCAATTGCATGCTTGGAATCAGGTCCAATTCCTGAAAATTCAAAGAGAGATTTTAAAGAGATGTTTGACACCATATACATGATTTTTAAATGTCTCAATTTTCAACCTTAACTTTTGCATATCTTTTTCCCCTCTATATACAGTAGTTGGTCAAAAAGGAAAATCAAGGAAAGGCATTTAGATTGAGATTTATTGATTAAATAGTTGGAAGACTTATGAGTGGATTCTCTTTTTTACTCTACTTACATAAAGGTATTGAATAATTACCATTGCTTATCACCAAGCCTAGTGACTCATCTGCTTTTTAATCATTGATGAAACTGTGGACCTTTAAGAGTAAGTTGATTTGCTAGGAATGAAATTTATGTTAGTATGTTTGAATTACCATTGGCAAGATCAAGCAAGAGATCAGCAGGATTGATAGTGATGGATGTGGAAAAACCAACAGAGGAGAAGTAGTCGAGGGCGGTTGATGCAGGACCATAGTAGATAGGGCAGCCTTCAGAAAGCAAGACTACCTTATCAAACATATGGTAGAGCCTGTTGGATGGCTGGTGGATTGTAGTGATCACAGTTCTGCCACCGTCAGCTAGGCGCTTAACTGTAGTTAGAATCCTCAGAGCTGTAGTAGAATCCAAACCAGAAGTAGGCTCATCCAGCAGTAGTAAACTCGGGTTAATTAGCATTTCTTGACCAATACTGACCCTCTTTTTCTCCCCACCTGATATCCCTCTAAATAATGGTCCTCCTATCATGCTGTTTCTGCACTTGTTTAACCCGAGCTCTGTGATAACATGCTCAACATGCCTTTCTTTTTCCTCCCTGCTTAGGCTTTGGGGAAGCCTTAACAGAGCTGTGAAAAGGAGAGTTTCTGTTACAGTTAGATGAGGATATAGGACATCGTCCTGTGCCACGAATCCAGTACGACGTTTGATAGCTCCTGAGAATGGCTGGCTGTTGTATGTAATTTTCCCTGATAGTTTACCCGATAGACGGCCTCCTAAAGCTGTTAGGAGGGTAGTTTTTCCACTACCTGATGGACCTAACATTGCTAGCATCTCCCCTGGGCACACAATACCTGTTACTCCATTTAGTATAGTCTTTTCTTTTGTGCTTGATGGTCCTCCACAACACATTCCTTTTGTTTCTTGCTTAATCTTGTAAACAACCTCTTCAAACTGCATAACATATTGATCAAAAAATCAACAACAATGAACCATTGAATAAATATGATACATATTTTTGCAAATACAGAAACATGATATGCATGTAACTAAGAAGTCATTAAGATTGAAAAAGAGACCTTCAAAGTTATGGGAAACAAGGCCCTTTGTATAAAGGACTCTGAGTTCATCTCTGGCTTCGACGAATTAGGCGGAGCTGCCATCAATTCTGTGCCAATGTTTTCTGGTTTTGGTGCTACACAGTGAAGAGGCATTGGCCAAAATTAGTTCAAAGATAGCAGTGTGTTTAAGTTTTGGCTGGACTGGTGAGTACTGAATTGGGGAGAAGTTATATGTAAGAAGGGAGAGAAGTTAAAGAGTTGCTTTTAACTTGAGTTTTCCCAAAGAGAAGTGAACAACCATATAAATATATAAACTGAGAAAGACAGGGAAAAAAAGACCAAGTATCTATATTGTGTGTTAAAAGTCTCCATGATGTAGGTCTATCTCTCCCTTTCTTTTTTCCTTTGTGGTTCCCACCTTTTTCTCTTATTAAAGTAATGTAACACTTTCACTTAAATCAAATTATTTAAACTATCTCCTTTCATTTTAGTTCTTCCTCATAATGATCCCCTCTTATCATTTTGGCATCCTCTTTTTCTCTCTCTCACACACTAATATATCAAGCCAGTGCTATTTCTTTCTCCTTGTACAGTAGAGACTGAGGGTGTTGTTTGTTTTTCCTTGGAAAATATTTTCTTGGAAAATAAGTGATTTTCTTATTTATTTTTTGGTGTTTGGTTAGTAAAAATAAAACATTATCCCAAGAACATTTAGGTATAATTTGGACAAATACTATGACAACGTACCCATACCCTTATCTCGATCTCGACCCGACTCCCGACCCCAACATCGACCCAACCCCCAAACCTCACCTCGACCCTGCCGCAAAACTTGATCCTCGACCTGACCCTGGTCTAACCTTAACTCGAGTCGGGGTCGGGAGTCGGTGTCGGGAGTCGAGGTCGAGGTCAGGGTCTGGGTTAGGGTCAGGAGTTGGGCCCTAGATTGGGGTTGGGAGTTGGGTCTCGATTTTGAATCGGGGTCGAGAGTTGGGTCGCGAGTCGGGTCGGGAAGTTGAAAAAGAGTTTCGGAAAATGTTTTCCTTACTTTATATAGGGAAGTCATATTCCTTAAATTGGTGGGAAATAAGTCCATTTAGAAAATATTTTTCAAAAAATTTAAGCCAACCAAACATGAGAAAATAGAAAAAATATTATACCAAAAACACCTTGATTTTTTCAATTTTTTTGCAGTCACTTCAACAAATTTGGCTTTAAGACACTAATTTTAGACGTCTAAAATGCGTGGCCAAAAGAACATGTGCAAACGTTTTTTTAAAAGATGTGGCCTTTGTCTATGCCACACTAGTAGATCTCCTTAGAGTAGCCAAATTAAAGGTTCACTTCCAACAAGAAGAAGTGGGTAATGAGAACATGCCACTAAAGTCTAAACAGATCATTTTTTCACTTGCCTTTGCAACTCTGATTGAAAAGAAACTTAAATCTAAACATTAATTATGTATATAATGATTTATTATTAAGCAAGTTGCAATATAAGAAAATGAAAATCTAATGTGGCAGTACCCTATGAATCATGGGTTTTGTAGGCTAATTTTGTCGGATTTGTGCTTTTTTTCCTTTCCCCCCCTCCTTTTTGTGTTATTTAAGCATTGTGATGTACGGATGATTTATATATACTAATAATACTGTAAAGATTTTTTTTTAAACCATTCCTGCGTCAATGAATATGAGCGTAAATAATTTTTTTGAGGAATTATATATATGTCTATTGATAAGATTAGGAAACACAATTTTCATTTCGGTTGTGGATATAACCAACCTGCTATATATAAAGGATCCAGAAAGAAATAATAGAAAAAGAGGATAGTATAAAGATCTTCGTTAGTACGTAATTAAATCGATTGTATATCACTACTGATAACCAAAATAAACGATATTCACTGGGCCAAGAGCACCCCCTCGAGTCACCAAGAAACAAGAATTAGATATGACATAAATCGCTAAATAGTTCGTAGCTAATATAGTTTTTCTATAATTCATTATTAATCTATCATTAAATAGGATTAGCGATGAGAATTTTTGATGTTTAGTGATAAAAGTTGTCCATCACTAGTGTATTTTAGCCTGCTTAGTAGATGAGGTGCCTTGCTTTTCAGGTTACTATTCTCGTTTTTTTTTATGAACGGTCACATATAGTTATTTGATAATGTAAAAATTATACTCTCTCCGTCTCATTTTATGTGACACACTTTTCTGTTTAATCCGTTCCAAAAAGAATATTACATTTCTATAATTAGAAAAAAATTTACTTTGAAATTCCCCTTTTACTCTTAATGAGATGATTTACAACCACACAAATATTTAAGAATTAGTTAGGACCACAAGTTTCAAAAGTCTTTCTTTTTTCTTAAACACCGTGACAAATCAAAGAGTGCCACATAAAATGGGACGGAGGGAGTATTACATATTAACATTTTGTAGAAGTAAAATTCTTTTTCCTATTCATTTGAATTCCTTACTTGGAAATTGTTTTGTACTTCTTTTATAACACTGATAGTGCTTCACACCTTTAATTCAATAAAGCTCTATTATTTTTGGACTTTTTTAAAGTTTTCTGCAAATGGGTTCTTACATTATCTGCATGTCAACTCTTGTGCATGCTGCACCTTTTTTTTTCCTTTGGTTTTTAATTAGTATATATTTGTTTTTCTATCTTATGCACTCCTTTCTTTTTCTCTTTATGTCATGCGTCTTATTAACTACAAGGGTTATGATAAGATTGGAGATTGATTTCTTCGTTCTTAATTAGAGATCTTGATCAGTTCAAGTTTTGAAAATGAAAAAAATCCTAATAGGAAACGGCTCCCGGCCTCTTTAGTGGACTTACACGACACGAATTCAAATTAGTCGGACCCCAAGATGCAAAATCACAAAAAAAAGAAGTATTTTGTGTCTTGGGCTCTACCATGAATATAGAGTGATGCACTAAAGTGAAATTCTCGTCAATTGTCCCTTTTTAGAAGAGTTATTGATTAAAAAAACACATTTAAATTATTACTATTTTTGCCAGTTTCATGTTTCAGCTATCACTTTCTTTGTATTAAAACACATCTTGATGCTGAGTTGGCCTATACACGCCCGTTGTCGATTGAGAACAAATATTTGACCAACTCAACATCGAGGTTGTTTTAAGTAACACAAATGAAGTGATAATACAGATAGATAAAGAGAACAATTGATAGTTAAAGTATGAAACTCGAAAAAAAGTGGTAATTTAAGTGTGTTTTGACCATTAACTTCTTTTAGAACATCCGTTTAGTAAATGATGACCATCTTTTTTATTTCACCTGCAACTTATGAATTTTTTAGACCACGATTTAAAATTCTCTTTTGAGCAAACTGAAAATCTTATAAGAAAATATTAGACCACGGTCTAAAACTTTATAAGTTTAGACCGGAATCTAACGCTTTTTGTACGGGTAATTTCTGTAAGGATTGTATTTGCACAACTTTTAAAATTAGGAACAAAATTTCGAATAGTGACCAAAAAAAAGAGATTTGCTTATATCAGCCTGCATTAAACCTTAAACCATATGATAAGTTTGATTAATACTCATTGACAATTGATTAATATTTTGGTGCTCTTCAGCTGATGGAATCTACAATGTAAGGCCCAGATTAGTAAGAAAAGCAAAAAAGATGCCAACCTTACTGTTTGCAAATGTTCATAAAATTCTGAAGGGTTGATAATTAACTCACAAAATAATGTTTTTTGTTGTAAAATGTGTGGATGCCATGTGGCTTCCACTTATGTATTTGGATGGACATGTCTCCTTCCATGTGGAGAGAGTATGATAATAGTCATGAGTCATGACTATTGACCAATTCCCCTTAGCCTATATATATTAGTTTTTCCTTGTATATTAAAGGGTGATATATATGCAAAGATAAATATAGAAAAGGTGTTGAACTCTCTCTCTTCATTTTTTATTTTCTTTTTCCTTAAATATTTGCTAGTATTTTACAACATTTTTAAAAAAGTTGACATTTCTCAATATTTTTCTCAATATATATTTTTTTTTAAAAATAAATAATTATAACAACCTTATTTTGGTGATTTTGTGAGTGGGGATTGAAGCAAAGTTGCATTTGCAGGAAATATTCTGAAAATATATAGAGTAACATGACTAAGATGAGACTTTGAGTCGGTTGAGTGGTGGCCTATTTTTGTACACAGCCGTACATTATTATATGTGTGATGAACTGAATAAAGATTTTGAGACAAAAACTATAAGTTAATTGATCTCTTACTTGAGCTGAGAGTCTATAAAAAATAATCTTTTTACTTTCAGAAAGTATGAATAAAGTTTATGTACACATTCACTTGACAAACCATGGAGTACAAGATCGAAATGACAAATTCAAACAAATACAAGAGTCTCTCGGACCATTTCGTTCGTGAGATTACACTGAACTTGCGTTTGGACATGCGATATGAAGTCAGAATTTCAAATCAGCGTTTGGACATGCGATGAGATCATGATTTGAAATCTCAAATTCTCCAAAGAGCATGATTTGTGATTTCAAATCATAAATTCAATTTCTTAAAATATAAAACTTGACTCATAAGTTTATATTTTGTAAAAAAAGAAAAAGAAAAAAGACCCATCATTTTAAATTATACAAAAAAAGAGACTCGTGCTCGGCGTAAAGAGATTGTTCGTACCACGTGAAAGGATTATATTAAAGAATAACTAGTTACTACTATTGTTGACTAGTGGATCTTTATAAAAATATGTGCATTTAAATATTTGTAATCACAAACATGTATTTATAAAAAGAATATGGAGATATGCGATTTACCAATGCAACGCCTTAGGATATTCCGATATTTTATTTATGAAATATGGTTTGCTCGATTATTGGCAAAAATTGCATAAGAATTGAAGAAATTTTGATAGTTTTCACAACTTGTGGAGTTTGCATGTTTATGAAAAAAAATACAACTTTAAAAATTCAAATTGCATGTCCAAACAAAATTTCAACCACATATATCAATTTAATTTCATATCATAATTTCATATCGCACATCCAAACGGAGTCTGAGTATGTTATTGTTGTTGTAGTAGTAGTATTTCAGCGACTGATTAGTTAAGTAATGATGATTAGTGGTATGCACACAATTATTCAGCTTTTCCATTATTTAAAGTATTTCCTCCTTAAATTTCTGTTTGCTGCATTCATTTAGTTAAAATATTAGACATATAATTTATATCATCATAGCTAGCTAGCTAGCTAGCATTGTTGGGGTGTAGATATTATTCTAATTCTTCTTTTGTACATGTTAACATGTGAAGATCAAGCCTAGCTACACTAATTTTGAAATTATGCTTTCTCATAGAATTAATTTAATCTGATGATAAATATTAATTAGAAAATTGGGAGAATCCCTAATCCAAACTTGAGGTGTATTTGTCACTTTCAAGTTAAAAATCATAGGATATACATGCCACTCGTGGGGAGCATTTATGCTTCCCCCAGTAGCAGTATAATAGAATTTCATTATTTTAGTATAATAGGAAAATAAAGGAGCAACCCCAAATCAATTCTGATATTCCCTACTTCTAATTTGTTTTGACTCATCAAGTTTTAAGTAAAAAATGAAAATTTTAAAATCTTGTAGCATTAAATATGTCATGACATCTGGACTCAAACACACCTAGTGGTTAATAAATGGATTTGAGAATCATGAAGTTTCAAGTTTAAATTTTAGTAGAGACAAATAAATTAAGCGATCGATAAGAATTATGGTGGACTGGTAAGTATTCCTTCATCCTTGATTAGAGGTCTTGGATTCGAAGTTCCTAGGTACGGATCGGAGTCGTCTGTTAGGGAGCGTTTTACCCACAATGTGAGACTTTCCGGCTCGATTTCGAATTTAGTCGGGCTCCAAGGTGGATATCAAACACCGAGTAAGAAACCAAAAAAAAAAAAAACTAAGTAAGCGTTTGGCCATATATTTCATTATTTTTGGAATTTATGGAGTTGGAGTTGTGTTTGGTAATATTTTTTGCAAAGAATATTTAAAATAATATTCATGCTTGAATTTACTTAAATACAATTTCAAGTAAAAATTCAATTGGAAAACATCTTATAGGTTGTTTTCCAAATTTGGAATACAATTTCAAGTTAGATTTGAAATTTTTTTGGCCAAATAATAATTTTTAAATAAAGTAAAAAATTATTTTAAAAAAAAGTGAATTTTTTTGTGGCCAAAGATCAGGTTTTAAGTAATTTCTTCTCATTTGTCCAAGTTTTAATGAACATGATTACTTGTTACTGGTGCTAATAATTGATGCAAACTAGCAAAGTCACAATTTTATTTTTTAATTAAACCCATCAAAACAAACGTCATATTCGATTATAACTCTGACGCAAGCCACTCTAACCCCATTGTAAGCCTTGTCATAAGCAGAATATTGACGTTACCCAACTCAAATCTAACCACATATATTAAGCAAATGAAAAGTGAAATATCCTATGGTTTCTTTTTCCTTGTAAAGCTATTTGATTCTTATATTCCCCATTCCCCTTTGGTAGATATATTTTCTTTGAGCTGTAGTTTTCAATATTCGTATCAAGCAAATCCTATATCTCCACATATTCTATAATTAGGTCGTTGATTTCTGTAATACTCATTAAAAGTTGATTAGGTTATTATAAGATGCTAATCAAAGTCTTAATTTCTTGATCATGAGTTCGGATTCCGCCTTAATTTGAATAATTTTTTAGGTACAAATAACATGAAAAAAAATCATTTAAATTGTTCGTGTATATAAGTTAAATAAAAAATTAAACCTGACAATGTTGTGTTAGATTCCATCTTTAACCAGATTCCAATTTGTGTTCATTAAAAAAAAATTAAAAAAATCATAAGTAGCGCTATTAGCGCATGTTTTTGCAAAACATAGCGATATTTTGTTATTTCTTTTAAAATGTAGTGAAATACACTGTATTCGTGCCCATACAAATTTTAATTCTAAGTAAAATCGTGCGGATACGATATCAAATTGTAATTGTATGTGTATATGTGGACGACTGTATATACATGTATTTGTATTCAAAGCAGAAGTTGGATGTAAGTGCGGCCAACTATATATATGTGTATGTATACGTTTTCAAAGCATAAGTTAGATGTATGTGAAGACATCAAACTGTATGTCATGGCCAATTGGATCAAATGTATGTGCACAGAAACCTTCAAAGATGGTGATCTCGGGGAAAGCAACGTCGACTTTCGGTGGTCAACTAAAACACCGACGAACTTCGACAATGGTGGCCGAGTCATGAGGTTGGGGCGTGCAGTGACGCTAAATTTTTTATATACATATATATATATATATATATATATATATATATATATATATATTAAAAAATTATATAATTTCGCTATGTTCTGTAATTATTTAATAATACTATTACTTATAAATATAATAAAGGAATAAGATACGCTACATGAGATAATAATATTTTCTTTAAAAAAAAAACCGTATAGTTGATAGTTTATATGGGGCCATTGTAGAGCCAATCTTCTCTGAAGTTTTTTGAAGAGGAAAGTAGGGGCCAATTAATTTTTGCTTGTTGCGAATCGTACTATTCTTTCTGTTCAATTTATTCACTTATCGAGAATTAATACAAACTAACATTTAGAGCTAAAAAATTAGATCAAATTAACACACGTTTAATTTTTAAAATTATGAATTTAGAAATTAAAATTATCTAAAAGTACTATAAATTGTCACTCTTGGTATCAAATGGAGAAATAAAAGTATACTAAAATATTAATTAAAATTCATTTAATTTGAATCTGGAGCAAGCCAAACACTTATAAGATAGAGCAAGTATTTGACAGCTCCTCACCCCCTCCTTGATAAAAAAAATAGTATTCTTTTTTTTTGGGGGGGAGGGGGGAGGGGGTCAATTGTATGGATGATTATATTTTTTACTTTATTATAACAAAGTTAGAGTGACTCTACTTAGCGAACTAACAAGAGGCAAAAATTTATTGAATCAATATGAATCTTGAAAGTGGGAGATAATTGATCGTCGTCTCCTTGTCCTAAAGGCTCTCCAGCGTGCCGAATAGGGATTTGCTAAGGTAACTTTGTATAATTAAGTATCATAAAAGTCGTTAAACTAGTTCGCTACGTATAAGAGAAAGTCACGAGAGAAAACAAAGGCTATATATGATCTTCTATGATACTTAGGCAAAGTCGAATGCATTTCTAATTACAAAAAATCAATTATTCACTAACCTTTTGTGATATTAATTTGAGTGACCACCCATGAAATTACCCTTTTTTTGGTATTACTAATCCTTGCAATTTCAACTATTTAGTATTTTTTTAATTTGGTTAGTATTTTGTACATATGAAAGAGATTTTCTTCCACTAGCTAGCCCATTGCTTTTTTTGATATATATTTTAAAATATATTCTTTCTTGCTTTCACACCTTTTATCTTGAGCCCCATGTTGCATGGGAGAAGATATTCTCTCCCTACTCTTCCTAATAATAGCATCCATACTTCAAATCAATTTTGACCAATTGTAACCCCTTCAAATTCACATTCTATATGTCTACATATGCAAACTTTTCTACAAGTCTTGTTATGTCATTCATGTCGATCGACCACCTCATTTTTATTAGCATTAAACTTTTGTATAGTCACGTTTCAATGTTTTTTCAAGGATTCCTCCGCTTTTAATCAGAGGTCTCAGGTTCGAATATGCTTAATATTAAAAAAAATCTGTTAGAAATTAAAGCGCTTTTCTCTTCAATGAGCATTACACGGTCGTTGGGACCTCAATGCGAGTATCAAACACCGAAAAATAGAAAGATGTCATTATTGTCGAACGTTTCATTTTTATTGACATTAAACTTTTGTGTAGTCAGTACGTTTGAATGTTTTCTCAACGATTCCTCCAATTTTAATCAGAGGTCTCAGGTTCGAATCCTCTGAATATAAAAAGAAAAACCATAGTTAGATAGCGCTTTCCTTTTAAATGGACCTTATGTGCCGTCAATCTAAATTAGTTGATTGGGACCTTAATGCGGATATCGAACACCGAGTGAGAAACGAGAAAATGTCATTCTGTCGAACATTTCATTTTTGTTAACGTTAAACTTTTGTATAGTCACGTTTGAATGTTTTTTTCAAGGATTTAAAAAGAATTCCTCCTATCTTAATTAGAGGTCCGGGTTAAAATCCTTTGAACATAAAAAAAAAAAAATTAAAAAAATCATGCTACAAAGCGCTTTCCTCTTAACTTTGCCTTACGCGACGTCAATCTAGATTAGTCGATCAGGGCCTTAATGCGGATGTCGAACACCAAGTGAGAAAACACAAAAACGTCATTCTTGTCGAACATTTCATTTTTATTAACGTTAAACTTTTGTGTAGTCACGTTTGAATGTTTTTCATAGACTAGGTCTCTACACTAGTCTAGTTCTTTTTTAGAGCATCTAAAATTTGTTAGGCCTTCTTTAAATACTTTTGATTACTTAGTACAATATATAATCAATTACTATGATCTTATCAATCTTTTAAAAAGCTAAGTCTATATACTGATTATCTGAATTATTCTTGCCATCTTGTTACTGTCTATTTGTCTCAAGCAAATTAGTTTCTTCTACCTCTCGAGTTTTTATACTTTTTTTGAACTGTCGTTGTCTTGTTTACTGATTCATAAATACATTTCATGTTGGATAGACCTTGATTCGAATTTTGGACCATCCCTCTTGTAATAAGGCTATAAAGAGCTTTCTAAATAGTTAAGATAAATTGTACGTTCTTCCTACTATATTTGAATTGGTATAGTGATTTAATTTCTTAGAGGGCAAATATAGGAATATATAATATAAAGAAGTAAAATATATAAGTATGATGATGACAAAGTGATAACGTGAGATCCGACTGGCTGTCTTTGCTGCGTGTCCCCCGATTTACTACCTTTACAAGATAATTGGTGGCCATTAATACTTTATTAGTGTAGGTGACACACAATCAATCTCTAGATAATTCTATAAAATCTTAGTGTTGGAGCATATATGGAACTTATTAGTTTGAGTGAGAGATTGTTGGGTGTGCGAATAAAGTTTCACATTAGAAATTGATTAGAAAAAAGAAACTACATATACGAGGTGTAATGATACTCTTAGTAATGTGAAACTTTTTGAGGAAAAAAAACCTATTCTTCAGCCGCGGGAAGACTTGGTTTTGTCGAAGAGCTAACACCCCCTACAACACCCTCTCCTGACCCTGAGGCAGAGGTAGCTAGGTTTAACCTAAAGTGGACAGTACGTATGTAGAATATCGTCGAAAAATTATACGCTATAGCCTATATATATGTATATTAAATCTTGGATATTCTTAAATCGTAGCTTAATTTTTGACTTTCCCCACTCAAACCTCCAATAATACCTTAATAGCATCCCTTCTTCCCCTCATCTAGATTGCCCTTGAATTTCCTCCACTAATTAACCTTCACTCACACACATACATTTTGAACCATTGATGTGTAAAGTTGAAGAGTAAGTTTGTCGGAAAATATATTCCTTATTATGCTAACACTCTAAGATAGGTTGTTCTCTTTAGTCACCCCACCCCAAACCAAACAATGTGAATTGAAGTCAAGTTATTGTTCTTCCCTGTTATGTAACAACATAAGGAACCAATACGCACACAATAAGCAAAGACATGCTTCCATTTTCAGTAGGAACTTTTTATCATTCATAGATTGTAAACATAAAACAGCCTATCAAGTTGTACCAAAGGAAAAAACAGAGATTTTGAGTTCGAGTTTTACTGTCACTCGTTATTAGAACAAATTTTCATGTGTATAGATATCGAAATTTTGTGGGACTTTACAAGACGTGTCCAATTTTGTTAGGCTTTTTGGAGGCTACTCTATTCTAAATCCTAGCTTGGAGACTACTCAACCCTTAACCCTAAATCACGCATATTTAAAGGGCAACATATTCCTTTGAAGAAGCCTCTCGAAATCCTATAAATTCATGAGATATTCATAAAGAGATCCAAAGCATCAAATATTGCCTTTGTCAAAGCCGTCGCCCGATGTTTCTAGCGGTCAAATATATTGCAAGGAGGTCTAAATCTGTTAGGGTTTGCCCTGAATTTCCTACTTTACTGAATTATACCATAACTGTGTTTTACCTTGAAAAGGTTTTCTTGGTGGAAAAGGTTTCCTAGTAGGAAAATAACTCTTCCATAATTGGTTAACCGTTTCTTGGAGGAGAAGTTTAGACTTCTATAAATTGAAGATCTCTCTTCTCAAATCAAACACAATAGCATCCACAATGTAGTCGTTTAGAGAGTTTCGTTTAGGGGGAGATTATTCTCCCAATAAGTCTTTATGCTTTTTAGTTTTAGTTTTTAATATGTAGGCCAATTGGCCAAATCATATAATAATATTGTGTTTTTAGTATGTTTTTCTTTGTCATCTGATTTATCGCCTTAATGGTTTGTAATTAATAGCTTCCGCATGACGCCCTCTCGATTTCGATCCCAACAAGTGGTATCAGAGCCTGACAATCTAATGGGTTCAACGATCCAACGATCCAACGATTCAATGGGTTCAATGAGCCGATGGTTGAACGAGGTTGAAGACAGGTTTAAAGCGGTTTCAAATCCACTTGCAACTAATTTGATGATAATGAAGATTTTTGTCCAAATACTACATGTGGAGAAGGAGTTTCAAGTTTCAACCATATTTTCAACATACCTGCTGCCACATCTTTAAAAATAGAAGCAAAATATTTTTAAACCATTTTTAACCACAATATTTTAAATCTTATTTTTAACCATGGAAAGCAGCAGTGATGAAGATGATGTGAAGAAGAAGAAGATGATGAAGATTATTTTGCCAGAAAATTCAGGCCAAGGGGAGATTTGTTAGGGTTTGCCCTGAATTTCCTACTTTACTGAATTATACCATAACTGTGTTTTACCTTGAAAAGGTTTTCTTGGTGGAAAAGGTTTCCTAGTAGGAAAATAACTCTTCCATAATTGGTTAACCGTTTCTTGGAGGAGAAGTTTAGACTTCTATAAATTGAAGATCTCTCTTCTCAAATCAAACACAATAGCATCCACAATGTAGTCGTTTAGAGAGTTTCGTTTAGGGGGAGATTATTCTCCCAATAAGTCTTTATGCTTTTTAGTTTTAGTTTTTAATATGTAGGCCAATTGGCCAAATCATATAATAATATTGTGTTTTTAGTATGTTTTTCTTTGTCATCTGATTTATCGCCTTAATGGTTTGTAATTAATAGCTTCCGCATGACGCCCTCTCGATTTCGATCCCAACAAAATCATCCTACATTTGAGAAATACGCTACTAACAACTCTTGAATAACGGAGAAAATTCAGAGAGAAGAATCAAGGGATAAACAAAATTGTACCCACAAATATTCATCAGTAGAATTATGTTTCTTCATTTTTCTTTTTGTGATTGCAATTTATTTCTATCACATTATAATTTATTGCAAACAATGTGATTGACCCATGAAAAAGAATTAGGCCTACACATGAGGAGGTGTGTTGAAGATATAATTAGGTAAAGAAAAGTGTGCGCTCACTCTAATAACTTAACCTTTTGGATGAAATGGTCACATATTTTAATTTGATATCAAAACAATCTGAGGTACTAGGTTTGAATCTCACTACCACTCATTACCAATAAAATTTTTCATGTGCTTGACTCATAAAAAAATTCTGACCCTCATGTGGAAAGACACGTTGAAAATATAATTAAATAAAAAAAGATGTGTGTTCTCACTTCTCTCTAAAAACTTAAAACTTAAGATGATCCACTATACTAGGCAAATGCAAATTAAAACCAATTAATAGCAGTGAATATATACCAATCCAAAGATAATATTTCTGTAATTAAGAATTGTTCTTTTATGATGAACCTTTGTATTTATTTATTTATTTATTTATGGAGCCATTTGGACAACTAACTTTTCGAAGAAAAAAAATAAAAACGAAGTTGTGCAAAAATAAAATGTATGTATTGACTAGTAGTGTTGTAGTTTCTCAAGATATGTAAGTTTCCATGAAAATAAGATTATAGCCTTTTTGATCCCTTAGTTATTACTGAATTTTAATATTAGTCCTTATTATATCTGAATAAGTACGTTTAAACTTTAATTACTTGAAATGTACATTTTTTTATTCATTTGCTAATTATGAAGTTTCACAAAAATTTCAAAGTTGTTAATCGTTATACTGTTTAATATTTGTATGTTTGTTAAACTTGTATTGTTATTCATATTTGAGGATAATATACTTTTAAAAATAGTTTAAACATAACATACTTTCTACTTAAAGGGGCCAAAAGAACATATTTTAATTAACTGAAAGTTAAACGTAGTGAGTCATAAATCATAAAGACTAAAACCAGAATTTATCAATAATGAAGGGATCAAAAGTGTTATTCTCGGCCAAGAACGAATTAATAGTTTTCAGAGCCTTTTTTTCGGTGGGGTGGGGGGTTACATATTTGGCCGATCGGTTAAAAACAATTACATTCGTTAGTCAAATATATATTTATTAAAATATACACTTGTTTGTATCAAAAATATATATTTATTAAAATATACACTTGTTTGTATCAAAAATATATATTTATGTATATCATACATTTAATATAGAAAAATATACACTTGTTGGGATCGAAATCGAGAGGGCGTCATGCAGAATCTAATAATTGCAAACTTTAACAATGATAAATCAGATGACAAAGAAAATTATACTAAAAAACATATTATTCGATATGATTTGACCAATTGGCCTACATATGAAAACTAATATTAAAAGTATAAAAACTACTGAGAGAAAAAATCTCCCCCACAAACAAAACTCTCAAATTCTAAAGGACTACATTGTGGATGCTATTGTGTATGGTATGAGAAGAAGAATCTTCTATTTATAGAAGTTCAAAACTTCTCCTCCAAGAAAGAATTAACTAATTATGGAAGAATTCTTTTTCTACAAGGAAACTTTTTCCACCAAGAAAACCTTTTTGAATCAGAACACAACTGTGTAGAATCCAAATAAGGTAGAAAATTCAGGGCAAATACTAACAAATCTCCCCTTGACCTGAATTTTCTGGCAAAATAATCTTCATCTTCTTTTTCACTTCATATTCATCTATCACTGCTGCTTACCATGATTAAAAATTGATATGGGTTAAAAATTAGAGCCCTTTGCCTTAAAGTAAGCACGGGTTAATAATATTGGAGCGCTGTATTAAAAGTGAGCAGGGTTGAAAATTGAAGCCTTGTGCATTAAAAGTAAGCACAGTTTGAAAGTGAAGCTCATGCGTTAAAAGTATGCATGAGTTGAAAGGAACCCAAGCGTTAAAAGTTAGAAGGGTTGAAAGTTGAAGCTCATGCGTCAAAGTAAGCATGAGTTGAAAATTGATTTTGTTTTATAGATGGAACATCAGAATTGTTGAAAATCTGATTGAAACTTTATCTCCACATGTAGTATTTCAGACTCTCTTTTTTTTGACAAAAAAAACTCTTCATTATCTTCAACTTGATCTGAACCCGCCTTAAATCTGTATTCAACCTCGTTCACCCATTGGATCATTGGCTCGTTGAATTGTTGGATCGTTGAACCCATTGGATCGTCTGGATCATTGGAGCCATTGGATCGTTGGCTCTTGATACCACTTGTTGGGATCGAAATCGAGAGGGCGTCATGCGAAAGCTAATAATTGCAAACTTTAATAATGATAAATCAGATGACAAAGAAAACTATACTAAAAAACATATTAGTCGATATGATTTGACCAATTGGCCTACATATGAAAACTAATATTAAAAGCATAAAAACTACTGAGAGAAAAAATCTCCCCCATAAACAAAACTCTCAAATTCTAAAGGACTACATTGTGGATGCTATTGTGTTATGGTATGAGAAGAAGGATCTTCTATTTATAGAAGTTCAAAACTTCTCCTCCAAGAAAAAATTAACCAATTAGGGAAGAATTCTTTTTTTACAAGGAAACCTTTTCCACCAAGAAAAAACCTTTTTGAATCAGAACGCAATTGTGTAGAATGCAAATAAGGTAGGAAATTCAGGGTTAATCCTAACAAATTTCTCTTCTTGTTTTTTTTTGGGCTAGATTTCAGGGAAAGTTCCACAAACAAACAGGGCGAAGCCAGAATACGAGTTATGAATTTGGCCGAACTCAATAACATTGGTTCAGATTTTGTATTTGTCATAACAAATTCCATTGAATAAGTATAAATTAATATTAATTTAGAACTCAATAACTTAAAAACACTAGAATTTCAAATCTATAAACATCAAATTCTGACTCCGCCTTGCAAACAAACCCGTTTATTCTGCCAATATATTCTTGGTAAAAAAATAAAGAGAAACTTTTTTTTTGGTTCTTATTTCTGCATGTCGTTTATGAGTACTTAAGCTTTAATTAACTCAATTAATAAATGAATCTTTAAGAGAAAATTGATATATAGTTGTCGAATATGATTAACAAGTTATTGGGGAATCCTTATCACTTTGATTCTAAACTATTCTATATTCAAATTCATAAGTATAATTCCTTTGCCTAAATTGTCTTCAATTCAATTCTATTTTATATTTTCTAGTTAAATTTAGTATATTCTTTTGTGATAAAACGAGTGAAATTAATGTACAAAATGTTTGTTTTCGGAGCGGATTAAGTTGGAATAAAGATGAAAATTCTGATTTTTATCACTATCTTAAATCTTAACTGTTTTAATTTGACTGCTTTTTTTTAAAAAAAAAAAAAAGAGAGGAGAAAAGATAGAAGATAAGAACATTAATATATTCACATAATTTTTTTTTTGGGTAAGCATATTACCCTAGCTTTATGGGGAATATATTCATGTATATTTTTATTTAAAGAGTCAACTATGATGAGTAACGTGAAGCAAAAATTTTAGTGTTCTAGTCTTCTAGATGCCTCATCATATTTTTTTTTCCTTTGAAATATATAATTAATATTTTTGGTTTGTTAATAGATCGTTTTTCATCTAATAATTGTAAGCTATTTGATAGAATTAAATATTTACATTATCACATTACTTAAAAAATTATAGGTAACTCGATCTTTAGAATGAGCATTATTGGTTTAACATGGAAAAACTGATAAATAAATTGCTATAAAGGCTTAAATTATAGTATCAATATAATAATATTTTTTGCTCTATTATAAGTATATGTAAGTTAAATTCATATTTAATTGATATGAACATATCATGCCTGATGTTCACTCTAATTTTGTGAAAGATGTAGAGGAATAGAATTTATTTTGGATCAAGTAATATCTCTGAGTTATAGTTCAATGAATGACTGCTTGCCTCTAAAGTTGTGATTGGGTTGTTTTAATCAGCGGCGGAGCCAGGTAAGATCGAGAGGATTCATTCGTTTCGCAAAAAAATACATTATTTATATATAGGTAAAAAAAATTTTTTTATGTATATATAGTAAACGTTGAATTCTCTTTGACTTCTTTATATATATCCTTCTTTATATTTTAAATTTCCTTAGTGAAAATCTTGACTCCGCCAATAATTTTAACCTGATTTTGATTTCACATTAACAAGTTGTAGATTAAATTTATGATAATAGAATATGTAACTCTTTTCTGTCTGGAAAGCAATATATTCGTATCATCTAGAATTTACCTTTTGACTATATTGTTTTTCAAATAACTAACTATAGCTAGGACTTTGGTGTGTTTGGCACGGTGGAAAATATTTTATTTTTCATGTTTAATTGGTTATAAATATTTTGACAAATAGTTTTTAGACAAATAGATTACTTATAAAATAAGAAAAATAATTTTTTAAATGAAAATAGGGAGGAAAAAAATTCATAAATAACATTTCACACGTCGATCATCTCCTTCCATAAGGCTAAGAAACAATTTTATCCATATCTAAATATACACCCAACGACTTACTGGATTCATAGTGATGCCACCGCCAATACTCCACCCCCACCCCTACCACTCGAACACCCCCCCCTCCGTTTTCGCCTCACACCAACTCCCCCCCCCCCCAACCCCACCATGACACACCCCTTGCCCCTATAGCCCTAGCCCTACTACCTATGCAGCGCCCCAATCCCGCCTCACCCCAGCCCCTCGTTCATTCCCTAACCACTTCCATTCCTACGGTCTGTCAAGATTATATGTAATATTTTTGGATCAATATTTTCTTGTAACTTATTAAATCTACAAAAACAAAAACAAAAGAATATTTATTCTATGAAAAATATTTTCTTTCGTATCAAATATATCTTAATATTTAGTTTGATTGATAGCCTACACTTTTACCTCTTTGCACATTGCATAATGCTGATATATTCCTATTTGGAGGAATTCCAAATTCTGATACTAACGGTTGGTCGGTCCAAACAGTTGGAAAGTTATAAGAATCGTCTACAATTTTAAATTATTAAAGATGAAACCTTTCTTTTTTTTAATTATGTTACGTCGATATTACGCTGTGCTTAATTTAATTTGTATGGCCTAATGCTTTTCCATAGCTAAATATGAGAAAATATTTAATACTCTTATCAGAGAGTTTGGTCCAAGCATGCAACTCTCCGTCAACATGCCTGCTTGTTGACGGGGGCAGTTTGGACATTTCACATGCTACTATGAATATCTCACCTGCATTGGTTGGACACGTGTATTAATAATATTTGTCAGGTATTCATTTTACACTTAATGAGATGATTTACTATATTATCTATTCAACATCTGTAAATTATATTTATCAGATATTCATTTTATACTTAATGAGATGATTTACTACTGTGCACATATTTATAACGTATTTTAGATTAAAAATTTAAAATCATTATGAATAAATAACTTTGTGAACAAATATTGGGCCTGTATATAGCACGAACTCTTTGTTACTATAGGTTCGCTAATTGAATTTTCACTCATAGAAAGTCTGAAGTTCGTTCTCAACTGCTAACAACCCTCATACATGATCTTACGACTTTGTGAAGACCTGTGTTTTTTTGGTGGTTATAGAACTAAGAGCCACGACCTTTCTGTTCTCTTTTCATTCAATCTTTTCTTGTGTGTGGCTAACATGGTAACAGAATGATAGTCAGTTTATATATAAATAAAAAATAGCTAGCAAGCCAGAGTAGAAATTTCTATGAAGTTATATATACATGTATATATGTGTGTGTAAATAATGTAATGCTAACAAAAAAAGGTCTTTCGTGTTGAGGGAGTTTCCTTTTTAATTAATTATACTATTTCACATTCGCGTCGGCCGGATAATAACCATTAAAAGGGCAAACTACAGTAGTGACGAATTCAAAATTTTCACTAAATGGGTTCGATAAATCAAAAAATAGTGCCTAAGATTTTAAATTGCAATCTCAAGGTAAATATTAAACCTTTAAATTATTGAGTCAATTTTTAATTTTGTGTTTAGAGAATCAAAATACATATATACATTTAAAAAAAATTAAAAAAAAATACTTTATATATAAAATGTAATTATTTGATGACGAGATTCGAGTGAAAACTCTCATGTCCCCCTAGATCCGACCCTATAAGGCGAAATCATAGATCTCTATATATATATATGAAAATTCACTAAGATTTTGACATATTAGATCTAAATAATAAACCCATAATTATAAAGGTATAATGAATTTATTAAAAAAATTAAAAATCAAAATCATCAAATTTAAATTCTAAACCGACCTCAAATTCCGATCAGAAAACTAATTGGCGGTGGTTGTCGTAAGTGAGATCAAGAAAAGGATTTGAGAAGCCGAAACGTGGTATGCACTCTCACCTAGTGGTGGGGTTTTTGATATATCATGTTGTCAATATTGTAATCGATTTTTCAGCTGCTTATGAGTGCTTCTTTCGAACTATTTTACTTGTCATATTTTTTATTTACATGTTTCTTAAGAGTCTAAAGCAGGGGAAGAGCTAGAGGGGGGCCAGAGTGTTCACCCGAACCTTTTCGGCAAAAATAATACTGTATATATAAGGTATTTTTTACTTGTTTATGTATATATATGAATATTGAATACCCTAACAATGCTAGAGTTGACTCAGTCATTTAGGGGTTCAAATTTCACTTTAAGGTTCCAAGTGCAAATTCTAGACACTATATTTTTATTTTTCGAACCTCACTGGAAATTTTGGATTCGCCACCGAATATAAGTGGAAACAAATGATTAATTATACTTTGATTTTTTAAAATAACAATTATTTTGGACCATTTATTTTAATAAAAATGACAAGTAAAGTAATCCAGAGAAAGTAATTAATATAGTAGTAGTATTTTTCAGTTTTAATCTTTGGGAAACTTTCAAGGTGATGATGAAGGAAATCATGTTTTTATTTGGTGGATTAATATTGTGGGCTGTCCCTACCTACGCAAAGTGTGTAGTGTAGTACTCAATTGATCATTATCTGCTCCATTATTATATGGACTTAGATTTCATACACACCCCTCTTTTTTTTAAGTGACTATTTATAAGTATTATATATTATCTCTTTCACTCATTTGTCCTAATTATTGCCACTTTAACAACCTTAATTAGTTGTTGACCCCTAATCCACCTCCCTTTTTTGAATTGATAGCGACCGTCCATCATCTCTTTAGTACCACACCTAATTCGTTATTATTATTTTTTTTTTAAAATGAAAAAGCAAAGAAAAAGTTAATACATATTGATGATTTCATAATTTTCTTGTTGAAGATTGAACATTCTTTGTTAAATCTTCCTATTACTTTTTTCTCTCTATATGCATTCGATATTCGAAATTCACCGATTCAATTAATTTGTTCGATTATTTCAAATAGTATATCAGGTACGGGTAAAGGAAGATAAGACCCTCTTTATTAAGATATTCTCGATCCGCGCGCAAGCTCAAACGCTCCCTAGACTGGATTAATTAATCTTAGTGTGAAAATTTGCTTAACTTCCTATTTGATCAAATAATTATTGGGCTAAAATAGGTCAAAGATATTTTTAGGAAAAATTATATAAAGAGTCAGACATCCCTAACATACTTACTAATTTTTTCACTATTTTATTTTAGTTACTTAATGTACCACATCTTATCAAAAATCCTCCCAGATACATCGTACATCAAATACATACGGATATGTGTGTAACCCCTCAGATACATACCGATATATGTTGTAACCCCTCAGATACATGCGATAGATGTTGTATTCCCTCAGATACATGTGAATGTGATATATATAAGACTAAGCCATGTATTCGGACAGCGGATACATGCCTTATGCGATGTATCCGAGATAAAATTATGTATCTGGATGCCTGTAGTGATGTATCTGAGTGGTGTGGATGCCTGTATCGATGTATCTGAGCCTGTAGTGATGTATCTGAGCGGTATATATATTATGTAATTTTGAAAGTAGTGGGAGAGAGAGTAATTAGCTCATATAGTCGTGGAATTTATGTAAGTTACCCATATTTTTAGCATGTTTTGATATTATTCGTTTTGGGTCAAGCTAGCATGATTGTCCCGAAAAAATCTAACATTATTAGGAGTATCTCCTCACCTTATATGTAGCTTCTCTTTCTTTTCAACAACTAATTAATGTACGATTTTGTTCAAGCACCAACAATCTCTCCTCAAATTAAGCTCCGTCTGATCTATTCACCTCATGGGCTTATCTAAAGATTAATTATACGCCACCCACATTCACTGAGTGTTTATGGTCACTAAAGCCCACTGACTTTTTCCTTTTTTGGTATATATACATCTCCAAAACTAGGGGTAAAGATAGTAAACCGGCCAGTAGATGGACAAAGGCGCTAAACTGGGTTCCACGTCATCACCCGCCATTTTCATAAATCATTAGCTCTAGTATCAATTGGGCTAAAATAATTCAAAAGGTATATATCATTAGCATATAGTATGATATTATTTATTTTGAGTCAAGCCTGCACGGTATAATTATACTAAACAAAAAGACCCCCAAGTCATACCCACCTCCTCTCCCCCACCCACCGCCCACCCCAAGAGAGAGATAATTAATTAGCTTATTGCAACCATATGGATTTGGTCAAGTGTAAAAGTTATATGTGACTCTTAAGTGAAGGCTATTAGGATTTGGTTAAGTGTAAAATTATGTGTGACTGTGAAAGGATGTGTGAGATCTGCAAGTCCTTATCAACAGTTAGTGGTCATAGATCACACTGTATTAGGTTGTGACTTGTGATAGCCACTCTTTATTTAATAGTAGTAACTAATTAATGCTAATCTACTTTTATTCCACACTTAAATAAAGAATTAGTGAACGTGATCCTTTATTTTGGGCTTATTTGGGTTGCAAATGATAGTTCCATTGATCACCTCATTCAACTAATTCAAATCCCAATCAGTCACAATTGCAGCATGATGTAACACATCAACTTTAATTAATTTCTTTCTTCATTCCTAGTTAATACTTAAATAGTACTTTTAATCAACACTTTGGCCTTTTGTGCGTGAGCATTTTAGGTAGACTAGCTCATCACAAAGTTATATATATATATATATATATATATATATATATATATATATATATATATATATATATATGCGTTGCACGTATGCATCAGATCAAGCCACCAATTTATATAAAAATATATAAAATCTTAAACCCTGAAAAAAGCAGAGCTTGAACTATTTTTCATGTCCTTGCAAACTCTTTTCAAAATTAGTTCTATCTGCACTTTTAACTTGTGCTTCCTAAACGAATTAAATCATGTGCAAACAAATCTAAAAAATATGTGAAAGTTGATAATATTGACAATAAATAATCAATGAATTACGTACTTTGAAAGATAAAAGAGAATTATACGATAATCAATAACCATATAATCAATGTATGGTTATAAATAATACTAATCTGAATATATACGCCCAGACCCAATAAGAAAAATAATGAATAATAGAATAGATGATAAGAGAAATTAGATTTTATAGATATTGCATAACCTACTTCTACAGATTGGGCAATAAATTAATAAAATTTTGATATACCGTTAGAATACTATTGAACTCAAATTATGAGCATGTCGTTGGAATCGAAATAAAAGAGCATCGCCGAGAAGCCTACAAAGAAACCTTGAACGATGATAACAATGAGAAATTACAAAAAAAAATCCTCATAATATATTAAATTGATTTGGTCAATTGACCTACGTGCATATGGCTGATAAAATAAAAATATAAAACTATTGGGGAAATCCCTAAACAAGATTTCGTTCGAGCAATACGTTGTGAATGTTATTATGTTGTTGTGGAAAGGAAGAATCCTTAATTTATAGAAGCCGAAAACCTTTTCATCCAAGAAAGGGATTACCTAAATATGGAAGATTTTTATTTATTTATTTTGCGAAAAGTAAAAGTCAATTATAGTATCAAATTGTTTATGGTAGTGTTTTTTTTAACTTAATTTTTATGATATTAATTACCTACAAACATGGAACTTAAAGACTTTAACCGTGACATTAATTAATACTTGGGTCTTCTTTTCCTATTGTGTAAGTAATTTTGGTAAAAAGAAAAAACAAATCCTAAAACTAACCCTGAACCTAAATAACATTAGAGTCGTGCTTTTCACTTGTATGCTAGGCAAATTCCTAAAGTTTTACCTCAAAGAAAATTGTGACATTTAAGACATTTACTATACATATTTAAATTTTAAAATTCAATTATTATATTTTAATAATCAAAATAATAATTATTTAAAAAATAATAAAAAGATAATTTTGTCTAAAGTAAAGACTTTTAATGAAGGGCAAAAAGTTTAAATCACATTATAAGGTGCTTTACACTTTTAGTATAGTATAGATAGATATATATAGAACTCTCTCTATAGTGATTTAATTTTTTGTATAAACTTTCTAATATCTAAAGACAATATTTGGTGTTCGCCACAATAAATCTTGTATAATTTATGAGTAGAGATGTGCATTATTCAAATTAAATAAAAAATTATGATTTTGTTGGTTTGATTTCAAATGAAGAATTCAATTTTTTTCTGGTTGTTTTATTCAAATTTGAACCTTAGAAACAAAAATCTATCAATTAATAAAAGAATCAAAATACGTATTGATGTGTGTGACAAATGTGTTTATATTAAGAATATTTCAAATTGAGTAATCATTATTTGTTTATATGTGGATGATATGTTGATAATATGTAACGATATTGCTAACATAAATGTTAGGCGGAACTCACTGACGGTCCCCTAAAGTTGGCACGACTTTTAACTTAGACACCTCAACTAACGATTGTCACCTTATTTAGGGGTTCGCTGTGTCATTTTGACACCTTTTTAACAATCAACAACAACAAGAAGGAGAGTATAATACACTCGCGATGATGTGGCAAAATAACTAATTAAATAATTACACATGATATTTTAAGTAAAAGAAAAATAAAGGCCAAAATACATGGCAAAGTGACCAATGAATTGCTGACACGTGGTATTTTCTCCAAATAATTACAAGATCATTTTTTTAATTTTTTTTTTTTACAGACTCCCTCTCCCTATATGTCTTCTCCGATGAATCCACCCCCCACCCCACCCCCCATCGTCTTCTTCTCCGTCACACACCCCTCCCCCCCACCTCTTTCCTCCTCATTTCTTTCACTTCTCCAGTTGTTACCTCCACTCCACTTTCTTACTTTTTCTTCTTTTTTTTCTTTGATTGTCGTAATTGTGGGTTTCATTTTTTCCGACGAACAAGATAATAATGTTGCAATTGTTAGATTTAAAGAAAAAGGAGAAAAAGATGATGATGGTGATGATGGTGATGATGATTTTGAAATTTAAAAAAATTAAAAAATGAAGATAATAACATCAATGGCGATAGTGATACCAGTGACAAATTCTTCATTTTTTCCGGCGAACAAAATAGTAATGTATTTTTTAGTTCTGAATTTTTTTAGAAAAAAATGGTGATTGAAAGTCTATTTCAAACAAACATTTGAATAATCCATGTCCTTAGTAAGATTTGCATTACCTAAAATTTAGTATTTTACTGAAAGTTTCAAAAATACCCCAAAAATTATTTGCATTGCTCGAATTGGTACCATTTATGGTAAAGGAATTAACTCTTTTTTTACGGTTTTTTTTCTAATATATATATATATATATATATATATATATATTATTTATTTCATCTGCTACATCAAGCAATGACAAGAAAGAAGAAGGTTGGATATATGGTGTTGGTGTTGCGGTAGTGGTGGTGAAGGGTGGAGAAAGTGTTGGAAGGAGAAAAGAGGGAGAACAAGAAGAAATAAAAAATAAAAAATTCTAAAATTTAAGCCTAAAATCTCTCTCAACACTTTTCACCATGGAAGGTGTTTAAGCTTAGGAAAATAGTAGCTTAAAAATAGAGAAGAAGAAGAAACAAATAAAATAAAAATTGATTAAATAAAGCTCGCACGCGCAGTGAGTGTCACTATGCCATGTCAGAAAAAAGTGTCAAAATGACACAGCGAACCCCTAGATGAGATGTTTAAAATGAACAACCTTTAGTTGGGGTGTCTAAGTTAAAAGCCGTGCCAACTTTAGGAGGCCGCCGATGGGTTCTCTCTAAATGTTATTAAATGCATGCTTTTTAGTGATTTTGATATGAAAGATTTAGGAGTTGCCTATCTAATTTTGAGAGTTAAGGTTCACAAAACTCCTCAAGATTGAGCATTGTCTCAATCTCATTATATCCAAATTGTACTTGAAAAGTTCAAGTATTTAAACTTCACGGTTGTAAAGATACCAATTGATGTGAACTTTGATCTTATTAAGAATAAAGGTGAATGTAACTCTCAATTGAACTATGCTAGAGTGTTGCAAAGTTTGATGTACATCACGAATTGTACACGACTAGATAATATAGCTTGTGCGATAAGTAGAGTGAGTCGATACAACAAGTAATTTTAACCAAAATCATTGAATGACAATGAAATGAATTTTGGGTATTTGAAACAAACTCAAAACTTTGTTTTGCACTACAGTAAGGATATATCTTGCGATTGTTTGAAAGATATTGTGATGCAAATTGGATCACCGATTTGACTGATTCGAAATCCACACGTTGATATATATTCACAATTGATGAATGAGCGGTGTCTTGAAAATCATCCAAATAAACTGGCATTGCCCGCTCTATAATGGAGGCTTAATTAATAGCCTTTGATAAAGCCGGTGAAGAATTAGTAGAATGACTTCAAAATTTTTTGGAACACATTTCGTTTTGACCTAAAATGTTGACTCCTATATGCATATATTGAGATAGCCAAACGACAATAATAGGAAGGACTGGAGAGCGTTATTATAACAAAAAATCTTGTCACATATAACGAAGACATAATACTGTTAGAAGTTTTCATTAGATAACTTCTCTCTAGTAAAATTACAAGTGAAATTATCACAATTGACTATGTAAGGCCAAGAGACAATGAGTTGAATCTACTTACAAAAAGCCTAACTAGAGAGCTGATAATTGAGATCATCGAGGAAAATGGGATTATGACCGAGGACAATTCATGATCATGACGATAATTTTACCTAGAAAACTGAAGATTTCGAGATCTAGATTCAAGGAGATCAAACAAAATTATTGATGACGATTTAGCATTGTCAAAATAACTTTATAGTCCATTCTTGTGATGAGACAATATTGAGTAACAAGGATGAGGCATCAAGACTTTTTAATGGCTTCTAAATTTGATACGGGATATATCAAATAGTATAGCTACAGATTGACACGTTTAGAAATGACTTATGTAAATGTGAAGTGTAAGTGCTTCAAGGAGAATTCAGTAAAGTCAATTATCTATACACTTATGAAGCAAGACGGTGTACGGCTGAAACAAATATAACAATGAAAATAAAAGACGGTAAAGGGTAATTATGTGACGTATGTTATCTAGGTATACATTAAAGATCGACGATACGATTTAACGATATTAAATCTATTGATTGGCTGAGTATATTCAATATACATTTGTCACAAAAAAATTACAGAAAAACCTACTTATTCAGATGCGATTAATCCTTATATGTAAATCACACATTTTTTGTATATACATATATTCCCCATTAATGTGGGAGATTGATGGGTTTGGATTGGTATAAATGAGAAATGAAAAAATTCAGATGAAGGGAAATGAAAAGTTCCATTTTAAGGGACTTTGTCCCTCATTCGTGAGGGAGAGCAAGATTAGAGTCCGTTTGGATTGACTTATTTTAGGTGATTTTAAATCAAAATTGTTTAATTTTAAACATTTTTTATAGTGTTTGAGCAAGATTAAAAAGTGCTTCTAAATATTTATTTTTAAGCCAAAATAACAAAAATAAGTCAAAAGTCATAGGTAATTAAAAATTCTAACTTATAGCTTTTAACTTATAAGTCATAAGCGATAAGCTATAAGCCCGTCTGAACAGCCTCTTAGTGTGCTTATATATAGAAACACTTCTTCTAGCTCATAAAGAGTTGAGAAAAGAGTCACCCCTTGTATTATCGTCGTCGCTTGGCTTGACTTCGACTTTAGATTTTCGTAGTGGCAATTTTATTTCCTCTCCACATTAGTTTTCGTTCTTTGTCCGGACATAATCGTGCCCGAATATAGATGGCCTGATAATTTTTTGGACATAGTTGCCTGGAATTTTTTCGGACATAGCCGATCTTTATGAACGACTATTTTTCGTGAATAGCCACCCGAAAGAGTTGCCACTCTTTAGTTTAAACCCAGTATTTTGACTTTAAATATTTGTTCGTCCTTCAGTTGTTTTCTTACGAAATTTTGAATTACTCTATTTTTTTCTACAATATTTTTGCACTTGCAAAAGTAAGTTTTAAATGTGATTTGGTTATTTTTTGTGTTTGCTATATAACAGCATTTTAATTATCGTTACACCATTATGGTTTATCCATTCTATCCTGAGAGAAAATAATCGTATACCTCAAATACTAAGAGGGGATTAAATTTCTTTCATAAAACACTGCAAATTCAGTAGAGTCTGGTATATTCAAACTCTTCTTCATTTCTGGTTTTATGTTTTGATTTAGTTTTCAGATTTTATTTTAGAATACAGTAAATATAACAGTATATAAATGATTTCGAGGAAAAGATCACAATAATTTCTCTCTTAAGCATCCTGATGATCTTGTTTAATTTCCTATATTCCTTGGACATAGACAAAAATTCTATAATATGTGATACTGAATTATGTGTTTGGAGTTCACTTAATATATATTCCCTTCATCGCAATTTATGTGGCACCTTTTGGATTTTGAGATTCAAATAAGTCTTTCTTTGATCATAATTTTTCATATATTTTTTAAATATTTTGAATTGTCAATTATTGTGATTTATAGTACTCTTTACATAGTTTCCAAATATATAAATTTTATTTCAAAATTTTAAATATTCCATGCCCGAATTCATGACCAAATTAAACTATTTGTCTCTCGAAATACGAACTGTGCCATATAAATTGGGACAGAAGAAGTACTACTTTAAGCATTTCTCCTCCCGAATAAAGTTTAAGTTTGATTTGGGAAATGAATTTCTGGCTGAAATTCCCTTATGGGTGACCCTTCCTAAACTTTCTCTGAATTGCTAGGGTGCAGGATCCTTGAGTCGAATAGCGAGTGCTATTGGCTCCCCGTTGTTTGCTGATGAGTGTACCACTAAGCAAACACACATTTCCTATCCTCGAATGCTTATTGAAATAAATATTACTAAAGAGATTCCCCGGGAGATAATAGTGATGGACCCTTGTGGTAAAGCTTTTGTTCAACTTGTGGTTCTTGAATGGAGGCCACAATTTTGTGATAAATGCCAGAAAATAGGACATCAGTGTGAACCAGTACTACCTCAACTACCCAGAGGTGAACCTCCAAGAAGACGAAGGACAGGGAAAAAGATGATACAGGAATGGCACCACAAAGGTGTTATCTAACGCCCAAACAATTTGCATCAGGAAACATGACACACTTCTGCTTATGAGGAAACGACTGCAGGACAACAACCTGTTACCCAACAATCTCAGGGTGGTGATGCGGAACATCAAGTAGTGGTGCCAGCAACTGAGAAGCAGAGTCCACATAGAGAAAAGCAACAACAAATCAGCCTGAGACCAAATGCAGTATGGCCTAGCCCTAAGTTCAATTTGATAAATTTCCCAATCCTGACTACCATACAAATGAATAGAGATGCTGAGAGTCTTATACATAGCAAGCTTGCTTCCCTCCCTGTTGATAGGGGTGGAAACCCAAAGACTTGTTAAAGAAGTGGTTGTTTTGGAACCTAAGGGGTATAAATAAGAGATACAAGCAAAAGGAGTTTAGACTCTATCTGAAGAATAATGGAATAACGCTTGCTGGTCTCATTGAAACTAGAGTTAAATAGAAGAATATGATGGATAGGCTGAAGAGTATAGCTCCAGGATGAGGGATAATTCATAATTATAATGCTGCAGTAAATGGTAGGATATGGATGATTTGGAATACTAATGAATATGATGTGAATGTGCGTACCAGTACTTCACAACTACTACACTGCCTAATCAGAGACAGAGTCAGAGGCCACCAAATAATTCTCACAACTGTGTACGGTTTTAATACCGTAGAACAAAGAAAGACCCTATGGAAAGACTTGAGTGTAATAGCTCAAGGTATTAGCCAACCTTGGCTTGTGACAGATGATTTCAATGCTCTATTAGATGCTCAGGACAGACTGGTTGGTGCCACCGTGACACTCAATGATATAAAATACTTTGAGGAGTGTGTACAAGATATTGGAGTTAATGAACTTCCATGGACAGACGAGTACTACACATGGTCAAACAAGCAGCATGAGACTGATAGGATTGTAAGTAGACTTGATAGAGCCTTTGGCAATTTTTACTGGATGATGAAGTGGGGCCATGTCACTATAGAGTATGGGAATCCTTATTTTTCTGATCACAGTCCTATGAAACTAACACTGCAGGATACTCAAACTTGTACTAAGGCTGCTTTTAAGTTTCTTAATATGTGGTCAGAACATGAGTCTTTTAAGAGCATAGTGAAGATGATCTGGAATAAAAAACGTGCCACTAATCCAATGAAAAATGTGTGATTTAAATTGAAGGCTTTACAACTTTTATTACGAAGGCTGAATAATAAATAATTTAAGTTCATAGGCCAGAGGATTGAGCTAGCCAGAGCTGAGCTTGTGAAGATTCAGGAAAATATAGCAGTTCATGCCACTGATGTGTTGATTGACAAGGAGAAGGAGACATTGTTCAATTTGGAAAAATGGTCCTTGATTGAAGAGAATGTACTTAGGCAGAAAGCAGGGGCACAATGGATACAACTTGGTGATTCTAGTAGTAACTACTTTCATGCTCTTATCAAGGAAAGAACACAGAGGAAACAAGTACGAGGCATTACTTCTCTGTCTGGTCAACCACTTTATGAACCTCAGGATATTCAGGAGGAATTTGTCCAATTCTACCGAAGCCTTATGGGTTCAGCATCCACTGTTTTACCAGCTATAGATAGACAAATCATGAAGCGAGGGCCAACACTATCTAGACAACAGAAACTCAAACTATGCACCAATGTCACAGAGGAAGAGATATACGATGGCTTACAAGCTATTGGGAATGACAAAGCCCCAGGTATTGACGGATATAATGCCTTCTTCTTTAAACAAACTTGGGAGATTGTCAAACATGATCTAATTAGTGCAGTCAAAGAGTTTTTCCATACAGGCAGCTTTCATAAGCCCATTAATTGTACTTTGGTTTCTTTAATCCCTAAAGTCCTTAATCCTTCCACTGTGAAGGAATTTAGGCCAATTGCATGTTGCTTTGTGATCTATAAGATTATTTCCAAGGTGATAGCCAAAAGACTACATGATGTCATGGATTCTGTCATTTGTGACGCCCAGGCTGGTTTTATACCAGGGAGGAAAATTACAGATAATATAATTCTAGCTCATGAATTAGTCAAAGCTTACACTAGGAAAAACATCTCTGCGAGAAGTATGTTAAAGATTGATTTACAGAAAGCTTATGATTCTGTGGAATGGCCTTACTTATAATAGGTGATGATAGAGTTGGGCTTCCCTATGTTGTTCACTCAATGGGTTATGTATTGTGTCAAAACAATGAGCTATGCTATTGTTGCCAATGGTGCTACTGCCCCACCCTTTGTGGCTGCTAAAGGACTTCGGCAAGAGGATCCTATGTCCCCTTTCTTATTTACCATAACAATGGAATATCTAAGTAGATCTCTACAAGGGCTAAGAGAGGTGACTACTTTTAAATTTCATCCAAAATGTTCCAAGTTGAATATCACACACCTTTGTTTTGCGGATGATTTGCTTATTTTTTCTAGAGGTGATCTAGATTCTATCAAGGCTCTACAATAATGCTTCTCCAAATTCTCCTTAGCCTCGGGTTTGCAAGCAAACTTGAGCAAAAGCTCCATTTATTTTGGGGGTGTGCCTTCTGGAGAGCAACGGACTATCACTGAGCAGCATCTAGGATACACAGTGGGGGAACTTCCTTTCAAGTACCTTGGAGTTCCACTCTCCACTAAGAAGATGTCAGTTTTACAGTGGCAGCCGCTTATTGATAAAATCATGGCTAGAGTCTCATCACGGACTGCTAGAAAACTGTCCTATGCTGGTCGCACTCAACTTGTTCAAAGTGTTCTATTTGTCATCCAATCTTATTGGGCTCAGATGTTCATTATTCCTAGAGAGATTATGAAGGTGATTGAAGGTCTTTGTAGAAGCTATTTGTGGTCTGGAGAGGGCCAAATTTCTAAGAAGGCTCTTGTGTCATGGGATCGAGTTTGTTGCCCAAAATCAGCTGGCGGCTTGGGTTTAATTAATTTGCAACTGTGGAATCAAGCAGCAATAATTAAGCTTTGCTGGGATCTAGCAAACAAATCTGATAAACTATGGATCAGATGGGTCCATAGTTTTTATATAAAGGATCAAAATCCATGGCCTATTCATAATCAGGCTAGCTGGATGACTAGAAAGATTCTGAGTGCAAAGCAAGAAGTGGACCAGATACATCAACCGAGAAGAAGTCATAGTAGCACAATCAGACATATATATTTGCAGCTTCTTGGTGACCTGCCCAGAGTTCGTTGGAGGTGTCTCATGTTCGGGAACAATGCAAGACCTAAAGCTACCTTCACCATGTGGCTTATGTTTCATAAGCGGTTGATGACTACGGATAGACTGGCTAAATGGAATATAGATGTCTTAAAAACCCATGTCTTGTGCCAAGCAGAGGAAGAGAATATAGAGCATTTGTTTGTGCAGTGTCGATTTGCCATTTCACTATGGAATAGAATCCTTAACTGGGTACAAAGGAGGGCGTTTCTCCCATCGAATTGGGACAAGTGCAAATCTTCAAGCTTATACTGGCAGAGTAACTTTATAGCATTTGGATTGAGCGAAATAGCAGGGTGTTTGTGAAGAAGAGTAGATCAGTGGAAAACTTGGCCAGAGAGATAGCCTACATTTCTATATTTAGAGCCCAGTAGAACATTAAGGAGTCTCTACTTAAGTTTGAATTCTGAACAATAGAAATGTATTAGTGCTCTGGTACTTCAGGGATTGTAGATGAGAACAAAGCCTGTTGTGGTAGCGACTTGACTTGTAATGTTTGCTACTGGTAACTTAATTACAAGTGTACTTGAACTAAGTAATCTTCGCTCAAATCTAAAAATACTTGGCGTCTCTGTTGTGTATCAATTACTAATATAGTATTGACATCAAATTATTGTTAACATTCATAAGCTTTAAATCTTAGGTCCCCGCTCCTACCAGTAATGTTGACTTTTCTAACGGCCAAAAAGTAAATTAAAATGCAAAGCTTACTTTGTCTAAAGCAATTTTATGATATATGGTGGGAAATCACAGTCCGAAACTCCCTGGTTCATGCAAAAAAAAGGGCACACATTGAAAGGATTACACGTTTCTTGAAAATCTCTATATATCACAATCAAAAATATTTGATAAATCCAATTTTGAGGGATTTGATTTCTTTTTTGCATTTGATGCAATCTTTACCTAGCTAGCAAACTAGGCTTGATTTGAAGTTCATCCACTGGAGAAATAGAAAACAAGAGTAAATACCAGTAAATAACAATAGTAACCTGAGTCGGGGTTCTATCGAAAACAACCTCTCTACCTCACATCTGAGGTAGTGGTACAAACTACGTACACTCTATCCTCTCCAGACCCCACTTTGTGGGACTATACTGAATATGTTGTTGTTATATATATATATATATATATATATATGTATATATATATAATCATTCTTGATCCTAGTCCCTACATAGAGACTAGTGATACTATTAAAGAGTGTGTAGAATCTCCCCTTCAACATCAAAGAAAGGGACAAGTCCGAGGTCCATGCATTGTGGGAAAAATAAGGGAGGGGGGGGGGGGGGGGAAAAAAAAAATATTGTGGATATTATGAATTGAATTTATATACATTAATGTAAGGAGAAAGTTACATTATTGGTGTTGAATTTCAATGTGTTTTAGTAGATAATTGTTTATCTTATTTTTCAGGTTACTAATTTCAATTATGATAGATAATTGTAGTTATCTTTTAAGTGACCTAATGATAGTATAACCATCAAGGGTTATGGTGGAATGGATGAAATTCCTCCACCCTTAACTCTAGAGGTCTCGAGTTTGAACCCTGACCAGGAAAAAGTTTCTTTTAACAATAGACTCTAGATTGCATGAATCTCGAGATATTTATGTTGAGTTTAATATCTCCTATAGAATTGGCACTTTCAACCATATGGAGACCAAGCACTTGTTCACCAAGCAGCCAATACAATAGTTGCCCTACAACTTCAACTTTAGCTTTAATTGTGTGACTATAATAACATGCTATGCAAACTCAATCACTAATTTTATATCTTGCCAACCGTTACGTAATATATATCCACCCAATTTCTATCTATGAAATAGTAGTAGTTATATAATTCCCATAAGAATTATCTTCTTAGATCTAATCTCATTCAAAATTATCTTCGTAGTTTGCGAGAAAGGTCTAACTTTACTCTCCATTTATAATTTGCGTCAATTTTGCCCCTCACCGTTAATAGATAGGCACACAATTGTCTTTATTTTCCAATTCAGCTAACAAAATTATTTAAAAAATTAAAATATATGACAAAATGTTTAAAATAGTCCTTGTGGTTCGCGAAATAGTTACTTTTGTCTTCCTTTTAATAATATGGATTTATATTGCCCTTTGTCACTAATAGCGCCATTATGAAATTTTTTTCCAAATGTCTGCACTGAGCCCCGACTAATTTAGATTCGTGAATTGCAAGGTTTAATTTATTTCAGGGGCGAGCGCTCCCAACATGATTTTTCCATTCTCACGAGTTCGAACTCGAGACTTCTGATTAAAGGTGGAGGAGGAATTTCAATCATTACATCAAGACCCATGTTGATGTTGTGAACCTAATTAATTTGTGCTTATTAAAACTATTAAATACCGCTTGGCATTTAATTAAACTCATTCTTATTTCGGTAATTGTTTTTATGAATAATCCTTTACGGAATTGGATTTTTCTTACAATGAAGATGCTGAGAAACTTGCATACTAAAAAAAATAACTACACTCTATAGATCAAATAGGTTTTAAGCAAATCACACAAACATGAACATTTTATAATTAATTAATACCTAAATAATTAGTCTATCCTATAATTAATTAATTAATTAAGTACGCCGTGGTTAATTTTTGCACCTTCTTTGAAATAGAACACAAAAAAGGACACGTTTTGTTAGCTTACATGTGCAAAGTAAGGTGACAATTGGTTGAGATGCTTCTAGACAAGGGTAATCACCAACTTCCTAATGATTGAAAAAGAAAATCAGTTCCCTTAAGTGCTATTGAAAGAAGACTTAATTCACAAACACCCCTTTTTTGTTATTCTGTTTTTTAAAAAAATAATATTTTTTATATTTAATAACTCTTTAGTTTTAAACTTTTCATTGTATCTTTAATATCTTACTCGACTTGAAGTAAATGAATTAGAAAGAAGTGAAAAAATGAGATAATTCGTTGTTGAACTATATCGTAAGTAGATCTTCGATCCTTCTTCACACCCTAACGAGATTTTCTCTTTTCCTTTCATATATCTTCGTAACGTCTTATAGTCACAGAAAATATCATGACACATTTCAAGATAATCTGACGTAAAAGAAAGAAAAATATCTTTTTTTAAACTATATATTGTTATTTGTAGTAAAATTTGTATTCAAATTAATACGAACAATAAAACAGAACTTCAACTATTTCAGAAAATAGTAAAACAAAAAAAAGGGTGAAAAAAATTGAGCCCACTGAATTTACTGTGAATCCTTAAAGAAATTATTCTCCTCAAGCATTCTAGGTTAGTAGAATATATTCTACCGGGATAGAACGACTTACTTCAACAGAATAGAGGTACCTCAAATTCTGTTGAACAACGAACCACTCAACAACAGTAAACCACACAAGATTTTAGAGAATAAGAAATGTAGAAGGATTGAATATTTCGTACTTAATATATATCTGAAGAAGAATCAGATATTTATAGCCAACAAGCACAGGTTCAGAAAAGTTGCACTGGTTCAAAAGCGACGGGGAGTTTGCGGTTCACAAATGGCCGTTTGCGGTTGCAACTCTACTACAAGTCAAACAAGTGAGATTGCCATTTTCTGACGGGGATTTTGCGATTCGCAAATGATCGTTTGCGGCTGCAATCCACTTCCGCAATCCCAACACAGTGAGTCGAAGGGACACACCCTTTCAACTTGCGTTACGTTTGCGGTCCACAAAAGGTTGTTTGTGGCCACAAATGGAGAAAGAATTTTGGGTCAAAATTTTGGCTTAAATATTATCAAATAATTAAATTTAAATAAACTTTGTCCAAAAAAATAATCTCTCAATTATTTGACAAAGTCAAAGCTGAAGTTGAAGCCAAGCAAGCAACAATGACAACGACGCAAGGCATATCTTCTTCTCAACCCTTTAAGACTATGAAGAAGTGTTTCTCTGTTTAAGCACATAAAAATTCCTTTTCACCACCAATGTGGTATAAATGCTCTTTTCAAACAGCAAAAAGAACATTTGTTTTTCCTTTTATTTTTATTCCCTCCATTTTTCATTCACTTTTCCCATTAGAACCCAACATATACTCAATCAAATACCGACATATAAAATGAAGTTAAACTAGATTACTTAACATAGCAATATAGTTAAACATGATAGCACTCTATCAAGGAAAGTTGAGAGTAACCAATCAAATGATAAAGAATAGACAGTGAGCAAAATCTTTTAAAGTGCATATTAATTGACTCCCTTTGTGTCATGTTCCATCAACACTTTGGAAGTTTATCTTTATGACTAGTTTGCGTCAACCTTGTCATGAAAATCTATGAGAATTGTATTACACAAACACAACTTTATTATGACAATCTCACCAGCTACCTTTTACTTAATTACGTTATAAATATATGTTATCTTTAATTTGTTAATGACATCTCATCAATTACCTAATAATGTTTGTTAAAATCATGATGAGATTGGTGATAAACTTCTTAAATCTATAACTTAGAGATAATCATAATGTTTTTATGCAACTTGTCTTGTTGCTAGCTAGTGATAAATTTAAAGCTTAATTACAATTAGCCCATGATTTGGTCCTTTAATGTTAACTTAATTTGTTGCTTATAATAATTATTGACTCGAAATTATATATATTCAACAAGTGTCAAAGTGGAATACTTCCTTATTTGGTAATGAATGTGTCCTTTACACTAAGGTAAAAAGTAAATATGGAGCAACATTGTCATGGCGCATTAGCCAGATATTCAGGAATATTAATGATCGTACGATGGGACACCATTGATGATACGAAAAAATGGAAGGAAGATCTTCTCGAAAGGTGATCATTTCTATCCAGGCACGAGGCAGAAATATTTTATTTTTTTTTAAAACAAACATATGTACATGGCGTAACGATGTAGTACTCGAAAAATACTTTGATGTGATGAACTGTCCTTAGAAAGGAAAGAGTTTACCATCTATAAATGGTCGTATGATGAGAGACACCATTGATGAAAAAGAATGAAATGAAATATTTTCAAAGGTGATCGTTCTCTATCTAGGCACGAGCAAAAACATTAAAAAAGAGATTAGAAAAATTAAATCAAATATATGAACATGCATGGCATGACAATATATCCAAAAAAAATACATAAACTAATTAATTTGATGGACTATCCGCAAAAAGGGAAGAGTTTATAATCTAATTTTTATTCTTCATGATTTTCATTTCAGCTCCTCCTAACCCCCTCTTCTAATTGATTGCAGAAAAATGATATATAGAACAAGATGAAATAATCATCAAAAAAGTTGTTGTTAACTTATAATTATGCTTTGTATATATGCTTAGTGGCGTTGTTTATGATGTACTTCCAATGTGAAAGGTTATAAAGCCCAAAGAAAGGGGGAACTACTCAAATATTAATGATGGTTTCAGAACTAATTAACAAAATTTGAGATTCAAAGAACTCAATGATCAACATATTGGTTTAAAATATTATTTAAGATGATAAAGTATCAAACCATTTTTTCCTATTTTTATTTCTAGCAATTGAGTTGGTGACTTCATGAGAAGTAGTTTAATAATATTGACTTGTAACTAAAGTGTGAATTAAAATCAAAATGACTAGAGTAAAGAGGTCGCAGTCTAAACAGTCATTCCTCTCCGTCAACTTCTTCTTTAATGATCAGGACTAGCATCCATTTGGATTGGCTTATTTTAAGTGCTTTTAAGCTAAAATAATTTTTAAGCATATTTGAAGTGTTTGGGTAAAAGCCAAAATAGCTTTTAAGCACTTTTTTAAAGCTAAAAAGGCAAAAATAAGCCAAAAGCCAAAAACTACAAATCCTAGCTTTTGCTTTTGGCTTATAAGTCAAAAAATAAAAGTCAATCCAAACACCCACTAGATATCTCGATCGTGGATAATATATAGGGTAATTAAATTACATAAATGTCCAAACATTTTTATCATATATATTTATTCTTTCACTACTTTAAATTAATTACATTATATCCCACAATAACCTCAGATACACGAATACATGTTGTAACTCTCAGATACTTGCGGATACATATTGTGATCCCTCATATATATGCGGGATATGTGTGACTAAACATGGATACATGCAATATATATGAGACTCAACCATGTATCTGGACGCGCATGTATCCGCATGTATCTGAAGGGTTACTTGTCTACTATATGTATCCGCGACTAATATTATGACTACACAATGTGTCCGACTCACTTTTTAATGGGATATTATGCAATATTGAAAACTTATGGGAGAGGGAGTAATTAGCTCCTATAGTAATGAGATTTATGTTGTTTACCCTAATATATAAGACGGGAGGTTCAACATCGGTAAACAATAAATTTTAATGAGTCTGACTCCCATATCACGATAAAAGAAAATGGACCTTGAACTTAACTCAATCTAAAAAATTAGAAAGATTCCATGTCGTCTTTCCTTAGAACAATGGTATACGACTTCACGACTTGCTTATATCAAAAAAGTTCTTTTTGTTCTAGCTAGCTAGCTTTAAAAAAAGATCATAATTAAGCCATAGAAAGAAATTAAATCATCCCTTTCAAGAAATTAAAAAAGGAGCATGATTCTTTTATCATATAGAAGTAAATTGAAGTGTACTATTTTATTCCTGTGGATGGAAAAAAGAAAAAAAAGGAAGGTAAGTGGGGTGATGTGGAGAAAAGAATGACATATAATGCAAGCAATACATGACTGCTTATTAGGTTTATAAGATTTGAAGACAAGAGAACCCACAAACCCACGCGTGAACCCATATGTTTTGATTCTTTTGCTTACTTGTACTCCCACTTAAACTCTTAAGAATAATAATAAAACAAATATCCCAAGATAAGAAAGAAAAGAGGGTGTAGTATTTGATTGAAATACTAGTTAGGAGATTTATGGGTTTCTCCTCAGCGAAAGCGATCTGCAGTAATCACGACTTGTGTCATGACCAGTCGTTGGAAGTCCTCACAAGACGGATGAATTTCCTTTGTCCACTGACATTTTCTCAAAAGATGTAGAGCATTTTCTCTTTTGAATAATTAACCCTAATTATTATAGTGGAAAAAACCCGTCTTTTTCAAAACCAATAATGGTGTGTATTTGAACGCTAAGGGCTCGTTTACGATAGAGAGTTACAAAAATACGAAGTTCTCTTCTCCAGATTAATTTTAGGATGAGTTTATCTCATGTTTGATTGGGATAAAATGCGCGGAATAACTTATCCGGGGATTAGTTATCCCGAGATTGTAGTGTTGAGAGTGGGATAACAACTGTAATGGCTCAACTCGCTAGTGATATTGTCCGCTCTAGGCCTAGACCCCACGACTTTAAAACGCGTCACTAGGGTGTAAGCCCTGCTTATGTGTTTTGCCGGTGCGAAATTTCTTATCCTAAGCTGGGGTGTCACATAAACCCCCTCTTAAGATAAGAAGTTTCACATCGGCAAATGTAATGACCGGGTCCGTCGTTACGGGTAGTCCAATCGTGCCAAGTTTTTGAGTTAGAAAACTTCGATTTTGGAGGTTTGAAATTCTGGGCTACGCTAGTCTCGGCCGATTTAGGAGTGAGGTATGTTATAGGGAAATCCGGGTAAGGATTGGGTTGTATGTCTTGTGTTGAGATAGTTTTCCTCGTAGCTAACACATAAAAAAGTTTGGGGGACTTTCGAAATCGAATTTGGGTAAGTAGAACTCCCAGAATCGAGGTTGATGTGAAGGGGTTATTTCGGGACGTCAGAAAAATAAGTGTGTTGTAAAATGGACTAATTTTGGAGGTTTTACGACTTTCTGTCCCATGTCAACCGCTATAGCAGTTGACACTCCGCCATAGCGACCTCCGCTGTAGCAGAGAAATTACTGCTACAGCGGAAGTCAACGTCGGTCAGCCTCCGCCATAGAGGACGACTCCACTACGGCGGTACCGCTATAGCAGAGCGAACCGCTATAGCGGAGCGTGACAGAATTTAATGCAGAAACATTCCCCAAATCGTTCAGTTTTCACAATTTCATTTTGGGAGAAGGGCAAGGCGATTCCAGACGATTTTCCTCCGTTTTCCATTGTTTTGCTTCCCTAAGGTAAGGTTTGCACTCCCCAATCTTCTTACTACTTTTTCTACGTGGTAGAATTGTTAGGAGGGAACTTGGAGAAAGGTTAGAATAACCTAGGGATGGTAGAATCCGGGGAAGAAGGGGGATTCTAGGCATGGAAGTTCTTGGGCATTGTTAAAAGTAAGGTTTTATGATCACATATTGCTAAAGTCTCTATTTTTATCCTTGAAAATGATAGAACTAGGGAAATTAATGGCGAAAAGCCCGGGAAAAAGAGTAGGATGATCATGGGTGGCCTGGGGTCTAGGATTTGGTGTAATCCGGGTAATGTGCATGCCTTATTGTTAATTCAAAGTACTTGTATATTGTTTTAGACCAAGAACGAGAAAGGGATCAGGAACACGGGAAAGCTCGGGTTGAGTAGAGCTTGGATCAGTTCGGGAAAGTGATGGTTTGCTCACCCGGGGGGTGGGTGAGTGCTACTCACGGTAGTCTGGGTCATGACAAAGATGGTATCAGAGCCCTAGGTTCGTTGATCTCATCGTACCAAACAGGTCTAGTAGAGTCTTGCGGAACGGTGCAGAGACATCCGTACTTTTCTTCGAGAGGCTATGGGGCTTTAGGAAAACTATCTCTTCCTTCTTTCCTTCGTGCTATAACTTGATTCCAATTGGTATCTAGTGATACAAATTGGTATGTAACCTCATTCACTCTTCTGTCCGCAGATGGTTAACACAAAGAACAGCGGAGCTAGAGAAGCGATCCCAGCAGCTGGCCCGGCTGTCCATGGTAGAGGCAGGGGAAGAGGCAGAGGACGAGGTAGAGCCACACCCGCCAGGGGTGGGGCTCGAGATGCTGCTGATGCGAGTAAGGCAACCCCTCCCCCACCTCAGGAACATGTTGCTAAAGACGTAGAAGTTGTGGCTGAAGATGGTGAGGCGCAGGAGGAGGCGACACCGGTTGGGGGTGCAGGCCTTCCTACTATGACACCAGAAGCCTTTCAACAGGCTTGGAATATTTTGAGTGGTTTGGTTGGTGCTGGAGCCATACCCTCAGCTTTTGCAAACCAGGCCTTGGATACTCAGCCAACGGTTACTACAACGCCTAGGATGGATGCAGCTTCAGGCACGAATGATTTCTTCAAGCCAATGCTAGGCCCAGTGATGACAGGGAATGAGCATGAGATGCTGACCAAGTTTCTCAAGCTGAAACCTCCTACTTTTCAGGATACTGATAGGGAGGATGCTTATGAGTTTATCTTGGATTGCTATGAGAGGTTGTACAAGTTGGGTATTGTACGTCAGCATGGGGTTGAGTTTGTCATATTTTAGCTGCAGGGCAATGCTAAGCAGTGGTGGAGGTCTCATGTGGAGTGTCGGTGTTCTGTTCTACCCTCACTGACCTGGGAGCAGTTTCACGCTTTGTTCTTAGAGAAATACGTACCCCATACTTTGAGGTACCGGAAGAAGGATGAGTTCTTGAACTTAGAGCAGGGTGGCATGACAGTCTCTTCTTACGAGGCTAAGTTCCACGCCTTGTCTCATTTTGCCACACAGATGTTGGGTTTCGAGGAGGAACGGGTTCGGTTGTTTGTGAAAGGGTTGAATACTGAACTGCAGGTACTGTCAGTGCATATGACTTCTTCAGGGAAGGGCTTTAATGATGTGGTGGATTATGTGAAGAAGTTAGAAAGAGTTAAGCAAGCGGGGCAGGCTAAGGCTTTAGCCAAGAAGCCCCGGAATGAGGGAAATTTTGGTGGTTCGTACTCCAGGGGCCAGACTCAGCAGGCATACTCAACCCGTCCTATCCAGTCAGCTCTGCCAGTTGCTACAGGTGGTCGTCAGAGAGCTCATAATCAGTCTTCAGCTTCTAGAGGCCAGGGAGCGTCTTATACATCAGCTAGCAGGCCAACACTTGACTGTGGTTGCTTCCATTGTGGTGATCTGGGCCACTTTAAGAGGAAGTGCCCACTCACGCAGACGAGTAATCAGGGTCAGCAGTGGTCCTGGTAGGTAGAGGCGGTAATGCTAGAGGTCGCCCACAGGATGGGCGAGGTAACTTTCAGGGAGGCCGGGGCAATAGAGGGAACGTCGACGCGGGTAGGGGTGCAGCGCAGCCGGTCTGGGAAGTTTCCCGAGCTAATGATTGGGCTCATTGCTATGCTTTTCCAGGGAGGACCATGGCGGAAGCATCAGATGCGGTGATCACAGGTACTATTCTTGTCTGCGATAAAATGACTTCGATATTATTTGACCCGAGTTCTACATATTCTTATGTATCTGTGAGTTTTGTGTTGGGTCTAAAATTGACTTGTGATATCCTTGATTCCCCTTATCCATGTTTCTACCCCGGTTGGAGAGTCTGTGATTGTGACTCATGCGTATCGTGACTGTTTTGTTGTGTTTGTGGGGTTGCATACTTGGGTAGACTTGGTAATCCTGGATATGACTGATTTTGATGTTATCTTGGGCATGACCTGGTTGTCCCCTTATCATGCTATGTTAAACTATAACACCAAGACTGTGGCTCTAGAGATTCCGGGTAAGGATAGACTAGAGTGAGAAGGTGTGTACCGGTTAAGCCAGTTAAGGTCATATCATTCGTTCAGGCTAGAAATCTAGTGGAAAGGGGGTGTCTAGCCTTCTTGGCTCATCTCTGGGATGATAGTGTGGAGTCCCCATCTATTGAGTCAGTTCCGGTGGTTTCTGAGATTCTAGAGGTGTTTCCAGCGAATTTGCCTGGTATGCCTCCGGACAGGGATATAGACTTTTGTATTGATTTGGAGCCAGACACTCGTCCCATTTCTATTCCCCCGTATCGTATGGCTCTGATAGAGTTAAGAGAACTTAAGACTCAGCTGCAGAAATTCCTAGATAAGGGATTTATCCATCCCAGTGCTTCGCCTTGGGGTGCTCTTTTATTGTTTGTAAAGAAAAAGGATAGTAGTATGCGGATGTGCATAGATTATAGGCAGTTGAACAAGGTGACCATTCGGAATAAGTACCCTCTACCCCGCATTGATGATTTGTTTGACCAGCTTCAGGGTGCATCAGTGTTTTCAAAAATTGACTTGAGGTCGGGGTACCATCAGTTGAGGATTAGGCCTGAGGACAGTCCTAAGACTGCTTTTCAGACTCGGTATGGGCATTACGAGTTCCTAGTAATGTCGTTTGGTTTGACCAATGCGCCGGCAGCATTCATGAGTTTGATAAATGGGGTATTTAAGTCGTATTTGGATTCCTTCGTGATTGTGTTTATCGATGATATTTTGATCTACTCCAAGAGTAGGGAGGAGCATGCTAGTCATCTCCGTATTGTGTTGGACATCTTGAGACGCCAAAAGCTTTATGTGAAGTTCTCCAAGTGTGAATTTTGGTTGACTTCAGTTACGTTCTTGGGGCATGTAGTGTCAGAAAAGGGGGTGATGGTAGATTCCTAGAAAATTTAAGCAGTCAAGAGTTGGGTCCGGCCTAGCTCTGTGACTGAGGTGAGGAGTTTTGTTGGGCTCGCAGGGTACTACCGGAGGTTTGTTAAGGATTTTGCGTCTATTGCTACTCACCTGACCAGGCTGACACAGAAAGATGTACCATTCGTGTGGTCCGACAAGTGTGACCTTGCCAGTTGAAGGTAAAAACTTTATTATTTACTGTGATGCTTCACATTCTGGTTTGGGTGCTGTGTTGATACAGGATAAGAATGTGATAGTCTATGCATCTAGGCAGTTAAAGGTGCATGAAAGAAACTACCTGACTCACGACTTAGAATTGGCAGCAGCGGTCTTTGCACTCAAGATTTGGACACACTATCTCTATAGTGTCAAGTGTGAGGTGTTCACCGATCATCACAGTCTGCAGCATGTGTTCACTCAGAAGGATTTGAATTTGAGGCAGAGAAGGTGGATGGAGTTATTGAAGGAATATGATGTGACCATTCAATATCATCCGGGTAAGGCTAATGTGGTGGCAGACGCATTGAGCCGGAAGACAGTTAGCATAGGTAGTTTAGCTTATTTGGGGGTGTCCAAACGACCACTAGCAAGGGAAATTCGGGCCTTGGAGGTCAAGTTCATGCACTTGGGTGTTTCAGAGCAGGGTGGGTTGTTGGTCAGCATTGAGGTCAAAGCCACCTTCAGGTGATTTCAGATAGGGGTACACAGTTCACCTCTAAATTTTGGGGCAAGCTACATGAGAAGTTGGGTACACAACTCACTTTTAGCACAACCTTCCATCCTTAGACTGATGGTCACTCGGAGAGGACGATCCAGGTATTGGAGGACATGCTGAGAGCATGTGTGATGGACTTCGAGGGTCATTGGGACCAGTTTCTACCATTGTATGAGTTCTCATACAACAATAGCTATCACTCCAGTATTGACATGGCACCATTCGAGACGTTGTATGGGAGGAGCTGCATATCACCGGTTGGGTGGTTTGAGGAAGACGATGTAAAGCCTTTGGGAGTGGAATTGGTAAAGGAAGCACAAGAAAAGGTAAGAGGCATTCAGGCCAAGTTGCTGGCTGCCCAAAGCAGGCAGAAGAAGTATGCAGATCGCAAGGTTCGAGACATGAAATTTTAGGTTAGTGAACAGGTATTATTGAAAGTATCACCAATGAAGGGAGTTATGCGGTTTGGTAAGAAGGGCAAGCTTAACCCCCGGTTATCAGTCCGTTTGAGGTTCTTGAGATTATGGGGCCAGTGGCTTACAAGTTAGCACTACCGCCCAGTTTGTCGGGCATCCATCCGGTATTCCATGTATCCATGCTTAAGCGATACCATGGGGATGAGGACTACATCATCAAGTGGGATGAGGTGCTTTTCGATAAGGATCTTCGTTATGAAGAGGAATCAGTCTTGATTCTTGCTCGGGATATCCGGAGGTTGAGGACAAAGATGATTGAGGCCACGTTTGAAATCCTAAAACCCCACGTTTGCCCCTCCGAACCAACAAGCGCCATTAAATAGGTCCTCGCGGACGCCCACGAAAAATTTCGGCCAAAGTACCGCCGGACGCACATATCACACAAAATCCATGGTAAAGGTTCAGTGGAAGCATCATTCGGTTGAGGAAGCCGCTTGGAAAACCGAGAAGGACATGCGGGATAAGTACCCTCATTTATTTGAGAATTCAGGTACTACACTTTCTTTCCTTTAATTTCGTAAATTCGGGTTTGATCATTTGGGGACGAATGATGGGTAAATTAGTATCTTTTGTAATGACCGGATCCGTCGTTATGGGTAGTCCAATCGTTCCAAGCTTTAGAGTTAGAAAACTTTGAGTTTGGGGGTTTGAAATTCTGGGCTAGGCTAGTCTCGGCCGGTTTAAGAGCGAGGTATGGTCTAGGGCAATCCGAGTAAGGATTGGATTGGATGTCTTGTGTTGAGCTAGTTTTCCTTGTAGCTAACACATAAAGGAGTCCAGGGGACTTTTCAGGATCGAATTCGGATAAGTAGAACTCTCGGAATCGAGGTTGACGTGAAAGGGTTGTTTTGGGACGTTGAAAAAATAAGTGTGTTGTAAAATGGACTAATTTTAGAGGTTTTATGACTTTTTGTCTCGTGTAGCAGTTGACACTCCGCCATAGCGACCTCCGCTATAGCGGAGAAATTACCGCTACAGCGAAAGTCAACGTCGGTCAGCCTCCACCATAGAGGACGACTCCGCTACGGCGGTAGCGCTATAGCGGAGCGTGATGAGATTTATTGCAGAAACATTCCCCAAAACGTTCAATTTTCACAATTTCATTTTGGGAGAAGGCCAAGGCGATTCCAGACGATTTTCCTCCGTTTTCCATTGTTTTTCTTCCCTAAGGTAAGGTTTCTACTCCCCAATCTTCGTACTACTTTTCCTACGCGGTAGAATTGCTAGGAGGAAACTTGGAAAAAGGTTGGAATAACCTAGGGATGGTAGAATCCGGGGAAGAAGGGGGATTCTAGTCATGGAAGTTCTTGGGCATTGTTAAAAGTAAGGTTTTATGATCACATATTGCTAAATTCTCTATTTTTATCCGTGAAAATGATAGAACTAGGGAAATTAATGGCGGGAAGCCCGGGAAAAAGGGTAGGATGATCATGGGTGGCTTGGGAGTCTGGGATTTGGTGTAATCCGGGTAATGCAGGCCTTATTGTTAATTCAAAGTACTTGTATGTTGTTTTAGACCAAGAACGAGAAAGGAATCCGGAACACGGGAAAGCTCAGGTTGAGTAGAGCTTGGATTAGTTCGGGGAAGTGATGGTTCGCTCACCCGGGGGTTGGGTGAGTGCCACTCACGGCGGTCTGGGTCGTGACAGCAAAACACAAAAGAGATGTTGGGTATATAAGTAAGCAGACCTTACACCTTAGTGACACGTTTTAAAGCCGTGCGGGTCTAGGCCCAGAGTGGACAATATCAATAGCAGGTTGAGCAACAATCCTGAAAAAACTAATCCCAAAATAATTAATAACGACTGCATATATTAACACCCTTTATGAATGGACCCGACCCAATTATAGCTATTTTCAATAGAGGATTTTTAAAAAAATAAAATAACAAAAAAGAGAGAAGAAAGATAGTATTTGATTGATCACTTGTAGTTTAAACTTTAAACGATGTCTTTAGAAGCTATAATTATATATATGCAAGAAGGTCCATGTTATAAATGTAAATACATATTGCAAAGGTTCATCATATGATCATAATATTGACAAAGTCATTTCAAGCTAAGGTTTGAACCTCTACCTACCTCTATGAGCAAAATTAGGCACCTAACCAATTGGCCCAAGAAACACTTTTTGTTAAGTGGTGTCATTCCTTTTTTATTTATTTTGCATAATATATATAGTTATATCTCTCAACCAAGGGAAATCGCATGACACCTCATCGTTCAACGTGCATCCACCCCTGATTTCAACTAGACTATCACATTACTTTTATTTTTCAAAAATTGTGCGACTTCATGTGATAATAATTCTTGACGCAACATTTGGCCACATACAACCAAGTTTCTCTTTTACCATTCTTGAGACGATCACACAATCAATCACTAGGTTAACATATATAATTAAATTAATTGAGAATGATATATAATTGAAACATTAATGAACTTTATTGCTAAATGAAAATGTCCAAGGATTTATAATATTTCATATTGAGTATATAAAGGGAAAAGAAAAGATCTTTAGTTACTTTTTTTTTCTTATTTTAATTGAATGATCTTCAATGATTAGCTTAAGGCATGTAAGAGATATGTAATGATAGTTTAGTTGTTGGTATTTAGTTATAATAATTGGAGATGAGAAGAAGAAAACAGAAGGGGAAAAAAGGGCATAAAATTTTAATGAAAATCCAGCTCTCAATTAATTAAGCTATTTGCAAGTGGAAGAAAATATGATACTACTTTGGTATCATTAATGTGTGTCTTAAATAAAGAAATATAAACTCTCCAGCTTAGCTTATGCTTACAAAAATTTCATGCTCACGTAAGCATGAGGCCACTGCCAAAGAAAACGGTGAAATAGTCTGGCACACCCTTATGCTTAATTCGTACTGTAAATGGACTCTTGCACTCACGATTTTGCCAGGTGAACACTTAAATCTAATAAAACTTAACATTGTAAACGCCTCTACCGTTGATCGAGTTTATGGGCATTGATATGGCTGAAGTGGACAAAATGTGTGATTTACGCAAGCACATATAGTGCGTGAATTGATTATCCGCATTGGGTCCCTAATAATTCGGATTTGAACAGTGTAAGGCCTATTTAAGGGGGAAACGCTTCCTAACAATATTTTTTTTTTCATATTTAGGACTCGAATTCGAAAGCTCTTGTTAAATGTGGAGGGATCATATTCATCCCACCGCAACCATTATTGGTAAACTAAAATTAATGAAGAATCACATAGAATTAAGGGAAATTAACGGGAACGTCCAAACGACTAGAATTATTTATCGAGAAATACTCATTTTTTAATATTGTTATTCATATTCTTATTTAGAGAAAAAAAATTACAATTTTTCAGTAAGTATATACAGTCAAACCTCTCTATAACGTAACGATGTCGTTTGTTCCAATATTTTTTGACTATTATAGCGACATGTTATTATATAGAATATATACTATGAAATAATATGAAAATCGATTTCAAAAAAAAGTTGAACGTTATAATGAAATGATATTATAGAGAATGAATATTATAGAAAGGTTGAGGTATGACGGTACGTGATATACCTTTAAATATATAATTCACACATTATATATTTTAATAGCACATATAATATTCTCCTCCATTTTAATATTTAGTTTAACTCGGGGCAAAAGTTTAAATAAAGAAGACTTTTAAATCTTGTAGTCTTAAACTAAAAATGTGTCTAATATATCAAAATGCTCTTTGTTTCTTATAATTTTAATTATGTCATGTAGAAATATTGGGTGTAAAGAGTAACTAAATATGGAAAGTGATATTCTTATTAAACCAAACTAAAAAAAAAACAAAAAAAAACAACATATTTATTCGAGTTATAGATAGATATACGTACTCTCTTCAAGTTCATCATATTCAGTTTCACAGACCTAATGGGTGGGAATTATATGAAGCTACACACATTCATTTGTATGCTTTAGGCCCAAACTTTTGTTTTAAGTTTCAAGACTATTTTGGGCTGTTTTAGTTAAAACTCTAGGTACCCAATCAATTGCATGAACAAACAACAGAAAAATAAGAACAAAGTGATGAAGACTTTAAGGGATCGTTTGGTAGCTGGTTTGGAGCTGAGTTATGTGAATATTAAATTTTGTATAAGTAATATTGCATTTAGTAGCTAGGAGGTAAATTATTCATGTATAAAATTAATACGGTGTTTGGTTTGCAATTTAAGAATCTGCACAACTAATACATATATAAATTTGAGGGAATCTACATATTATTTTATGCAGGATATATAGAAGATGAAATAACTAATACATAAATGATTAAACTCTCCGTAATTTTGATTAGCTACCAAACTACCACTAAGAGTGTAAAATAAGGTGGGGTTAGCCACTTTTCGAATCTGTCATTGAATAATAATTATGAGGTCAGATGCAGTCGAAATGACCACTTTTTAATCTAGAAACAAAATTTGAACAAGAATATCTTTAGCAAAAATATAAAAATACTATCTTGAAGTTCGAATTTATATAAGTGAGAACTCCATGATATTATTAGAGAGTTAGAACTAATTATACAAGTAAAATTAGACGACTTTATTCTAAAATTTTCAATTTCTATTAATAGACTTCCAAGACGTTGTCTAGAGACTCAACTTTGATTTAAAAAACTATTTGTGTGAGAACAACAAAATTGTGCGGGAATTCTTATTAACTTCATTATTCTTGGTGGATGGCCCTTTGATTCAATCACTAGAGTAAAGCAAGGCTCTCGCTCCACTCAGTATATTGTGTTATTAATATGTTTATAAAAATTAAATTTTAATACATTATTCTAGAGTTTAAACATATAAAAAGTCAAACTCCATAATAATGCTAGGAACGCAAAATGGTTTGATAATTGAAGTTTCTATTGGAGATTAAAGTTTTTTTCTTTTCATCATAGGATTGCCTTTTTAAAGGCAATATTTTGGCCTTTAGATACTCTTACTCACTATTACAAAATTCTCCGTAGTATATACATTTTTATTTTGCATTTGTAATTGAAAGATAATCATAAATTCAAAAATCACTGAAAAATAGATAATTTTTGTTTCATGATGAAAATTCAAACTTAAAAAGTAAGACTCCATCAGTAATCCAGGATGCAAGTCATGAAGTTTCACTTTTTTTGTAAGTTCGAAATTCATGATACTCCATATCCTACATTTTCACTTGTTTATATTCGTAATCCATGACATTTTCATAATGTTTTCGCATTAAAAGTGATTATTTTCCAATGAATTTTCAAATAGTGGCTATATTTCAAAGATTGATCCAAAGTGGCTATCCCGTAGAATTTTACCTCGACCCGCAATATATGATTTGTGGGTCGGATTTGACCCAATTTACCAAGCAGCCCAAATCAAAATATGTTATGGTTTAAGCCCATAACCATTTCTACTCTGTTACTCTTTTTTCCACCGTTAGCAAGGAGGGAGAGATCTGTAACTCCGATCAGTTCACTTGAAGAACTTGTTCACATATACATACAATTCATATATCAATAGATTAATCACTGGTGGAAGAAATCGAAGGTCGCCGGCGATGGCATTGGCACCGGGGCTATCTCGGAAGCTGAAGAAAGTATTGGAAACTCGAACAGACACGCCGGATCTACTCGCGTCGCTGAATACTCTCTCCGAATTCTACACCGAAAACACACCGCATTCTCGCCGGAACCTCCGATCCACTATTGAGAAGCGTTCTCTATCTATCAATGAAGAGTTCCTTCTTTCCTCTGCAGCTGCTCAGAAGGTACCGTTTGTTGTTGAATTTTGAGTTTTTGCTTCATTTCCGTTAGTCTAGTAATTCTCAGGTGAATTAATTTTATTTCTTCTTAAATGGATTATGTTAGTCGCTGGATCGAGTTGAAGAAGAAGTTAATGAGATCGTTGAATGCTGTGACAAGTAAGGAATTACTAACCATTTTTTGAGGTCTTCTGATTAGTATATTTGGATGAAGTTTAACTGCTACAGGTGTAAGCTAATTTTTAAATTATTTGGTCATCCATGATAAGTGAAACTAGTTACTTGGAAAGTTGGAAATGCCACATGCTACAACTGGTTAATTTACTAGGATAGCGTAAAATTTGCTTGCGCTGTTGGCGTAAATAAGTTAAATCCATTTGGATTTTATGGGCCTGAGAATGTTGCTTACGTATTAGTAGTTTTGACGTGTGTTGATAGGAAGTTAACTAGTTATATTCTAAGGAGTTAAAATTTTATTTTCCTTATTTCATTCTCTGAGTTTTGGAATTTTGGCAAATGAAATGTGTTTTTTTTCTTTTCTTTTACTGTAAATAGTGCATATGATGTACGGAAGAAGTGGAGGGATTGTGATGCTCTTAAGAGAGGAAAATTTGGTGCCCGATATTTCATGTTCTTTCTCTGTAAAAGACCTGATAATTAGGCATGTCTTATAAAAAAAAATGTGACATTTGTGATCATTTGAGGACAGGAATCCTTGTTCATCATATGTTGAACATTTTATTGGACATATATCAGATGTGTGTGGAAGTGATCCCAAAGAAACTATTCATCACTACAGTACATGTTATACTAGACAATGATATTTTGTTTTAGCTGTGATGACTATTTTAACTGAAGGAATTTTTGGACCTAAATTTTGACTTGCTAGTGGATAAGGATTTGAGATGTGGGGTATCAACCAAAAGAGATTTTTTTTGAAGTAAGCCCTTTACACAAATGGGACAGTTGATTCTTTTAGTGGCGGCAAAATGGAATGATCTCCCTGGAATAGTTGCCTGGATAGTTGATGAGAGGTCAAAAGATGGAGTTCATAGACTCATCTAGAATATATTGTAAAGAGTATCATTCCTGATCAAAAAAAGATTGTAAAGAGTATGATGGTCTGGTAAAACTATGATTAGCTGGACGAATAGGAAATAGTCAAATAGACAATAAAGTTATACCACTTCCGAACTTTCCGTGGGGAACTTGGTTCTGAAACTAGTCTGATCATTTTGATTAAGATAATTAACTTCACAGCATGGACATTTTTGCATTAGTGAAGAAAAAAATTATTTTGAATGAACTTATTCATTGGAGGATTACTTGTGAAGGTGAAATACTAAATTCATCTGAAGGTGAACTTTTTCCTGGGAAGAGTGCTTGCGAAGGGTTAAATTACTAAATTCAAGTGTACTTTTTCCTTGGAAGAGTGCTTGCGAAGGTGAAATCCTATTATTGGAAGTTTGCCCTGAAGGTTGTAGTTTTTAAGTTTGACAATACTTTTGCACACAAAAATCAAATGGATAGATCGGAGAGGGATATCTTTAGGTGGTTAGTGCTAATTGCCTAATTGGATAAGTAAAAGTTAATGTGGTTGAAAAGAATCCTACCAAGTACTAACTGGGTGCTCTGTAGTTAGCAACTTAGCCGAAAAGAATCCCTCTGTTGTTTGACCTTATCTCTCTTAAGCATGTTTTCCTTACAAACATGTGTACTTATCTTGCCAGAGGAGCAGCTTCGCAAATACCAGTTATATGATAAATGCAATCAATAATTCATGTATTGAGTTTCCCCTCTTTTCCAGCTAACTAGTTACTTACACCAGTATCTTGGAATTTGCTCCCACCTGGCTATTATCTCCCATAGTTGGTATTATTAGGACTTATTCTGTATTACATTCCCTTACTGTTACATCAATTAAAAGGAAGTAGTTGTGCTGACATGTCTTCTTGTAATGCCTGCATTTTGCAGAATTGCAATGGCTTTAAGCAGTTGCAATGCCACGACAGGCGATATTATCAGTACCACAGAACGGCTGAAACAGGAATTTGAAGTTACTACACAGAGGCAAGAAATTGTGTCATGCTTTCTTCGTGATTATCAGCTATCCCCGGAAGAGGTTTTAGTCATACCTTTTGAGTTGAAGCCTATATTACTCATATATTACATGTTTTTGTTGTGTTATTAACATACTGATTTACAACTTTTATGTTGATGTAGATTAATGCCCTAAGGGAAGAAGACCTGGATGAGAATTTTTTTAAGGCACTTGCTCATGTTCAAGAAATCCATGCCAACTGCAAAGTGCTTCTCAGGACACACCACCAAGTAAACTTCTCCCTTTTCTCTTTATAGAGTGTGACATGATCTGATCCAGACTACATGTAGTTTGATCCAGCTTTTGGTATGGTAAATGAAGGATCCTCATCTTGATTGATGAATTAAGAATCGGTTATTTACTCATGGAATAATGGGACTCGATGCAGGACGTATATTGAGATTCATTTTGATTTTCTAATCCCACTAATTATAACAGATTAACCAATTGCAACACCAACAACTATGCCTCAGTTTGAAAGAAGTTGGGTTGGCTATATGAATCCTCACTTTTCGCTATTTAAATTCATCTCGGGCCAGATTAACCAATTACACTGATATATACCAAAAAAGGAACATATTAACCAATTGTTCCTGCAATATCTGCTCATCTGTTATATGAAACTTTTTATTATTAATGTCAATCTTTTCCGATCACTTAAAAGTTGTGTCCATCTAAAGGTATGTTAGTTTATTGAAGTAAGTCCATATATGTGACAACTTCTTTTGCAAAAAATTAGGTATGAAAATCTTGCTGACAAAAAAGGGGCCTTGTACAAGAGCTATAGATCATTGAAATCTGAAAGTTAAAATTTTTGTTAACAAATCACTGTCAATTGTCTGTACAAGTTGAACTACATGAGTGATCCAAGGACATATGGGCAACTTCACAATTAACTGAACTGGAATAAGAGCGTTTTTCTATTCAAGAGCTCTTATATGTTAGCTAAATGAAAAGAGTTCATTCATCTAGTTTCAGTTATATTTTCCTAATGATAAGGTAGCTTTTTCCAAATTTTAGTATTATATACAAGGCAAGGACCACCATGATTTATTTGTTTTTGCTTAATTGACTCAAATACTCTTGGCAGCGTGCTGGCTTGGAGCTCATGGATATGATGGCCATGTATCAAGAAGGAGCATATGAACGCCTTTGCAGGTTACTCTTCTCTATCTCAGTGGATGCTTGAACGTAGGACATTTCATATCATATACCTGCCATACTATCCTCTCATTTAAGTACCTATCAAAAATGTAACTTCTGTGCTGATGTCGGGAACGTAAAACACTATAGCTATCTAATAAAATTCATATTGTGTAGCAGGGTATTCAGACACCCATTTTGAACAATTTGTTTCTTGTATGATCTACCTCTGTCAATCTGCTCCTTGTGACTGGAAACATCTATTCTAGGTCTCTTGCAACAATACCCCTCCATGATTACAAACACAGTCCAATTAGTTCTCTCTTTGTTTATGCGTACCTCTGTTTTGTCTCGGTGACTGGTGTCTGGGTTATTTTGACTTAGTTCAGATTGGTCCATCTACTATTAGTAAGTCATATGCTTTGTCTAATTTCTTGTATGGATACTTAAAAGTGCTTACACAAGTGGTGCAGTGGTCATCTGAGCCTTCCGTTATATTTGACATTATGCTGGTTTTTCTTTCTAGGTGGGTTCAGACAGAGTGTAGGAGACTTGGTGACGTTGATAACCCTGAAGTTGGCGAACTTCTGAGAACAGCAGTCAGGTGTCTCAAAGAAAGGCCAGTGCTTTTTAAATATTGTGCGGAAGAGGTAACTTATCTTAACGAAAAGCTAGAATAATCATTTAACAAACTTTACAATGATATATGCATTTCATATTCATGCAATCTGAAATATTAGGTGGCAAACATGAGGCACAATGCATTGTTTAGAAGATTTATAAGTGCTCTTACACGTGGAGGACCTGGTGGACTTCCCAGGCCAATTGAAGTGCATGCTCACGACCCTTTAAGATACGTTGGTGACATGCTGGGATGGTTGCATCAGGTGATAGATTTAACGTAGTGTTTAAATTATTCGTCTTGTTAAGTAAAAAAGGGTCTTTTGCGCATTGACTTGCTGCATCTGATTTTGTGCATGTTTTTGCTTTATGACAGGCATTGGCATCTGAAAGAGAGCTTGTCCTTGCATTGCTTGACCCCGATGCATCAGATGCTAGACCAACTAGTCATAACTACTCCAAAGGCGTAGATAGCGAGTCGGGGAAGACAGAATCTGACTTGACTTTTGTTCTAGACAGGATTTTTGAAGGAGTTTGCCGCCCTTTTAAAGTTAGAGTGGAACAAGTTTTGCACTCTCAACCTAATCTTATTATTTCTTACAAGCTTAGCAATACACTGGAGTTCTATTTCTACACGGTGAGTTGAAATCTGCTACTAGTGAACCCAATCTTCTTGCACCCCTCCTTTTTAAGTTGTCCTTGCCCTCAATTGTTTTCCCTATGCAGATATCTGATTTGTTGGGGATAGAAACATCTCTATGTAATACCTTATTGGTTCTCAAGGAAGCAGCCCAGAAAACATTTTTTGACATACTAAAGAGTCGAGGCGAGAAGCTTTTGAGGTATCCTCCATTGGTAGCTGTTGATCTTTCTCCACCACCAGCTTTAAGGGAAGGAGTTTCAGTGCTGCTTGAAATTATTCAAACACATGATAGCATGATGTTCCCTGCATCGGGAAAGAAACCTGACTTTGATCCAGTTATATCTGCTTTGCTTGATCCTATTATTCAGGTTAGTGTCCATTAAGTTACTTAAAATAAATGATTTACTTGAAAAAAATAAAAATAAATGATTAATTGTTTACTACTTATGTGTTAGTTCCTGCCTTTTGTGTTAAATAAGTAAAAACTGCATGATCCTCTTAATTCGATCGGTCCATTTAATAGGAAAGAAACTTGAGGATTCTGCTTCCAAGTTCACAGTTTAGAGTTTAGCCCTCATGTGGAGTTCCTATGTGCTTTCTTCTAAGTGCTACATGTTAATAGGATTTTTCATACTATGTTTGAATGCCAGAGTAAACTTTTCTCAGGAAATGCTTGGTCCATCTGAAAAGAAAATAATATTTTATTAACCTGAGTACTCTTGTTAATCTTATATTGATGTATTATCTTTGAATGAGCATAGATTATTAATCATCAATTCTCTGTGTTTAAGCACCTAGACATATGTAGATGATACATCTGTGTTCTTTCCAACATTTTAAGCATTTTTCTAGTGGAAGACCTTGAGTTATATAGGCCAACTGATCTGATCTAAGGGGATTTCTGGAGTACTGGAGAATCAGCTTTGCTTGAAGTCGGTAGCATTAGTTTGCGGTTACTCGTGTTTCTGGTATCTGAGTAGATTAGTCAAAACATGGTTGGCAAGTAGTTCTGTTTGACCCAAAAGAAGTCTAGTTTGTTGTGTGCAGTAGCCGAGAATGCATGAAAAAGATTCATAAATATCTAGATGCAGGAAAACAATTAAAAAAAGCGAGAAGGAAATCTAGATGCAGAAATTTCACTCTAAGAGTCAGTTGTTGAATAATTAGTATTCATCATATATATTCTATTTTGTTTTTGACAAAAAAACATCTTGATTCTATTAGTTTAACCCTAACGGCTCAGTGCAGGACTAGTTTATTGCAAGATGTCCTACTATGATAGCCATCGATATCTGTGAAATACAGGGCAGCCGTGACAATGACTATGATGTGACTTCTAACAATTGACACTGGCTGTTTATTATTCTCTTTTTCTTTGTGAGGATATTGATTTTTAAAAATAAATAAATAGAGAATTGCACCCAAAGGGTGTGGCCTAATGGTTGTGGATTGATAACCTGAGGTCTCAGGGTCAAATCCCAATGAAGGAAAAAACACTCGGTAATTTCTCCCCGTTTGTCCCATCCTTGGTGGACAAGTTACCCGGCGCCTGTACTGGTACCATGTAGAATTAATCGAGGTGCGCGTAAGCTAGCCCGGACACCACAATTATAAAAAATTGTTGCTAACAAGAATTCAGAGAAATAGAGGTAACTTATTCACATTTGATGACTTGCGTTTCCATTAAAGTAAGACCAAATATAAGTCATGTTAAGTACATGTCAACCTTGACTGATGTTGATAACAAGAACGAATATGTTCTCTGCTGAATTCTTAGCACTATTCTTTGTTTCTCATGTGCAGCAAAGAGGAATAGGTTGGGGAAAGTTAATTAGTTAGTTTATTTGAAAAACTGAAGTGCATCAGCTATATACATCGGAAAAACTATAATGCACAATTGATTTCATTCTCCTGTTTGAGTGATATTTCAGAATTTAAGATTGTTTGATTTGGGGTTCTTGATGTGTGACAGACTGAAAATGCATCATTGCTGATTTTACTGTAGTATTGCCACTTCAGACTTATTATGCTTTTCTCTGTTTACTATTTATCTTCTATGCAGATGTGTGAGCAAGCAGCAGAGGCACACAAGTCAAAAGGTGCCATACACTCCTCAAGAAGGAATAGAATTACTTCTGATCCAAGTCAACACCGCAGGTCATCTGTGGATGCTCTTTTGGATGGCAACAGTTCAGCACCTTTACCGCAGGTATTTTTGGTCTTGTTTCCCTTGAATGTCAAAATCCAATTAGGCCTCGTGTTGTAATCTTGGCTAATGAATTGTCATTCCCTTTCCCTCTCCTCCATTAAAAGATAAGAAATCATGGAGTCATCCTACCATCTGACACATTCCAAGCTGTGTTTGGGACATTTTACTCTAACAATATTATTTTTTCAAGTGTGATTGCTGGACCACCTTATGTTAGGTGCATAGATCACCATGGATCCATGTACTAGACGATTGACTGAAATCTTGATTTTGCGTTTATTCCATGTCTGTGACCATTAGTAAACTGTCAATTGGTAAGGGTGGTATAACATTGCACTATCTGACGGTTGCATTATGCCTGCTACCTCAGCGTTAACCTTCTGTTTTGTTTTATGCAGACCAGTGAAACTCCGGCCAAAATTTTCCTAATCAACTGCTTATGTGCCATCCAGCAACCACTTTTAGGACATGAAGTTGCAAGCGGCTATGTGAAGAAGATAGGTGTGATGATAGACAATCACATAAATGCTCTCGTGGAAAAAGAAGTCGAGGCTATTCTAAGAAGATGTGGTTTATTAAATAAGATGTCACATTTCCGCAAGTCATTAGAAATTAATGAATCTGGAAACTCCATATCTAGGACACCATTAGCAGAACAAGAGGACACATCTCCGGTTTCTGTTGCAGAGAGTTTGAAGGCTTTGTTTGGTCTCATTTTGGGCAGTGAAACTGCGATTCCTGAATTTGAGCAGATGCAAGTTCCAAGATTGCGATCAGAAACTAGTGTTCAGGTAGCTAGATCGCTTGCCGAAGCCTATGAGCTTATTTACAGGGCTATCATGGATCCTGAGAATGGCTACCCAGATCCAAAGTCATTGGCTAGACATCCACCTGATCAGATAAGAACAATTTTGGGAATTTGATAACGAGTTATACTTGTAATTTGTAGTACATCATTCTTGTGTCAAAAGTATGCCTGATATTTGTATTTTTCACTCTTCTGTTTCTTTTTTCAATTTTTGATTCATATTTTCTTCCTTCTTTTCTAGTTAGAAATCAATGTCACTTGTATGCGAAAAAAAACTGCAAATTGATTAAATTTGGATTTCTCACTTTAAGTCTGATTTTTCTCGGAAGGAAACCAAATTTATTGAATCGATTTCTATCTACTTTAAGTTTCGAGTCGATTTTCCATTTGGTGTGATTTCCAATTGTAACACCTTTAGAGATTTTTATTTTTACAAATAAGAAATTAAAAAGGTCATTTTTTCTATTCATTTCGTAAGTGATCAAGAAATTTTAATTCTTTTAACTAAAGTAAGTTTGTCTTATATTAAAAACATAACAGTAAATTCTCTTCCTTTTCTCTTCACCAAGTGAGGCGACCTCGATTTTTTCACCACACTTACATTTGGCTTTTGGCTCCTGCATTTCTTGCCTTTCTGTGAGGGCTTCTTTTTTGTTTCAGTACAAGCTTATCGCTAGAAGTCTTTAAAGTCGAAATTAATAGTAATTAATAAATATTCTAATAGAAATGTACTGACAAGAGTTAGAGGGTGATTTACCTAGTAATCGATATTATAGAAGCAACTTTTTATTCTATTCTCTACCAATTTTGAGTTTTATAAATCTACAATAATTGATAAGTAAAAAATCACTGTCACTCTATTTTATCTTTCTTAGGGCTGATAACCCAAATTCTAGAAATATATCAAATAGTAAAAATAGCGAAAAGGGTAAAAAAATGTCTTTAACATATTAAGGGAAAATGTCTCAAAACACATTTAAACTGGTCGAAATTGTTGTTACACACTCTAACTTTGTGAAGGTTCTATGACCCTCCTGGACTATTTTATAGTGTAATATTGAGGGTATTATCAGCTTAGCTGGACCACTAAATCACTCAAACTAAAGTAAGTGTTTACACACGCTATCAAAAAGAGGGGTCGGTTCTCATTAATGTTAATTTATCTTCCATTAACCCTAGAATTTCCTTAAAACTATCTATCTTTATCTTCATAATTATTGATCAAATAACACAAATCATTCCAATTTCATGTGATTTTTACTTTCAATCTACTATTTTGAAGTTGCTGCTTATACGTGTGTTCACTTGCATGTCCAGCTATGCTAATAATACCCTCAATATTACACTATAAAATAGTTCAGTGGGGGTCATAGGACTCCCACAAAGTTAGAGTGTGTAACAACAATTTCGGTCATAGTTTAGGTATATCTTGAACTATTTTCCCACATATTAAAATGGTTAAAAAATGTCTTTCTTCCACCTATTGTATCAGATTTGTTATGCCTTTCACCTATTTGATTCAAAAATCACTTAGCGTATTAGAAATGGCTAAATAAAAACTACTCATTTAATTAAATATAATTAAATATTATATAATTGTGTCTTTAATAGAGGAGCAATTTTAAGCCCGAAAGTAACTTAAGACATTTTCTTTTACCCTTTTCCGTAAAAATAGTATATCCAAATATGAGTTTCCGTCTTGTCAAATCCAATAGAAAAATTTCATTAAATATTTGATGAAACTCAAAAGTGTTTTACTTTTTGCAAATTTAAAGACTCAAAACTGTACGATGCATATTTAGGAAACTATTTTTTTTCTTCTTTTAGTTAGAATAAAAAACAAGGACATGCCGATTTTTGAACTTGCACCTAAACATAATGGACCATTTTTTGTTATTTTCTTGTACAAAGTGACACGCTGTTTTCTTTAAGAATCAGAAAAGGAAAACCCATCAACTAATTTGCCATGTTTGGTCTTTGCCAATTTTAGAAAAGAACACAAAAATACATCTGTGCATATGAGAAAGAAAAAGCCTCGAAATTCATTGAAAGATATTCCAAATTTTTTATCCAAAAGACACAAACTAAGTAGAACAACGTGAGGTTCCTGCAACAATTCCACCCCTTTTGTCCAATTGTTGTAGTTTTTATTATCAAGATTCACCCTTACCCAAACCACCTACTCATTATTAAGCTTGGTGGAACTATATATATTTAGGGGGGTGGGTCATGGGTGGGTGTGGACTGGAGTGGATGAAATGAACAGAATGGCATCAGCTGCAGTAGGAAATGGGGGTGAGGTATGGAAAGCCCATGGTGCTATGGCTTTGGTACAGCTTTTCAATGGTGGGTACCATGTGATTACCAAGGTGGCTCTCAATGTGGGCATGAATGAAATTGTCTTCTGTTTGTATAGAGATCTTCTTGCTCTATCTATTCTTGCCCCAATTGCCTATTTCCGTGAAAAGTTAGTTCTTTTATCTCTTTCTCTATATCCCTTTTTTTGTGTTTATCTTGAATCTGCAATCCAAGTAGTGTAGTTTTAGTTACATTCAGCCACTCTGTGGATAGACAATTGAATTGGTGTATTTGTGAGCTGTGGGCATGTACTGGAAGATGGAAAATAACTGCTTCTATATTCAGATAGTGGCAACTTAGTTGCTCCTCTCTGTGTAGGATTTTTTTTCTTATTCTTTTTATGAGGTTGACATGGTTAGGGCATGTGAAGAGGAGATGTACGGATGCCCTCGTAAGAAGGTGCAAGAGGTTGGCCGTAGAGGGCTTGAGGAGGGGTAGAGGTAGGCCTAAGAAGTATTGAAGTGAGGTGATTAGGCAGGATATGATGCAACTTCAGCTCGCCGAGGATATATGACTCTTGATAGGAGACTGTGTGGAGGTCGAGGATTAGGATAGAAGGTTAGTAGGTAGTCGAGGGCTTTTCTTTCCCATTCCCATTCCCATTCCCATTCCCATTCCCGGAGTATTAGTATAGTCTTGTATTCTTGTATTCCTAGATTTCTATTTCTATCAGTTGATTATTTAGCCTCGATTATTGTATTTTCTTCTTCTTGTTCTTGCTTGTGCTACTGTCGTCTTTTTCATCTGTTTTTGAGCCGGGAGTCTATCGAAACAACCTCTCTGCCTTCTCAAGGTAGGGGTAAGGTCTGCCTACACACTACCCTCCCCATACCCTACTTGTGGGATTACACTGGGTTTGTTATTGTCATTCTTTTTGTGGTCAAATAGCAGGGATATATTTATAATATTTAAATATGCAGAAACAGGCACCCTCTAGCATACAGTGGTAGACAGAATACCAACATCTAATACAATCCCATACTCTGATGACATTTGAACCTGTCTCACGAACACCATCAGAATCACTTTGCCAACTCTTTCGTGGCTTCTTTTTGGAATTCAATGTAGAAGTAGTTTACCTTGGATTACCGTTGGGCGCGTCCAATAAAGACCAAGCAACATGGAACCTACTGATTATGAAAAGTAGCAGGTTGGCAGAAGAAATGGGAAGAAAGTGTTGATTAGGAGCACACTTGTTAGCATTCCCACGTACTATGTCAATGCTACAGTCACCAACTACCTTACCGGAGAATCGAAAAGACTCTAATGGAACTTCATATGGGACTCAACAAATGGAGATAGGAAGTTTCAGTTACTAAGTTGGGAGATTGTCACATCCCCAAAGAGGTGGGTAGGCCTTGATGTGAAGTTTTGCGTTGTTTTGAACAATGCTTTTTTAGGAAAGTGGATATGGAGGTTCAGAATTAAGGAGAACCATCTCTCTGGAGGGATGTGATAATGAAAAAATATGGGACCGAGGAAAGAGGTTGGAGAACTAAAAACATTAAATATCAATTAAATGCGAACTTTGGAGGAATATTATGAAGGAGTTGGAGGAGTTCAATGTCAACATAACATTTCAAGATTGAAGATGGAAGCAGATTAGGTTTTTAAGATCACGGGTAGGACAACAAAAAAACACATAAAAGGTGATGATAGTACAACATATCCCGAGTGCAGTAGAGGGGAAATCATTGGAACCCAGGTTTAAGAGAAACCTAGGATTGCGAGGTCGCTGAATTTCAAGTCTACTTGACATGATCTACAAGCACAATATATCACATGTTGGCCAAGATATATAGAAGTGGGAGAGGGGAGAGATGGATTGTTCATGGTTAAGCCTTAATGCCATAAGCTTTTGGTAAGGAAGTAGTTGGGTTTCCCCTACTTATCAGCTTGAATTCCTAAGGCGTCAAGGAAAATAAGCTTCTTTACATGGCTGGCATCAAGGGGAGGGATCTTAATAACTGAAATTTTGAGAAATACATCAACTCGTATTCTTGCAGAAGTTGGGGAAGAGACATAGATCACCTACTCTTGTGCTGCAAGGTAGAAACTCTCTTATGTGGGAGATTTTGAAATGTTTCGGATTACAGTAGATGATACTAGGCATAGTGAAAAAGGCATTATTCAACTAGTCCTTTATTGGGAGGAGAAGACGGAGGGCGTGTGATGTGGCTCCGTTAGCACTAATGTGGGTCATGTGCAAGGAAAGAAATATGAGAGCCTTCGAGAGGATAGGAAATGATCTTGTATATTAGATGAATAACCTATTATTCCCTAATTCCTAGTATCTATTTGGTGCTTCTGTAAAGTTTTAGTTTGTATAAAAGGCTTGGCGGTTCTTTCTAACTGGAAAGTCTAAAACATCACGGAATAAAAGACTTTGTGACTTTTGTGCAAAATCATATTCTTTTTTAGATTCTTTACCCTTTTATTTTTTTGATAAAGTTGTAGAATTTGTACCTTTTGATATACTACTTTATTCTGGAGATTTTCTACTGCTAATAAAATTATTTTACCTTATAAAAGGAGTAGGTTAGTCTTGATCAGATGAAACTACTTGATGCTGCAATATTTGTGTTTATTAGAGAGTTGTGGACTGCCCCTTGTAAGTTCCACTCAAAATGTGCCACATTGCACCTTGAAGATTTGTGGTAAGAGCTAATCTTGTCCCGGGGGGGGGGGGGGGGGGGGGGCTATTAAGAGTAGCTAATTTTGTTATAAAAGTTGTCAGTCAACCTTGGTTAAAGTAGCTGTTGTTAATACTTTCTGCGCTTCTATACCATTTTAACCCTATATACAATTTTTCTATGTATAGGAGGTCGAGGCTTCCTCTGAATAAATGGCTTCTGCTGTCGTTCTTCATTTTAGGATTAACTGGGTAAGTTTTGATGTCCTAAGCATGTATATTTGGATTTGTTTTGTTAATTTCCTTTGTTCTGTTATACTTGATAAAATCCTATTCCTGAAAGTGCCTTTTTTCTCTCTTGGTATTGTAACAGTATTTTCGGTAACCAACTGTTGTTCCTTGTTGGTCTTGGCTACACAAATCCAACTTACGCTGCTGCATTGCAACCTGCAATACCAGTCTTTACGTTCATACTTTCTGTACTTATGGGGTCAGTAAACATTCAACCCCTTCATCTCTCGATTTAGTATCTGTCTCCATCACTCCCATTTCTTGCATGTCCTGGGTGTTGAGTGAATCTTGTCTTTCTTAACTTCGTGAGCTGTATAAAATCATAGTTCTATCAAGTGTCAAATGTTGTATTCTTAATACCAAAATTGTTTTGTGCTTTAAATTGGAGCAATCACAAGTACTTTATTTTGTGCATAGAATGAGAATAACTATGATCAATTGTAGAATCTATATCCTCCAAATTGATACAATACAACCCGAGATAAATCTCAGTGACTATCTTGGAGTATTGGACCTTCTTATGAACTAAATCACAGAAACACTTCTAGTATGGGGATAAAAAATGACACAATAAAGATGAGACAGATAGAAGAGGGAATTCATTGAATTCCAGAAAAAAATTGCTAAGTGATATCGTTTCAATTTGCGCACCCCTCTTTGAGAAATGAAATTACATTTCAAATTCCCAACGACCTTCCATCTAGATTAACAACCAACTAACTATAAAATTCCCCTCCCCTCCTGACGGCACCTAGGGATGGCAATGTGCAGAGTAGGGGCGGTAGGGCAGGGCCATCCCTTAATGGGGCAGGACAGGGCAGGGGAGCACTTAAGCGAGGTAGGACAGGGCTGGGCAAGGTAAAACTTAATGGGACAGAGCAGGATAGTGGGTGGGTCAGCTGATCTAAGGAAATGATTCTTTTTTAGAAGGAAAAAAAGGGTTGCATTGCAAAGTAGGCTAGTCCATGTTTCATCCCAACTACACTTTTGAGTTCCCAAACTTTTGTCATCTTAACCTTCCTTCTAGACCGTTTTTCTTTTTTGGTCATCCTCTTAAATGGCGTTCATAAGGGGTAGGCAAATAGTAGATGCTACATTGATCGCTAACGAATGTGTTGACTCAGTCTAACACAGAAGAAAACAGACATTCTATGTCAGTTGGACATGGAAAAAGCTTTTGACAATGTCCATCAAGAGTTTCTTATCAGCATGTTGAGGTTGATGGGTTTTGTTGAGAAATGGATAACATGTATATCTTTCTGTATCTCTACAGTTAAGTTATCTATTATTATCAATAGGGCTCCTAAAGGTTTTTTCGTGGCCAAAAAGGGTTGAAGCAAGGAGATCCACTCTCCCCTTTTTTATTCACGCTTGTTATTGAAGGTTTATTTAGTTTTAACATAACAACAGGGTTGTATAAATGGCTTCAATCCCAGTGGTAGGGATCAAGGCCTTCCACATTATACGCCTTTATGCTGATGGCTCTCTGATCTTCTGTGAACCAGAGAAAGAGCAAATGCTGCAATTGAGAATGGTCCTACTGTTCTTCTAAGCTGTTTCAGGTTTGCATATCAATCTTGCTAAGAATGTTATTCATCCTTTGAATGAGGTATCAGATGTTCTAGAGGTGGTAGACATAATGGCGTAGTGTCGGGTCCTTTCCTGCCAAGTGCTTGGGACTATCTCTTAGCAGTAAAGGAAAAGCCTTATCTCTATGGAATGACATTTTGGAGAAGTGTGAGAAAAAGCTCTCAAGTTGGAAGAGGAATTACCTCTCACTGGGAGGTACGCTGGTGTTGATAAACTCTGTAATTGGTTCCCTTTCTGCTTATACTATCACTATTAGTCTATTTCCTTTACCTGCATCAGTGGTCAAGAAGTTGGACAAGATTCAAAGAGACTTTATGTGGCAAGGAAATAGAGAACAAAAGTCCTTCAACCTGGTAAAGAACTTCTGCAAAAGGAAATAGTGTCCTTAGATAGGAAGATAGGGGGCCTTGGTGTCAAAAACTTGAAGCTCCACAACACTAGTTTGTTGCAAAAGTGCCTTGAAGATTCAGTCATGAGAAAGAGGTATTGTGGAGAGTGGTAATTGCTGCAAAATATGACCTTCTCAATTTCTGGACTACCGAATTTCCATACTTGGAGCTTTCATAGCATTTGGAAATATATTAGGGTCCATTGCGATTCTTTTTTTTATATCAAATGCTGCACTTCAAGTGGGAAATGACAGAAAAATTGTTCTGGATGGACATTAGGCACAAAATGAGGAGGTTATTATTAGTGACTATTGGTCAGAGAATGGTTGGAATCTCAGCTTCAGGCATAGTCTAAATGTTTGGGAAGTCGATAGTGTTTCCTCTCTTTCATTACTGCTGCATAATCTCAACCCTGTACACTCCAAGTCTGATTCCTTAATATGGAAAAGAGATGCAAAAAGGAGATTCCAGGTTAAATTCTGCTGTCAACACTCTAGGACTCTTGCAGACAATCTCAATCTCTTAAGAGTTTAAGTGGCCATGGAGATGCATCTGGAAGAACAGAGCACCTTTGAAGGTGGATTGCTTTATATGGCTGGTGGCACGTGGTCCTTGTCTAATTTCTGAGAATCTTCAAAGAAGAGGGATTTCTACCTGCAGTAGGTGTCCTTTGTGTGAGATAAAACGAGGGTGTTAATCACCTTTTCATCCATTGTGTCTTTACCTCATAAATTTGGCATTTCATTCTCAAGATAGTGGGATCATCCATTGTGTCTTTACCTCATAAATTTGGCATTTCATTCTCAATATAGTGGGGTCAGTTGTATAATGCCCAAGACTAGTAAAGAGCTTTTGCAAATGTGGTACAGAAAGGTGTAGAAAAGGACTAATTTACAACTTGGAACTTCACTGGCGTCAGTCATATGGTGGATCATCTGGAAAGAAAGAACCTAGAATTTTTGAAAGCAAAAAAGAATCAGTAATTAGCATTAACTATAGATACATCTCTTTGCTATTTTTTGGGGTTTAACATGGGAGTTGCAAATGACACAGAAGATTTTTGGGCTCGTTGCACTTTTTGTGATGTAGTTACTTCCTGTAATTACTTGCAGCACTTTGCTGCACATTAATAGAAATATCTTTTACCAATCAGAAAGAATGTTGAGGTTGATGTTTGAGAGTATAAGCAGATGCTTTGCTATTACAAATTTTGAGCTTTATAGGAATCCACTTGGCAAAAAAAAAAAAGACGAAGAAGAAATTGGTTTCTAAATGTCTAGATTAATTGAATTATTTTTATTTTTCCAAAAGCTATAGTTATTCCCTGTAACTGGGCAACGCTTAAATGAATCTCAAAGGGTGCACTTTCAGGATGGTTTATGTGGTGCTGTTTTGGAAACATTTGAGGTTTATACATCACCAACAACAACACATACCCAGTGTAGTCTCATAAAGTGGGTTCTGGGGAGGGTAGAGTGTACGCAGACCTGGCCTCTACCTCAGAGGTAGAGCGGCTGTTTCCAGTAGACCCCCGGTTCAAGATAAAACCAGTCTAAAAAAAAGTAATGGAAATAACAGAAACAACACTGTATTAAAAACTGTAATAAAACAACAGATAGTAGCAACACAATACTACATCAAAATAATACTATAATCAAACTCCACGCAACAACATATAATAACAGAAACCGAAGAACAAGAAACAAGAGTAATACTACGACTACTAAAATGGACAAGAAGTCAATACGCTCCTACTAGTATGGACACACTCCTACCTACTACCCGTCTATCCTAATCCGTGTCCTCCACACCTTCCTATCTAGGGCCATGTCCTCGGTGAGCTGCGACTGCGTCATGTCCTGTCTAATCACCTCTCCGCAATACTTCTTCGGTCTACCTCTACCTCTCCTGAATCCATCCATAGCCAACCTCTCACACCTTCGCACTGGGATCCGTGCATCTCCTCATCACATGCCCGAACCATCTCAATCTCGCTTCCCTCATCTTGTCTTCCACCGATGTCACTCCTACCTTGTCTCGAATATCCTCATTTTTAATCCTATCTCCCCTAGTATACCCAGACATCACCATCGTAGCATCCTCATCTCCGCCGCTTTCATTTTTTGAATGTGAGAGCTTTTGACCGGCCAACACTCTGCCCCATACAACAAAACCGATCTAACCACCACTCTGTAAAACTTGTCTTTAAGTTTTGGTGGCACCTTCTTATCACACGAAACTCTGGATGCGAGCCTCCATTTCATCCACCCTGCACAAATACGGTGAGTGACATCTTCGTCAATCTCCCCATTTCCCTAGATAATAGACCCAAGATACTTGAAACTATCTCTCTTTTGGATGGCCTGTGTATCAAGCCTCACTTCCACGTCAGCCTGGTGCACCACATCACTAAACTTGCACTCCAAGTATTGTCTTGGTTCTGCTCAACCTAAAACCTTTAGGAATCATTTGGTGTGAGGTATAAGGTATAATAATCCTGGGATAAAATTCAGGATTATTTTATCCTGCGTTTGGTTGGAGGTATTAGTTAGTCCTGGGATTATTTATCCCACCATTTATACCATAGTGATGGGATGAGTTATCCATATACATGATGGGATAACTTATCCCGGGATAGCTAATCCCGGGATAATTAATCCAGGGATAACTTGTTCCCAACCAAACGACTCCTTAGACTCTAGGGTCTGTTTCCAAACCTCCAGCTTAGCGTTAACGCCATCACGAGTCTCGTCAATCAAAACTACGTCATCCGCAAATAACATACACCATGACGCCTCACTTTGAATTTGCCGCGTCAATTCATAAAGGAGGGATGCAACACGAGGACTTCCCAGGCTTTTGGAAAAAGTATTCACTATGAAATAGTCCATGTTCCCTGCTTTTTAAGTCATCAAAGTCTTCCATCATTACAGGAAGGAACATGGGCTAGTCCATTGTGCATTTCTAGTATTATCACATAACTTATCTGTTGCAGTTGTTGACCTGCTCAACATCATTCATATGTGTTATTTATTCAGTACAGAAACCGCGAAGCTTCTTACTGTGGAAGGTCAGGCAAAAGTTGGAGGTACCATTGTTTGTGTTTCTGGGGCGATATTAATGGCTGTATTCCGTGGGCCAGTGGTGTTTGGAGATGGCACATCAAACTTCACAGCACAAATTGAGATAAGTGCTAAGGGTCAACCAGAGCCTGCTGGATGGCTAATGTCTAGTTTTCTGGAGTTGGGATTTGATAATTGGCACCTTGGCGTCTTATGCTTAATAGGAAACTGTCTGTGCATGGCAGCATACTTAGCTCTTCAGGTAACTAGATGATCATTTCAATTGTTAATTCAGACCGGCTTGATTGTAATAAATAGCAGACCGTTCTCAATGATTATACTGAAAAGCTATGAACATATATAAATGATATATGTATCTAGTCATCCCTTAAATAGTTCGCACCTGATCTTCCTTGTATATAGGAACTTTCACGAGGGATGTCCTTCTCTAATAATATGCTCATTAAGGCGATTTTGGCATGCTTTGGTTGAGTGGCCTGTGATGCACTAGCATTTGCAGGGGGGCCTTTGAAATTGGTATTGAGTGAATTTATACAACTGGCCCGGACACCCCAGTCATCAAAAAATAATAATTTATGCAACTGATTAAAACCTGATAAAAAGTTTAATGTACTTGCAATCTTTGAAAAGAAAAATATTGCTATGTATAATACAGGCGTAGTTTACCTTGTAAAAAATATTAAATGTAACTTAATTATGTCTAATATCCCTTCCATCATTTTCTCTCTTGTCTTCTTGTCTAGGCATTTAATTTTCGCTCTCACTGGTTCTTAGGAAAGGCTGGTAATGGTTTGTTGATTTATCTTGATTGTTGACTGGTCTTCTTTTGTACAGTCTCAACTATAGTCTAGTGGGTTTCTTTCTTTCTTTTTCTATTTTCTTCTATTGTTGGGGGTGAAGATGAAGAAGAGGTTGCTTAAATTTGAATTGCCTTTTAGTATCACTGTTTGCTTACAGGAACAACTCTTATGTCCTAAAATGAAATGAAACCTCAATATTTAAATGGCCTTTCAATAGGAAGTAAATAGTAGAATAGTACAATAAGGCAGGATTTATAGTCTTGACCAAGAGGGGGAAAACTCGTTAACTTGTTCATACTCTTATATAGTGTACAGACATATTAATTGTTCCAAGGGGCTCGCTGTCTTAGATTCAGTTCAGAGCAGAAGTTGCAACCATTGCACAGAAATGATCTGTTAGCTCATGGAGTGAATTAAGGGTAAACACTAAACAGAACAGAAGGATATGATTTGGGGCCTTTTACATAGTTAGTCAGAACTTTCTTCCAAAGTCTCCAGATAGTCTAGTTCTTGAACGGAATAGGTAGGTAGGTGTACTAGTTTGACTGCAAGTTGTCTGCAGTTCACAAACAAACTTGTGGAGTGAAACTGTCTGCTTTTCCTTCCAACGAGGTTTGGATCTAGTAGTTTGATCAGTGTTTTGATTTTTGAAGACTGGTAGATCTTAAATATATGTGTTACTTAGTTTAACTGCGTTATATTTGACTAAGATGAGCTTAAATGGGGCAACATGGACGGTGGACATTGTATAGCCGAGACCAAGGTTCAGCAGTATGTAGACTAAGCTTGAAACCTTACTGGATTTATTATTGAACTTCACTCTTACCACCGAGTGTGTGCGAATAGATGAAGTTTCCTGGTTATAGCTAGTGTGTGGAAATAATAATGCCCTTTACCCTGACATGTTACCATTTCATTAAAAATTAAAATAATGCCCTTTACCCTTTCCTTGTTAAAAGTGATCACGTTCAGTTTCATGATATTCTCTCTCCTATTTGGTTTCTGCTCTTGTGAACTTTGATCTATCAATTGCTATTCATCTGAAAGAGATCAATTTGCTCATCTTGCCACTTTGTTGGACACCTTTAACTTAATATTAGGCCTGTTAAGTTTTGATTATGTAAAGTAATCCAGATTATATAAATTAGTGATTATTTGATAATTGGTTAGGAAAGATTACTTTACTGAACAATAGCTAGATACCAATTCCAATCAACAGAATCGATGTACTAAAAAACTGATCTTTTTGTGAAACAATCCAATACCCAAATAATCCATAGAAACAACGGAAAAGGCCAAATATACCCCCAAACTTTCGAATATGGTATGCAAATACCATCCATTATACTTTTAGGCTGATAGTGCCTTTACCGTCATACTTTTGGGCGTATATACCCTTAAGTTACACGGAGGGACACGTGGCATCATCTCAGAGCATTTACCCGATCCCTCTTTTATTTTACCCGAAATAAAGAAACCCGCCCATTCCTATTATTTTACATGTGATTAAACCCAGATAAAAAACAACCCGCGATGAAATCCACCAAAAGACCCTCAACCGCTTCATTCTTCATCTCCCTCACTTCGAACTCACCCTCCAAAACCTAGATTGGAATCGATGATCTCCTCCGCGTAATAGAGAAACTGGAATAGAGAGCTTCGAAGGTATGTATCTTCTCCATTTACGACCCTCCTTTTAGGTGTTATCTTGTTTGTTTTTGTTTGAATGGAAAGTCTTTAAAGACTCTCCTTTTATGTGTGTCGATTTTCTGTTCATAAAATACTTATATTTGTTAGTATATTCCTATATTATGTAGTTGTCTTCTTATTATTGTGTTGAATTTGTTTGCATTTGTTGTTGTGGTCCCAATATGATAGGGTCTTTTAAGCTAGGGTTTCCTTTCGTTTTGTTACTATTTTTGATGGGTCCTTTGTGGTCCAGATTTTAGGTGGTATTGTTGATTGCAGTGTGGTATTGTTGTTCTATTATTGAAGGGTTTTCTTATTTATTGTTGATTTTAGGGTTTGGGTGGTACTGTTATTGTATGGTTTAACTTTGTTATTTTTTTTAGAGATTTGTTAGGGGTTTGTGCACCTTTATGTTAAACAAATGTTTTTATGCATGAATCATAGATGTGTTATACAATATTGGGTTTAACTTTGTTGTCTTTTTCAGAATTGTTAGGGGTTTATGCACCTTTATGTTAAACAATTGTTTGATTCATGAATCATAGATACTAAGTATTAAAATATTTTCCCTTTTGTTGTTCTTTATGGTATGGCCAGAGCTTTTTATTGTTTATTATTTGTCTTTTGTTTGGTTTTGTGTAAACATGTGGTCCCTTTCTTCTTCTTCTTTTTTTTTTCTGTAGAATTATAAGAGTGGTATTTATTAACCCTATACTGCATCTGCTCTCTTTTTCATGTGTTTGTGACTTGTCTTTATGAAGGGGTTCCTTAATTTTCTACTGTTGTTTGTGGTTCTTAAATTCAGTCTAGATTTTTCTTTCTTAAGTTTTTTTCCTAATTGATTGCCATTTGTGTATACTTATTTCATGTTAAACTCTTTGTAGCTTGTTAAGATAATGTGATGTCAAGTTGTGTCTAGCTATTTACTTGTGTCTAGTTTTTTCTTTTTCCTAATTTGTATACTTCATTTTTAACTGTTTGTAGTTTAATAAGATGATGTCAACTTGTGTATATCTGTTTACTTGTGTTTAGTTTTTTCTTTTTCATCTTTTTCCTGATTTGTTATCCATTTGTGTATACTTACTTCATGTTTAACTCTCTGTAGCTTAATATGAGAGTCTTATCTGTTTACTTTCTAGCTTAATAGGAGAGTCTATCTGTTTACTGTAGCGTAATAGGTAAGTCTATTTGTTTCCTAAGTAAGATGCCAACTTGTGTCTATCTGTTTACTGTTTAGTTTTTCCTTTTTCTCCTTTTTCCTAATTTATATACTTGCTTCATGTTTAACTGTTTGTAGCTTAATAAAATGATGTCAATTTCTTTCCTATTTGGTTTGCAATTTGGGTATACTTACTTCATGTTTAACTTTTTGTAGCTTGTTAGATGACTTGTGTCTATCTATTACTGCCTAGTTTAAATGATTGTAGGTTCTACTGTTGTTTGTGGTCCCTAAATAGAGTCCATTTTTTTCCTTTTTAACTTCGTTCCTATTTGGTTTGCCATTTGTGTATACTTACTTCATGTTTAACTCTTTGTAGCTTGTTAAGATGATATGATGACTTGTGTTATCTGTTTGCTTCATGTTTAAATGACTGTAGGTTCTACTGTTGTTTGTGGTCCCAAAATAGAATCTAGTTTTTTCCTTTTTAACTTTTTTCCTTTTTAAATTTTTTCCTATTTGGTTTGCCATTTGTGTATACTTACTTCATGTTAAACTCTTTATAGCTTGTTAAGATGATATGATGTCAAGTTGTGTCTATCTATTTACTGCCTAGTTTAAATGACTGTAGGTTCTACTGTTGTTTGTGGTTCCTAAATAGAGTATAGTTTTTTCCTTTTTAACTTTTTTCCTATTTGGTTTGCCATTTGTGTATTCTTACTTCATGTTAAACACTTTGTAGCTTGTTAAGATGATATCATGTCAAGTTGTGTCTATCTATTTACTGCCTAGTTCAAATGACCGTAGGTTCTACTGTTGTTTCTAGTTTTTCCTTTTTAACTTTTTCCTATTTGGTTTGCCATTTGTGTATACTTCATGTTAAACTCTTTGTAGCTTGTTAAGATGATATGATGTCAAGTTGTGGCTATCTATTTACTGCCTAGTTTAAATGATTGTAGGTTCTAATGTTGTTTGTGGTCCCTAAATAGAGTCTAGTTTTTTCCTTGCGTCATGTTTGAGTTTGGGGCTAAAATAGTCCCTTAACTATTAGAGTAGGTTCATTTTGGTCCTTCAAATATAACTCTGAGCATATTTAGTCCCTTAACTTTACTAAAGTGGAGCACTTTTGATCTCCCTAACAAAATCCGTTTAAAAATAATAGTGTTAAACCCATGTGGCAACCCACGTGACTTGTAAAATACAAACTCATAGAGGTTAAGTGTTAGTTATTATGAGTATATATTTAATTTTACACGCTCTTAAACACAATTAAAAAGAAATTCGCACACTCCTCACCAAATTACTAGCTACGCCACTGACTTTAAGACCATTTTGTTATTGCAATTAAGAAAATGGTTATTTTTTTCGAGTGGGCAGATTATTGTGTTCTAAAATATTGTCTTCAAATATAACTAGCTACTACTATATTAATCCTAAAAAATTAAGAAGACAAGAAAGAAAGAAAATGTATATCAATTAAGAAAGAGATAACACTGTCAAATTTACACCGTTAGAAAATTATCCTTTCCGTTAATTTTTAATATTATTATGTTAGGAAGACCAAAAGTGCTTCACTTTAGTAAAGTTAAGGGACTAAATATGCTCAGGATTATATTTGAGGGACCAAAATGAACCTACTCTAATAGATGAGGGATAATTTTAGCCCAAGACTCCGTCATGTTTAGATGACTGTAGGTTCTACTGTTGTTTGTGGTCCCTACATAGAGTCTAGTTTTTTCCTTTTTAAATCTTTTCCATTTGGTTTGCCATTTGTGTGCACTTACTTCATGTTAAACTCTTTGTAGCTTGTTAAGATGATATGATGTCAAGTTGTGTCTATCTATTTACTGCCTAGTTTAAATGACCGTAGGTTCTACTGTTGTTTTTGATCCCCAAATAGAGTCTAGTTTTTTCCTATTTGGTTTGGCATTTGGGTATATACTTATTTCATGTTAAACTCTTTGTAGCTTGTTAACATGATATGATGTCAAGTTGTGTCTATCTATATATTGCCTAGTTTAAATGACTAGTTTGTGTATTTTTTTTAAAAATTGGTACTATTGTATTCCTCGGCATTAAGGGTATGCTGGCCACCTCCAAAAAGTTTTACAGAATGGGTAATAATCTAGATTACCCATAATCTAGATTTACAAAGCTCCTAAAAAGTCTACCGGATCATCTACTTCCTCTATACAGTTCTCTTTACACTAAAAAAATAGAGAAACTAAACAATTCCCTTTCACATCATGAATGGATTTGATTTTATCTTCAAAGCATCTCCCATTTCTCTCCTTCCATACAGTCCACCATATGCAGGAAGGTATTATCCTCCACCATTTCTTCTGACTTTTGCTTCCCCCTCTTCTAATCCAACAACTCATTTGTAGTTTGTGTATACTTGCTTCATGTGTAGTTTTTCCTAGTTTGTTATCCATTTGTGTATACTTCCTTTTTTCATATTTAACTCTTTGTATCTTGTTAAGATGATATGATGACTTGTGTCTATTTACTGTCTAGTTTTTTCATTTTTCTCCTTTTTCCTAATTTGTTATCCATTTGTGTGTACTTACGTCATGTTTAACTTTTGTAGGTTATTATGATGATAAATGTTACCATATTCTTTCATCATGCTGGTGAGTGAGTTAAGCATCCGAAAGTACTTTATGAGAAGAGATGGGTCCACTATTGGAAGGGGTATGATCCCAATCTTATCTCTTTTATAGAATTAGTGAATGAGTACACTTCTAAGTTAGGTTTTGTAAGTTTCCAACAACTTATTGTAGTTGGACCTTCTGGAAAGTATTTTGAAATAGAAGGGGATCAAGGAGTTAGGACATTATTATCTTTTGTGTATGAGGATTACCATTCCATTCATTTCTTTGCTACTGATGATTGTGAATTAGCTATTGATGTACCTCATGTCATGCATGATGAATCATTTTACTTGTACCAGTAGTTAATGAAGCTGGAACAGACAGTGGTGACAGTGACATTGATAATGAAATGGTGTTTGATTGTCCAGAATATGATAGTGAAGAATTAGAAAATCTAGTTACAGGAAATAGAAGGGCTATAACTGATAGTTTGCAAGATTACAAGGAGATGGTTAATGGTATGGCCTTCCAGGACATACCAGAAGCAAGAAAATTCTGCAAGCTTTATGCATTGGCAAACAAGGTAGAGTTAATTGTAGTAAAAAGTGATAGAAAAAGGTTGAGTTATATATGTGGTGGTGAAGATTGCCCATTTGTATGCCTAATTTCTGGGGATGATACCACTCCTGGGGTAAGTATCAAAACACCAATAGATCATAATGAATGTGGAACAACATATGATAACTCTCCTGTTGATTACACAACAATAGCTCAATATTTTAAGAAAAAAATTACAAAGTGACCCAAAGTACAAGGTTAAAGATATGAGGGCTGACTTGCACAAAGTTTTTGAGTTAAATGCAAGTGAAGGAAAATGCAAGAGAGCAAAAAAAGAGATTCCTGGAAATTCTGGATGGGAGCTTTACAGATTCTTACAATATATTGGAGGCTTATGCAGTTATGCTAATGAATTGAGGGATTGCAATCCAGCATTTGATATTGTGATTAACTTGTCTAAGAAGGAACTGGCTCAGGGTAGGAGAAAATTTCGTAGGATGTATATCTGCTTCAAGGCATTAAAGTTTGGGTTTTTAGATGGTACATTCCTTAATATGAGCAAATTGATCTCTTTCAGAAATGGTCTTAACCCTGCCTTAAAACCCAGCTTCAATGTCTTGAAGCAAATATACATCTTAAGAAATTTTCTCCTACCCCGAGCTAGTGCCTCCTTAGACAAGTTTATCACGATATCAGATCCTGGATTGCAATCCGCCAATTCATTGGCATAAGCCTCCAATTTATTGTAAGAATCTGTAAAGCTCCCATCCAGAATCTCTCTTTTTGCTCTCTTGCATTTTCCTTCACTTGCATTTAACTCAAAAACTTTGTGCAAGTCAACCCTTTTACTTTTAACCTTGTACTTTGGGTCACTTTGTAATTTTTTTAAAAAAATATTGAGCTATTGTTGTGTAATCAACAAGAGAGTTATCATATGTTGTTCCACATTCATTATGATCTATTAGTGTTTTGATACACACCCCAGAAGTGGTATCATCCCTAGAAATTAGGCATACAAATGGGCAATCTTCACCATCCCATTTATGTCTCAACCTTTTTCTATCACTTTTTACTACAATTAACTCTACCTTGTTTGCCAATGCATAAAGTTTGCAGAGTTTTCTTCTTTTCTGGTATGTCCTTGAAGGTCGTACCCTTAACCATCTTCTTATAATCTTTCAAACTATCAGTTATAGCCCTTCTCTTTCCTGTAACTAAATTTTCTAATTCCTCACTATCATATTCTGGACAATCAAACACCATTCCATTATCAGGGTTACAGTCTGTTCCAACTTCATTAACTATTGGTACAAGTAAAATGATCCATCATGCATGACAATGTTAGGTACATCAACAACTAATTCACAGTCATCAGTAGCAAAGAAATGAATGGAATGGTAATCCTCAGACACAAAAGATAATAATTTCCTAACTCCTTCATCTCGTTCTATTTCAAAATACTTTCCAGAAGGTCCAACTACAATAAGTTGTTGGACACTTACAAAACCTAACTTAGAAGTGTACTCATTTACCAAGTCTATAAAAGAGATAAGACTAGGATCATACCCCTTCCAATAGTGGACCCATCTCTTCTCATCATGTACTTTTGGATGCTTAACCCACTCACCACCATGACGAAAGAATATGGTAACATTATCATCTTAATAACCTACAAAAAGTTAAACATGAAGTAAGTACACACAAATGGATAACAAATTAGGAAAAATGAAATAGGCAGTAAATAGAAACAAGATACAAAGAGTTAAACATGAAAAAGGAAGTATACACAAATGGATAACAAATTAGGAAAAACTACACATGAAGTAAGTATACACAAGCTAGTCATATAAACTAGGCAGTAAATAAATAGACACAACTTGACATCATATCATGTTAACAAGCTACAAAGATTTTAACATGAAGTAAGTATATACAAATGACAAAGCAAATAGGAAAAAACTAGACTCTATTTAGGGACCACAAAAAACAGTAGAACCTATAGTCATTTAAACTAGGCAGTAAATAGATAGACACAACTTGACATCATATCATCTTAACAAGCTACAAAGAGTTTAGCATGAATTAAGTATACACATATGGCAAACCAAATAGGAAAAAACTAAATTTTATTTAGGGACCACAAGCAACAGTAGATCTACAGTCATTTAAACTAGGCAGTAACTAGATAGACACAAATCATCTTAACAAGCTACAAAGAGTTAAACATGAAGCAAGTATACACAAATGGCAAACCAAATAGGAAGAAGTTGACATCATTTTATTAAGCTACGAACAATTAAACATGAAGTAAGTATACAAATTAGGAAAAAAGAGAAAAAGGAAAAACTAGACAATAAACAGAGACACAAGTTGACATCTTACTTAGGAAACAAATAGACTCTCCTATTAAGCTACAGTAAACAGATAGACTCTCATGTTAAGCTAGACAGTAAACAGATAGACTATCCTATTAAGCTACAGAGAGTTAAACATGAATTAAGTATACACAAATGGATAACAAATTATGAAAAAGGAAAAACTAGACACAAGTAAATAGATATACACAAGTTAACATCATCTTATTAAGCTTCAAACAGTTAAGCATGAAGTAAGTATACAAATTAGGAAAAACTAGACACAACTTGACATCATATCATCTCAACAAGCTACAGAGAGTTTAACATGAAGTAAGTATACACAAATGGCAATCAATTAGGAAAAAAGGAAAAAAACTAGATTGAATTTAAGAACCACAAACAACATTAGAAAATTAAGGGACCCCTTCGTAAAGACAAGTCACAAACACATGAGAAAGAGAGCAACTGCAGTATAGGGTTAATAAATACCACTCTCATAAATTCTACAGAAAAATAAGAAGAAAGGGTCCACTTGTTTACACACAACCAAATACAAGACAAATAATAAACAATAAAAAGCTCGTCTGTTGCACCCAAGGGTGTGGCATAGTGGTCAATGAAGTGGGTTAAGAACCATGAGGTCTGAGGTCTGAGGTCTTGGGTTCATATCCTAGCAGAGACAAAAAACACTAGGTGATTCTTCCCATCTGTTCTAACCTTGGTTGACAGAGTTACCTAGTATCTGTTGTTGGTGGGAGGTGGCAGGTATCCCGTGAAATTAGTCGAGGTGCGCGAAAGCTGGCCTGGACACCACGGTCATCAAAAAAAGAAAAAGCTCTGGCCATACCATAAAGAACAACAAAAGGGAACATATTTTAATACTCCCTCCGTTTAAAAAAGAATGACCTGTTTTGACTTGGCACAGAGTTTAAAAAAATAAAAATGACTTTTGAATCTTGTGGTCTTAAATTAAAGATATGTTAAATGTACCAAAATGCTCTTTAATCTTGTGGTCTTAAACATGCCATGTGGAAAGTTGAAATTAAAGAGTTGCTAAAAAAGGAAAGGGTCATTCTTTTTGAAACGGACCAAAAAGGAAAGTAGGTCATTCTTTTTGAAACGGAGGGAGTACTTAATATCTATGATTCATGAATCAACACAATTATTTAACATAAAGGTGCATAAACCCCAAACAATATCTGAAAAACACAACAAAGTTAAACGCAATATTGTATAACATATCTATGATTCATGCATAAAAACATCTGTTTAACATAAATGTGCACAAACCCCTAACAAATCTCTGAAAAAGACAACAAAGTTAAGCCCTAAAATAACAGTACCACCCAAACCCTAAAATCAGCAATAAATAAGAAAGCCCTTCAATAATAGAACAACAATACCACACTTCAATCAACAATACCACCTAAAATCGGGACCACAAAGGACCCATCAAAAACAGTAACAAAACGAAAAGGAAACCCCGGCTTAAAGAACCCGTTCATATTTGGGCTGCAACAACAGATGCAAACAAATGCAACACAATAATTAAGAAGACAACTACATAATATAGGAATATACTAACAAATAGAAGTATTTTATGAACAGGAATCGACACACATAACAGGAGAGTCTTTAAAGGCTTCCCATTCAAACAAAGACAGACAAGATAACACCTAAAAGGAGGGTTGTAAATGCAGGAGATATATACTTCGAAGCTCTCTATTCCAATTTCTCTATTATGCAGAGGAGATCATCGATTCAAATCTAGGGTTTGGAGGGTGAGTTCGAAGTGTGGGAGATAAAGAATGAAGCGACTGAGGTTTTTTTTTTGGATTTAATCGCGTGTTGTTTTTTATTTGGGTTTAATCGCGGGTAAATAATAGGAATGGGCAGGTATTTGTATTTCGGGTAAAATAAAAGAGGGATCGGGTAAATGCTCTGAGATGATGCCACGTGTCTCTCCATGTAACTTAAGGGTATATTCGCCCAAAAGTATGACGGTAAGGGCACTATCAGCCTATAAGTATAACGGAGGGTATCTGTATACCATATTCGAAAGTTCGGGGGTATATTTGACCTTTTTCCATAGAAACAATCTGGTTTTGGTTGGTAGCTTGACCTCCAGTCAGGATTGGTACAAACAATTTACTCTGAGATATCTGTGACGCTTTAGATCTTGGGCTAGCTTGAAGTGTTGTCCGGAAAATCCTTGAGTTTGTCAGTGTATGTGTGTGTGTTATTATGAAATGTATCCAGAGTTGAGTGAGTTAAGAAATTTTTGCAGGCTCCAATTTTGGAAAAATACCCGGCAAGCTTATCATTGACAGGATATTCTTACCTTTTTGGCGTTCTACTAATGATAGGGACGTCATTCTTTATGACCAATGGATCAACAGACTGGTATTTGACACAATCTGAAGTTGTCGCTGTGTGCTATGCTGTAAGATTCTCTAAAGTCCCGATCTTCATTTTCGGTAATGCATGAAATGAGATTGTATTTATCTTGATCGAATTCTCGAAATGATTTGTCTCACATAAAGAAGAAATCTGAGACAATGATATACAAAATATCAAGAAATGTGATACTAGATGTAATTTGGTTTTCAATCAATTATTGAATTGTGGTTGTTGAAATCATAATTAAGTAAGCCGTGCTCTCTCGAACAACTTAACTTTTTACCTGAGGTGGTCAAATAATTTTACATGGTATTAAAATCAGACCTATCCCTATAACGCGGTCCTTTTTTACAAGGGGAAATGGTCAAATTTGCTCTCGAACTATGCAAAATGATCCAGATTTGCCCTTCATACTTCCTACCCCTAAGTTGCTATTTCAATTTGTAATCATCAATGCATCATGTATTCAATTAGCTTTTGGATGTTTCATAATGGATTCTCATTCATCTGTCTATAACATCTCATCCCATATGGTAAGTATATAGATGGACAAAGTTTTTAGTTGGGACGAAACAAAAATAATTTCGTCACAATGGTTAATGTTTTTCAGGGAATTGTTACATCAGCGCTGAACTATGGACTTATGACATGGTGCAATAAGGTTCTTGGCCCTGCTTTAGTTGCTTTATACAATCCGCTTCAACCTGCTGCAACAGCAATTTTGTCTAGTGTTTTTCTTGGGAGCGCTATTTACCTGGGAAGGTTAGTGCTCTGAATTATTCTGAATGTATATCATACTCCAAATATAAAATCCACATTTATGTTCGTGTACGTTCTCATATTTTTGTTTTATACTTGTTTTGGCACAATGAGGACCAAAAAGGCGTGAGGGCGATGTGAAACTCTCCTGCTGGAAATTTGCCATGTTTCCTTTCTGACTTGCTTTCTTTTGGAGATTGGTTCTTGCGAAACTATGAAATATTCCACTTGCTGAGCACATATGATCTTCTCTTTCCAGTCTATCTTCTAGTTGTTCGTCATTAGCCTTTATTCTAAAGATATCTCCGCGCTTTGTGATTGCAGCATTTTTGGAGGGCTTCTCATTATAGTTGGGCTTTATTTAGTAACTTGGGCATCTTACAGAGAGAAACAGGCAGCTACGGGAACTGTTCTTCATGCTCCTCGGATGACGGATCCCCTAATCCCATGTGAGATAGGACACATTTCCTCTGTTCCTTCTTCCTCAATACCAAAGATCAGTGATTAGATATTACTACAGATATCATTTGTATGTCCTTTTCTTCATCTTCTTCATGGTAATATGTATAGTTCACTGCTAAAACGAATAATAAATATGTACAACAATACTCTAGTTGCAAGCAGTGATTGGTAGTTGCACAGTAAAATAGACTCAAAATGGTCATTCCTCCCTCACTCGATTATGGAGGGTTGAAACCCTCTCTCTCTCTCTGAAATATCTCTTGATGCGATGATAAAATGGCTAGTATTCAAAGCTAGTCTATCAACTTTGACATTTGCGAGATTGCTTGTTCAAATAATAAGATAGCACAATTTTCAGATTATGTAATTCAGACAATCCAGTTTGATAATGCTGATGAGTTTACATTTCAAGCCTTTAATGATTATTGTATGTCAAATGGATGACAATTGAACATCCTATTGCTCATGTTCATACTCAGAATGATCTAGAAGAATCATTTATGAAACGCCTTCAATTAATCGCTAGACTACTGCTTATGAGAACAAAACTTCTCATTTCAATACGGAAACATGTTATTTTGCATGCAACAATACTTGTGTATATCAAACCAACTAATTATCATAAAGTTTTCTCATTACAAATAAAATAAGAATTGGGTCGCGAAGGAAAATCAAGAAAAGAAGAAGGAAAGAGAGGGACGGTACACTGTTAGAATACAATAAATACACAGCTATAAATACAAGGACAAAAACATCTTTGTCCGTACATAAAAATGCAATAAAGGCCCGTCTTTAGAATATTAGTAGGCGTTTGGCCATAAATATTATTCACAATATTTTGAAATACGTTTTCACTTTATTCTAAAATACTTGTTTGGTCATGAAAACCAAAAACATATTTCGGAATATATTTTCACAATTTTTGATTTTTTTGAAAAACACCTCTTGAGTTGTATTCACTATTTTTGGATTCAATTTTTCCTCACTTTATTTTTAAATACTACACCAACTCAATAATCTAAAATATTTTTGAAAATACTATGGTCAAATACAACTCCAACTCTATTTTCAACTTTAAAGTGAATATCAAATAAAGTGAATACGTTTTTTATTTTTATGGTCAAACGGGTCCTTAATACTTTGGGGTGCACCAGCCGTCATTTCCTGATACTTTAGGGATTACTTTTAAAACTTATCCCCAAACAAAAGGAATTATACTTTCGAACTTAACTATAAACACAAGGGACCATTTCTGTTATTTTCTCAGACAAGTCACGCACTGTAGAATAGTATCAAGAAAGGTAAATCTATAAAAGCTCCATCAACAAATTTCCCTTGTTTGACAAATACATTTTTGTATGTGGGAAAAGCTTAAAACCACAAATTCGTTGAAAAATGTTCCAATTTTGTTGTCCAAAATCTTCCTCAATGTTTTGTGACAAAAAACCCATAGACACAAACTCAGTAGAACAACACACAACGTGAGGTTCCTGCAGAAAGTCCACTCATTTTGTCCAATTCTTGTATTCTTTATTTTATAATCAAGATTCACCCTTACCCATCACCACCTACTCCATTATTAAACTTGGTGGACTATATATATAGGGGGTGGGGGTGGATGAAATGAACAAAATGGCAGCAGCTGCAATAGGAAATGGGGGTGAGGTATGGAAAGCCCATGCTGCAATGGCTTTGGTACAGCTTTCCTATGGTGGTTACCATGTGATTACCAAGGTGGCTCTCAATGTGGGCATGAATGAAATTGTCTTCTGTTTGTATAGAGACCTTCTTGCTATATCTATTCTTGCCCCAATTGCCTATTTCCGTGAAAAGTTAGTTCTTTTGTCTCTTTCCATATATCCCCTTTTTTGTGTTTATGCCATCCAAGTTGTGTAGTCTCTCTATCTGTGCAGAAAGAAAACAGAGATTTAGTTACATTAAGCTACTTTTTGGATAGACAAATTGAATTGATGTATATTTAAAGCATGAATTTTTATGAGCTGTGTGCATGTGCTTTTTATGTTTCTCTTAAATTTGCCATCCAAGTAGTGTAGTCCCTCTATCTGTGTGGACAGAATACTCAGATTTAGTTACATGATTCAGCCACTTTGTGGATAGACAAGTGAATTGATGTACATGTAAAGCATGCATTTTTATGAGCTGTGGACAACAGGTACCAGGTAACTCTGTCCACCAAGGCTAGGACAGATAGGAAGAAATCACCTAGTGTTTTTGTCTCTCCTGGGATTTGAACCTGAGACCTCATGGTTCTCAACCCACTTCATTGACCACTAGGACACAACCTTGGGTGCCGGCAGATGGAAAATTATTGTTACCATATTCAGATAGTGATAACTTAAAAGCTTCTACAGTTCTGCCTCTGTAGGACAGCAGGAATATATTGCAATATTTAACTCTGCGTAAATAGGCCCCTCTAGCCTACACTAGCATGGAGAATATCAACATTTAACACAAACTCGTACTTTCATGACATTTGAACCTGTTTCACCACCACCATCAGAATCACTTTGCCAAGTTTTCATTGGCTTCTTTTTGGAATTCAATGTAGAAGTAGTTAACCTTGGCTTAACATTGTTTTCGTCCAATAAAGACTAAGCAACATGGAACCCATTGATTATGAAAAGTAGCAGGTTGGCAGAAGAAATACTGTTCGAAAAGGGGGATTTTGGATGGAAGCATATTCAGTTTTTGAGATCACGGGCACAACAGGAACACGTATAAGAAGATGATAGATCAACGAACCCTGAGAGTGCAGTAGAGGGGAATTCATTGGAACCTAAGGTTTAAGAAAAAACTAGATTGGGAGGTTGCTAAATTTCAAGTCTACTTGAAATGATCTACAAGCACATGATATCACATGCTGGCCAAGATATATAGAAGTGGGAGAGGGACAAGTTCGATTGTTCATGGTTAAGTCTTACTGCCATAATCTTTTGGTAAGGAAGTAGTCGGGCTTCCCCTACTTATCGGGTTGGATTCTTAGGAGACCAAGGAAAATACGCTTCTTTACATGGCCACATCAAGGGGGAGGGATCGTGACAGATGAAAATTTGAGAAATACATCGACTCATGTTTCATGTGCAAAAGTTCGGGTAGAGACATAGATCACCTACTCTTGCGCTGCAAGGTAGAAACTCTTATGATGGGTGATTTTGAAATGTTTCAGACTACAGTGGAGTAGTGGATGATGCCAGGCGCAGTGAAAGAAGCATTATTCAACTAGTCCTCTATAGGGAGGAGAAGATGAAGGGCGTATGATGTGGCTCCATTAGAAATCATGTGGGTCCTGTGCAAGAGAGAAATATGAGAGCCTTCGAAGGGATTGGAAGTGATCTTGTATATTAGAGGAATTGCCTCTTATTCCCTAATCGTAGTATCTTTTTTGGTGCACCCTGAAGTTTCAGTTTATATTGAAGACCTGGCAACTTTCTTTTAACTGGAAAGTCTAAAACATCACGGAACAAAAGACTTGGTGGCTTTTGTACAAATCATATTCTTTTGTAGATTCTCTACCTTTTTTTTTTTGATAAAGTTGTAGATTTTCTACCTTTGATATACTGCTTGTATACTGGAGATTTTTCTACCATTAATAACATTATTTTACCATATAGAAGGAGTAGGTTAGTCTTGATCTGATGAAACTACTCGATGCTGCACTATCAACTATTTTGTGTTTATGAGAGAGTTGTGGACGCCCCTTGCAAGTTCCACTCAAAATTATGCCATATTGCATCTCGAAGATTTGTGGTAAAAGCAAATCTTTGTTATTTTTGGGCATAAAAAATAGCCAATTTTTATTGTAAGAGTTTAGTTAGTCAACCTCTTGTACTATTAGCCGTACTATTTTTTTGATGGGTGAAAGTTTTTATTCATATTGTACCAAGATGTTACATGACCAAGTACAAGACAAAGCTACAACATCTTCACAGTCATACTACATATTCCCCCCTAAAAGATCCAAAAATCCAAATATTGGTCTGTCATCTATAGTACTGCTATAACACCAACAAAACAAGTTTCTGATACATATATTTTTTACTCTAGCAATCTGCGGTCTTTTTCCTTAAAGCATGTCTTGTTCCTTTCCAGCCAAACAGTCCAAAATATGCAAATGGGAATAGTTTCTTGTCCTTTGAGTTTGGTTATTATATGTTGTTTTTTGTACTTCGATTATCCTATTATCTTGTTATGACTACTGTTCATGATGATTTGTCAGGTTGTCTGTAGTATTTTGCCATGACTTCTTCATTTCCTATTTCTTCTGCTATACTGCTTTGGACTGGTTTTTTTCCTTGAGCTGAGAGTATATCGGAAACAGTCTCTCTACCGCCAAGGTAGGGGTAAGGTCTGCGTACACTTTACCCTCCCCAGACCCCACATTGTGGGATTACATTGGGTATGTTGTTGTTGTTGTTGTTGAGATATGAGTGTGAAACCTCCATATAATTAGGCTAAGCAGATACCATTAGAATCATGTCTAGCTTGCTAACGATGATGTATGGGTTGGGTTTGTAAAAAGAAAGCATTAGTATTGACAAGTGGGTATAGTAGTAATTCCCAGATTTGTTTAATTTGACATCCATCCCAACAATCACAGTAGAAGAAGCATGGGCTGACAAGGTTGGAACCTAAATTTCAGAAGGTCGTATGATTGGGAGATAGAAAGAGTTGTTGAATCTTCAAACAACTGGAGCTGATTCAAGTGACTACTAATAATGAGGATTCATTGCTCTGGGAACGCAAGACTAACAAGTTGTTTACAGTTAAGTCTGCCTACTTTATTCTCTCAGGAAATGAAGTCAAGATAGCTAGTAGCCTAGTAAGCAGATTTGGAATGACTAAAATTCCTTTCAACGGGGCTTGTTTTACTTTGTTGGTGGCCAAACAAGCTTGTCTCACTCAGGAAAAGTAGATGAGAAGGGGCATTCATATGTGCTCTAGATGCCACCTGTGTCAGGCTGAAACAGAGAGAAATAGTCATCTACCCTGCATTGTGTGGTAGCAGATCAACTTTTCAGCTGTTTCTTAGCATGACTGGACTTAAGTGGAGCATCCTAAGACTACAAAGAAGCTGTTGGTTGCTGGAATAGCTCAGGTGATACTGTTAACCAAAAGAGATTGTGGAGAATCATACCAGCTTGTATCTGGCGGACATTATGGAAAGAAAGGAATGCAAGATATTTTGAAGATAGAAGTAGCTCAGTGCAAAAAAATAAAATGAATTGTATTTGTTTATTTTCTTTTTTGGTGTAAAGAAAAGTATGCAAATGAAGCAGAATCAATTATAGATGTCATAGCTTCCCTGAGAGATTTTAACCCTTTTTTTTTTTTTTTTTTTGCATTCTGTAAATATGGTTTCCACTTTCCACCACTTCCTTTGTGCTGATGTTAGTAATATTGTTACCCTTTTCAGAAAAAAGTGGGTGTGGTAGTGCAAACTGAGGGTCCCGCTGCTTATAGTACATTTTGTGTTTTCAGTCTATTACTACATCACCGTATGGCAGTTTGCTTGGCAAACATAACAAAATCTTCCCCTCGTTCGTTATATATATTGTTTGCTATAAGTTCTTCCGAAAGTTAGTTACAATATTTGGAATTATATGAGCATCACTTACAAATGTACATTTTATATTTCTCTATGTATAGGAGGTCGAGGCTTCCTCTCAATAAGCGGCTTGTACTTTCATTCTTCATTCTAGGATTAACTGGGTAAGTTTTCATGTACTAACCTTGTATATTTGGATTTGTTTTGTTAATTTCCGTAGTTTTGTTACAATTAATAAAAGCCCATTGCTGAAAATGCCTTTTTTCCCTCTTGGTACTGAGCCAGTATTTTCGGTTGCCAACTGTTGTTCCTTGTTGGTCTTGGCTACACAAATCCGGCTTATGCTGCTGCTTTGCAACCTGCAATACCAGTCTTTACGTTCATACTTGCAGTACTCATGGGGTCAGTAAACATTCAATCCCCTACATCTCTAGATTTTGTATCTTTGTCTCCATCACTACCATTTCTTGCATGTCCTGGGTGTTGAGTGAATTTTGTGTTGCTTAACTTTCTGAGCTGGGAAAGTTCATAGTTCTATTAGAAGTATTAAATGTTGTATTCTTAATACCAAACTTGTTTTGTGCTATAAATTGGAGTAATCACAAATACTTTATCTTGTGCATAGAATGAGAGTAATTGCAATCAATTCGAGAATGTATATCCTCCAAATTGATACAATATAACCCGAGATACATCTCAGTCGCTGTTACTTTTATTTTCATAATTAATCGAGTTAAATTGGACCGTTTAAGGAACTAAATTGCAGAAACACTTCCAGAGAGGGGCTAAAAAATGACACTGAATCTGAGACAAAGACAACAACAACAACATACCCAGTATATTCCCACACAGTGGGGTCTTGGGGGGTAGAGTGTACGCAGTCCGTACCACTACCTCAGGGGCGAGGTAGAGAGGCTGTTTCCGATAGATCCCCGGCTCAAAGCAAAAACAGTTTATAAACTAGCATAGTATAAGAACAAGAAACAATAGATAGCACCAAAGCAACAAATAGTAACATAAACACGACTATCACAAAATAAAACTACAGTCTACCAACCCAGCACAACAAACATGCCAAAAAAACCAAGAACAAGACACTACCAGCATAGCCCTACGACTACTAACCCGGACCACAAAACCAAACAATCCTACCTACTAGCATGGGCGCATCCTTCCTCCTAACCATCTACCCTAATACTCATCCTCCACACCTTCCTATCTAGGGTCATGTCCTCAGTAAGCTGCAACTGATCTATGTCACGTCTAATTACCTCCCTCCAATACTTTTTCGATCTACCCCTACCCCGCTTGAAACCATCCATAGCAACCTCTCGCACCTCCGCACTGGGGCATCCGGGCACCTCCTCCTCACGTGCCCAAACCATCTCAATCTTGCTTCTCGCATCTTGACATCCACTAAAGTCACTCCCACCTTGTCTCGAATAACCTCATTCCTAATCCTATCTCTCCTAGTAAACCCACACATCCACTGTAGCATCCTCATCTCCGCCACCTTCATCTTTTGGATGTGAGAGTTATTGACTGGCCAACACTCCACCCCATACAACATAGCTGGTCTAACCGCCACTCTGTAGAACTTACCTTTAAGTTTAGGAAGCACCTTCTTGTCACACAAGAATCTGAGACAGAGAGAAGAGGCAATTCATCGAATTTCAGAAAAGAATGCTAGCTGGTACTGTTTCAATTTGCCCGCCCCTTTTTGTTGAAAAATGAAATTACATTCATATTCCAACAACCTTCCAGCTAGATCAAGGACCAACCAACTAGCTTTTGAGTTCCCAAACTTTCGTCATCTTAACCTTCCTTCTAGATTGTTCTTTTTTTTGTTTCAGCAATGTTGAGGTTGAAGTGTTAGAATATAAGCAGATGCTTTGCTATATAAGTTTTGGCTTCAATGAAATCTAGTTCTTACACAAAAAAGAATTGGTTTCCACATGTCTAGATTAATTGAATTTTTCATTTGTCTAAAGCTATAATTATTCCCTGTAAGGCTGTACATGGGCAACGCTTAAATGGATCCCGAAAGGGTAAACTTTCAGGAAATTGGTTGTATGTGATGCTGTTTTAAGAAACGTTTAAAGGGGTGATTCTGTTTGGCAAAAATACTTGGGTGCTCTTTTTTCCTTCAATATTTTTAGCAGTGTATGAGTTAAACTGTAATTTTATGATCAATCATAGAGTACATGGTGTTGTTCAATTATCAAGGTAACACCATAAGTGGATCACAGAGAACATGGTGCTGTTGCAGAATATTTTAGTGGAAATGAGATGGGCATCTATAATGTGAAGAAAATTTTATGTCTTAATTTAGTTGAAATGCAAGGCTAGATAGGTAGATCCATTACCCACCGAGTTCTAAAACCTGGCGTCACTGGCCCTCGAGAATTTCTTGGTATAAAAAATATTAATGGAAATGCAAGGGACGGACTTTTGAAAAGAGTATTTGATGTGACCTGCTCAACATTATTTGTATGTGTTATTTATGCAGTACAGAAACTGCAAAGCTTCTTACTGTGGAAGGTCAGGCAAAGGTTGGAGGTACCATTGTTTGTGTTTCTGGGGCAATCTTAATGGCTGTGTTCCGCGGTCCAGTGGTGTTTGGAGACGGCACATTAGACTTCACAGCAAAAATTGAGATAAGTGCTAAGGTTCAACCAGAACCTGCTGGATGGCTAATGTCTAGCTTTCTAGAGTTGGGATTTGATAATTGGCACCTCGGCGTCTTATGCTTAATAGGAAACTGTATGTGCATGGCAGCATACTTAGCTCTTCAGGTAACTATATAATCATTTCAATTGCTAATTCAGAATGACTTGATAGGAATAAACAGCAGACCGTTCTCAATGATGAAACTGAAAGGCTATGTACAATTGCACATATATAAATTGTATATGTATCTAGTCGTTGGCTGTAAAAGTTGGATTTTGATCTTCCGTTGTATATAGGACCTATCACGATGGAGCTCCTTCTCTAATAACATGTGAATTAGGGGTAAACAGAACATAAGGATACTGATTTGGGGCCTTTTACATAGCTAGTCAGAACTTTCTTTCCAAAGTCTCCAGATAGTCTAGTTCTTGAATGGAAATAGGTAGATAGGTGTACTAGTTCGACTGCAAGTGTCTGCAGTTCACAAACAAACTTGTGGAGAGAACTGTCTGCTTTTCCTTCCAACAAGGTCTGGATCTAGTGTAGTTTGATCAGTGTTTTAATATTTTAAGACTGGTTGTTCTATTTGTAGGTTCTCCTGCTAATAGCTGATATTTCTTTCAAAAATATATGTAACACCCTCCAAATTTTATGTGGGTTTAACTGCATTTTATTGAACTAAAATGAGCTTAAATGGCACAACATGGACTGTTGAGATTCATATGTCTGACCCCAAGGTTCAGCAGTATGTTGACTAAGCTTGAAACCTTACTGGGTTTATTATTGAACTTCACTCACCGAGTTTTGTGTTAATACATGAAGTTTCCTGGTTATAGTTAGAGGGTGGAAATTGTAATGCCGTTTACCCTTTCCTTGTTAAAAGTTATCACTTCAGTTTCACGATATTTTCCCTCGTAATTGTTTTCTGCTCTTGTGAAGTTTGATCTATCAATCGCCATTCATCTGAAAGACATACATTTGCATCCATCTTGCTACTATGTTGGACACCTTTTACTTAATCTTAGGTATGTTAAGTTTTGATTCTAAAAAAGTAATCCAGATTATACAAATTAGTGATCGATTGATAAATTGATCAAGAAATATGACTTACTGAACAATAGCTAGATACTACTTCCAGTTAATAGAATCAATGTATTAAAAGACTGAATATTTTTGTGAAATAATCCATAGAACAATCTGATTTTTGCTTGGTAGCGTGGCCTCCAGTCAGGATTGGTAGAAACAGTTTCTTCTGAGATATCTGTGACACTTAAGATCTTGGGCTAGCTTGAAGAGTTGTCTGGGAAATCTTTGAGTTTGTCAGTATATGTGTGTGTATTATTATGAAATGTATGCAGAGTTGAGTGAATTTTGATATTTTTGCAGGCTCCAGTTTTGGCAAAATACCCGGCAAACTTATCATTGACAGCATATTCATACCTTTTTGGTGTTCTATTAATGATAGGGACGTCATTCTTTGTGACCAATGGATCAACAGACTGGTATTTGACACAATCTGAACTTGTTGCTGTGTGCTATGCTGTAAGATTCTCGTAAGCACCGATCTTTATTTTTCTTGATGTATGGAATGAAATTGTACTATCTTGATCCCAAGCCTCAAAAGTACAGTTTGTGCAATTCCCTGATCATTTCTGACATGGAATCTACATCATTTACAAAAATCAGGGTGCATCAAAAAGCAAGCAAAACTATACATCCAAGCTTAAGGATATGAATGTTCTCCGTTTGCCTTCAAAACTTTTGTTGTTCCCTTCAGTCCATATTGTCCACCAAATGACTTGAGGAATTGTATTCCGAATCTTGAGTAAAATAGTCACGGATTAATTTTCTGGATATTGATCTTCAAAAGTCTATACTGTAAAGCTCAAGCAAATGCACCTATAATACATGTAGTTATTTCATTGCACCTAGTCTCATGCCATTTATGGAAATATATACAAGTTGAAGTATCCTCTTAATGAGTCCTTTCTTTCATGTCTGGTTTGCAGTACTTTTGTTTTATAAGATGGGAAAAGGGTCAATTTTTCCCTTCAACTTCGCGAAATGGTTCAATTTTTCTGTGTGTTAGTAATTGAGGTCAGATCTACCCCGGCCGTTACAAAAAGTGGGCTAGAGTTGCTCTTGTTCATTAAGGGCATAAGCTTTTCAGCACGTGGTCCTTTATTACATGGGAAAATGTTCAAATTTGCCCTTGAACTTTGGAAGAACAGTGTCAATGATCTTCATATCCTTCCCCTAGGTTGCTATTTCAATTTGCAATGATCAATGTGTCATATACTAAGTTTGTGAATGTTTCATAGTGGATCCTCATTCATCTGTCTACAACATTTCATCCCATATACATTTGTCCAAAAAAAAAACATTTCATCCCATATGGTTAGTATGTAGATGGACAAAGTTTTTAGTTGGGTTGAAATGAAATTAGTTTTCGTCATAATGGTTACCGTCTTTCAGGGTATTGTTGCATCAGCCCTGAACTATGGACTTATGACATGGTGCAATAAGGTTCTTGGCCCTGCTTTAGTTGCTTTATACAATCCGCTCCAACCTGTTGCATCAACAATTTTGTCTGGTGTTTTTCTTGGGAGCCCTATTTATCTGGGAAGGTTAGTTCTCTGATTTATTTTGAATGCACATCATACTCCTAAAACACAATCCACTTTTCGATCTGTGTATGTTCCCCGCATGAGGGTGAAGCGAAGCTCTCCTGCTGGAAAATTACCATGTTTCCTTTTGTTGACTTGCTTTCTTTTGGAGATTGGTTCTTGTGAAACTATGAAATATTTTTTTTACATTCCATCTTCTAGTTGTTCGTCGTTAGCCTTCATTCTAAGATATCTCCGCGCTTTGTGATTGCAGCATTTTAGGAGGACTTCTCATTATAGCTGGACTTTATCTAGTAACTTGGGCATCTTACAGAGAGAAACAGGCAGCCATGGGAACTATTACTCATGATCCTCGGATGACGGATCCCTTAATCCCATATGAGATAGGACACATTTCCCCTGTTCCTTCTTCCTCAATGCCAAAGATCAGTGATTAGATATTGCTAGAGACATCATTTACATGTCCTTTCCCTCAGCTCCTTCATAATGATATATAGTGCAGTTCACTGTTAAGAATAATGACACTGTATTGCAGTTTTATCAACTTCTTTTTCTTAAAGGGAACTCTTCTTGTTCAGAAGTAAACCTATCTAAGAAACTCTCCTCAAACCAACCAAATTACACCAAAACATGTTTGATTTTCAGATTTTTTTTTGTGAAGAATCAATGCAATACTCAGGCCATACTTAATACTCCCTCTGTTTCAATTTTTTTGTCTTACTTTCCTTTTAGTCTGTTTAAAAAAGAATGCCTCTTTTCTTTCTTGGTAACTATTTAATTTTAATTTTTCACTTGGCATGTTTATGACCACAAGATTAAAGGGAATTTTGGTACATTCTACACATCTTTAGTTCAAGATCATAAGATTTCGTGTTAAGTCAAAATCAGACAAACAAATTAAACTGGAGGGAGTAGTTAATATCTCCAATGGAATTAGGAAGCATGAAAGTTAACTTCAGCTAAAGGTTATTGTTGTTATAGTTTGTAGTCATCATTTATATTCCTTCACAAGAGAATCTAAGTTAGGTCCTTCCATTGGTATGAAGAGATATCTTCCTGATTAAACAATACATATGCAGTCGAGCTTCTAACAACCGTCCTCTATAATAACATTTTATTATTAACGGCCAAGTTCATTTTAAAATTAATTTTTCATGTCATGTTATATTATTTTGCTATATAACAGCAAAAAAAACACTCTTGTGTACATATACATTAATTATTTTTATATCCTTTGAAATGTCTTTTGTTTTTTCAATGACCCCACACTAGAAAACAGGGAGGATATATAGAACAATATGCACCATACTTTTTATCTAAGTCTAGACTATTTACAGTATCTATTTCTTTTTATTTTTAGTTGTAGTCTTTAATTTGTTTTTAACTGATTGAAATGACAATAGAGTATAAAAAATTCTTGAGTACTATTATTACTCTTCTCAAAAAGAAACAATATGCCTACGTACGGGTTTCCCCATCGATCCAGTGACGCACCAATCACGTTCCTTCTCTTTCTCCGATAAGTTAAATTTTACTCACGGGCGATATAAATAATATTTACACATTCAATTTACATAACATATACGCAATTGATGTTTAAATGACCTAATACTCTACTTTTTCTTGTTTTTTGTTATATCTTGTAACTATAATAGTATTGACGACTAAATAATAGAAACTACACTAATTTAAGATGCAACAGTCTGACACCTTCATTAATTAGAGTAAAAACAAAAGTTTCAATGAAAAAAATAAATAAATGAAGGAAGGAATATATTTTGTGAAAAGCAAGAATTATTAGCTAATTCAATATTTAATTAAGTTGCCTACAAGGAATAACTTCAGATTTTCCCTTATTGTAACTATATATTTTTCAAGGCCAAGTCTATTCATTTTTCTCATATTTGCACATGTAGATAAGATAAGATGTACTAAAAATTATGAGACACAAACATCATCATCATCTAGTGAAAGCAAAAGTTTCAGGTAGAAGGCTTAAGCCAAATAAATATATGGACCCCGTTGTTTTCAATGAATTATTTTGTGAAACACGACTAGTGTTGTTCCTTCCAAAGTAACAATGCACATGATTTAGACATTCTAGGAATAATAGTATATTTTATAGAGAACGGAAATGCACAAATTGAACTCATCTTAATCCGCTCGTTTATTAATTCAGCACATTTTAATTTGTTCATATTCAGTTCATCTGAAAGTAAATTTAGTAAAACTTGAACGGATTGAACTGTGACTCGTAGATTAGAAGTAATTTCAGAGGTAGCCTATTTACACAACGCTATCTAAGGCACTACACTTGTTAAGTTCTTCTTCTTCGTTTTTTTTTAAACATTTCGTAGTCAATTAAGGTACTCTCTCTTTCTCCTTTATTTTTCTTTTTTAGGTTTTAAATCTTTTCGTTGTAAGGTGCCATTTGCCAAAGCGTGTTTCTTTTGAGTTATATGTCACCCACAACACGGGCGGATCTAGAGATTCACGAGAACTCAATAACTTTTATTTTTATTCTGTACTAATTATTAAGAAATTCACTAAATATCTATAAATATTTGACTGTGAACTTAGTTATTATTGTAATATTAACTTGAAGTAACTGTAAGAACCCATAAACTTCAAATCTTGGATCACCTACGAGCAATATTATACATAATTTAGGAAGTTAACATCAAGTGAGTTCAGTCATAAGGCCTGAATTTGCTTGCTTCCAAATTGCATGAAGTTAGACGTTGGCAAGCTAAACTTCAGATGCAAATGTATGTACTTCAAACTCGCGTGCCTAAAGTTGATTTAAAAGCAGTTAGATTTGCAAAAAATTAGAAACTTTGGCTATGGCTTAAATAGGATCTTGAAATCAATTATTTGTGCACTTTACTTTAGTTTAACCCATCTTGACCTAGTTCAACTGTAATAACTTGATTCTTGATTTTTAGTATTTGCATATGTATAAATTTTTCTTACTATTTATAACTTATGGAGATGGTCCAGGATGATTTCGAACACGTTAGAATATTTAGAGTTCGTGGGTTATTTCAAATGGAATGATTTGACTTACAAATACAAGGATGTTGATTCTTTTCTTTTTTTTTTTGATTTCCCAACATATAACATGTTTGTTTTGATGTTGAAGAACAAAGAAAACATAGGTTGTAAATATTTTTAATCAATTATCAGTATATATCTACAGCTTCACAAGACCATTTTCCCTCACGAAAAGCCCATGGAAACCATAAGGCACACGACGAGGCAATTTGACAGAAGCCAGAGTGTCAAGATTAGGGGACTTTAATTTGCATCCATGACAAAAAAACTTGATTCCCCTGTCTTCTCATTGTGCACATACGATACTACGTAGCCATCGTCTTCATCAGCTGTTGAATTGTTAGGATTTTTAGCCACATAGAATGGCTCACCGCAAAAGCAGCCTTCTCCAAATTTTCGACATGCCACTATGCTATCGATACGTCCAATTTTACTATCCCTGATATATGTAATTTTTTAATATTATCAGGTCATTAAAGGATATCTATATGGAATTTGCAATCTTGAAAATAAAACAGGTTACCTGCTATAAAAGGTAAAAGTGACATGATAACGTAAAAATTGCTTTCATAGTAGTTTGTCCTGACCAATTTGTGAAATACTGAGCTATATCACATAAACAATACCCATCCTAAATTGTACACCTATATATTTCCTATTGTAATTTCTAAAGTATAAGTTTTGATCTTTATTGTCAACTGAAGTGTCAATGAATCCTTGGTTTTATTAAAGATGAAAAATTTCTAAAAAGTTTGGTTGAGTGATGCACCAAACAACCAAAATTTCAAGGAAAAAAAGATATTCAATGACAATTGAATTAACATATCAATTGGTGGTGAAGGGGTTGGCTTTTCGTGTGGTTTTTGTTCTAGTAATGGTTGTTTCTGGGCTTTCTTCAATATTTCTAATATTGGAGGAGACTTTTAGAGTAGGAGAAGATGATGTGTTGGGAGAATAATTATTAGGAGTAAGAATTTTTTTTAAAAATTATTAGGAGAAAGAAGAAATTTAGGGTGTTGATATAATGTGGAAAGGAAAGTGGAAGAGAAAGCATCCATTGTGTTTCTTCCTGAGAAAAGAAGAAATAAAGATTATTTGATACTAGAGAGTGAAGGAATAAAATAAGTGCTAGCCAATTTATGGAATATTGACTTAAAGTAGTAAGGCAAAGGAATATGCACAGTTCAATTAATAGTTCAGTGGTACTTAACCAAAGATGAAAAATAATTTGATAACTGGCTTAGTTCAGTGCTAATTTTTATTTGATTCCATGTTTACTAAATTTATAAATTGATCAAACTGGCTTATAAAGACTTATCAGACTTTTTTGATTTAGCTACTTATTTAGATAAATAGCAAAAGTGCTTACAAGCATGGGTGACTTAATTATAAGGTAACTAAAGCAATGACTTGAAAATCTCAAAATTTTTTAGGCCCCATTTTTTCCCTATGTAACCTGCCAATATTTGTTGTATCTGTTGCCTAGTTGTTGAACTCACCCCATTTATCTTGGTCAATGGGGTGACCCTATTCAAGAATGACATGTACAAATTAAGAAATGGTCAAAAAAATTGAAAAAAAACAATGATTTGTTATTTTTAATTAATAATTATCGTCAATCAATAATAAAATACTAATTAGGTTTTAATTACAACAACCAATAACATGTCCTGTCCAGTGGGATCTAAGATGGTGTTTTAATTTATTCAAAGGCCAAAGAATCACCAACATACTGTTCATGTTACTTTAACAAATCGTAATTCGTAAAGTTGATTATCATAATAATAGATGTCTACAGCTTGCTAAGATCATTTTCCCTCACGAAAAGCCCGTGAAAACCAGAAGGCACACGATGAGGCAATTTGACAACAGCCACAATGTCAAGATTAGGAGATTTTGCATCCATGACCAAAAAATTTGATTCCCCTGTCTTCTCATTGTGCACATATGACACTACGTAGCCATCGTCTTCGTCAGCTGTTGGATCGTCAGGATTTTTAGCCACGAAAAATGGCTCACCGCCGAAGCAGCCATCTCCAAATAACCGGCATGCCACTATGCAATCGCGACGATCAACTTCTGCTATGGATACGTCCAATTTTGCGATCCCTGTTACCTTAGGCGGAGGATGCCCAATGGCTGCATATATATACCTACAGTAGTCGAAAAAACGGAAAAAAATTATATATATTTTTCTTCACGTGATTTAATTATGTAAAAGTTTGATTATTTTGGGGAAGGACACAAATAGCACTTCGATCAAACAAATGCCACCGAAAATGGCCACTATTCAACGTGTAACTTTATTGTACCGATCATAACAATTTCATCGACCCAATGGATTCACAATCTCAGAGAAAATGGTGGCATTCTTCAATGTCTATGGAGTCTACAAATTCTTCAATGGAGATAGCTATGCTGGGGAATGGTGTAATGGGCAGAGTCATGGAATTGGGGTACAGAGTTGCTCCCATGGTAGCTGTTACATTGGTGAATTTAAATGTGGTGTTTAAAAATAATGGTATCTTTCAGATTGTTTCAATGGAGGAAAGAAGTCAAGAAGATTGGAGAGATGAGTTTTAAGATTTAATTTGAATGAGTTCAGCGGGTCGTGTTCTGGTTAAAAGAAGGAATTGGGTAATTTTAATTGATTTGAAAAAATTAGTTAAATTGAAGGACATATAACTGCAGGGGTATATTTAACCCTATAGTATAACTAAACGTACTTGTTCTTCTTGCCGACATAAGCAGGATTGATGACTCCAAAATCAAGATTCCTGGTAGAAACAGGATGTCTGCTGACCATCCCTGTCTTTAAATCTATCTTCACTTTCTCAACACATGCATGTATCATATCCATCCTCTCTAGTGTATGCTCCACTGATAGTATATTCGGAGCCACCAATACTATCGTATCGCCATCGTCCTCGTCCCACGCGTTCATTGTGTGTAGAATATTAAACCCTGGCACATCGAACCACCTCATTTCTGACTCGTCCTTGGCGTAACGTGGAATCACGCCAAGTCGGGGGATTTTCCCCAAGTCGGTACTCACCGGTGAACCACCGGTGAATATTAACTTAAATGGGTTCACTCCTATTTGTATTTCCGGAAATATGGCGTACTTTTTTGTGATTGCAAAGTCATGAAGAAATGACGGGCTGGTCATGGTGAATATTGGCACGTCTTGGGTTTTCGTACCATTTGGTTCGATGCGAAAGTAACTTAAATACGGAGGCATTGGACCGTAACGAAAAGCAAAAACTTCATTAGTTTCCGGGTCGATTTTGGGATGTGCTGTCATGCTCCCTAAAAGCTTTCCGTCAAAATCGTGACGGCCAAGGGTAATGATATCACCATCTGGGGCTATTTTTACTGCATATGGTAAATCAGATTCACCGAGGGCAAAAAGTTTGCCCCCGAATAAAACCAAGCTTGTGTTTGCAAGGCCTATGCCGTTTGCAGGATTGAACTGTCCTGCAATCGCTCGGGCCATGGTGACAGCTGAGGCAGTGAGACCATTGAAACCGGAGAACACGTTAGGGACAACAGGAGAACCAACTTCACGTTCGATGCTGTACTTGTAAGTTTTAACATATCGACTGCAGAGTGTAGCTTTGCCTTGGGAAATTCTAATTGAGTGAAGCATTCCATCTCCTTCAAAAATATGGTAAGGTCCACGTGGAAGATATTGAGGGTTAGGGCCATTTCGGATGTACGCTCCGTCTAAGCAAGACGGAAGGGAGCCTTTCACTACTTGGCATTCAGTAGGAGGAAGCTCCTCCACTGGAGCGAAATTGTTAGAGAGAACATACCTTGCATCAACAGAAGATCTCAACGGAGGATCAATGAAAGTATTCACGAAATTGCCCAATGCATTCAAGATAACGGAGCGAAATGATGGTTCTAGAGGTTTTCTTGAGGGTATTGGTTTTATAGGCAATTCTCTCTTTGGAGTTGATTTTGGTGATGAAGGGGTTGGATTATTTTCTTGTGATTTTGTTCTAGTAGTTGTTTGTGGCCTTTTTTCACTTCTAATGGAGGAGACTTTTAGAGTAGGAGAATAAGAAGATGTGTTTGGAGAAAGAAGAGATTTAGGGTGTTGTGATAATGTAGAAAGGAAAGTTGAAGATAAAGCATCCATTGTGTTCCTTCTTGAAGAAAAGAAACAAAATATATGATACGAAAGAGTAAAGGAAAAAAAGAACAAGTACAACTTGCATGCATTGATCTAATTATGAGGTCCCATGGCCAATTTATGGAGTAGGGGAGTGAGGAGTAAAACAAAGAAAGGGGCTGTGATAATATCTCAGATAATGGTCACTTAATTTAGAGTGACTTTATAGGTGAAATACTAATAGTTGAGTGATTTTTGTGTTATACAATAAAGTCGAGTGACTCTCTAAGTGAACTATTCTAAGTTGAGTGACTTTCTAGGTGAACTATCCTATATTGAATGACCATATGAGATTTTATCTCGTTTTTTTCCACATAACACAAAAAAAAACACTCTCTTAAACTTCCTATATATATATATATATATATATATAAATGAATCTAGTAATGTACATTAGAAATAAAAGAGGAAAAACTATGACCACGTTAAAATTTAGAACTGTAGGAAATGAGCGACCACATAAGTAATTTTTAGTCTTTTCCATGTCAAAAAAAAAGAAGAGGAATTAAATCTCTTGGCCTTTATAAATGAGTAGGAAAAAAATAGCTTTTCCAGATCTTTTATAGGTAATAAATGAAAATCTTTTATAAAAAGACCATAAAATTAATTTTTTTAATATATATAATAGCCTACAAAATCAATTCTCTCAAATAAAAACTCTGATAAATTTTCTTTATCTTTTGAATATTTAGGTGATATAAAATTTACCATTTAAAATATTCAATCTTTATTAGCATAAGCAAACATGTTAACGAAATGGTATCTGCTCATTGATCAATGTTATTTTCTTTTATTAGATAGTAATTAGGTGATACGAAATTTACCATTGAAAATGTTCAACCCTTATTAGCATAAGCAGATATGTTAACGAACTGGTGTCTGTTGATTGATTAATGTTATTTCCTCTTATTAGATAGTAATTAGGTGATACGAAATTTACCATTGAAAATGTTCAATCCTTATTAGCATAAGCAGACATGTTAACGAACTGGTGTCTGCTCATTGATCAATGTTATTTCCTCTTATTAGATAGTAATTAGGTGATACAAAATTTACCATTAAAATGTTCAACTCTTATTAGCATAAGCAGACATGTTAACAAATTGATGTCTGCTCATTGATTAATGTTATTTCCTCTTATTAGATAGTAATTAGGTGATACAAAATTTACCATTGAAAATATTCAACCTTTATTAACATAAGCAAACATATTAACAAACTGGTATCTGCTCATTGTTCAATGCATTCCCTCTTATTAGATAGTAATAACACCGAAGAAGAACATCATATATTAGATTATTAGGTTGTCTTTTTCTATTCTTTATCTTTTATGTTTTCTCCACCTTTTTCATCTGTCCTTCGACATCTGTTGACCTGTTGATTGGTACATGTCATAATACTCTCTCTCTTTTTTTCTTTTCTTTTTTGTTTAAAGGATTGACCGAAATTATTTTTTAGTCTTATAAAAAATGTATTAGTAATTCATTTTCAATAGCACAGAAACTTATGTGATTCTTGACTTTTATACTACCTTATTTAATAACAAATACTAAAAATAAAATAGGACTTAGCTACGAACTTCGTCATTAGATTGCTCGTAGCTAAGAATTTTTTTTATAATTCATCGCTAATCCATTACTAAATTGAATTAGGGATGACCAATTTTGCCGTTTACCTTTTTGTCCATAAGTCATGCTTATTTGTAGTAAAATAACTTATTATATAAAGACTATTGAGATTTTTTATTTGTTCTAATAAATATAACAAAAATAAATATATGATAGTTCATTTAAAATATATAATATATATGATAGTTTAATATAAATCGTCGTATCGTGACTTATTTTTAAGGTCAAGATTAGATGATAAAATTGTGCAATTTGAGCTAATTCCATCCTAAAAGTGTGAAATTTAATCTGCATATTTCATGCCACTTCAATCTTCTCTTCTTGATCAAATACTCTGCATATTTTTTCCACTGCTCCATATAGCCATGCTTTTTCTCTGCACTTTATTCATAATTCCAAATTTAAGCTTAAAACTAAGTTAACATGCACTTCAAGAAAGAAAAAGTGTGGAAAGCGAATGAGTACCTAGCTTGAGATTTGTGTTTAGCCGTTTACTTTTTTAACGCATTTCTTTATATGAGGTAGCGTTTCATTATTCTGGTAAGAAGTTGGCAAGAGTAAGTGTACTATTCAGAAAAAAAAGAATGCAGATTTGGAAAAACATAAACTTGCAAATAACGTCGACGGTAAACTCTATCAAATAAGATTCTATTTAAAATTTGTGGAACTACAATAACTATCACCATACTTCAAACTAAAATACTCGCACTCTAATGACCAAAAAACTCTTTTGAAGGCCATTTATATTTGAATAATCACAACTTATTCAACTAACCAATTAAAACTCAATTCACATATGCCCTTTCTACGAAGAATTACAAATTCAACTTTGAAATTTAGCTAAAAGGGTATGAAAGAATAGAAACTTGTTGATGCATTCGAGCAAACCAACCGAGGATATGCGACCAATTTGCTTTGCCTTGTGTTGTAAAAAGAGACCCTAAAAACTAAAAAAGAGTTTAAAACTTCACGAAATTAATATAGCAATATGATTGATGCACTTTTCTTTAAAATTAAACTGAAAACAAAGTAAATTTATTTTTAATAAGTTGGTCAATTGAATTAGCACATACACAAATACAAAAAAAATAAAATTATATTCACACTTGAAAGTAATTTTAATACCGCAAAGATATTAGTACCTTTTTTGTAACTTCAAACTAATTATTTTTTTGTTTGCATCCACCACACTTTCAAACTAATATTTTAAAAGAGTTTCTGATGAAAATTTGAATGGTGACTTCTTCTATAAAGTGTTCACCTCCTCCTAAATGAATTTAGTTTTAAAATTTTCATTTCAAGAAAATTAGATTATCATTTAAGTCTACAGGTCTTAATTTTAATTCTAATTTTTTTCATGTTGGCCTAATTCCATTAAATTCTAGTCTCATTCAATCGGGATCAGATTCCTTTTTAATGTTTTCTTTCGTTTATCAAATTAATGAAATTATTAAAAATTTCAATTAGATGTCAAAAGAAAAGTCTATAAATCCTACACTACTATTAAGAAGGGTGGTAGAATGAATGAAATCTCTCAATCTTTAAAAATCTTTAAAGAAGTTAAACCTTCATACCTCCGACTTTCTCGTTATACGCCCTGCGCAATGATTATTCAGCCAAAAGTAGTTTATAAGTTAAAGATAAAACATGAATGAGATCGTGAGACAACCTACCTTTTCAGTGTTAGCGAAGGTGCAGGTCGATGTCTAAGCAAAGCCCAAGCCACTGTAGCAGATTTTTGCCTACACGCACATCTAATATCAGTAAATAATGATGATAATAATAATCAAATTAAAGGATAACCTAACAAATATTTACCGAAAAGTCATACATGTATGAGATCCTGATGCTACAGAAACAAAAACTACAAAATTATTTAAAATCAATAAGATTTTACCGAGACAAAAATTGGAATCCTTTAGTATTCTACCATGTAAAAATGACGAATTTTACAATTCGATTTCAACAAAGAGAGAGTTAACTTATAGTAATCTTTTCTTATTAAACTAACTAATTATTCATCACAATTTTTCATACATACTAATTCGTGCTTATTACATACATACTCTAGAATTCTAATGTGTACTAACTTGTTTCTACAAGGAAATAAAATCCCCTATTTAATGATTGAAAAGGACAACCCTTCATTTAAATAAGGGAAGAATTTACAAGTTAAACTTTTGATCGACTTTAAAGTTCTAAAATTACCAATATTAATTCTAAATATTATAAAAATAATAATATAATAATATAAGAAAATAAATGAAAAAATAATTTTGTCTATTGTGAAGTCTTTTAATGAAGGATAAAAATTTCAAATCACATTATAAGGTCTTTCACACTTTTAATATAACTAGATTAGTGTACGTGCGTTGCACGTTTGTATCACATTAAATAATAAATATATAAAATTGTTAAAAATAATACTTAATGTTAAAATAAATATAATATTTATTATATAACTACTATACAAATATGATGGATTTTAAACTCTAAATAATGTCATCTTATACAACATTATTATAATAGTGATATCATAATTTTAACCAAAATAAAAAAATATTGATCAATTTTATTAACTGCAATGCATATCCAACAAACAAAAAATAATAAATCATACGTTTAGTTAAAACGGTAGAAGTTATTGTTGGGTTCTATGAAAAAGAAATGAAAGGGAAATGGAGGGTGAATGGGTGTAACTTTTCAGTTGAAGAGTTGCACCTTTCTAAGCCATTGTGACTTTTCCGAACCAATGCATCTCTTTCGTAGAGTTGCATCCTTTCTGAACCATTGCTTCTCTTTGTGAAGCAACACTTTGTTGGCTATAAATACCTATTGATCCCTCAAATTTTCCTTACGAATTTTCTGATCTTCTACTCTTTTTCTTTTTGCACTTCATAAAATTCTTGTGTGGTTTACTGTTGTCGAGTGAGTTCGCTGTCACCGGCGTTTGAGGTACCGCTACTCCGGTGAATAAATCGTTCTATCCAGGGAGGATATATTCCAACACCTCGAGTACATAGAGGGGAATAATTTTCTTAAGAACGCACTGTAAATACAGTGGGCTCGATTTAATTCTTCATCTTTTCCTGAATTTTTCTGCAAAGTATTTTTGCTTACTGTTTTGTTGTTTAGCATACTGATTTGCTATTTTGCTTTCTGTTTTATTATTTGAATACAGAGTGAATAACAATCTTAAGAATCTGTGTTCTACTATGTTGGAAATAAAACGAGAAAGAAAATGGGTGTAAGGAGAACATCCAACTAACATCCCAATTTACCTAAAGCTAGTCCATAATCTAGTTAGTTCTATAATCATAAAGGATATAAGGTACAGGTGTAGCAATGGCTTCTCCGAGCCTTTTAATCTCAACTCTCTTTTGACTAATTATTGACGCTGACTTTATTAATTGACATGGTTTTCTGATGGTGTGTTGGACATCATTTGCAAGGCACCATTTCATATTTAATACTCTCTTTGTTCCATTTTATGTGATATACTTTTCCTTTTTGTTTCATTTTATGTGATACACTTTTCCTTTTGAGATAGATTAAAAAGGATTGTGTTTTCACACATGGATAAGAATATCTTTGTGAGATAGATTAAAAAGGATTGTGTTTTCACACATGGATAAGAATATCTTTGTTACTAATAAAACTTTTTGTGGCACAAATGCAGGGAGAAAACACTGTAGCTACAGAAGATGTATTTTTTTTTATTTTTTTTTCTTAAGGAAATTATAGGCAATAAAGCCAGGTATACGAATATACGCATTTCCGTTTTCTTGCACTTCATAATTTCCTTAAGATTGTTATCCAATCTGTATTCGAACAATAAAACGGAAAGCAAAGTAGCAAAACAGTATGCTAAACAACAAAACAGTAAGCAAAAATAATTTGCAGAAAACTTCAGGAAAAAAGATGAAGAATTAAATCGAGCCCACTGTATTCACAGTGTGTCCTTAAGGAAATTATTCCCCTCTATGTACCCGAGGTGTTGGAATATATCCTCCCAGGATAGAATGATTTACTCACCAGAGTAGCGGTACCTCAAACGCCGGTGACAGCGAACTCACTTGTCAGTAGTAAACCACACTAGAATTTTATGAAGTGCAAGAAAAAGAAGAGTAGAAGATCAGAAAATTCGTAAGGAAAATCTGAAGGATCAAAGGGTATTTATAGCCAACAATGTGTTGCTTCACAAAGAGAAGCAATAGTTCAGAAAGGATGCAACTCTACGAAAGAGATGCACTGGTTCGGAAAGGTCACAATGGTTTAGAAAGGTGCAACTCTTCAACTAAAAAGATACCTTAAGCTTTATCAATGCAACTAAACGTTAAGCTTTATCCTTATTTCTGAACATTGTCTTTATCACGAGAATGGGTTGAGTTATTTGACAATGTTGAACCGTCAGTTATAACTTTGTTTGATCTCCTTGAACCTAGCTCTTGGGATCTCCAGTCTGCTAGGTAGAGTTACCGCCATGATGACTTGTCCTAGGCCTTAACCCCATTCCCTTTGATGATCTATCAACTGCCTCTCTAGTTAGGCCTTTTGTAAGTGGATCCGACACATTATCTCTTGACTTTACATAGTCAATTGTGATAATTCCACGAGAGAGTAGTTGTCTAACGGTATTATGTCTACGTCGTATGTGATGAGATTTACCGCTATACATAGTGCTTCATGCCCTACCTATTACCGCTTGACTATCACAATATATGCATATAGGTGCCAAAGGTTTGGGCCAGAATAAAATATCTTTCAAGAAATTCCGGAGCCATTCAGCTTCTTCACCAGCCTTATCTAAAGCTATAAATTTCAGATTTCATTGTAGAGCGAGCAATACACGTTTGTTTGGATGATTTTCAAGACACTGCTTCTCTACCAAGAGTAAATACATACCCACTTATGGATTTAACTTCAGATGATCCGGTGATCCAATTAGCATCACTATGTCCCTCAATTACTGCGGGATATTTGTTATAGTGCAAGGCATAATTTTGAGTATGTTTTAAATACCTCAAAACTCATTTCATTATCATCCAATGAGTTTGATTGGGATTACTTGTGAACCGACTCAGCTTACTAATAGCACATGCTATATCTGGTCGTGTACAATTCATAATATACATTAAACTTCCCAACACTCGAGCATAATCCAATTGTGAATCACTTTCATCTTCATTCTTTTGAAGTGCAAAGCTTACATCAATTGGTGTCCTTGCAATATTGAAATTCAAATACTTGAATTTCTCAAGTACTCTTTTAATATAATGAGACTGTGACAATGCTAGACCCTGTGGAGTTTTGTGAATTCTAATTCCTAAGATTAAATCAGCAACTCCTAAGTCCTTCATATCAAATTTGCTAGCCAGCATACGCTTAGTAGCATTTATGTCAGAAATATCTCTACTCATGATCAACATGTCATCAACATATAAGCAAACAATGACTTGATGATTTAGAGTGTTTTTAATGTAAACACATTTGTCACACTCATTGATCTTAAATTCATTTGTCAATATTATTTGATCAAATTTTGCATGCCATTATTTGGGTGCTTGTTTTAGTCCATAAAGTGACTTAACAAGTTTGCACACTTTTCTTTCTTTACCCGAAACTATAAAGCCCTCAGGTTATTCCATGTAAATTTCTTCCTCCAATTCTCCATTTAAGAAAGCTGTCTTCACATCCATTTGATGGATTTTAAGACCATATACTGCTGCCAATGCTATTAACACCCAAATAGATGTTATTCTTATTACCGGCGAGTATGTGTCAAAATAATCAAGGCCTTCTTTTTGCCTATAACTTTTAACAAGAAGTCTTGCCTTATATTTGTCAATAGTTTCATCAGCTTTCATTTTCCTTTTAAAGATCCATTTTGAACCTAAGGGTTTATTTCCAGGAGGAAGATCAACCAACTCCAAAGTATGATTGTGCAAGATTGATTCAATCTCACTATTGACTGCCGCTTTCCAAAATGATGAGTCTGCAGAAGACATGGCTTTCTTAAATGTTTGAGGCTCATTTTCAAGCAGATATGCTACAAAATCCGATCCAAAACAAGTAGATGTCCTTTGACATTTACTACGTCTTGAATTTTCTTTATTTGGTGTGTTTTCTTTTGGTTTTTTCCGAGGTCGTTTAAATTCTTCACTAGACAACTCACATTTAATTTTATACGGATAAATATTTTCAAAAAATTTAGCATTGTCTGATTCAATTACCGTATTAACATGAATATCGGGATGTTTGGATTTATGAACTAAAAATCGACATGCTTTGTTGTTGGTAGCATATCCAATAAATACACAGTCCACAGTTTTTGATCCTATTTTGACCTTTTTGGGTTTAGGAACTTGAACTTGGCTAAACACCCCCACACTTTGAAATATTTCAAGTTGGATTTTCTTCCTTTCCATTTTTCATATGGAATAGATTGTTGTTTTACTGTGGGGTACTCTATTGAGAATTCTATTAGCTGTAAGGATAGCTTCCCCGCATAAGTTTTGCAGTAAACCAGAACTTATTAGCAAGACATTCATCATTTCTTTCAATGTTCAATTTTTTCTTTCCGCAATTTCATTAGATTGTGGTGTGTAAGGGGTAGTAGTTTGATGGACAATTCCATTTTCTAAACAAATCTCTACAAAAGGAGATTCATACTCTCCACCCCTATCATTTCTTATCATTTTTATCTTTTTATCCAACTGATTTTTAACTTCAGTTTTGTATTGCTTAAATGCTTCAATTGCTTTATCCTTACTGTTAAGCAAATAAACATAGCAATATCGAGTGCAATCATCAATAAAAGTTATGAAATACTTTTTTCCACCGCGAGATAGTGTTGACTTCATATCATAAATATCAGTGTGAATTAAGTTTAAAGGATAGGAATTCCTTTCAACAGATTTATAAGGATGTTTAACAAACTTAGATTCAACACATACTTGACATTGTAATTTATTGCACTCGAATTTAGGCAATACTTCCAAGTTAATTAATTTTCGCAAGGTTTTATAATTGACATGTCCTAAACGATCATGCCATAAATTATTTGACTCTAATAAGTAAGACGAAGCTGGATTCTTATCCATACTATCAACAACCATTACATTGAGTTTGAAAAGGCTCTCATTGAGGTAACTCTTTCCTACATACATCTCATTCTTACTTATTACAACTTTCTCAGAAACAAACACACACTTAAAACTATTCTTCACAAGAAGTCCGGTTGAAACTAGGTTCTTCCTAATAGTAGGAACATGGAGAACGTTGTTAAGAGTCTACACTTTGCCGGAAGTCATCTTGAGAAATATTTTTTCACTTCCTTCAATCTTGGCTGTTGTAGTATTTCCCATAAAGAGTTCTTCTTTAGGTCCAGCGGGAGTATAAGTAGCAAATGCATATTCAGTCTTATATTTCTTTTCAAGTGTCGTCCATAGTTTTTTTGAAGTCTTTGCAGAACTGTAGACAATGTACAAATCATCCTCTAAGGATGTATCCCTTGCACAAGAAGTCTGAATGTGTCCAAGCCTCTACTATCATGAAGCGCTGGTTTTCAGGTGTTCCTTCTTCAGGAACTGGAGGATCTTCACTAATGAATCTTTGCATTCCAAGTGTGGTCATCCAAAAGAACATCCTTTGTTGCCAGCCTTTGAAGTTGATACCAGAAAATTTTCCTGGTTTCTCGGCCGGTGTCATTGCATGATTAGCATTTGAACGACTTGTCGATGCAATAGTTGTCGCCGCAACAGTTGTTGTTCTATTATTGACATTATTTTCATTAATCATCAGTCTATTATATATCCTATTATTTTTTTTAAGTATGATTTGCACTATTGACATAATAATATTAATGTACTCTATTTCTGGAGATTAAAACCTTTGGTTTTCTACTCTGTTTGAATCTTCGTTCTGATTTGAAGAATATAAAAACTTCGTCAGAACTTAGAGTTCATTTGGTTAGCGATTCGAAGAATATAAAAACTTCATTGTTAACTAAAAATAATTTTGAATAAAGATCGATTTGAAAAATATAAAAACTTCACTGATTCACTGAACACTTTGTTTGAACGGTTATTCTGATTTGAAGAATATAAAAACTTCGTCAGAATATTAAAGTTCAATAGGTTAGCGATTTGAAGAATATAAAAACTTCGCCGTTAACTTCTGAAATAGTTGTAGCATATATGCTTGAAAATGAGCCTCAAACATTTAAGGAAGTCATGTCTTCTGCAGACTCATCATTTTGGAAAAAGACAGTCAATAGTGAGATTGAATCAATCTTAAACAACCATACTTGGGAGTTGGTTGATCTTTCTCCTGGAAATAAATCCTTAGGTTTAAAATGGATCTTGAAAAGGAAAATAAAAGCTGATGGAACTATTGACAAATATAAGGCAAGACTTGTTGTTAAAGGTTATAGGCAAAAAGAAGGTCTTGATTATTTTGACACATACTCGCCGGTAACAAGAATAACATCTATTTGGGTGTTAATAGCATTGGCAGCAGTATATGATCTTAAAATTCATCAAATGAATATGAAGACAGCTTTCTTGAATGGAGAATTGGAAGAAGAAATTTACATGGAACAACCTGAGTCTTTGTAGTTCCTGGTAAAGAAAGAAAAGTGTGCAAACTTGTTAAGTCACTTTATGGACTAAAACCAGCACCTAAACAATGGCATACAAAATTTGACCAAACAATATTGGCCAATGAATTTAAGATCAATGAGTGTGATAAATGTGTTTACATTAAAAAACTACTCTGAATCATCAAGTCATTGTTTGCTTATATGTTGATGACATAATGATCATGAGTAGCGACATTTCTGACATAAATGCTACTAAGCGTATGTTGGCTAGCAAATTTGATATGAAGGACTTAGGAGTTGCCGATTTGATCTTAGAGATTAGAATTCACAGAACTCCACAGGGTCTAGCATTGTCACAGTCTCATTATATTGAAAGAGTACTTGAGAAATTCAAATATTTGAATGTCAATATTGCAAGGACACCAATTGATGTAAGCTTTGCACTTCAAAAGAATGAAGTTGAAAGTGATTTACAATTGGAGTATGCTCGAGTGTTGGGAAGTTTAATATATATTATGAATTGTATGCGACCAGATATAGCATGTGCTATTAGTAAGCTGAGTCGGTTCACAAGTAATCCCAATCAAACTCATTGAATGGCAATGGAATGAGTTTTGGGGTATTTAAGACATACTCAAAATTATGCCTTGCACTATAACAAATATCTCGCAGTAATTGAGGGATATATTGATGCTAATTAGATCACCGGATCATCTGAAGTTAAATCCACAAGTGGATATGTATTTACCTTTGGTGGAGGAGCAGTGTCTTGAAAATTATCCAAACAAACGTGTATTGCTCGCTCTACAATAAAATCTGAATTTATAGCTTTAGATAAGGCTGGTGAAGAAGTTGAATGGCTCCGGAATTTCTTGGAAGATATTTCATTCTGGCCCAAACCTTTGGCACCTATATGCATACATTGTGATAGTCAAGCGGCAATAGGTAGGGAAGGGAGCACTATATATAACGGTAAATCTCGTCACATTCGACGCAGACATAATACCATTAGACAACTACTCTCTAGTGGAATTATCACAATTGACTATGTAAAGTCAAGAGATAATGTGTCGGATCCACTTACAAAAGGCCTAACTAGAGAGGCAGTTGATAGATCATCAAAGGGAATGGGGTTAAGGCCTAGGACAAGTCATCATGGCAGTAACTCTACCTAGCAGATTGGAGATCCCAAGAGCTAGGTTCAAAGAGATCAAACAAAGTTATAACTGATGCTTCAACATTGTCAAATAACTCAACCCATTCTCGTGATGAAGATAATATTCGGAAACAAGGATAAAGCTTAACGTTTAAAGCTTTTTAATGGTTTTCTAAGTTTGGCAAAGATATGACCAAACAGTTTATCTATAGGATTAAACGTTTAGAAATCACCTATGTGAGTGTGAAGTGTAAGCCGCTTCAAGGAGAATGATAGTAAAGGCCAATTCTCTATGCACTCGTGAAACCAGGCGGTGTTCATGGTTGAAACGAACACAACCGTGAGAACCATAGACGGTTAAGGGTTAGTTATGTGACTTGTATTGTCTAGGTGTACAACAAAATGCGACGGTTCAAAGATATTGCATCTACCGATTGATCGAGTGCATGCGATATATGTTCACTATGGAAAGTTCAAAGGGAAACCTACTTATCCAGATGCAATTAATTCTTTTTTGTAAATCACACACTTGTCCATGCATTCCTTTAGCTTATGGCCATTCCCCTTTCATGTGGGGGATTGTTGGGTTCTATAAAAAAAAATGAAAGGGAAATGGAGGGTGAATGGGTGTAACTTTTCAGTTGAAGAGTTGCACTTTTCTAAACCATTGTGACCTTTCCGAACCAATGCATCTCTTTCATAGAGTTGCATCCTTTCTGAACCATTGTTTTTCTTTGTGAAGCTACACTTTGTTGGCTATAAATACCTATTGATCCCTCAGATTTTCCTTACGAATTTTCTGATCTTCTACTCTTTTTCTTCTTGCACTTCATAAAATTCTTGTGTGGTTTACTGTTGTCGAGTGAGTTCGTTGTCACCGGCGTTTGAGGTACCGCTACTCCGGTGAATAAATCGTTATATCCTGGGAGGATATATTCCAACACCTCGGGTACATAAAGGGAAATTATTTCCTTAAGGACACACTGTGAATACAGTGGGCTCGATTTAATTCTTCATTTTTTCCTGAATTTTTCTGCAAATTATTTGTGCTTACTGTTTTGTTGTTTAGCATACTGGTTTGCTATTTTGCTTTCTGTTTTATTGTTTGAATACAGAGTGGATAACAGTTATACCTCAATAATTTTCAGTCTCCTGCATAGAAAAATATAGAGATCATCAAATACTACAAATATAATTCTCCTTCATCAAATACCCGTGTAAATCGTTAAATCTGTCATTAACTTGCATTATTAATCTTCAAAGGAATCTTGATAGCAACCAAATAAGCCCTGAAAGAAAAAAAAATACGAAATTGATACAACAAAAAACATTGAAAGAAATTTAAACAGACCATGTCCAAATCATCTCAATTTCCAATTTTTCGGTGATGATAATTGCATCTCCATCAAAGTGTGAAGGACCTTATAATGTGATTTGAACTTTTTGTCCTTCATTAAAATACTTCGCAATAGATAAAATTGTCTTTTCATTTTGTTTTCTTATATTTGGTAATTTTAAAACAACTAAAACTAAACTTATTAAGAAAATAAAAGAAAAGAATAAAAGTAACCTGGGAAGGGGAGAAAAATAACGTGTAAAAAAAAGCTTAAAAAATTATTATTATTTAAAATAAAATTTTAATAGGACTGTTATTCGAATACAAGTTCTACTAATTATTACAGAAAAATATTTAAAACTTCTAAATCAATTAAAATTTTACCTTTTATAAAAAAAAATCTACAATTCCATTTAAATAATATTGTGATCAAACTTTACCAAAAATATAGGGCCTTTCTTCTACCTTTTTTTTTTGTTTTGATTTTGATTCAAATCGTTTTCTTGCATTCATGTTTTGTTTGCATTCATGATCATCATTTTTTCTCCTTTTCTTTATTACTTTAGTTAATAAATTTAAAGATAATATATGAATTATTCATAGTCAACAATTACAATGGATTCTTCTCTTTTGATAATTTCTTGTGTTCCTTTTTCAGTTGTAAATTTTTGATCAAAAAATTGAGCAAACAAGTATGTTGCCGTTGATTGAAGTAGCCGAAAAAAATCAAAGGTATAACTCTTTTCTTTTTCAACTAATATAAGATACCCTTATTAGTATTTTTTTTTTTAAAAACCTATAAATACACACAATATATGCCTCTTTAAGAGACTCGTGTTCTAAAGTTTCTCTTGTCAGTTTCTTACCAGAATAACGAAACGCTACCTCACATGAAGGGATGCGTTAAAAAAGTAAACGACTAAACACAAACTTCAAGCTAGGTACTCATCTGTTTTCTACATTTTGATGTCTTCTTTATTTTAACCGAGTAGTTGTATTTTAATAACAATTACCATAAATTGAGACATTGAGTTATAGAGCATTTATACTTTTTTTTGCCTTATTTAGGAGATCTCCGGACCCAAAAAAATGAAGGAATCATAGTATAAGATTTATGTGAACACAATTTTAGGATTTAATAATAATAAATTTAGTTAGTTTCAAATTTCTAAATATTAGGAGAATAATAAAATATTTATTTTAGATAAATAAAAAAATAAGTGAAAAGACAATTTTGTCTAAAGGAAAGACTTTTAATGAAGGACAAAAAGTTCAAATCACATTATAAGATCCTTCACACTTTTAATATAGTATAGATAGATATAGATAGATAGATAGACTAGTCTTAACATACGCGCCTCGCGCATGTCCTCATATTAATAGGAATAGATTCTTAAAAATAATATAAGTAATATTTAAACGATGTGTTCAAGTGTTTGATCAAATTCAGTTATCAGTAATGTTTAGCTAATTCGCGCTAAAAAGCTTTTAGCTAATTGAAATTTCTTATAATCCATCGCTAATCCGTAACTAAATGGAATTAGCATGGGATATTTGTTGTTTAGCTATGAAATTTTGTCCATCGCTAATTCCCTATTTTCTAGTAGTGAAAATAAAGTTAAGAAAAACATGCCTTCAAACCCGCTCGTAATTGGCACGAAGTTTCATTCACATGCTCCACATAAATCTTCTTTCACCTGCACAAGAATATTGAAGAATCAATCAATAATGACATATAGGTTCGCTAAGAGAGATTTGTAGATGTTACAATAATTTCTAGAACAAAATATATGATTATTTGTTAAGAATACATGAATTGTTATTACTAACTTCTAAAATTAAAAAAAATTAAAAAAAGTTTACCTCAAATCACCAACAACTTTACCTTCGTTTCTTTTAATACTCTGTTCAATCATATAAAACCTATAAAATAGAAATAAATGACATTAGATGCACTATTTTCTCAATTAAATATAATAAAATTTTAAAATTAAAGAAGGAATAAGTTGATATTTTACCAACTTATCAATCAACTCTATAAATCTCAAGTGATTTAATTGTTGAATATTTCTAAACCTAATAATGTTTCTCCTTTAAAAAATAAGACACAGCCAAAATATAAATGGTATAGAAAGACCTAAAGTGAGTCCTAACTTAAACATAAGTAGTATACTTAATTAGTATTCAGTGAAAGAAACGACAGTTATGGCAATTTTATATATATTTTTTTTAAGTAAACACTTTTTTATATAATTTTAAATATTAGGATAATAATTAAATAATAATTATTTGAGGAAAAAAGTGAAAAGATAATTTTGTCTATTGTGAAGTCTTTTAATGAAGGGTAAAAAGTTCAAATCACATTATAAGGTGCTCACACTTATAATATAGTATATATATATATATATATATATATATATATATATATATATATATATATAGATATATATATATATAGATATAGATATATAGATAAACTAGATATAGAGGAGCCCGTATTAGCACGGGCCCAATATATAAACTGTTTCTGTCCCAAATTTATATAAGTCACTTTTCTTTTTAATCAGTCCCAAAAAAAATGACACATTTCTATATTTAATAATAATTTAACTTTAGTAACAATTCACTCAAATATCTTTATCCTTATTAATTTGGGTAATAAAAGTAAATAACTCATGGAAGGCGGTTATAATGAGGTTATCAAAATAAAGTACGGTTATTTTAAGTTTAAAAGTTATATGGGCTGCTATTTGAGTGAATTTAACCCAACGGACGCAAAGTTACATCTTGCCGCTACATATTATTTTTTTTGGCCCGATGTTTGGTATTTGCATTGAATTCTGACTAAATTCTAATTCGCAAATTACAAAGCTTATTCTAGGGATGACGCTCCCAACAAGATTTTTTTCATTTTCAAGAATTCAAACCCGAGACATCTAGTTAAAGAATTCAAACCCGAGACATCTAGTTAAAGAATTCAAACCCGAGACATCTAGTTAAAGAATTCAAACCCGAGACATCTAGTTAAGGACGGAGGAATCTCATCAATCGATTGATCATAGTTACACCAATTTGACACTATTTTCTCTTTTCTCGTATTATTTCCTTTCTTTCTAGTTTCTTCCCTGTCAATATTTGTTGATTGGGAAATTGCATACACCATCCAAATAAATTGCTTGTCTTCCTTTCAATTTATTAATGATTGATCTATAACATTGTGAAACTTTTTTTATGAAAAGTTTTTTTTCAAAAAAGCAGGCCAATAGTTTAACAAACAAAAAAAGAAGTTCTCAAAATAAAACTTTATCTCCTATTTTATATTTTGCAACATCACATCTCAATTCTTTTGTTTGTAACGAACACAGAGAAGAAATTATAACCAAATTTAAATCTTTTCGTATAGCAGAGGAATAAATCTGACCATTTTTTCTAAAATAATTAATGGGTAGAATCCATATAGATAGTCGGGTGTGTTCGGCATGAAGGAAAATATTTTCTGAAAAATGTTTTTCAATTTTTTTACGTTCAATTGGTCAAAAAAATTGAAAAATATTTATTTTAGGAAACTAAATTCCTTAAAAATAACAAAAATCTTTCTTAGTAGAAGTTGGTAAAACAAGTTCCACAAGTAACATTCTACGTTGATTGTGTCCTCTCTGTTAGGATTTGCTCTGAATTTTCTACTTTACCTGGATTCTAACATTATTGTGTTTCACTAAAAAAAGGATTTCTTGGTAGAAAACGTTTTTTTTATAGAAAAGGACTCTACCATATTTATCTTTTTCTTGGAGGAGAAGTTTTGAACTTCTATAAATAGAATACCTTTTCTTCTCAAACATAACACAATAGCATACACAATGTAGTCGTTTAGAGAGTTTCGTTTAGGGGGAGATTATTCTCTCAATAAGTCTTATGCTTTTATTATTTTAGTTTTTAATATGTAGGTCACTTGACCAAACCATACTAGTATAGTATATTTTTTAATATGTTTTTCTTTGTCATCTGATTTATCACCTTCAAGGTTTGCAATTATAAGCTTCCGCATGACGCCCTCTCGATTTCGATCTCAACAAGTGGTATCAGAGCCTACGGTTCAACGATCCAATGAGTCCATGGTTCATCGAGGTTGAAGACAGGTTCAAGACGATTTCAGATTAAGTTGCAACCAATTTGAAGATAATGAAGATTTTTGTTCAAATACTACCTGTGGAGAAAAAGTTTCAAGTTTTAACCATATTTTCAACATACCTGCTGCTGCATCTTTAAAAATAAAAACAAAATATTTTTTAAATCATTTTCAACCATAATATTTTAAATCTTATTTTTAACCATGGCAAGCAGCAGTGATGAAGATGATGTGAAGAAGAAGATGAAGATTATTTTTTCAGAAAATTCAGGTCAAGGGAAGATTTGTTAGGATTTACCCTGAATTTTCTACTTTACCTGGATTCTAACATAATTGTGTTTCACTAAAAAAAGGATTTCTTGGTAGAAAATGTTTTCTTTGTAGAAAAGGACTCTACCATATTTATCTTTTTCTTAGAGGAGAAGTTTTGGACTTCTATAAATATAATATATTTTCTTCTCAAACATAACACAATAGCATCCACAATGTAGTCGTTTAGAGAGTTTCGTTTAGGAGGAGATTATTCTCTCAATAAGTCTTGTGTTTTTTTATTTTAGTTTTTAATATGTAGGTCACTTGACCAAACCATACTAATATAGTATGTTTTTAATATGTTTTTCTTTGTCATTTGATTTATCACCTTCAAGGTTTGCAATTATAAGCTTCCGCATGACGCCCTCTCGATTTCGATTCTAACACTCTCCACCTTTCAACACACCTCATCTTCACCCTCACAACTCCCCCCTCCCCTCCCCCCCCCCAATAGCCCCATCCCCACCCCACCACACTCCTACTCTCACCCCCACCTCCCATAGTATTTATCTAGATTATATACAAATGCTTTTAAGATAATATTTTTAATACGTATCAAACAATATAAAAAAAATAAGACGAAACCTATTTATTTTCCTAAAATACATTTTTTAAGAAAATATTTTCCTTCATGCCGAATACACCAAGAAAAAGTTGAATCTGTTTCAACAATATCCCTTTCTGTCTTTTTTTTTAACTCTCAAATGCTTTGGTAACCAAATTAAACACCGAAAAATCAATTATCTTCTAAAAAATATTTTTGGAAAATATTATCATTCATACCAAATGCAGAAAAAATTGTATATATAGATGTCTTATTTTCTGTGAAAAAAAAAACTAATTCAATTTGGTTCCTGTTATTTCATTTTTAGCATGCTTTAGTGTTTCTGGCTTTTAGTGTCCTAATTCTCCCTAGTTTCAGATTATGTAGTTAAATAATCAAACGTTATCTCCTTAATATGACTTGTTAACTACTCTCTTCCTATACTTTTAGGTAATGTTGGAGTTTACTAAGCTAATCTCCATGGCTATTTCTTCAAGGAGATGACTATTTCTTCAAGGATCTACTTAGGGTTTTTTTGCTAAAGAAGAACGAGCAGTTAAAGGGGCTAAAAGGTGAAAAAGTGACAGAGGTTTCATTGTTTTGACAAAAGGTCTTGTTGGGCTATAATTGACATGGACCTCCGACTCAGTATTTGGGTCTATTCGTTTTCAATAGCACAAATGGTTGAGACCCAAGTCTGTAAACGCACATATTATTTGTTTTCTCTTTTTCAAAGTTTGTTATTAGCTTAGCCAATTAGAAATAGTCACATGTACAGATTAGTTACAAATAGATGCCTTTTGATTTGTATAAATATGACACCAAATTGTACAAAATATTCATTCAAAAATACAAGGAAAATTTTTACGTTGTTCTTCATTTATTTTCTCATAGTATCAGAGCAGTAATAGTTCCTTTCTTTTCTCTAAGTTTTTGGCGTCCTTCATCTTCTTTAATTTCTGAAAAATGACTGAAATTGATAATTATGTTCCCATTCAAACCACTGAAAGGAGCGATACAATCCCTGGAACTGATGCAGTCGATTCTTCACATGCCTTCTACATCCACTCTTCTGATTATCCCAGCATGAACCTTGTCTCCACTGCCGTTGATGGTAGGAGCTATGATGGCTGGAGAAGGGATGTTATCATAGCTTTTTCAGAAAAGAACAAGCTATGATTCATTGATGGATCCCTAGTTGTTCCTACTGATGATATGGTACTTCAGAGAGCCTGGACAAGATGTAATAATATGGTCTTCTCTTGGTTGCTCAATTCTCTTTCCAAAGAAATTGTTGAATCTGTTTTGTACTCCAATAGTGCAAAGGTTTTGTGGTCTGACCTGAAACATAGATTTGGTCAGGCAAATGGAGAAAAGTTATTTCAATTACAAAAAGATTTGAATGTTGTAACTCAAGGAAACTCCAGTATCTCTACTTACTTCACAAAAATGAAAAGCTTATGGGATGAATTAAATGCTTTAAACACCTTTTCTGCTTGTTCTTGTGAAGTGGTGCTAAGGAAAAGGGTGTAAAAGTTCATCAAGATGAAAGACTTTTACAGTTTCTTATGGGTCTAAATGACATCTTCGTAAGGGTTAGAAGCAATATTTTGTTATCTTCTCCTCTTTCCACTATTGGACAAGCCTATTCTCTTGTCATTCAAGATGAGAAACAAAGAGAGATCCATGCTACTCCTAACTTTCCAGGAGATTCTGCCTCCTTCTTTGTTAGCAATACAGTAGGAAGAAGGTTCAATGAGTACAAGTCTCAGCAAGAAAATCCTATTAAGAAAAGTACTTTGGTTTGTAATTATTGCAAGAAAGTTGGTCACACCATTGAACAATGCTATAAGATTCATGGGTTTCCTAAGGATTTTAAATTTACAAAGACTAAAGGTTATCAGAAAGGTCCAGTGGCTGGAAATGTTTTCAATACATGAGAATTTCCTCAGCAGATTGTGGAAAATGCTTCAGAGGTGCATTCTCTAAGCCAGGAAAATGTTGCACAACTTTTTACAGCTTCTACAGAAAATGAATTAGAAGAATGAAGTCACTGGTGATGCTACTGCAAATGTGAATTGTGCTGGTATAACTAAGTTTTTTAACTCTTATGCTTGCTTGTTTAAAATTGATAGTTGTTCTTGAATTTTAGATAGTGGATCTTCTGAGCATATGACTTTTGATAGAAGTTTTTTTACTAGTCTCAATCCTTTACCTAAACCTGTTATGGTTACTCTTCCTAATTCTCATAGAGTAAAAGTTACTCATTCAGGATCCGTGCCTCTCTTATCTAATCTTACTCTCAAAAATATGTTTTACATTCCTTCATTCAGATTCAATCTTGTTTCCATTCATAGATTATGTAAACAACTTCAGAAATATGTTCTTTTTACCCTTGACACTTGTGTAATGTTGCAGGGCCCTTCACTGAAGAGCCCTCAGGTGCTTGGTAAGGAACAAGGAGGTCTATACATCTTCAATTCAAGTCAGCCAGCAGTTTCTACAAAGAATCTATTCAATTCCAGCTCACATAGTCTATCTTTCTCTAGTTCTAGTTCAAATGTCTTTAATTCTAGTTCTAGTTTTTTTGATTCCAATATAAATGAAAAGTTATAGCACTATAGATTAGGCCATATGCCAATGAGTAATATAAAGAAAATTCTCCCTGTTTCTACATCTTGTTCAAGTTTATCTTTTCCTTGTATTATTTGTCCTATGACAAGGCAATCTAAGCTTCCCTTTCCTACTAGCACTACTTCTACTAAAACTGTCTTTGAATTAATCCATGTGGATACTTGCGGTCCTTATAAATATGTTACTCATGATGGTTTTAAGTATTTTCTTACCATTGTTGATGATTTTAGTAGGGCCACTTGGACTCATTTACTAAGCACTAAATCAAATGTTTTTCCTGTTCTCCAATCCTTTATTTCCATGGTGGAAAGACAATTCAATTCCAAAGTTAAAAAAATGAGAACTGACAATGCCTTTGAACTAGGAAGTGGTAAGATTCAAACTGATTTTTTTTATTTCTATGAGGATTATTCACCAAACTACTTGTGTTTACACTCCACAACAAAATAGAATATTAAAGAGAAAACACAAGCATTTATTGGAGACATCTAGGGCCCTTTTGTATCAATCTCATCTTCATATTTCCTATTGGGGTGAATGTTTGTTAACAGCTACTTATCTTATAAATAGGTTTCCCTCTAGTGTTTTGAATTTCAAGACACCTTTTGAAGTACTGTTCAACACTAAGCCAACTTATTCTCATTTAAAGTATTTTGGTTGCTTATGTTTTGTGTCCACTCTTCCTGTACATAGAAGTAAGTTTGATCCCAAGGCCTCACCCTGTGTGTTCATAGGATATCCTTATGATAAAAAGTGTTATAAGTTTTAAGTTCAAAGACTAAGAAAATATCAGTCTCTAGGAATGTCATCTTCTATGAGGAGTATTTTCCCTTTTCTGTTTATTCTGATTCTCACTATACTGTGTTTCCCTCTGCTACTGGGAATTCTCCTGCTCATCCTACATCATCTTCCTCTACAGCATCAGAGTTTCTCTATGACTCTTCTTGTCCTGATGATACTATCCTTGTTCCTCCTATCACACCAAGTGTTACTCTACCTTCTTCTCCTCTTTCTCCAAACAATTCTTTTAATGATGGTATTTCTAGTTCTACTCCTGTTTCATCTTATTCTCCTTTACCAATTGTACAGACTATTCTTAGAAAATCTTCAAGAACTCATAAGACACCTCACTATTTAGAAGATTACATCTGCAATGCTCTTCACCTAACTGATGTTACTGCAGCTTGTTTCCTAAGTCATGTTACACCTGATTCTCTTTCCTTTAGTGATTTATCTTCTAGCAATCAAGTCATGCTTAATTTCATTACTAATATTCAGGAACCTGTTAATTTTAGTCAAGCAGCTCATCATCCAGGTTGGCAGAAGGCCATGGACAAAGAACTTGCAGCTTTGAAGTTAAACAACACATGAGAGGTTGTTGTACTTTCTACTGGAAAGAAGGCTCTACCTTCCAAGTGGGTATACAAAGTTAAACAACACTCTAATAGAAGCATTGAGAGACTAAAGGCTAGATTGGTTATAAGGGGAGATGTACAAACGGAAGGAGTTGACTATAATGAAACTTTTTCACCAGTGGTGAAAATGACCACTATCAGATGCATTCTAGCTACAACAGTTAAGAATGGTTGGGGTATTTTTCAATTAGATGTTAACAATGCTTTTTTACATGGTGATCTACATGAACAAGTTTACATGAGATTTCCTACTGGACTTACACCTCCTTCTCCTAACCATGTCTGTTTGCTTAAAAAGTCCATTTATGGACATGGACTTAAACAAGCATCCAGACAATGGTATGCTAAACTCACTTCAGCACTCAACTTTAAGGGTTTCAGTCACTTTTTAAATGATTATTCCCTTTTCTTCAAGAAATCTGGTACTTCTATATCTATTGTTGCAGTCTATGTAGATGATATTTTATTAACAGGCAATAATGAGGGTGAATTACAGTCTTTAAAGTCATTTCTGGATGCAGAGTTCAAAATAAAGGATCTTGGTCAATTGCATTTTTTCCTTGAGAACCTAATGGACTGATTATTTCACAAAGAAAGTTCACATTAGATCTGTTACAAGAGTTTGATTCCATACATTTAACCCCAGTTTTTTCACCTTTGGATTCTACAGTCAAGTTACTAGCAGCTCAAGGAATTCCTATAAAGGATCCTACTCTATATAGACATTTGCAGGGAAACTTAAATTACCTTACACATATGGGGCCTGATCTTTCCTTCACAGTCCAGCATCTCAGCCAATACATCCAAGATCCCCGTGAGCCTCACTTTAATGCTGCTTTAAGGGTACTTCGTTACTTGTTGAAAGATCCAGGTCTGAGACTCTTCATTTCTGCATCTTCTTTATTTCAACTAATGGCCTTTTATGATTCATACTGGGATACCTGTCCGGATTCACGAAAATCAGTCAGTGGTTATTATATTTAAATTTCCCTAGGTTCTTCACCTATTTCTTGGAAATCAAAAAAGCAAACATCGATTTCTCTCAGTTCTGCTGAAGCTGAGTATCGATCTATAAGGAGAGTCGTTGCGGAGCTTACCTGGTTAGTTTGATTGTTTGAAGATCTGGTTGTTCCTATTCTGTTTTCGGTACCTCTACATCCAGACAGTCTTGTTGCGATTCACATTGCAAAAAATCCCGTCTTTCATTAATGGACGAAGCACGTCGATATTGACTGCCACTTCGTCCGTCAACAGTACCTCACCGGGCTAATTTCCTCTCCTACGTTCATTCCTCTTCCCAGCTGGCCGACATCTTTACTAAGTCTCTCACAGGACCAGTGCATCACACGCTATTGGGCAAGTTGGGTGTTTCATCCTCCCCTCCAACTTGAGGGGGAGTGTTGGAGTTTACTGAGCTCATCTCCATGGCTATTTCTTGAAGGATCTACTTAGGGTTTTTTTGCTAAAGAAGAACGAGCAGCTAAAGGGGCTAAAAGGTGAAAAAGTGACGGAGGTTTCATTGTTTTGACAAAAGGTCTTGTTGGGCTACAATTGACATGGACCTCCGACTCAGTATTTGAGCCTATTCGTTTTCAATAGCACAAATGGCTGAGGCCCAAGTCTGTAAACGCACATGTTGTTTGTTTTCTCTTTTCCAAAGTTTGTTATTAGCTTAGCCAATTAAAAATAGACACATGTACAGGTTAATTACAAATAGATGCCTTTTGATTTGTATAAATACAACATCAAATTGTACAGAATATTCATTCATAAATACAAGGAAAATTTCTACATTGTTCTTCATTTATTTTCTCAGGTAAGATTGGACACTAAAATTAAAATATTATGTTTATACCATTGAACCTCTTTATAAATTTGTCTCGATATATTTTGACCGCTATATAACGAGATGTTGCATCTTGCATATATATCATAATGCAATGTAAATTGGACCTAAGTTCAATAAAAATAACGAGTTCAATTGAAACCATAATACTCGAAGATTTTGAAAGAATCTCTTATAATACTAGTACTAGTATACGTACAATATTGTTAGTTGAAATATTGATTGTGACAAGATGATGCCTGATTTTTAATTTACTGAGATTGGCTTCTTTCGTAGACATCTTGGTTAAAATTAGTCTGGTTGTTTGCCAAAATCAATCCATCACTGTCCATCATGCCCAGAGGCGAAATTAAAATTTAAAGTTTGTGAATTTTAACTTTTAATCTTTTTTTAGGTTATTGAATTCTGAATTAATAAATTGTACATCTTCAACATATTTTTAATATAAAATATAAAATTTAAATCAAAATTTTTAAATTCGATGGAACCCATAGCCGATACTCTCTTTCCGCCCTGATCATGCCAGCCCACTTACGGAAATTTCTTCCAAATGGGTGATTGGACGTTCTACTAATTATTTGGTGTGCTCCCTATTACCTTGAGGTAGATTATTGGAAGAAGAACTCCCTATTACCAATATGACGTTGTAAAAAAAAATTTAGATTGAACATTGATAATATAACATAATACATGTATAGATTAGTAAGAAAGAGGTGTACCAGATATTTGAGCAAGCTTTATATAGTAGGATTAAGTTTTCTCTCTATAGTCCTTTCTCTCTTTTTTTTGGTTTCCCATCCGGTGTTCGATATCCGCATTGGAGTTCGACTAAATCCGAATTCGCGTCGAGAAGTCCACATTGAAGGGTAAAGCGCTCCCTAACAAAGGCGACTTCGTACCGAGACCTCTGATTAAGGATGAAGGAGTGCTTACCACTCCACCACAACCCTTGTTAGTCTCTATATATCTTTCTCAAGATGGTCTATGACACAAAATTACACATTTTATCACTTTTAAAGCAATGATAAACTAAAGAAGACAAAAGTTGTGCTTATTCGGTAGGGAAGTTATGTTTTTCAATTTTCTCAGGTTCAATTGGTTAAAAATTTTGAAAAATATTTATCTAGAAAATAACAACAACAACAACAACAACATACCCAGTGTATTCCCACAGCGTGGGGTCTGGGGAGGGTAGAGTGTACGCAGTCCATACCACTACCTCAGAGGTGAGGTAGAGAGGCTGTTTCCGATAGACCCCCGGCTCAAGACAAAACAGTCTAAAAAAAGGCTAAAAAGGACGTAACAATGATACAGGATAAAAATACAAGACAAAACTACAAGAGACGATAGGGAGTAATATGTAGTAACAAACAACAGACAGAAATCGAGCACTGCCACAAAAAACTACCACGAGGAATCCAAGAACAAGAAACTATAAGCGTAACACTACGATTACTAATCGGGACAATAAGTAAAAGAAAAAAAGCAAACACACTCCTACCTACTAGCCTACACACACTTCTACCTACTACTCTTCTACCCTAATCCGCGTCCTCCACACCTTCCTATCTAGGGTCATGTCCTCGGTAAGCTGCAACTGCGCCATGTCCTGTCGAATCACCTCTCCCCCATACTTTTTCGGTCTACCTCGTCCTCTCCTGTAACCATCCATAGCCAACCTCTCACACCTCCGCACTGGAGCATCCGTGCCTCTCCTCCTCACATGTCCGAACCATCTCAACCTCGCTTCCCGCATTTTATCTTCCACCGACGCCACACCCACCTTATCTCGGATATCCTCATTCCTAATTCTATCTCTCCTAGTAAACCCGCACATCCAGGAAAATGATTTCCCTAAAGAAATAAAGATAGAGAAAACAAGCTTGACATTCCACATTATCGTGTCATTCCCGCCCTTCAACAAAACTTAATCTTCACCCTTAACCCAGTAGCTTTCATCTCCGCCATCCCACACCCCTACCCCCAACCTCACCTCGCATAGTATTTGCCTAAATTATATGCAAATACTTTTTAGAATAACATTTTTTTTACTTACGTACCGAACACAAGAAAATAAATTTAAAAACTCACTTATTTTCTATAGAAAAAACATTTTCCGTTATACCGGACACACTCTTAACCTACGTTCACCAGGCGGAGCTAGCCTATTAAAAAGGGGTGCACGTGCACCCATTAATCTAGAAAAAAAACTTTATATATATATATATATCTTGTAAAACTATCATATTTTTAAAGGACCCCTTATGTGTGTGTGTTTTGGTTTGGAGTAGTTGGTTGTAGGCCCTGCTTCTTTACAAATTTTAAGTCCCAAGTACTTTTTGTTTATTTATTTTACTTTATTTTTATTCTTTAGTTCCCATTCTCACCGTACTTTTTGATTAATTCCTCCCTCTAAAACCTTTAAATTTCATACTCTATTCTCTAATTTCCCAATTAATCCTTAACAAAAGAAAGAATTTTTTTTCCTCATTCTTATTTCTAAACCCCTTTTTTTTACTTTTCTTTAAATCTTCTTTACAAATGATAAGCCCACATAATTTTATTTATTTTTTACTTTTCTTATGCTTTAGTCTTCACGTTCACCCTACTTTTTGATTAACCCCTCTCTCAAAAAGCCTTAAATTTTAAAATCTATTCTTTAGTCTCTCAGTTAACCCTTAACAAAAGAACAAAAAGAATTCTCCTCATTCTAATTCCTAAACCTATTTTTTGTACTTACTATTATAATCATTAAGTTGTTTAAGAGTTCCACGCACAACTTTGTTAATAGTACTTAACATATTAAAGATAGTAATGCCCTGTTAGGCTCAAATCTTGGATCCTATTCTAACCCTCACCATATTATTATACCTATCAGTCATATAACAGTTCTATAACAATATATTACGTTTATAATTGACCTCTCGTTTATAAATACTAATTAAACTCGAAAAAGTTAAATATTACTCAGAAAATTACATCACAAGTAATAATTGTAATACGTTCATTTTGTGCCAAGCAAATGAAATGAACTTTGACTAAATTCGTTGGTCATTTTAGGGTGAGATTGAGAAAATATGCAACTCGCAATGCTTTAATGTGCAATTTATGAATATTGCGATTTTAATTTCAACAAATAAATTAATATATGTGTGATCTAGTTCCAAATGAATATTGGTCATATTGTTTTTCTAGAAGAAAAAAGAGACCAAATATAGTTGAGATTGGAGGAATATAATGGGGGTTTTACGAAAATGTATCACTACCAAAAAAAATTAAAAAAAATGGCCACATATATACCACATGTATATTGTATGTATATGCAATGTATATTGCCAAAACAAATTAAAAAAAAATAGCCGCATGTATTCAGAATGGCCATTTCAGGTAGGAACTTTGATCGAATTGCCATTTTAGTTAACAAATGGTAAGTGGACTAATTTTTTGTATAAAAAATTTAACACAATGATCATTTTGTCTAATTTTTCCTATTAGAAGATTTGGCAAGTCCGGGGCTTTGGTTCTATTTTGTTCAATTCGTTAGTTTTGGGGTCAATTTTCGAATGTCTATCATGCTCGTAGAAAGTTTTTCGTCAAAATCATAACGATCGATGGTAATAATATCAGTATTTTGGGCTAATTTTATAGCATATAGTAAATCAAATTCACCTAGAGCGAAATGTTTACCCCTGAATAAAGCCAAGCTTGTGTTCACAAGGCCTATTCTCTCTTTGGAGTTGGTTTTGGTGGTGAATGGGTTGGCTTTTCTTGTGGTTTTGTTCTAATTATGGTAGTGGTTATTTGTGGGCTTTCTTCAATTCTAAAATTGGAGGAGATTTTTAGAATAGATGATGTGTTGGGAGAATTATTTTTAGGAGAAGAGATTTAGGGTGTTGATACAATGTAGAAAGAAAAGGCATATATTGTGTTTCTTCTTGAAGAAAAGAAGAAACAAAGATTATTTGATAGCAGAGAGTGAAGGAAAAAAATAAGTGCTAGCCAATTGTTGGGAGTATTGACTAAGTAGCAGTGTTTTCAAAGGCATTTGTGGAGCGAGTTTTGAGGGCAGGCGTATCAAAAATGCTCTGAGATGCAAATAAAAAACGTAAATTCATAAGGTGTACATATTAAAATTTGGGGCGTAAGCCTTGCGCATAAAAACGTAAGTCCCTGGCGTAAAATCGTACATCTCATATGTTAATTTTGATTTTTATTATTTTAAAAGTATTTTTGCTATAAATCATATTTTTTATTATTGGTGTAATGATATTTATACTTTATGCTATCATATTTTCATGTTATAGAATTTTTTTTAGAAATATATAATTAAAAAAAAAAACAATTCTCATAGAAACTGACACTGTCATAAATAAATTTTTTAGACAATCATGCTTGAAATTGATATGATAGAGATTTAATAGCACTATTTCTTGAGGTAATTTTATTTATTTTTTCTCATTGCTCTTACACTTTTTATCGTTCTCCTTCTTTGAAATAGATAAACAATAATCAGAAGAAATATTAGTTGAAGGTTGGAAGGACTAGTAAATGTAAAGATGGATGATGATTTTATTTTAAAGATTATCTAGGTTATAATCATTTTTTTTTGTAGTTGTAGTTACTTTCTCAAATAATAATTAGAATATTTTTCTATATTATTGGTGATTTATTTAAATTTATTCACAGAATTGTTGAATTTTATTTTATTTTGCTTATTTTCTTAGTAATAAAATTATAAAACTGAAGATGCATAAGATATAGGCCTCGTAAATTCATAAAACTTATAAACTATATCTCAAAATTTATACCTCACCTTGTATTACATAAAATGCCTCGCCGCACCTCCCCTCGTGCCCACGCTTTTTAAAACCCTTCTAAGTAGTAAGGCAAGGGAAAAAGGGACAATTCATTTATTAGGGAACAACCATATTTACCCAAAGTGGGGACTCCTCATTCACATTGCACTTTCTTTTACGGGTCGTTTAATAGAGTGCATTATAAAAATTAATAAATACATTAGCTTTGTGTATTATTATAATTTTATTTGATATATTTTTAAATTTATATATAATTAATGTTTGATTAGTTATACACTATTTAGTATTAAGGTATGAATAACTAATGCATAGAAATTCATGATATTAGTAATATAATGGATTCTAATACATGCATTAACATGGTTAAAGACACAATTGTCCTTCAAAATCTTTTTCACGCCCTTTCCACCATATTTGTGGAGGATATTTTGTAAACAAATAATTTTTTTAAGAAATCATGCAATGCATGTTATTTTTAATACACCAAATCAAACACCGCATAAGAAAAATCTCAACATAACTAATGCAAGTACAACTAATAGCAACATTATTAATACAAGCATTACTAATACACTCTATCTGCACTATACTTATACGTCCTACCAAACAACCCCCAGTAACTTCAGTGGTACTTAAGCAAGTATGATTCATTAGTGAAAATTATGTCTAGTTTTTATGAAATTTTTTAATACATTTTAAATAACACAATAATTTACGTGATACGGACCTATATACAATGGACATATTTTTATTCTTTGGAATTAAGTTATATGCGTAATATATATTTTTTACGCCATAATTTTTAATTAATTTTTTACACAGGTAATTTACAATTTATTTTATGTTACTAGTCAATGCTAATATTAAATAGGTAATTACTTAAAATTATTTTTTGAATTGAATCAATTATATAAATAATATTTATACACAATGCATATTACTTAAACTCTTACTATCTTACTTTATTTTATTTTTGAGATCAAAGTTTAAATTACATCATTCACTATTGAAAAATTACTATTTTTCACTAAAAATGCTCAATGATTGTTCCTAGAGATATTTTGATTGAAACAGTGAAAATAATAATAATAATAATAATAATAATAATAATAATAATAATAATAATATTTCTATACGGAAAATTAAAAAAATTCAACTATTTCAACGATACTATATTTTTCACCATGCATTTTTTTAATTAACTAATTCAATTAAAAATAAATGAAAAAAATTATATTTTATAATATAAATTTTTTATTGATTCACAATAAAAAATATATATATATTTCTAGTAGTAATATATTTCTTAACAAATATTAGACACAATTGCAATTTAATTCTTCTGAACAAAGTAAAGTGGATGTTAGTCAATTATTGTTGCCGATAAGAAAACTTCACGTTTAATTTCCCCTATTGTAATTATCTTTTGTAGGCCAAGTTTTTCCAATTTGTTCAGATTTTGCACATGTTAGATAAGATACATCACATGGCCGAACTATTCTCGTCAAAAATGATCATTTTAAAATAATATCATTATATGATCGCTCGATCATTTAAATTTCATGTTATGATCTTTTTTAAAATTTGAATGAAACTGTATAAAATATGTATCGAAACTGTATAATTATTGTATATAATATATATATGTATAAAATTTCTATAGAAACTATGTAGGATATGCATAGAAACTGTATAATTGTTATATATAATATGTATACGTATAAGATTTCAATAGAAACTATATATTATGTATATAGAAATTATATAATTATTGTATATAGGATGTGTATAGAAATTATATCATTATTGTATAGAATATGTATAGCGACTCTAGCGCTAGTGATTTTGGCTAAAAAGTGAAATTATTAGTAGGCGTTTGGCCATGAGAATTTTTCACTATTTTCAAAAAATTATTTTACTTATTTTTCAGAAATAGTGTTTGGCCATAAAAATTTCAAATACAACTCCAGAGTTGTATTTGGAAAGTGAAAACACCCAAAATCCTAAAAAATTTCCAACTCACTTTTTTCACTTTTAAATTTTATTTTATTTTTTGAAAAAATTCTATTTTTTTTATTTTCATAAAATAACCCCATTTAAATTATATTTTATTTTTAAATCATATTTTATATTTTTTAAAAATATATATTTAACATCTAGATAATTATTGCAAAATTTATGGCCAACTCGAACTTCAACTTTGAAAATTTTAAAAAAGTAAAAAAAAATGGTTCTCGTGGCCAAACGATAATCTCTTGACTATTTGTTAAAATTTATTCGATCGATTAGCCATTTATGTCCTGATCCCAAGATTAAATTAAATTAAAAGAAAAAGGCCTAAAGAGTAAAGCCTAATGAAAATGGGCCCCTTAATTTTGAACAAATTATTTTTGACTGTGACATATATATAGTACAATTTGTCTTCCTATATAAGAAGTCACACGCACTTGTGGCAGTTGAAGCAGGATATAGACGATATGCCTGCATGAGCGAGTTTCATTTCAAAAAAAAAATTATATTTTTTTTATTTTTATTTATTTATTTTACGTTTAAAATATTATGAATTACAATAATTAACAACTTATTATATATTTGAAATTACATTAAAAGTATTATAAATCACAATAAAAAATTTACATTAAAAGTATTATAAATCTCAATAATTAACAACTTGAAATATTCTTATATAAATTTAATTGATATAAATAAAATAATATATGCATATCTAAAATATTAATTGATCTAAATAAAATAATAATGTGTGCATATCTAAATTAGGCATATCTTATAATTTTCGAGTAATAACATTAGGCTCGTGCGTAGTACGTGATTTTGTATTTAGTTCCTCCCTAAGCAACAATATTGTACGGACTCGTTACATTTTACACCTTTATAATAAATTATATAAAGTAATTTATCCATGCATATAATAAGTTCTTAAAATTAAAGTAATTTATGTGATAATTTGTTTATGGTTTTTTTTTTGGCTGAAATGTTTACAGTTGCTTATAAAAACATTACGATATGACAAGGATGGGTTGAAAGGTTCATTTTGTAGGGACACTACTTTAAATAAACTTTTATTATGGTTTTGTAAAGAAATAAATAGATTGAGGGGTAAATTATAAAATAAAATAAAAAATATATACATTAGGGGTTGTTGGGCATTTAAAAGGTTGAAACCTTTAAATAATGTGTGGTGTGAATTGGAAAATGGCAGAAAGTAAAATGGAGGAAAAGTGAAAAGTTAGCTAAAGTCACAAAATTAATATAGCAAGTCTAAACTAAGATCCATAACCTAAACTAAGGTTCACAAATTAGTAGCATGCCTAAACTAATTAAAATTCATAAATTAAGAATATAACCTAAGCATCTAAACTCCTAAACTAAGGTTCACAAACTAATTATAGCAATCATTAATCTAAATTAATTAAAGTACATAACCTAAATATATAAACTAAAGTTTACAAATTAATAGTAAGCATTAACCTAAATTAAAGATCATAATATAAATAAGGTTCACAAGATCTAACATACCCAAGAAAGAAATCTAAAAAAGTACTTTTTCAAATATCAAAATTTTCACTATCAAATTTTTCACATATCAACTTTCACTATCAAATTCATCAAATTTTCACTATCAATCTCTCAAAATCCTAGTCTAGAATTCAACAATAACAACAACATATATACCCTAGTCTAGAATTCAACAACAACAACAACATACCCTAGTCTAGAATTCACTATCAATTTTTCAAATCAATTTTTTTTAAAATTAAACTCTAACCTTCAAATAAAGAAAAAAACTAACCTGAAAATCGAAGGAGGATGAACGGCGGAGGCTGACAACGGCTGCAATGGTGGAGGAAGCGGCGGAGAAGAGGAGAGAAATGAGAAAGAGCGAAAATGAGGGAGGAGAGACCTGATCTGGTCTCTGTATAAATAAAAAAGCAATGGATAGTGTTGTTTTGTCCGTTGCTTTTTATTTTAATGAGTTGATCACGTATTAACCAAAAAACGACAGATAAAAATCACGTTGTTCGTCACTTTTCTAATTTATTTATAAATTAATAAATTAAAAATTAAAGAAAAACGACGGACAGCGTCATTATACTAAATTTTTTTTAATAATAGCGAGGTTGTCCGTTACTTTCATTAAAAAATAGATATAAATTATATGTAAATAAATTTAGCGTAAAAATTCGCCAAAAAAAAACGACGGCAAAAGAGACGTTGTCCGTCGCTTTTGCAAAAAAAAAATATAAATTAAAATAAATAGAAAAAGAGACGGACAATGTCGCTTTTGCCGTCGCTTTTTTGGACAGTCGTTGTCCGTCGCTTTTTTTCCGTCGCTTTTTGAACAGTTTTTAGTAGTGTTCTCAAATGGTATTTAATTATCGAACAGACATACCCTTTCAACAAACAGGTATGTCTGCACCCATTCATGTCGAACATATATAATCTTTGACGAACAGGTTTGTTTGCAGTTGTTCATATCGAACAGACATAATCTTTAACGAATAGGTATGTTTGCACTTGTTCGTACCTTATCTATAGCTATAAATTCTGAGGCTATGTCTCAGTTTTCAGACATTTGAAATTTTTGAATAAGCAAAAACTCTCCCCTCTCTTTATTGTATTGTGCATAGTTTTCAAAAAATAAAACAAAACATAAGTGTGTGATTTACTCTGCCATTTGAATTTTTAAAGTTCTGCAAATTGAAGTACCACTTTTGCAGAATAATTTTTTATTCTATTCTAGAAGAAATTAATCTGTTAACCTTAACTAATAGTGAGGGGATTAAATTTTTTAAGAAAACACAAGTAAATTATGGGCTCAAAAATATTTATTATTATTTCTGGTTTCTGTACACAGGAATTAACAGGGGTGTCATTGTAAAACTAAACATTGCACAAGATCCAGGCATTCTAAGAATATTAGTAATATTATAGAGAAAAGAAATGAACAAATTCAGTATATTTTGACTCGTCAAGTTTATCCCATTTAAGAGTTGGGATGATCTTAATTGATTAAGTAGCTCAAATTAATCAGTAAAATTCTTATCAAACTATCGTAAGATTTGCACAAAGAGGTACTTTTATGCTGATATTTAAATTTTGTCCTTACTTTAAAAACTTGTGCGAAAATAATCTTTTTAACTTCATCTTTTAAATTTTTTTAAATCATCATAACCTATATTTAGTAATTTTCGTAAATGTAAATTTTTTGAAATTCTTTAAACCATCATAACCTATATTTAGTAATTTTCGTAAAATTAAATTTTGAATTTATAAGTTGCATATTTTCAAAGATTGAATTTACACACAAAAAAAAAAAAGAAAAAAAAAAGAGATCATTCAAGTCAGTCTCTTGCAAAATAAAGTACTAGTAATTATTTGTAGCCTCTAGGAGCTCAATCACCATAGAGATAGTTTAGCATCAAAAGCTTATGGTCCTTATCAATCTTTTATTTATCTACATGTGATAATATGATGTACAACACAGATAAAAATATTTAGGGTCCCCCATTTTCTTTTAAGAAAATCTAGTGTTTCTGTGGTCATGAGAAGCATTCTACTCATCTTAAAAAATGAAAAATTGGAAAAAAATATTCGCATCAGATATTAATATCGAATTAATATAATTTTTCATAAGTAAGTGACACTATAACAACAAAAGTTTTTAGACGTGTCAATAAATATACATTTTAACAAAGAGTGCTAAATTTTTTATCGGCATTAGTTAATTATCATTGGATCCAATATCGTTATAGGCTTTAGACGCACTTACAAAGAATGCTAAAATGTAATTGTCACTAATAATCATTGCCTCTAAAAATATTAGCGACAAATTAAGCTATTATTGCTAATTAATTGCCGCTAAATATTTTTTTTGGTGTAGTGTGATTTAATAAAATAAATAAATATATATATATATATATATATATATATATATATATAGTCATTAGTTAAGTTATAGTACTATGTTTCAACACATGTCATACGTTAATTAATTTGATATAAATAATTAATTAGCTGAAAGTGACCAATCCAATATATCTGTAGATGATTTAAGTTGACATGCAAAATGATACCCTCCTTGAATCTATCAAATAGAATGAATCTTTGTATCATAAAATATAGGTAAAATATATTAGTTCATTATTTTTCATTAATAATTATTGTCAATCAATAAAATAGGAGTAATTAGGGTTTTATTCGAAGGACAAAAAATTACCTACATACCATTCACGTACGTTATTTTAATGAATGCTAATTCATAAAGTCCATTAATTATCATTATAATAGGTGTCAATGTGTAAGGTACAATTTTAAGATGAAATGATCTTACGAAACTTACAAATTGAATATAAGAAAATGACTTTTTTAAGATATATGCTATGTGCAAAAATGAATATACGTAAAACTAAAAACAAATTTGCAAAGGTTACAAAACCAAATCTCTTTGTATTTATACTATAATTCAAGAGGAATCGACCTATATATTATCTATATACAATTTGACCCACAACATCCATAATTTGTACGTGCAATAACTAAGAAAACATAGGTTATAAGTAATACAAGTTTGAAGAATTTTAATCTACAAGATGCTAAGATGATTTTCCCTCACGAAAAGCCCGTGAAAACCATAAGGCACACGACGAGGCAATTTGACAGCAGCCACAATATCAAGATTAGGGGATTTTGCATCCATGACCAAAAAACTTGATTCCCCTGTCTTCTCATTGTGCACATATGACACTACGTAGCCATCGTCTTCGTCAGCTGCTTGATCGTCAGAATTTTTAGCCACGAAAAATGGTTCACCACCGAAGCAGCCATCTCCAAATATCCGGCATGCCACGATGCAATCGCGGCGATCAACTTCTGCTACGGATACGTCTAATTTTGCGATCCCTGTTACTTTAGGCATAGGGTCCCCAATGCCTGCATATACGTACCTACAAAACGGAAAAAGTTTATTATATATACGCTGACAAGTCATCTGAAAAAATATCGACTAAATATTGTTCCATAGGTATTGTAATTTACTTGGAAGATGGAAACTTGACATATTTGGTATATTTTCTTAGAACTTGTAGACAAAGACATTCTAGTGAGGACCTACCAACATGGCCATATGCTAATACAGTACTATTGATGGTCCAGCCCAATCAATAAATTTCTTATCTTAGTGTTTCTTTTGTCCATGTGAAAACACTAAAAAAATTTCCCACGGATTCAATCAAAATATTTGTGGTAATAGTCATTGAACATTTTGTAGTAGGAAATTTCAATGGGAAAATAGTAATTTTTTAGTAGTGATATATATATCACATAAAATATCTCCATCCTAATATGTATCTCCTATATTCTAAAAAATAATCTATTAAGAAATTGAATCTTTACGTCAATAATTACCTAACTAAACTATCAATGAATCTTTGACTTAGTGATTATGATGAAACGAATGAAAGAGGTCTCAGTTTCAAGAAAATCGTTTTTCTATGATTATTATAGTTTGTAGAAGTACTTGTATTTCCTTTTTACGAAATTTTCTTTACAAAATGTTACTTTCCGTATAAAGATTTTTTTACACTATGTACTATAACTCTTTTTAGTAGGTGAAGTTCCTTAATTTTTTTAAAAATTACATGTAGCTATCTAATTTCAGGTGTCCTTGTTTAAATATTTAATTATATGCATCTACTAATGACTATCAAGTAAGTTACTGAAGATTGGATATTATAAAGTACGTACTTGTTCTTCTTGCCAACATAAGCAGGATTGATGACTCCAAAATCAAGATTCCTAGTAGAAACAGGATGTCTGCTTACCATCCCTGTCTTCAAATCTATCTTCACTTTCTCAACACATGCATGTATCATGTCCATCCTCTCTAGTGTATGTTCCACTGATAATATATTCGGAGCCACCAACACTATCGTATCGCCATCGTCCTCGTCCCACGCATTGATCGCGTGTACAATATTAAACCCTGGCACATCGAACCACTTCATTTCTGACTCGTCCTTGGCGTAACGTGGAATCACGCCAAGGCGGGGGATTTTCCCCAAGTCAGTACCCACCGGTGAACCACCGGTGATTAACTCAATTGGGTTCATACCTATTTGTATGTCCGAAAATATGGCGTATTTCTTCGTGATTGCAAAGTCATGAAGAAATGACGGGCGGGTCATGGAGAATATTGGTACGTCTGGGGTTTTGGTTCCGTTTGGTTCGATCCGAAAGTAACTTAAAAACGGAGGCATCGGACCGTAACGGAAAGCAAAAGCTTCATTAGTTTCCGAGTCGATTTTGGGATGTGCCGTCATGCTCATGAAAAGCTTTCCGTCAAAATCGTGACGGCCGAGGGTAATGATGTCACCATCTGGGGCTATTTTTACTGCATATGGTAAATCAGATTCACCGAGGGCGAAAAGTTTACCCCCGAATAAAGCCAAGCTTGTGTTTGCAAGGCCTATGCCGTTTGCGGGATTGAACTGTCCCGCAATTGCTCGGGCCGCGGTGATGGCACCACGCGCGGCCGAGGCAGTGAGGCCGTTGAAACCGGAAAACACGTTAGGGATAACGGGAGAACCGGCTTCACGTTCGATGGTGTACTTGTAAGTTTTGACATATCGACTACAAAGCGTAGCTTTGCCTTGGGAAATTCTAATAGAGTGAAGCATTCCATCACCGTCGAAAAGATGGTAAGGTCCACGTGGAAGATATTGAGGGTTAGGGCCATTTCGGATGTACGCTCCGTCTAAGCAAGACGGAAGAGAGCCTTTCACTACTTGGCATTCAGTAGGAGGAAGCTCGTCCACAGGGGCAAAGTTGTCAGAGAGAACATACCTTGGATCAACAGAAGATCTCAGAGGAGGATCAATGAAAGTATTGACGAAATCGTCAAACGCATTGAAGATAACGGAGGGAAGTGATGGTATTGGCTTTATAGGCAATTCTCTAGTCTTTGGAGTAATTGGTTTTGGTGGTGAAGGGGTTGGTTTTTCTTGTGGTTTTGTTCTAGTAGTGGTAGTGATAGTTTGTGGCCTTTCTTCAATTCTAACGGAGGAGACTTTTAGAGTAGGAGAATAAGAAGATGTGTTAGGAGGAAGAAGAGATTTAGGGTGTTGTGATAATGTAGAAAGGAAAGTTGAAGAGAAAGCATCCATTGTGTTTCTTCTTGAAGAAAAGAAGAAACAAGATATGATACTAAAGAGTAAAGGAAAAAAGAATAAGTGATTGCATTGATATAATTATGAGGTCCCATATGGCCAATTTATGGAGTAGGGGAGTGAGGAGTAAGCTAAAAGAAAGGGACTATTCATTTAGAGAACATCACATTTTCCTAAAGTGGGGCAGTGAAAAGAGACTCCTTATCTACACAACACCTAAAAAAGAAAAAATCAAGTTTACTTATTTCACTTTAACTTAATTGAATTTATTATAGATTCAATAAATCTAAGTAAATTGATATTTTTTATGATACTTAGAAAAAATGAGCTGAGTGGCTTTTATTTAGTTACAAATTATTGTTTAGTGACCAAGGGGTAGAGAGCTAGAAGATTACGTACAAATTCAATTTAATATATTCGATAATTTTTAGTGTAAATCATATATATAATTAGATTAAGAAATCCACAAAATACGTAAAAAGAATTAAATTCACAACTCAATTACTAATCCCATGGTATCACTAAATATATATAGTGACTTAGTTGATGAGAAAAATTATTTTAGTAATTACCTAACAAAATTTAAATTCCAACATATAAACTATATTAATACTCATAAAGATGATCATTTGCATGCTTACCTGTAAAGCTACACCTAATTATAGTTACATACACCAAAAATTCGGCAAGAAGAGCATCATATACTATACTAGAAGCTGCACGGCCCAATGTTAATACTTGAAAATTTTATGATATGTCTAATTTAGATATGCATATATTATTTTATTTAGATCAATGAAATTCATATAAGAATATTTTAAGTTGTTAATTATTGTAATTTATAATACTTTTAATGTAATTTTTTTTTGTGATTTATAATACTTTTAATATAATCTTTTATTGTGATTTATAATACTTTTAATGTAATTTTTATTTTAATTTATAATAACTTTTAATGTAATTTTCAAATATATAATGAGTTATTAATTATTGTGATTTATAATACTTTTAATGTAAGATAAACAAATTAAAACGGAGAAGGGTATAAAAATTTTCATATAAGAATACTTTAAGCTGTTAATTATTGTGATTTATAATACTTTTAGTGTAATAATGTAATTTTTAAATATATAATTAGTTGTTAATTATTGTGATTTATAATATTTTAATATAAGATAAACAAATTAAAACGGAGAAGAGTATAAAAAATTTCGAAGCAGGGTCCGTCAAAGCAGGCACGTCGTCCACATGTCTGCTTACTTACCGGCACTTCTTATATAGGAGAAAGACTTTCTTCATCTTTTATAAAAAGGTTGTCCGACGCCCTAAGCTTTGGCTATGTGCCGAGTAGGAAAGCAGTCTTACCCTATATTTCTGGGAGATGTCGAATCCAGGACCACGACCAGATGGCAAGACGAGCTAAGTTTCCTGACTTTCAGTTATACGTAATTAGCCCAAGATTTGTGCATGTTAGTGTCTAATCGATATCAATAATTTTCCTCTCTTTTTTTCCTTTCATATTTTAATTTAATCTTTATTTATTTAACCCTTGACAACATACTTTTAAAATAAAAAAAAATCTCATGACATGTATTATGATCACAAGTTTCAAAAGTCGTTTTCTTCTTTCTAAATCAAACTCAAATAAATTATAAACAAACAGAATATAGTTACAATCTTATTTTATAGCCTCTCACAGTCCTTTCACTATAATTTAATTGGCCGTGCAGTCACATTATGTAATATTCAAAGGACGTTCTGATAGCTAAGCAAGACTCCTATCCCCACACACACACACATACAAAAAAAAAGGTTCCCATCATTCACCAAGAGAGGATAAACAGTACACACAAAAATCAACAAGTAGAAATTAATGTAGGGTCATATAGTGGTGGAGGAAATTAACCTAAAATTGATGTAGGGTCATATAGTGATTTTTACAATTGTTCATGTGGAATCAATTAAAAGAGGTTTGCTTGATCAACATTCTTGGAGTTGGATAGAACAAGTCTAATTTGTTGCTTGCCAAAATCAATCATAATCATTTCATTAATTAGTACTATATATCTTGATAGCATCATGCCAAAACAATTTTTAGGAAATTTCTTCGAATTATTTGAGTAGCTAGATTGTTACGTTGGATGATCACCAACTACTCTTAGATAGAACATGATCGATATGATGATAGTACCTATATGTTTGAGTGATATATTAAGTATGTGTTCAGTAAGAAGGAAATGTTTTCTTTGAAAATATATAAATAGTTTTCTTAATTACTTATTTTCTGATATTTGATAAGTAAGTATAGAAATATATATTATCATAATTGAGAGTATTTATACATAATTTAGGAAAACACTATGAGGTGGGGTGGGGTGGAGAGTGGGGGTCTAGGGTTACGAGGGTGGGGTGATCAAGGGGGTGAGGGTTGGAGGTGTGTGGAAAGGAGAATGCATGAACTAATTGGAATGTCACTTATGAAATTTATTTTTTCCTTAATTTGAATGTGTCTTTCACATGAATGCCTCTATTTTGGGGTGGTGCTTAATTTTGCCTCTCAGACCTGTGGTCTTTAATTTTTGCTCTTCAACACTTTAAATAACAAAAAAGTGATCGAAAATATCTCTCACATAAAAAGAAATCTCTCACATCATGTTGCATGATCTCCTTTGTACACATTCTTCAAGAAAGTTTCATCCATAAAATCTAGTTTGTTCTTCATCAATAAAGCTAGTCTCATACATATGTTCCATAAGCATAGTTATCAGGTCTCGTAAGTTTAATCGCATGTAAAGCAATCTTTGGTTGTCTGAAGATTGCATATACAACAGATCATGATTAATTATGATCAAGATCAGTAGTTTTATTTGTGATTTTACTGAGTTTTGAGGTACGTACGTAGTTATATTATCCATGATTGAGTTAGCTTGAGATCAATCCTTTAATATCGAGGAGAGAATCTAGATCTACAATAACCGCTCTGATACCATGTGAAAAACTAGCTACCAATTCGAATAGTACTTTAAAGAGAAAAACAAAACACTAACTAGAGAAGAAAGAAAACTAGCTATTTTATTGAAAAATAAAATATTTGATTCATTTTTTTACAAGTGTGCCTTCAATCTCATGCTATATACCTGTACAATACAGTTGAATAAAAATATAATTGTTATAACTAAATGTGTTGTCTAATAAGATTAACATATTAATAAATGTTGAATTCTAATAATAATATATTTTACATTGTCACAGTATATAAAATTTTAACTTTAACAATAATCATGACAAATTAAAAAAAAATCAATGGGATAGAGAGACTGATAAGTTTCTTTTTTCCGCGAAAAAAAAGGACAAAAATTTATCTTTTATATTTTCGAATAGACCTTGATTTTTTTCAATTTAAAAAAAACACGTGTATGATTCATTTTATTCTCCGACGAAAAAATCCTTTTCGAAAGGATATTCAAGTGAGTGTAATGAAAATATCCCAATTTGATGGCAAATTTGCAGAGCTAGATTCTGATCTTCAACTGTGATTAATCAAAGAAAACCAAATGTATTTTTCATGTAAATTAAATCAATTAAGTAGTTCTTTATTGGAAGAATCTTAACATACGTAAAAATATATAATGTTAACCATATTTAAGTGATTAAAAGTTTATGTGCACATTTCATATATTTACTGATTTGATGTACTTCCTCAATTCATTTTTATTTGTTCATAATAGATTTTACATAACTCTTAAGAAATAATAAATAAAGTTTAGATTTTATCATGATACACATATTAATTGATATATAATATATATATATATATAGTCTTAAAAAAAAAATCTTGATATGCTAAAATAGACGAGTAAAATTTTATATTTTTTAGTAGTATATGAACAAGTAAAAATAAACAACAAAAATAGATAACGAATAATGTTTTTCTCTAGAAAAAATACATGCACAAGTTCCCTCAACAAATTTTGTGTATTGTGAAAGTATCCTTGAAGAAAAGTGTTGGGATGAATTGCAAGGCAAAAGAAAGAGACTATTCATTTATGGAGCATATCACACACTTTCTTCATTTTGCGCATAAGAAAGTCCATCGAGGCGAAGACGAAATTTGAAATTTTAATTCTTTTAAATTAGTAGATTTTAAATTAATACTATAATTTATACATATTCAATAAAAAAAGATTAAGATAAATAAAAGATTTGAATTAAAATCATTGAATTTTGCCTAAACCCGTAAATTATAGTAATACTCTAGCTCCACCCATATTAGAAAGAGATTGTTCTTCGTGGAACACCTAAGTTTCTTTTCGTCTGGTCAATTCAAGTATTCCAATTTGAAAAAAAATCAAAAATGGTTTTTAAAAAAGGAATTAATAAGGACCACGCAAATATTTTAGAAAAGTTTGCTTCGATCAAGCTTTTTTATTATTATTGTTATTATTGGTTTTTCACGATGTTCGATAATCTAATTAATTCGAAATCACGTTGAATGTGTATCAGAATTTTCTGATTAAAGGTACAATTAAAGATTATATTCATCCCATCATAATCCTAGACGACAGATACTTATAACTTGTTTTTAAGTACTAGTGAAACACTCAAAATTGACAGGAAAAAAAGAGAGGAAATTTTTCCTCTATTTTCATTTTCTTTTCTTTTTTTCAATATTTGTTGATTGGGAAAACGAATAAAATGCTTTTGTGGCTATAGAAAATGCTTTCCCAAAAATATCTGAGGACATTAATTCAATAAGTTAAGTCTGGAACTATTCAATCTCATTAATGAGGAAGAAAGAAAAATATTTATTCTATTTAATGCGATTGAAGGGAGTCATTTTCTGATGTTTATTTATATTTTGAAAAATAAGTCTTTTATTGGAATTTATCTTGATTTTAAAAGAAAAAATTATTTCTTACAGATTGATATTGACAATATTAGAAAGATGAACAGTATTTTGACGAAACTTTTGAATACTAAAGATTGATAATACTATCTGAGTTTATGATCAGAGTAGCGATATGAAATTAAAACGTTGAGATAATTGTGAAGAAGACTTTCGAACATATATAAGTAAGAGACATTATTTTATTCTTTTCGGTGACAAATATTTTCCTGAAAAGTTACCTAATTATTTGGTAACCAAACACCGGAAAATCACTTATATTTAAAAAAAAATTGAAAAAAATTATCTATCATACCAAATGCACAAAAACTTGTATAGATTTTTTATTTTCTATGAAAAAGCTAATTCAAGTTGCTCCATGTTTATTTCATTTTTAGCATGCTTTTAAAAGAAAAATATATTTCTTACTAATACAAGTATATGTACAATCTCATTTATAGCCTCACATAATTTTTCTCTCACTACAATAATTGGCATGTCAGATTATTGTAAGGTTGATTTCTTGAACAGTAAAGTCACATTTCTTTATAATTTTAGGGTTTTTTTAATAAAGAAAGTGACTTTTCTAAGATAATAATTAGTTGAGTGGCTATATGAGAAATCATCTCGATTATTTTATATAGCAAAGGCTATCATCCACAGACAGAGGCAAATAGTATACAACACATGAAATCTTTTAAATCCATAGTAGCATTAGCTTAAACTTCAATTTCTTAAAATTTACTAAATAAGTACAAGTAATCTATCTCAAACACAATAAATTAAATAAATTTTAATAGGATTTCAAACTCAAACATGCACATTTAAAATTTTGAATCTGTCTATATCCACGGAGTCTCGTCTTTTAACCAAGAGAGGACAAGACACCACCAAAATATCAACAGGTAGAAATGTAGGGTCGAATAGTTTTCTTGTGGTGGAGGAAAATTGAAGACAGAGAACATACCTAAAATTTTATTGGCTTCTTTCATGGACCACTTGGTTGGCTAAAATAGGTCTAGTTGTTTGTTCAAATCAAGCCATCATTGTTCTTAACATTTAGAGAAGGACCCAGAATTTAAAGTTTATGAATTTGAATGTTACTAAATACAGTAATGATTTGAGCTACTAGGTTCGAAATATAATATTTGACATAGTTAATATAGAATATATAACACACATATAAAGTCGAAGTCAAAGTTACTGAATTTAATTAAACTCATACCTTTAATTACACATCCACCCCTGATCACACCAACCCACTTTAGGATTGGACGTTCTTACTAATTATTTTGCGTGCTCCCTATTATCTTGAGGTAGATTATTGGAAGAAGAACTCGTAGTCCCCATCAACATAGTAATAAATTTCTAGATCGAACATTTATAATATACTTTCTCCGTTTCAATTTGTTTGGCCTACTTTCCTTTTTAGTACGTTTTAAAAAGAATGTTTCTTTCCTCTTTTTAGCAACTTTTCAATTTCAATTTTTCACATGGCATGTTTAAGACCACAAGATTAAAGGGCATTTTGGTACATTTGACATATCTTTAATTTTTAACCACAAGATTCAAAAGTCTTCTTTACTTTCTTAAACTCCGTGCCAAGTCAAAATAGGTCAGTCAATTTGAAACGAGGGGAGCAACATATATAATACATGTATATATGTAGATTACTACTTGAGAAATTAAAGATGGTGTACTAGCTATTTGAGCTATGTATCGTAGGGTTAAGTTTCCTTTCTATATTCCTTTCTTAAGATGATCGATGAGATAATTATCACACACTTTATTACTTTCAAAGCAATGAGGCTTTCAAACGCATCCAAGTAATTGGTATCCGATTGGAAGATAGAAAGCATTGTATATTTAAGAAGACAAAAGGTGTGCTTATATGACGGTTAAAAAGAGGACATAGTTATAAATAACGGTTCAATAACAACATATCACATTTATAATAGGCTTCTCATTTATGGTTTACAATTAAACTCGGAAAAGTTAAATATGAATAGAAATTCTTTTTATTTTCCAGCACTCCTGACTCAGAATATTGTGTCACAAATAAGTTCATTATATGATTAGATGTGTGGGGCAGGGGGCTCGTAGACGAGCCCCCACTGCTATAAATCCTTGGTTTGACCTCCCGTAGTGGTCCATGCTTTTGAGAAAGCAGCGCGGCGCCAACTTCTCGCACTTGCTCAGTGTCCCCGCCTTTCTTCGAGTGCCCCGCCCGGTTCACTGGGTTGTTGGCTTACCAAGCACTTGACAGTTGTTCCTGCCCACTTGGTGTCACGACCCAACTACCGGGTCGTGCGGGCACCTACTCTAATCCACCTAGATAGGAGAACCCTTACCACCCGAACCAACAGGCAATGCGAAAAATAAAATAAACCATTAAATAAGTCTCTTAAATATATGCGAAATCTTTCTTACAAATAGTTTAGAAAAATAAACGACTTAAAGAATTTGCGAAACACATTTACAATATGAAACAACCTCTCCAGAACCTAGTCTAAGCCGGTACAAGAGCTTCTATAAAATGAGTATATGACATAAGATGACACAACTCCCACCATAGAAGGAAAGTAGGAGCTGCTGAAAGATCACCGCAATTCTGAACCTGTGAAACATCACCAATCCTGCAACCAGACTATGCCCAAAAAGGTATAGCAAGAGTAGAATCAGTACAAACACACGTACTGGTAGGCATCATCAGTTGACCCGAATTCACTCCTACCATCATATAAAAATCAAGATAAAATGCACAAGGTAAATGCTTCACCCCTTTCAACATCACTTTTATCAATCTCCCCTTTCGGAAACGATTATCCTAACCTTTAGACTTACCAAGTCACCTAGACTTCCCAAGTCACCTTGACACCTAGACTTTCCAAGTCTCACTTGATACTTACCAATAACAATGTCCATACCTGGACTACCCTTCCCTTACCCAAATCAACCGCCTTGACTAGATATTCTGACTTAACTCGGCTAACTGCCCAACCAAACCATTTATACCCGTAGTATTACTTACCAGTGTCCGGCCCTTCCCGGACCTCTAGGACAACTTTCCATCCAGGTTATAACAACCATCAACTACAACCCCAGACTTTCTGTCTTACTCCCAATTGACCAATCACATGAAAATCACCTAGCAACCATTGACACATTCAATGACAACAACAGAGTTATATCTAAATCCCTTTCTAATCCCGAAACCCGGATCCTCCAAGGATCCTCTAACCACACCTAAGTGTTCAACAGGCTACCCGGTCTACACCAAGACCAACTAATAATTAACATAATAACCTGGCCTACACCAAAACCAACCGATAACATAATATAATCACCCGGCCTACACCAAGACCAAAATCATAACATAATATAACCACCCGGCCTACACCAAGACCAAACTCATAATATAATATAATAACCCGGCCTATACCAAGACCAACTAATAATTAACATAATAACCTGGCCTACACCAAGACCAACCGATAACATAATATAACCACCCGGCCTACACCAAGACCAAACCCATAACATAATATAACCACCCGACCTACACCAAGACCAAACCCACAATATAATATAACAACCCGGCCTATACCAAGACCAAACTAACAATATAATAACCCGCCTATACCAAGATCAGGCGTGGAACCCGAGCCAACCATTAGTATATTTTATACCAGACGTGGTATCCGAACCAACCATTTGTCATACATGTACCAGGCGTACTACCCGTGCCAACCATTAGTATACATGTACCATGCGTGGTACCCGAGCCAACCGAATATCAATAATTCACAGTCAAATAATGAACACACAACTTGTAAACCAATAAGTCACAAACCATTCAACTCACAGACTGTAAGACAAGACCCTTAGACATTCTACACAATTTCATCTAAGCAATGCAATTCACACAAACACTTAGATAGAAGTACAAAACATACAATATTCACAGGAATCGTGAGCCATCACCTACCCCATTCCGGGTACATTGTGAACCGTCAAATCTCGTCCAAATACTAACCCCGGTTCGCCCTTTTAAATATGCAGTTAATTACATTTATTCATGACCCTCCTCCTAGGACCAAATACAACTTGGGAAAAACCATTTCCAGCCTTAGAACACAATCAAACAATTATCCTAATTATACCAATTAGTCTGGAACTTCCGTTCCTTACCCATTTGTTAATTACAAACCCTTTTCCGGTTTCCCGAACCTTCCGATATTCTAGTTCCCGCATTTTATTAGCAAAAACATACAATTTAAGCAATGCCTAGAATATCACCACACCCTATTCCCATTCTACTATTTCCAAAGAAATCCAATAATTCAACAACTTCCTCCAGACTCCGTGCCCGAAGGCCTAACCATGGATTCTCCTTTTCATTCTACACAATAATAGGAATTAAAAATGGTCAATCTACTCTTGAGAAGAAACCTAGCCTACCTGGATGCCGAGCAGCTGTCCATGCCCTTTATGGCTCTGTGAAGGCGTTCCCTGACGATTTTGCAGGCTCAAATCCGTGGTTTTGCGTCATTTTTACCGGAATTCCTCCTCCTCATGGCTCTCAAGCCTTGGAGCAGCCTTGGAGTAACCCGTCTGTTTTTGGGGCTTAATAGGAGAGAATGAAATTAAAAGCCTATTTTCTTGGTTTTCTAATCCCGTCGCTCCGCTATAGCGGTCCCTGCTCCACTATAGCGGTCCCTCTATAGCGGATAACTCCCGCTATAGCAGTCTTAAGCGGTGTTGACCGCCTTGACCACCTCTATAGCGGAGGCCGCTATAGCGGACGGTTGCTCTCGTCGCGGACAGAATGTCCAGAATTCTTCTAGTTTTATCCATTTTACAACACACTTATTTTCCCGACGTTCCAAAATAACTCCTTCACGTCAACCTCGATTCCGGGAGTTCTACTTACCCGAATTCGATTCCAAAAAGTCCCCCGGACTCCTCTATGTCTTAGATACAAGGAAAACTAGCTCAAAATAAGACATTTAACCCAATCCTTACCCGGATTGTACTAGACGATACCTCGCTCTAAAACCGACCGAGACTAGCCTAGCCCAGAATTTTCAACTCCCAAACTTGGAATTTTTCTAACCCGAAACTTGGCACGAATGGTTTACCCATAATGACAAACCCGATCGTTACAACAGATACCAATTTACCCATCATTCATCCCAGAATGATCTCTACGGCGGAGGGAAAGGACAAGTTCGTCCCTCGATCTTAATGCTCTATCATGATAGCGTAAATATAACCTTACGCAAACCACCAAAACTTATCAATCCCTTGGTATACCCAACTCAACCCAAAATTTAGCTCACTTCCGCTCTATCAAGGAATTCCTTCCTTCGAGCCGCACAAGGCAACTAGATTACCCCTCCCCGAGTGCCCGAGAAATTCGAGGTCTCATCGAAACACTGGAGCAAAAGAAACTTAACTAATGAACAAAACGGTTTTTTTTTCCTTGCCAAAGGAACTAGATCCCACCATGGCGATCCCTTTCCCACTATACCCAGAGTTCTGCTAGCCCGAACTCCATTCCGAAAGCTTCCTACGGGGTACTATGCCCTCACCTATCATAATGTCACCTTACTCCTGTCAACACTGTGCCCCGAGATACCACGTATCTCTAAATCACGCAACCATAAAATTCTGTTAGAACTCATCTTGGCTTGAGGTTTCGTCAACTCTCGTCTTAGGAGAAATTCTATCCGGGCACTTACACCCCAACCAATGCTCTGGCGAGCACACCCTCACCACTAAGGATTATCAATAATAAAACAAGTCAATAATCGTCCTCACAATACAAGCCCATGAGTAGTGTCAATCATGGGTCATTTGTCAAATTCTACATGAGTGACTATACTCACCGATGGTCAATCATAATTTTACCAATACCCCGAGCTACCATATCTACCCTTTCTTTTTTATAGCACACGGGTGCTAAATTCCCGATAAATACCTTATATGCATACTATATTAGCTATCAGGACGATTTCCTTGCTTCACATAGCAACTCATAATGTAACCATTGCCTTTAGATGCCCCGGGAATGAAATAAAAAATAAGGGAAAGCAGGGCAGGCACTCTGCCCCGCGCCCTTCCGTTGTGGCGGTAAAAATCCCGCTATAGCGGGATTGCCGTAGCGGTCTAGTTCCGCTATGGAGGTCTCGACGGTAACAACCCAGAAATTTGAAATTTCCAGCAAGTGTATCCTTCCCCTTCCCCGGTTACCATTGTCTAGTCCTGTAAATCCCGCCATGGTCTTAAACCACCCTTAAGCCATTCCTGGCATAAAATGCATCACAATTCAGCATAAAAATATTATCAATTACAAGAATTAACACCAGACAATTGTTCCTAACAATATCCTCTCGCCATTACGCACTAATGACTCTCTTGTTCCCATGGTTCCCAATCATATCCCGACTGCCCTGAAATTGAAGCTTCCCTACAGTCACAGTTCCCAAATCCCTTATCATCTTAACCAATGATAAACCCTCTTTCAAAAATGTGGTACCACTTTTAAATCAAGACCTTTAACAGCTTATCACAACCTAAGGTACATAGAACTTTCAACTTAATGACCCTTTGCAGACTCAACATGCACGGCGGATAATAATTTACACACATTTCAAGAAAGTCACACGCAAAACAAGTCACATAATTTACTCCGCTATTAGCCGATCATCCATGTCTTACCATAACCTCCGCTATTAAGCAATAATAGCTCTTGTCCCTGGTACTTATTCACATACCAACCACTTGAAACCTGAGTTCCCACAAGTATATATATCATTTTTCCTTATCATTTTTACCAATGATAAGACTCTGTCAAGCATTTAGCATACGATTTTCCACTTGAATTATAAAACAAGAACTCATTCAATCATTAACATATAACCAAGTTAAGACTCCTTGCTAACCACAAATTTCAAAGTAACTCAACTAACTACACACCACACAATCGCGGTCATCCAAATAATGCAATGCATACAATCCCGAGTCTCAAGCTCTAACACTCAATCAAATCAATTTTCATCACCTTTCATTCGCTTCATGGATGACCGGTAGCCGATTCATCCATCTTTTACATAGCCTCCAAAGCCAGATATCAATTGGAACCTTCCCGGTTCCAATTTTCTTTGCTTGTTTGTCGTACCCGGAGTCCAATGACATCCTTCACCTTGTTGATATACCAATTGGAATCGAGAGATACCAATTGGACTCAACCCATACAAGCAAGTAACGAAACTGCACGAAAAGGAATAAAAGAAGAGAAGTGTTTCCTAGAATGCTTCATAGCTTCCCTAGGATTAGATGTGGATGTCAACACACCAATCCGCGAGACTCTATTCGATATTTTGCTCTTGTACTGGGAGACCGGTAACCTGGGCTCTGATACCATTTGTCACGACCCAACTACCAGGCCGTGTGGGCACCTACTCTAATCCACCTAGATAGGAGAACCCTTACCACACAAACCAACAGGCAATGCGGAAAAGAAAATAAACCATTAAATAAGTCTCTTAAATACATGTGAAATCCTTCTTACAAATAGTTTAGAAAAATAAACGACTTAAAGAATTTACGGAACACATTTACAATATGAAACAACCTCTTCAGAACCTATTCTAAGCCGGTACAAGAGCTTCTAGAAGATGAGTATATGACATAACACAACTCCCACCATAAAAGGAAAGTAAGAGCTGCTGGAAGATCACCGCAATCCTAAACCTGTGAAACATCACCAATCCTGCAATCAGACTATACCCAAAAAGGTATAGCAAGAGTAGAATCAGTACAAACACACGTACTGGTAGGCATCATCGGTTCACCCGAATTCACTCCTACCATCATATAAAAATTAAGATAAAATGCACAAGGTAAATGCTTCACCCCTTTCAACATCACTTTTATCAATCCCCCCTTTCGGAAACGCTTCACCCCCTTCAACATAACTTTTATCAACCCCCCCTTTCGGAACCGACTATCATAAACTTTAGACTTACCAAGTCACCTTGTCATCTAGACTTCCCAAGTCACCTTGACACCTAGACTTCCCAAGTCTCACTTGATCCTTACAAATAACAATGTCCATACCTGGACTACCCTTCCCTTACCCAAGTCAACCGCCTTGACTAGATATTCAGACTTAACCCGGCTAACTGCCCAACCAAACTACTTATACTCATAGTATTACTTACCAGTGTCCGGCCCTTCCCGGACCTCTAGGACAACTTTCCATCCTGGTTATAACAACCATCAACTACAATCCCAGACTTTTCGTCTTACTCCCAATTGACCAATCACATGAAAATCACCTAGCAACCATTGACACATTCAATGACAACAACAGAATTATATCTAAATCCCTTTCTAATCCCGAAATCCGGACCCTCCAAGGATCCTCTAACCACACCTAAGTGTTCAACAGGCTACCCGGTCTACACCAAGACCAACTAATAATTAACATAATAACCTGGCCTACACCAAAACCAACCGATAACATAATATAATCACCCGGCCTACACCAAAACCAAAATCATAACATAATATAACCACCCGGCCTACACCAAGACCAAACTCATAATATGATATAACAACCCGGCCTATACCAAGACCAACTAATAATTAACATAATAACCTGGCCTACACCAAGACCAACCGATAACATAATATAACCACCCGGCCTACACCAAGACCAAACCCATAACATAATATAACCACCCGACCTACACCAAGACCAAACCCACAATATAATATAACAACCCGGCCTATACCAAGACCAAACTAACAATATAATAACCCGGCCTATACCAAGACCAAAATGATAACATAATATAACCGTCCGGCCTACACCATGACCAAATATAATCAACATACCAACTCGGTCTACACCAAGACCAACTTAACCAAATATAACAGAATTCTCGGCCTCTCACGGACCATAAGCAATTATCATATTTCAATAAAATAGCCCACTCCACTCACGGAACCAATAACAGTTTATGCAATACAACAATATCAATACAACGATGCAGTAAAATAACTCGTACCAGGCGTGGTACCCGAGCTAACCGTTAGTATATTTTGTACCAGGCGTGGTACCCGAGCCAACCGTTAGTATATTTCGTACCAGGCGTGGTACCCGAGCCAACCATTTGTTATACCTGTATCAGGCGTGGTACCCATGCCAACCGTTAGTATACCTGTACCAGGCGTGGTACCCGAGCCAACCGAATGTCAACAATTCACATCAAATAATGAACACACAGCTTGTAAACCAACAAGTAACAAATCGTTCAACTTACAGACTGTAAGACAGGACCCTTAGACATTCTACACAATTTCATCTAAGCAATGCAATTCACACAAACAATTAGATAGGAGTACAAAACATACAACATTCACAGGAATCGTGAGCCATCACCTACCCCATTCCGGGTACACTGTGAACCGTCAAATCCCGTCCAAATACTAACCCCGATTCGCCCTTTTAAACATGCAGTTAATTATATTTATTCCTGACCTTCTTCGTAGGACCAAATACAACCTGGGAAAAACCTTTCCCAGCCTTAGAACACAGCCAAACAATTATTCTAATTATACCAATTAGTCCGCAACTTCCGTTCCTTACCCATTTATTAATTACTAACCCTTTTTCGGTTCCTCGAACCTTCCGATATTCTAGTTCCCGCATTTTATTAGCAGAAACACACAATTTAAGCAATGCCTAGAATATCACCACACCCTATTCCCATTCTTCTATTTCCAAAGAAATCCAACAATTCAACTTCCTCCAGACTCCGTTCCCGAAGGCCTAACCATGGATTCTCCCTTTCATTCTACACAATAATAGGAATTAAAAATGGTCAATCTACTTTTGAGAAGAAACCTAGCCTACCTGGATGTCGAGCAGCTGTTCCATGCCCTTTCTGTCTCCGTAAAGGCGCTTCCAGACGATTTTGCAGGCCCCAATCCGTGGTTTTGCGTCCCTTTTACTAGAATTCCTCCTCCTCATGGCTCCCAAGCCTTGGAGCAGCCTAGGAGGGTTCTTGGAGTAACCCTCATCTGTTTTGGGGGCTGAATGGGAGAGAATGAAATTAAAAATCTGTTTTCTTGGTTTTCTAATCACGTTGCTCCGCTATAGCGGTCCCTGCTCCGCTATAGCGGACAACTCCCACTATAGCGGTCTTAAGCGGTGTTGACTGCCTTGACCACCGCTATAGCGGTATTTTCCACAGCTATAGTGAAGGCCGCTACCGCGGACGGTTGCGCTCGTCACGGACAGAATTTCCGGAAATCTCCCAGTTTTGGCCATTTTACAACACACTTATTTTCCCGACGTTCCAGAACAACCCTTTCACGTCAACCTCGATTCCGGGAGTTCTACTTACCCGAATTCGATTTCGAAAAGTCCTCCGGACTCCTCTATGTCTTAGCTACAAGGAAAACTAGCTCAAAACAAGACATTTAACCCAATCCTTACCCGAATTATCCTAGACCATACCTCGCTCCAAAACCGGCCGAGACTAGCCTAGCCCAGAATTTTCAACTCCCAAACCCGAAATTTTTCTAACCCGAAACTTGGCACGAATGGTTTACCCGTAACGACGAACCCGGTCGTTACACCTGGCGGGCGGAGCGCGCAGAGCGTACCGCCCTACCATAGTCATGAGTCTGTTGCGCCCAAAAGTTGGTCATATTGTTATTCCAGAAGCAAAAAGAGACGAGAAATAGTTGAGATCGGAGGATGAATTTAGAAGATTTACTGATACGAAACTTTAGTGCTTTAAAACCATTGCTACTACGTCTCAATCCCAAGCAAGTTGGGAGTGATACTACTATAACTGAATTAGATTTGAGCACCTAAACAACTAGAATAATGCTCATATATCTACAGATTTGTGCATTCAGATATTTCACAATAACCATCAGCTGATCATTAGTTACATTATGTGTTGCTCCAACTGCAAAGGCAGCTATTACAATTCAAGAGAACCAGTATATCTGCTCAGTCTTGGAATTGCCACAAACTGATCTTGCTCACTATAGGGTATTTCTACAATATCAAGTCCAGTATAACCATATGCTGGAGTTCTCCCAGGGAAATGTCTCATGGATATGTACTTATGCCAAAGTACGTAATACTCGCGATGCACCACATCAGCCTCCAAATCATCAGCAATAACTTTTGTGCCCGCACTGATCCATTGTCATAGTAAATCATAACAGTTGCATATTTAGCAGAGTCAAAGATCATAGAACTAATTTTAAATTTTCAATAACAATCTTGGATATTTGTCTACTTGCATTTCTGTGCCACATAGACTGAGTATTAACAAAACGTTCCAGCATATGTTAGCTCGGCCACATGTCAAATGTGGTGCAGTATAGTGCTATAACTTCTCACTACGTACACGAGATTGTATCACAACTCCTCGGAGCATTATTATTATTATATACATACCCTTGTTGATCCTTGAAATGCAACTAACACATCAAGGAAACTAGAGATATCAGCTAGTATGTTGGCTGCATTATATTCCATGAAAAATTCCTTGATCTTGCTTCACGGGAAACTAAGAGATATTCCATATGCAAGATTGTTTAACAGCTCTTGGGACCACCATTATATACATACTCTTGTTGATCCTTCAAATGCAACAAACTCATCAAGGAAACTAGAGAGATTAGCCAACACATTGGCATTGCCTGCATTATATTCCATGAACAATTCCTTGATCATGCAAATCATCTTCATATCTTCATGGAACTAAGAGATATTCTTAAATCAAGCATCCACTTTCTCAATATTACTACTCCCACAAACCAACACTACTTCATTAATCAAAGATTCATGTGGCTGCAAACCAGCTTCTTTCATCTCATAGAGAAGCTTCATGGCTTCAACACCAAAACCATGTTGTATACATCCCATCAACATTGCATTCCAACAGGCAATATTGCTCTTATCCTCTCTCGCATTAAAAACCCTCAGAGCGTCCCTTAGCAACCCATATTTTCCATACATGTCAATCAAGCTACACTGCACATAGCCATCCATATCAAGTCCTACCTTGACGGAAGTAGCATGAACCTGTTGACCACAACATCCAGCATCGCTCAACTTCCCACAAGCTTTAAGAACACTCGAAAATGTAAAACTATTCTTCTTCACTCCTTCTCTTACCATCTCCCTGAAAATTCTTAAGGCCCCTTCAAACTGCTCCTCTTTACACAAATTGCCAATTCTAGCTGTCCAAACAACTGTATTACAATGTGGAACATGATCGAAAACATTATCCGCGCTTTCTAGATAACCAAATTCCCCGTAAAACTTGATCAAAAAGCTACTCAAAGCCATGCTCTCACAATTACCCAACTTCAGTAACCATCCATGAATCTGTTTCCCAAGTTCCAAATTCATCATTTCCACACAAGCCTTAAGAACACACACTAATATCCCATCATCAATTATATCACCACATTTACACAAGTTCCTAGACTCACTCTGCATTTCCATAAACAAACGCAAAGCCCCTTCATACTCACCATTTTCAACACATCCCGCGATTATCGCAGCCCAGGACTTAGAATTTCTCACACGCATTTTATCAAACAGTTGGCGGGCATGTTCGAAACAACCACAAGATACAAGCATCAGCAACAAACGGTTCAGTAACGGCAAGATAGGAATAACATCACTTTTACAAATATGGGAATATACTTCAATGGCTTTTGAAGGGTCACGAGATTCAGTGCATTCTTTGATGAGTGAAACGTATATGTCAACAGGTATATCAAGGCCAAGACTGTCCATTAGCCTTAAAACATCAGAGATTGTGCAACTTGGGTTTGTAGTTTTCTTGGGTTCTGGTTTAATGGGTTGGTGTATTTTGTGATGGGGTCTATGTAGAGGCAATTGAAATTGAAGGGGGGTGTTAGAAATGGAGTGGGTAGTGATGGGTAGCCATTTCTTGGATTTTCTTGAAAAGGTGTTAGTATGCAACAATGGTGGTTTTGGGTAGGATGATGTGATCTCCATTGATTTTACAAGGATTGTTTACTCCAACTCATAGTTGAAGACAAATGTCTTCTTCCACTGCGCGCCAAGTTCAGTTGGAATCGACTACTTTACAATTTAACACCCTTCAAAGCTATGCCATATAAAATATTTGTAAGTTTTTTTTAAGACACTAGAAAGGATTTAAAAAGATTACCTAGGCGTTTGGCCATGAAAATCAAAAACATATTCATTTTAATATATAATATTTATTCTATGCGATTTTATTATTTTTTTGATTGAATATTTATTATTATCACTCATTTTTTTGTGTTATTCATTTAAGAAGTACCTTAGATAGTTGTATCTTGCTATGACTAAAGAAATATTTGAAGTACAAGTTAATTTTATGTTTGTATAAAGATTTTACCAGGAAAAATCCAAGGTTGGAAAACCCAACTTTTATTGGTTTGGTTTATAAATTTAAAAATCCGACATTAATGGTTTAGTTTGGTATTTAAAAAATCTGAATCAATCCAGTCCATGTACACTCCTAGTCATAGTATTTGGAGTTAATATTTAGAATTCAAATGTATTTTTAAAAAAAATTAACAAAAAAATTTGAAAATGTAATATAATTTAAAGGGACAATTTCAAAAATAGACTGTTTAAGAAAAATAATTACATTTATATAGCCCATAAAAATAATACACCCACAATAGCCCAGTTTTATACGATATACATCTTTATACATATTTATATATATTTATACATCTTTATACAACATTATACTCTTACCGTACACAAATGTATAAACTTGTATAATAGGGTATAAAAGATATTTAATACATACTTTTACATTATTATTTATTTTATACATAATTATATAATATATATATACACATATATAATATTTAAATAATATATCTACCATGTATAAGTATGTATAAACATTGAGTATATATATTTAAACTAGCAAACACCTTCCAAGTCATCATAACAATTAATAAAAAAAAAATAGACCTTTCATGTGTAAAGTTACTTTTCTTGACCTTTTCAAACATTTGTTGATTTTAGAAGCAGCCATCACAAATTACAATTTTGACAATTTTTTCCATCATCACATTCGGCGGCACTTTCTAAATCAATGGCACCGAAAAAGTTATCCATTTTGTGTAATAATAAAGACTTGGGTTAAAAAGTGTAATAATTTTATCCTAATGTTCAGAAAGTGTAATTTTTCCTAATTTAAATGGGTTATTTTATGAAAATAAAAAAAGAGTTTTTTTTTGAAAAAACAATAAATTAAAAAGTGAATCAAAATAAAGTGAAAACACCTTTTGAGGTGTTTTTCAAAATCCCAAATACAACTTGAATTGGTGTTTTTATGGCCAAACAAGATTTCAAAATAAAGTGAATAATATTCATGACCAAACGGGTCCTACATTCTTTAAAAAGCAAAGCGGCTTAAGAGGGTGCTTGTGAAAGACAAAAAGTGTTTTTAAGCACCTACTTTTAGGCTTAAAAAGTACAAAAATAAGCTAAAAGTCAAAAGTTGGGTATTTCCAATTTATGACTTTTAGTTTTTACTCGTAGCTTTTAACTTACAAGCTACTCTTTAGAAAAGTCAATCCAAACAGCCTCTAAGTCTTTGAAGAAACTTCCTACCCTTGAGTGCATTTCCCCATTATGTTAGTTCTTCATTTATAGATGTTTGGATTTATGAATGCGACTTCTATGGGATTTACGAGTTAATAATTTCGAGCTATTGCATTGACAGGACAAGTATGTGTACTTTAATAATGCATAATTTACGACTGTTTCAATGAACATCAAATGATTTTGAGGTTGTATGCATATATGATACTAATGTTTTTGCAACATGTAATGCGGTATGACACAATGGGCAATGTGATTAAGATGATTTTGAATTTATTTTTGACTAAACACAGATGTATTATAAATGATGAATTACACGACATTTGAAATTGTCCACACAATTCTTGACAAGTATTCCAGCTCTGGCTTTGTCCATTTCTTCTTTTCCCTGAGAAACAAATGTTCCATTAACACAATCCAGAAGCACTTTCATCCCAGAAATTCAAGTAGAAGCAAGCAAAATAGATAGTCTGATATTGGAACGTAATCTGTGCACTTCTATTGTAAACTCAAAATTTGTATACTCTGCTCCAATCTATGGCAACAACCATGAGTATGGCTTTGTATCATTTGAGGAGTTTTAGGTACATCCTAATGCCACTCTTCCATTTCAAGTAAACTGATAAAGTGCATGCCTTTTCAAGAAGATGGCTTCCTTCAATCAGATTAGATTGACCTTCCCTTGCTGTTAGAGTAAAACATGTAAATGAAGCTGCAATAGCAGATTACCGAAATGTTAAGTAAATCGATAGACACAGAACCTCTCTATCGCGTTATTTTGGATATCAAATGGCACATTGCAGACTCACCTTGCTGATTAACTCGAGAGTGGCAGACAGTAGGACAAGCATGGAGGGGAAAGTTCATTTCAGCTTTCCAGGTCAGTTCAGGAAAAAAACATTCTGCAACTTCTCCAGGATAATAATAGGAGAAACAAGTGATGCTTGCAAAATTGGATCTCCCGAACTCAAAATTTCCTTGCTTCTCCTCACCATTGGGTTCCTTACAACGAGTGATACTTATTTTTCTGCAGCTTCATCAGGGTCGTTTGATAAATTATCATTTGCAGAAGCAGTGGTGTTGCCCATGCTGGATTCATCTTCAGAGTTGCATATAGATGAATTATATTGCGACTCCACACCTAATTTTCCAGATGATGCACGATTACACAGCATGGAATGAGGCAGCGATTGCAGGAAGTTGAAGTAAGCATATTTGATATCAAATCGCATGTCATACCCTGTCCGTCAAACAGCAGTTTAGTTCACAGTATCCTTGGAAAGGAGTGAAAGATGAAGATTTAAGGCTTTCTTTGTCTTTTCTCTTATCTGCCTTTTCAGTTTTTTTGTTTAAATAGGAGAAGAGTATTACAGTAGTTTACAGCAATGGTGAGTCCTCTGCTGTCTGGGCTCTGTCTAACATGGTGAAACCACATGCTTGGCCTGGATAATTTGCATAGAGTAACATGGTTAATTAACACCTCTAAGTACAGCTATCACTCAAACAGCATCATGAAACGCAAAAGAACTTTTGAGAGGCCCAAAAATCTTTCTGCCACACAATTAGCGCAGCAGGTATTGGGCAGGTTTTTCAGTTTGTTCGGTAATTTTATTGTAAAAACCAAAAACTGTACCAAAATACTAATTCTTGAAAAGTAAATAGAGAACCAAACCAAATTACCAAAACCAAACCGAATTTTTTATTCATCTTGTAATTTGGTTTTTACCGAATTACAAAAAGCCCTACCCGTCCTAGTCATCCTGAATATTGTACAATGTATTCATAATAAATACATACACCCAAAAAAAAAACTCAAGTAAATTTCAATTTTCGGTTTTTCAACTGCATAATGGATGTGTGTGCATACTAGGGGAGATAGAATTAGAAACGAGGATATCCGAAATAAGGTGGGAGTGGCTTCGGCGGAGGACAAGATTCGGGAAGCGAGGTTGATATGGCTCAGGCATTTGATGAGGAGATGCACGTATGCCCACTGGGAAGCTGTGAGAGGTAAGGTATGGATGGTTTCAGGAGAGGTAGAGGTAGACTGAAAAAGTATTGGGGAGAGGTGATTAGACGCGACATAACGCAATTTCAGCTTACTGAGGAAATGACCTTAGATAGGAAGTTATGGAGGATATGAATCTGGGTAGAAGGTTAGTAGGTAGGAGTGCATTGTCTTGATGCCCATATCAATAGTCGTAATATTACTCTTGTAGTTTCTTGTCCTTCGATTTCTGTTACTATCTGTTGTTTCTTGTACTTCAATTATCGTATTATTTTGTTGTAGTATTGTTCTATTACTATTTGTTGTTTTAGTTACTATGAGGGTGTTTGGATTGACTTTTTTTAAGTAGCTTATAAGCTAAAAGCCATAAGTTGGGAATACCCAGCTTTTAGCTTTTAGCTTTTAGCTTTTAACTTATTTTTGTACTTTTTAAGCCTGAAAGTAGGTGCTTAAAAACACTTTTTGTCTTTCCCAAACACTTAAAAAAAAATAAAAAAAAGAGCTTAAAAGCCAAAAGCACTTAAAATAAGCCAATCCAAATACCCTCTATATGTTGTTTTAGTTACTAGCTATTGTTTCATGTACTTCCATTACTTCTTTTTCTGGACTGCTTTGGACTGTTCTTTTTCTTGAGCCGAGGGTCTATCAGAAACAACCTCTCTACCTCTGAGGCAGGGGTAAGGTCTGCGTACGGACCTCACGTTTGTGGGACTTCATTGGGTATGTTGTCGTTGTTGTACATTCTTTTTCCTAATTTATGCCAGGAGAAGAAAATAAATATTGAACCACAGGAAATTATAGATAAAGAAAATGGTAATTATCCAATCAAAGAGGAAGATGGTAGAGTCTAATTATGAGAAAGACATGATTATGAAAGGGTACTTGGGAACAATGGAAGTACTCCCCCATTATCAGAGCAGAGAGCATTTTTCAGCTGACTCTAATGAAGTATAGATAAGAATTTAGATGCTTAATTTGTGGAAAGTGCCATGGCCTTCGACTTGTCAAGAGAGAATGAGAAACGCCCACATGCAATTCATATTGAGTTTGTTCTTGCTATCTATCCGTCGATTAGCCAGAACAAGCTTCAGCTAGACATTGCACTATCTCTATCTCAATTTGCTAATTGGGTTTATGCATTGCAGTTAGAATAAAGTAAGTTCATATAATTGTTTGAGTTTGAAATTCCAGCCCAAATTATTTAGCAAAAAGGGTGAGATAAAACAAAAAAAAATCAGAATTATGAAATAAGAAACTTCTAGAACGAGAATAAATTTGTTATTGAAACCAAAAAGTTTGCAAAATTTGAGGAAATTCTCAATAGCCAAAGTTTAAGACGAAAACATTAAAATGAAAATGGCATTACTTTTTGAAATGAAATTGTTTCATTAAACTGTTACTTGCAATGATAATGTGCAATAAATCTTAAACTAGCACCTAATGAGGTGAAGATGTCTAATTGAATTTTTTTTCTTTTTCCAGAATGGGGATGAAAAGTGAGGTGAACGCCCAAGCTACAATGAGAAACATCAAGGTCATCAACTATCAAAATGCAATCAAGAGACCAATGATTGGACCTAGTGTTAGGAAGGGGAAACTTGAAACTAAATGAACAAAGAGATACAACAACAACATACTCAGTGTAATCGTGAAAGATTACAAGTAAAGATAATCGTGGAAGCTTACAAGTAAAGAATCTCGCCTGCCTTGACTGTAACTTCAAATGGTCTTGGTCCATTGAAATATAAGGGAAATTTGGTCATTTCCTTCTCCTTCAACTCAGGTGAAGGGTATGGATTAACACTGCACCAAGGCACATTCCTCACTGGTTCTGCCAGTTCCAAAGAGAACTCCCCAGTATCCTGTAAAACCAAGAAAGCAGCAGAACACATATCAGCACAATAGAACAGTACACTACTGAAATTAAAGTTTCCTGAAACGAATTATAACCAAATTGCTAATTCGATGGCAAACAGCAGCACAGATTCATCAGAAAACATTACCCACACAGTTCAACTTCCAGAAGTCTTACATAAAACCCAATAGAACTACCAAGTATGTAAATATATGAAAGGAAAACATGGACCCTGAGCAGTGGTACACGACTATAACTACTGTCAATTTAGGAGCAATAATGTAAGTTTTCTCATATTTCCATGAGTGAACCAGGGTTCAACCTAGGATGGCCTTAAGTCACTTGATCTTTCAAGGTACTTGTCATAACTCAAACATCACTATATATACACATAGAACATATCTCCTCATTGCCTCTTTATATGGAACTCTTTTCTTTAGGTCCATTCCCCCAAAAAAAACATTTTCTATATTTGAAAACTCTTCAATTCTAACATTTTCATTGCCAACTATTAACACATATACATCATAAAGCGCTACAAAGGCATTCAATCCTAGAATTCACATTAAAGACCAGCAAAACATCAACTACATAACATATGAATACATTAAAGAACAAGATAATATACTGGAAGTCAAGTTCTCCACGACGAATTATAACCAAATTGCTACTTCGATGCCAACCCGTCATCGCATACACATCACAAAGTGCTACAATCCGAGAATCCATATAAAACCCCCCCAAAAAAAACTACAAGGACATAATGCATTAACACAAGAAAGATAAGAATGGGAACCAAAAATTGCTACTTTATGGGCACCATCAACACATATAAACCATAAAGCGCTACAAACGCATTCATTTTCAAGAATTTCATATATAAAACCGAACCTTGGAATAGTGATACTCGGCAGCAGGATAGTCACGAATATACATCCTGTGAACATCAGTAGGAGGAAGAAGCAAAAAATGCTTCTCCCCAGAAACAACAGCATACACATTCTCATAATGATCCTTATGAAACGAAGTCTCAGACAACTCATTCCCAATCCAAAGATTCACAGCTTCAGGCAAACACCCAAAACCCTCAGACGCCCAATCAAAATCCGAATCACAATCTTTACTCACCACCCCATACTCACTCCTCAAACAATCATTCTGCTGCTGCAAATAACCCACACAACCCCTCTCCGATTCCAACACCCGTGTCAACGCATCCGGAAAAGGAAGACACCGAACTTCAGCAGAAGCGAAACAGAGCGACGAAGAAGAAGGGGAAGTGGGGTTTGGGGAAAGTGCATCAGCACGGCCATTAGGAGTAAGGTGAAGGGAAACGGTTGAAGAAGAGAGGGTGTTGAGTAGATAAGGAGTTGATTGCCATAGAGTGGTGGCTGGCCAGTGGTTAATGGAGTTGGAAATGAGGCAGGGTTTGTTGGGGGAGACGTAGTCACGGAGGAATTGGAGAGGGGTGGGTGGGGAAGAGAGGTGGTCGATATGGGTAGTGGTGCCTAGGGTTAGATCTCGAACTTCTTGCCAGAGGTTTTGGAGAGGTTCTTGTCCTTCTTCCATGGATTTGCTTAAACCCTTATTTGGGTCATCAATGGAAGTGTATATACTACTACTTCAAATTTCGAGATTGGGGCTAAAATTGTCCCTTAACTATTAGAGTAGGTTCATTTTAATCCTTCAAATATAACTCTGAGCATATTTAGTCCCTTAATTTTACTAAAGTGGAGCACTTTTGATCTCCCTAACAAAATCCGTTTAAAAATAATAGTGTTAAACCCATGTGGCACCCACGTGACTTGTAAAATACAAACTCATAGAGGTTAAGTATTAGCTATTATGAGTATATATTTAATTTTGCACGCTCTTAAACACAATTAAGAAGAAATTCGCACACTCTTCACCAAATTACTAGCTACGCCACTGATTTTAAGACCATTTTGTTATTGCAATTAAGAAAATGGTTATTTTTTTTGAGTGGGCAGATTATTGTGTTCTAAAGTATTGTCTTCAAATATAAATAGCTACTACTACATTAATCCTAAAAAATTAAGAAGACAAGAAAGAAAGAAATTGTATATCAATTAAGAAAGAGATAACACTGTCAAATTTACACCGTTAGAAAATTATCCTTTTCGTTAATTTTTAACATTATTATTAGGGGTGTGCAAAAACCGGTTTAACCGATAAACCGAACCGATAAAAATATTATTGGTTTATTAGTATTGGGTTATTGGGTTAACGATTTTTAAACGGTTTTGTAAAAAATTTTATTGGGCTATCGGTTCGGTATCGGTTTTAAAGTTTTAGTTAATGGTTAAACCGACAACCCAATAAGATTATATTTAGATTATATTTTTATTCATAATTGTATAATAGTGGCTTTAGATTTTAAATATATACCCTATTATTTTTTGCATTTTATAGTTGTTGTCTTAGTGTTGTTGTTTTCTTTCTAAAGTCATTGGTTTGATAGCATTCTACCTATCAGTGTTGCTTTTCTTTTTGAGAAATTGCTACCGTTGCTACTGTATTCAAGTTTTCTACTTAATAAGAAAGAAAATAAGTTTATTTTAGTAATAACGTATTTGAATTTGCTTATGCTTGTAATTTGTATAGATGTTTATGCATGAAAGTAGTCTATATATGAAGAAGAAAATAAGAGAAATCAAAAATATTATAGGAGCATTTTCTTATCGGTTAAACCGATAACCGAACCGTTAAGGACCAAAAACCGATTAACCAAAAATCGATAACGAATATCTTATTGGTTTGGTTATCGGTTTTGCATGTTTACAAACCGATAACCGATAAACCAAACCGATAATATACAAAACCGAACCGAACCGACCGATGCACACCCTTAATTATTATGTTAGGAAGACCAAAAGTGCTTCACTTTAGTATAGTTAAGGGACTAAATATGCTTAGGATTATATTTGAGGGACCAAAATGAACCTACTATAATAGATGAGGGATAATTTTAGCCCAAGACTCTCAAATTTCTCTATTTCAGAGTTTTCACCAATAAAGTACTACCTCCCTCCCATATTTGCACACTTTCCTTTTCCTTTTTACACTAATATTAAAAAATCATAAATAAAAAAATTATTTTAGTAATTTACTCTTTAAAAAACTTATTTAGAACTTTACAAATAAATGTAAACAGTTTCAAAAAGAATTAATTGTAAGGGTAATATGAAAAAAAAATTAATTAATACTTTCTTTATTTAGTAAGGTGATCAATTAATATGAGATAATTATTTTTAGTACAGTGAACAACTAATAAACTTTAAAAAAAATCATGTCCAAATGGTTACTTGATGGTAGAAATTTGAGATGATTAGACAATTAAAATTTCAAAAAAGATTGTTTTGGCTTTAGATATCGAAATTGTTTGATTGATGAGATAAGCGATAACATTTTTGAAATAAAATGTGAAATTATTTTATTTTATATTTAATTGGTGAAATAAAAAATAATAATCTTACATTATATACTAAAAAATTAATTGTGAAATTAACTATCCCATATAAAATATTATATAGCTATTTTCATTTGATATATTTTTTCATCATATCTTGTGTATCAAACGAACAATATTATTAAATCAAGATTAATAGAATTAGCAGATACATCCTGTGAAATGATAAGTGCGGGCATAACTTGGGAGAAATTTTTACTTCTTTATTTAATTTAAGATTAGCGGTTTATCCTTATTAATAAAAACAACGATTCCTCCCCTTGTGTTACCTACTTTTACTTATTTCAATTCAATATATCAAATACTCCCTCCGTTTATTTTTACTTGTTCACTTTTTTATTGGCACAAGGATTAAGAAACAGTAAATGATAGGGGTAATTTTATCATATTACTCTTTGAATATAATAAATTTAATGCTTTAGAAAATGCATTAGATAATGAATCGTATTTAATGCTAAGGGTAAAATGAGTAAAAACAAATTAATTATCCATTAATTTTATAAATTGAGCAAGTATTGTTGGACATCCCAAAATAAAAAAGTGGACAAGTAAAGATGGACGGAGAGAGTACAAGGCAAGCCCAGAAAAAAATAAACAATCAAAATCGAGCTATCACCATTGATGAAAGCTTAGGCCTTAGGGTAGCCAATGATGGTCAGTTTATGAGCAACATGGTTCATTTTATCTAAAAAAAAAATTATTAATATCATCTTTGGAATTTATTTGATCTCCGTGAAAGGAGGATTTTGTGGATCTATTATAAATATTCAGAATTTTATGAATATTCGAGATTTTTCTTCAAAAGAATATATTACTTTTTATATAGGTGTGAACTAGCGCTTAGAATAGAATAGGCTCCAAATTAAGATTTAGGGTAGATTAGCCTTCAAGAAACCTTAATCAAAATTGGACTCATCTTATATATAGAGTTTCACAAAATTCTGATGTCTATAATATTCTTTGCATCACTAAAATTGATTCTTGCAAATTACTATTATAATATTAAGTTGGGATTAGGTATTGCTACGCTATTATTAATGTTGATGATGGTATTAGGTGCACAAGGATTTTCTGATGTTCAAAGAAAATCAAGTTGGAAGGCTTAATTAGGACATTAATTTGTTGGGACATTTAATTTGAGGAAAAAACTAAATAAACTACTTAAAATCTTTCAAAAGCAACATGGTTGGAATCAACAAGAGAAAGAATTCCATTCTTTGAGCGGCGCTTTCCAGATTATCATATTTTTCTCATGTTTATGTCCTTCATTTGCTAAAAAATCTGCACATTGATTCGCCTCCCTCCAAATATGAGTAATGGTAGCTTTATTGATCGCCAACAAATATCTATAACCTTCAATAATAGCCCTGAAAGGATGAGACTGTATGTCCTGCTCTTTGATAAGTTTGACAGCAAGTAGGTAGGGGTGTACAAAATCGAACCGTAAACCGAACCAAATCGCAAATCGAACCAAACCGCAAAAAAAAACCGACTAGTGATTTGGTGTTGGAAAAAAAAACCCGACTATAATTGATTTGGTTTGGTTTTAACTAAAAAAAGTCAAACCGAACCAAACCAACCCGATATTACATATATACTATTTTTAAAACTATTTTATACATAAAAATATTTATTGTGATGTAATATATAAATATTTCTTCAACATTTTCATATTTTTTATCTTTCAATATGTTATTTCAAGTTTAAACTTATAATTTTAAATGGTTCAATAAGTCTTTTTACAACCTATAGATATTAGTAACTCAAATAAAACTCAAATCAATACGAATGTTAACAAAAGATTATTCAATCCAACACTAGGAATGACAATCATGTTAAATATTTTATTTTTTAATTTTACATAAATGCATAAATTTATTTATTTTTCTGTTTAATATTTAGTCATGTAGTTAATACTTATTAGACTTATTTGAGCATGACTTAATACTTTTAAATTATGATTATTTTTATTATGACTTATTAATATGCAATATTTATTTCATGCGATTTCATTATTTTTTTGGTTGAATATTTTATTGTCATCACTCACTTCATAAATTTCAAATAAAATGAATATATTTTGTGTTGTTTTTTTAAGAAATACCTTAGATAGTTGTATTTTGCATGGACTAAAGAAATATTTGAAGCACAAGTTAATTATATATTTGTATGAAGACTTTATCGGAAAAAACTCAAAAAAATTCGAAAAACCCGAGAAAACCGAAAAAACTCGAAAAAATCCGAGGTTGTAAAACCCGACTTTTATTGGTTTAGTTTGGTTTATAAATTTAAAAACGCGACACTAATAATTTGATTTGGTATTTAAAAAATTCGAACCAACCTGATCCATGTACACCCCTACAAGTAGGCAATTTATCTCCACTTAGAGGTCTTTACATCCCATTTTCTTTGCTAATTCTAACTCTTGTTTGATGCTCTATACCTGTCTTTAGTATACTAAAGTATTGTTACAATATTGAATATGAATGTACATATAATAAGCATTAAAAATTGTGTAAAAAAGAGAAAAAAATTTAATGAACAAATCAAATGTACATTTGAGTTATATTCACAATTCAAGATCAACATCGTCAACCAGAACAAAAGAAAAGGAAAAAGCAATAGAGGATTTCATCAAATCCTTATCAAATTAGGCTTAACAGTTCAAATTAACTTGATCCTTTTTAAATTACTTTAGAAATGAAATCAGGGTCGTAGCCACAGTTCAAATTATGAGAGTGGCAAAATCTAATAAGGTAATAATTTTGGCCCAAATCTTATTTTTGCATTAAAAAATTTATTTAAGATATACGAATAATCTATTAAGAAATCACTAAACATAGAAAGATTATGATTCTTTTTTTCTTTTTTCTATTTTTATTGGGCGCCGGAGAAGGGAAAATTGGGGAGGGGATTATATATATTTTTCCTTAGACATTTTCCATATTTTTCTAGCTAGTTCTGTACTTTCAGTAGAACATATTGAAGAATTATAAGTTTATCTTCCGTTTTTTTTTTTGGGGGGGGGGAGAGGGGGGGTTCCACTTGATTTTCAGTATTTTCATTGGGATCCGATTAAATCCGAAAGCGTTTTCTGGTTAAAAATAGAGGTGTACTTACTACTTATCACTCCACCACACCCCTTATTAGTTAATTATAAGTTCCGTTTTCTGACAAAGACGACTTCGTATTCAAGGGGTTTGAACTCGAGACCTCTGGTTAAAAATGGAGGCATACTTATCACTCCACCACACCCCTTATCGGATAATTATAAGTTATCAGTTCAAAGGTTATATTGACCAACATGGATTGTGATGGGATAGTTGGATTACCTCCACCCTTAATTAAAGATCTCGAATTTAAGCCTTTGGAAATGAAAAAAAATCCTATTGAGATCATTGCTCCAGAAATAAGGCCTCCAACGCACGAATCGGGATTTAATCATGCCCCAATACGTGTATTAAACATCAGGTCGAAAGTAGTAATAAAAAGAAGTTAATGGGTCATATTCAACTTAGATAATGATTAATCACATAGTACCAAATATATAATGTTGATGTACATGTAATTGGATATATGGACACTTTCTCACGCTTCTTTCCATAATCTTCTTATTAATGTAATTGGATGGAGATTTTTCTCACCCTTCTTTCGTAATATTATTATATTAGCATCAGAAAGAGTTATTTTCAGTTTTTATAATACTAACATTTTTAGTATAATCATTATTATTTGAAATCTATATGTTAACTAGTTACATTAATTCAGATTCACGTCGTGTATAACCCATTAAAGAGGGAACACTCCTTAGTCCTAACCAGGTTTTTTTTAATTCTCATAGCTCGATCGAATTTAAAACTTCTAATTAAGAGTGGAAGAATCATATTTAGTCTATTGTATTTCTTGGTGATAATTAATAACATTCCATGCAGATGAATATGATATAGATCTACAACTATCAAACACTGATAGAGTATTATTCCCGCCGTTAATCTCCTTATAAACTATTTCAGCATTTCAATACTTGTAATATTTATTATTCAAAATAATAATTAAGAAGAATATAATTCTCAGAAAGTATAAGACTCTTTTTTTAGTACAACATTTATAATATTAATTAATTAATCAAGATGCTTATCAGCTCATTGGTCATATTCAACTTAGAGATAATGATTAATCACGTAACTAACTAATTTGATGTAATTGGCAGTAGAGAAGTAGCTTTCTCAAACTTCTTTTCATAATAATCTTATTACATTAGCATTAAAAAGAGTGATTCTCATATTACTATTTTTTTATAATAATAACATTGCATATGAATTATGATAGTGATCTGCTACTATTATATTGTGATTAAGTACCAATATTCATGCCATTCTCCTTGAGAACAGCTGTTTTCAATCTTTAATGTAGTTTTTTGTTCTTATCCATGTTGTGTACAATGACACACCTACAATACTCCAAAGTCTTTCACAACTTCTTACATTATATTCTGGCTAACAAGTCCAACATGTTTTTGTTAGACTGTTTCCTAAGAGCCGAAGGTCTATCGAAAGTAACCTCTCTACCGCTTAAAGGTAAGGTCTGGGTACACCTCACCCTCCCCAGACCCCCACTTGTTGGACAATACTGGGTACGTTTTCCTATTGTCTAGTGATCTTCATATATAGGGTTGAACTTGGGACCAGATCGCATTTTACAGTGTACTAATATGATAAATTCGACGAAATGATCTTCCATGCTCACTTACCGTTTGAATAGGAGAAAACGACTCAATATCTATGATGTTACTTACGTCATACAACTAAAATAACATCTGTTGAAAAACTACAAAACCAACATGGATTTGTGGGGGTAGGGGGGAAGAGGGGGGGGGGGTGTCATGACTGGCTGAAGCTGTTCTAGTTATGTTATTCATCTCATTGTAGAAAGGATGGAAATTTAGACTGGTACAAGGAAAATATTTACAGAAGCCAAAGAAGATATTACAGCTAAAGTTCTACTGGTTGTGCTCTTAATACAAACTCAATGGCTCTACAAACCAGAAACAGCTACTATCTTAGAAACAATTCAAGAAACTGTTAAATGGCCTTTCTTTCCCTGAGACTTCCAAGACGATTCGACTCGCAACAAGTGTAACTTCTCAACAAATGGTTCCAGCACTTCTGCCTCTTCTTCTGGGGCAAAGGCCATGCAAATGCTAAGCTCCTGAACTGCCTCTTCATATTCCCTGATGCATGTTTTATGTGTCAAAAACAGTCTCTTCCGTGAAGCATGTCGAAAAGAGGGGGAAAAAAGAGATTTCAGAGAGACATACCTACTATAGTACAACATCATTCCATGGTCTCTCCTCAGAGCCCAATTGTGTGGCTGCAGAATGAGCAATCTTTCTGAAGCCATAATGGCCAGCCTAGAAAGTATTGTGCCATTCCAGAGAGAGACATAATGTCATTATGAGTGAACAGATATTACACACAAGTTAATGTCCTAATGCAAAGGTCAGACACCGGAAAAAACTTAATTTAAGCACAACACCTGCAGTTAGTTAAGCATACACAAATCTTGGTTCTTTTTGTTTTATGCCACCGAGAACAGTAAGATGGAAAATGATCCATCCTTACTCAAGACTAGCATGGTTCTGCACGTTAGATAAAACTTAATGCTTAAGAGATGATCATCAAATGCTAAGTACTGTGTTGGCAAATGACTCAACTCCTAACTTTGTTGTTACTTGATATACACGAAGAAATAACAGGTACCAGTTATTACCACCTTAATAGAATGCACAACGGAAGAAAAAAGCAGGAACGAGTTCTGAATGGATATCTCTAAACAGAAGCAGATGCTCCACTAAAAGAGAATGTAGATGCAAAGAGACCATCATGCATTTCTAGTGGCAGTGGATGATATGTATTATGATGAAATATACTAGAAGAAATGCTGCTGGACACATGCAACACAGTATCAAGCAAGTGATCGATCTTAATATATTGTTACTTCCGTGATCCCCCACCCCACCCCCCCAGGCTACCACTTCCTTTTCCAAGTAATTAATGTTTGATCACCGGTTAAGCATCTATGCCTGTTTAACAACATGTGGTTAGAAGAATTGACTTGATTTTGTAAGAACCAATAGATTTAGTGGAAACGAAAAAACCCTGAATAGTTGGCCTCAACTATCAAATATAATAAATGCATCCAAACATGGGTATACTGTATCTATAGTATCTACAAAAAGAATCAAATCCTAAAGATCAGAAAGGGAGAAATATAAGGTTCGCTTTCTTGGATTTCTAAAAGGAATGTCGGAGAGGTGAATTGAAACAACAGTAAGGGAGTAAACGGAATGTCGGAGAGATGAATAGAAACAACAGTAAGGGAGTAAAAGGACGAAGAGGCTAAAAGTATGTAAAAAGGAAAGTCAATCTGCATATCAGATTATCAGTATATAGAAATAGAAAGGACTTCTAATACCAATATGAAGCTAGATCAGTGAGGAATCTATTACCCTAATTTGTTTTGTTATAAACTTAAATGAAGGAATAAGCATCTATTATATCGCAGCAAGATTGATTAAATGGTTATTTTAGTGGAATGTTAGAATTTTAGTAGTATGTTAGAATCAATAAAAAAAACAATATGCGTCCAAAATTCTCAATTCTCCTTTTCTCATGCCAAGGTTGCAATTTAGCATCTTGAACCTGTAGGGACAACACAAAGTGGCGCCTGCTTAATCAGGAACGAGACCCAAAAGTTGTAAAAAAGAAACAAGAGGATAAGATTGTTACCTCAAATCTTGAGGCCGCAACAATGGGACATTCAGACAACTAGTCTTGCTAGACTTATCATCTGCATGATCAACAGATCTAAGCGGAGAAGTCAGCATCAAACCATGATTTGCTCTTGAAGCACGTTTCCAGTGAAGCCTCTGCAAGAAAAGTTGTGGTTATTGATCATAGCATCAAAACTCACATCAACATGGTGAGATGCATGAATGTAAAGCTAAAATAGCGCTATGCTATGGACTTCACTTTACAGGAGAATAAGTCTTACCATCAAATTAGCCAAAGCAATTCCAATAATATCTCGGTTTGTTGCTAACTCAAGCCCCGGCAACGAATTGCTATTGATGTCAGAAGCCTTTGCTCTGGGGTCATCGACACACTTCCCATTAACAATACCAAACAAGCTATGACCAGAGATAACCTTGAATAGCTCCTAGAAGAGTAACAAAACAATTCAAACTCAATGAGACTATTGGACATTAATACCATGCTTTACAAACTTCTGAAGGAATAGAATATAAAGGGAGTGAAAAAGTACAGGATGGACGAACAAAGATAAATGTTGACATCACCTATGAGTTCAGAACAACATACCTCAGGGTTTCCAGTTTGGGGCCATATCAAAAAATCTTCCCCAACTCGGGATCCCACAATGGTCAGATTAAGTCTTCGACAGACTTCAATATAAATGACACTAAGCAAAATTGCTGTAAAGAATGTAAGCACTACTTCAGATAGCATTATCAGTGGTGAAGAAGTATTTTGAGGTTGCAGGATATTGGACATATGTAAAATAATGATGGTATTGGGGAGGGAACTAAGAAATATACCACTACAATATCCAGAGCTTAATACTGAATGCAGGTATGCACACTTTGAATCCACAAGTACAGCTGACCTTTTGAAACCCCTTGACTTGAAAAGCACCACATTCACTGCATCTAAAACTTCAACCAGATCGCATCCTATTTCTCTTGAAACTAGCTCTGCCTCCACTTCTCTCGCAATGACATCCAACTCAACCATCCATTCGTTCATATTTTTTCCAGCAAGAGGCATGGCCTCCATGCAAATCCAATCTGTGGCCTGAGAAGGCAATACAGATCTCCTCTCTTTTTGGAGTGAATGAGCATCCATCTCACGGTTGAAAGCCATAAATGCCTCGTCTTCAGAGGCCACGTAAAGCAAAGCCTACACAGAAAATAGGAAACAACAAACACACGTGAGAGACGACCAATACACTTAAAAACAAAGCAAAAAGCCAATTTACGCAAAGTGCTCATTTTACTTTTATGACAACTGTCATTATTTCATACATTACCGTTCCATCGCTCAACGCCAAAAACTTTTATGGACAGAATATGCGAAATTGCTGCTCGCTAAGTGAACTTTGTCATTTTTTTAATATAAGTGCAAAGTGAACTTAGTCATTTCTGCTACTTGAAATTGAAAAAGCAACAAATCAACTGCTTTAAACAAAAAGAGGTGAGCAATACTCATAAATACCTTTGCTAACGAGATATCTTTGTCCTTGGATTGGAAAGATATCTCCTGGGTAAATTTTTCCCTAGCATCGTTAAGAACCTGCCAAATCGCGAAATCCTCAATGAATGCGCCAAAATTTATACCACGATACTCCAATTGATAAATGACAACAGGCCCTCTTTTTTGTGGTTAAATACAACAGGCCCTCTTTAAATGTTAAGTGGAATAAACTGATTAAAGTGCAGAAATTGAACTAATAATACCAAATCACCACTTTTTAACAACACGACTACATTGAATAGAGATGGCATATATCACAAGAAATGATAATCCCAACCTCCTTATAGAATTCGGCTCTAGATGTATATCGGGTTTCTGCCAGAGCAGAGGAAGCCAGAGGAGAAATGCTCAACCTCCTCTTCTTTGGTGCCATTGTACTTGCAGCAGCCAATTTGTTCCATCTTCCTTTCTCATTCCCAATCCAACATCCAACACGACCATCAAAACCACACCTGATGATCGTAAAGAATAAAGGGTCTGGGAATTTGCCTAGTACTAGCAACACAAACGCTTCTTGCTACTCATAAATAAACAAGTAATAATGAAACTTATAACACATCAATCACCTCATCTCAAACTGGAAAAAAGAAAACATTCAAGAATCAAAATCCAATATAACCCAATTCAATTCTTGAACAAAAAAGCACAAATCTTTACCTGCTGTAAACATTCAAAGAATAAACTAGTACTAGCAACACAAATGCTATAAATAAACAAGTAATAATCAATCAACTCATCTCAAACCGAAAAAAATAAAAAGCATTCAAGAATCAAAATCCAATAAACCCCCAATTCAATTCTTGAACAGCAAAGCACAGATCTTTACCTGCTGTAAACATTCAAAGAAGCCATAGCTGCTGAAAGTTCCTTCACAGCACCACCACCGACCAACATCTGTTGATGACACAACCCTGGCAATGATGCACACAGCATTCTCTAGTATTTTATAGAAGTCCCAAAAGGTCTTTTAAAAAAGAGACAAAAAAAGGCTGACGATACAAGGACTAAACAATCAAGAAAACTAAAGGAAGAAAACAAACAAAAGAAAGAGTGGTGTTCAAATTGGGGTCTTCTTATTCAAGAAAATGAAAAAGAAGAAAACTTTAGAATTAAATCATCATCAAAAGAAGGTGTAATGGTGGAGAAATTAAATAAGTCCATTTTTGGTACTGAAACTGAACTCCCAATAGACAAAAACAAGACAGCTGACGATGATGAATGGAAGTAACTGAAATTACTACTACTACTATTCCAAGATTTCCAAAGATCCATGCTATTGGAAGAACCCAATTTCAGCATCAGCAGCTCATATAAAACCCACCTCTTTTTTTATACTACTGTAACTCTACAACCCTCTTTTCTTTTTTCTCACACATCAAAGTGAAAAGAAGGGTATATCAAGAAACTATTGCTATATTATGGTCTCTTTGATGATGATGATCATCTTGTACTGTATAAAGCCAAAAAAGTATCAGTGGGGTCCAGTCCATCAATTTATTTTTCCAGTTTTTCTTCAGGACCTTTCTTTAAAGCTCTACAAGGCAACAAAATAAAGCCAGCCAATCTATCTACATTCTCCTCTCTCTCTCTCAGTTACAACTTTCTTTAGAACTATGGTAGAAGATTGTGGTGAAGTTGGGCTGTTATTTGAGTTAATTTTAATTGAGTTGAGTCCCAATACAAGTATGAGATAAAAAAAAGGAATTATACCAGTGATTCTGGTTTTTTTTAATATATTTTTCAAATGAGTTTTGGAACGGGATGGGTTGGGTTGAGTATTTTTTAAATTTATTTATTATATTTAAAATTAAAAAAGAATGGGATTCATCAAAAAAATTATCGTATTTCAGCCATGTGATTATTGTGTTAGTTTATCTAAAGTTTAGTTATTTTTGTGTAAAAAAATATAGTTAAATTATTTTTATGAAAAAAAGTGATAGTTAAGTTATTTTTGTGTAAGAAAAGATAGTTAAGTTATTTTTGTGAAAAAAATTGATAGTTAAATTACCATTTGTAAAATTTACTCTCAAATTTAATCGAGTCTCAATACAAGTACGAGACCAAAAAAAGGCTTTGTTTAGGGCTTATTGTTCCAAAAAAAATGATAAAATTGGCCCATTAATATTTATGATAATTTAAAATATATGTTTATAGTATAATTTTATCTATTAAGTAGGTAACGTGAGCATTTCTATTTTTTTATAAATATTTAACAAACTCTTGATTAACAGGAACCTTGAAAAAGTTACTAGTTATTTATGTCAGCGTATATCGTGTAGCCTAGCGTTTAATCATAAATTTTAAATAATTTAAAAAAAATAAATCTGGGTGAGGTTTTTATTGAAGTTTTAAAATATGTTTAGTCATAGTTTTTCAAAATATATTTCACTTGTTTTTTTAAAAAGTATGCTCATAAGTTCTAAAAACTATCAAAAATACTTATAAATTTGGCACAAAATATCATTTTTATAATGAACTAAATAATGCATATCATAACACAATATTTCAATAAAAACTACTAATAACACAATTTACTAGCTACTACAATTCATCAAATTGTAATTAATTATGAGAATTCATCCGTGCAAAAAAATAATAATAACAACGATAGTAACTAACTATTTTTTAATATAACATTTTCACATTCTATAAACAATCTCTTCACGATGAATATACATTTTCAGATCAAATGACCGAGCAAACGAAGCAACATTGTTACTCTGAGTTGATTGTTCGTCAGTTTCATCTACAACCATAAATAGATGCGTACTTTTTATAAATTTAAGAAGAAATCAACAATCATATTTTTACCCAAAGTTTTAGCATATTTTTGGATTTAGAAATTTGACCAAACAAGATATTTGCCCTTAAAAAAAATCCCAAAAAGTGTTTCTAAGATCTCTGGCCAAACTGGTCTAGTATTGTGACAACCAACTATTATGGCAGGGAAGTAAAAAAAAAAAAATCGTCCTTTATTAAATATTTAGATTTGAGCTTCAAAAATAATAATTATTTTTTTTTTACCTTAAAATAAAACTTCTCGATATATATTATTTAATATTAATTACCATGAAATTTCTTAGAAAAATATTATTTTTTCTTTCTTTTTACCCTTCAAAAATAAATTTATGCTGGACATAATTATAATTTATTATTTTCTTTATTTGAACTCTGTGAAAGTCCTAAAATTTAAGACTTTAAAAATGATTAAGATTTAACCTATCTTCTTATTTAATAACATGTATTTCATATGAAAAAAAAGTTGAACTTTTATGAGTGGAAAAAAGGTTCCATTTGAATGCTTATCGAGGTCGGAGGCCTATACCAACATGAGTTGTGGTGCAGTATTTTTTAATCAGAGGTCTCGGGTTCGAGCCCTGAGTATGGAAAAAATTCTGTTGGGAGCGATATGCGGGACAAACATCGTTAGTTGTTGTCCAAGTTGCCAAGAAAGCGCCCCCTGAATGGGCCTTACAACGCGCGATCCAAATTAATCGAGGCTCCAATACGAATACCGGACATTGGGTGAAAAAAAAGAAGAAAAGGTCGGAGGTCTATTTAATTACTAAGGTATAAATAGAATAGGGATACAAGTTTCATCACTCTTGTAAAATGAGTAAGATATGTGGGTAAACAAATTTTCAAATCGTTGGTAAACGATCATATACAAATTTTATAATAACTAATATGAGATATACATCAATGCATGTACCAAATATTCAGGTAAAGTTGAACGACTTTTTTATCTTTCAATCAAATAGTATTTTTATCAATGGCAAAGTCAGTATTTTCTCTAAGGAGGTTCAAAGAAGTCAAAAAACGTTCAAATCTACCTATGTACATAAAAAAAAATTAACTTTTAATCATATATAAATTGTGTAATTTTTTGAAAGAGGTTTAAAATGAACATCTCAGTCCTATGTCACTCCGCCCCTGATTCCCATGACATTTTTGTACCAAAAAACAAATATTTAAAACATATTGAAAGAAAAACCATTAGAGTGAATAAACCCTTAAATATAATTAATATTTATCATTTTGAAACTTGCAAATTTTTATATCCTAGATTGTCAATGTTTAACATTGAAATTTTAAATACTCCTTCATTTTTAATTAAAAGTTTCAGGTTCAATCGTATCTCCCTGAATACAGAGTCGTCTTTGTTATAGAGCACTTTACCCTTAATGTAAGACTTCTCGATGTATCGAGAATTCAAATCTAATCGGACGCTAATACAAATACCGAACATCAGATTGACAAAAAACATGAAAGTGCAAGAGATATAAATAAAGCAATAGCACTTCAACCAAGAAAGGAAGAGGTAGTAGTAGTATTTTATTAATTTTCTTGTTTATATGTTATCCAAAATGAGGATATCCTCATAAGTCATAATCAAACATGTAGAATATGGAGTATATAATCATGATTGAATCGACTTTATCGAGGCATTGCATTATGGGCAACATCCCACTACCTCCCCCCACCAAGATAATATTTCACTTTGCCTTGGTTTGTCTGTAGATTTTGGTTCAAAAAAATTTAAATAATGGTGTTTGAAAAATTATTTTAAATATATATTTATTTTTCAATTTCAAACTACTTAAAAATAAGTTTTAGATGTTTTCCAAAGTTTGTTTAAGTTTTATTTACAAATTATAATTTTAAATCATGATATAAAATTTCATGTTCAAGCGCAGATGTAGAGTGCAGTGCACCTATAGGTTCATAATTTTCAAAATATTACGGGCGGAAGAAAAACCAAAACAACTTGCATATAAATAGATAACAATCTAATAAATTTTGATTAAATATAAAAAGAAAATACCTTTAAAGAGCGAGTAACACTAGAAAACTTTTCTGTATGAATCACCTTGCTCTCTCATTGGACCTTTCTAATGTGAATATGAATTAATCGGTTCAACACCTTTTTAAATATCAGACAGTTAAATATAATTAAAGAGAAAAAAAAGAAACTATTTATAATAATTCATAATATGACTCGTGAGAAAAATTGTGGTATGTAGAGGGCAGTATAATATTTGTTTGTGCCCCAAATGCCAAAAATAGAGGTAATGAGGGAAATAAGAAAATGGGAATGTGAGTGGCACATGGCCAAAGCATATCAACATGTGTGCCTACATGCACTGTATATAACCTATTTGACACTAATAATAACTCCTAGTACTTATTGCTACCTAATTTTATTTTAATTGTATTATCAATTATAATCACCATATAATATGTTTTAATTGACTCAGCATCTACATACCATCAATTTGTTTAGACATATATGGATTTTATAGTACATATAAAAGTTGACTAAGATGTCTTTTTCTTTCTAGTTCTTTGGATGGCAAGTTAATCAAATATATCTTTAACTTAACTCGAAAAGTCGAGTTCACGTTCAAATTAATTTGACGATCTATTATACGTCCCTTTACATATTAAAAGTGAATTTAATACCACTCTATAAGCTGACGTGAAACAAAAAATAAAAATAATTTAAAAAAGAGACGCGTTTTGTTGAACTTTTTTTCTTTTTCTTCTTCTTCTTTTCTTTGCAAAATACATATTTTTGAATACCCATTCTTCTTCTTCATCTTAATTCGCTCGTGCAACCTTCTCCATTTTCCATTTAAAGAATACCCAAAATTAAGTTTTTGAGTTCTCTAGTTGATATGTAAATGCAAAGACTTGAATTTTCTTGTTCATGTTGTAAGATTTAATGTTTGTTTTGGTTTATTCAATTTGAATAATACCCATAATGGAATTTTTGTGTATCTGGTTGTTGTGGAATGCAAACATTTGATATCTTTCTGTAGCTGCTGTGTAAAGGTGGGTTTGCTGGTGATAGGTGGCGAAGAAGAAGGAATTGAAGGTGGTGAAAAAGAAAAAATCGATAGTGATGGCGATATTTGAAAAGTGGGTGGCGAAGAAGAAGGAATTGAAGGTGGTGAAAAAGAAAAAATCGATAGTGATGATGGTGATAGTGATGGCGATATTTGAAAAGTGGGTGGCGAAGAAGAAGAAGAGAAATTGAAGGTGATATAGTGATCGTGAAGAGCAAAAAATTAGTGATGATAGTTGGGGGACATGATTTTTTCAGTGAGATGAGAGATGGAGTGGATGAAAATTTAGTGATGAAGAAGATATAGTAATTTTAATGATTAATTAATTTAAATTGGAGTAATTAACAAGAAAAGAAAAGAAAAAAAATATAAAAAAATATGATTTCTGACATGGCGCTGATGTGGTGCTGATGTGGCGGACGATCGTAAAACACCACATACTGTGAGAGTGGTGTAAATACGTCTCGTAGTGGTATTAAATTCATTTTCAATATGTATAGGGGCGTAATTGATCATCAGATTAGTTTTAGTGTGAAATTGATTTTTCAAAACAAGTTCAGAGTGTATTTGATGTCTTTTCTCATTATTTTTATTTTCCTCCTTTACTCTTAAGTTATTTAACCTATATAAATTGATCATATGAGGGAAATGATTTTTTAGCCCTTTACAAATATTTTTTAGTTTTATGACATTTTTATAAGAGATCTTCATTTTTTATAAATAAGAAATCTCATTTTTATACATAAAAGATCTAAAAAAAAACCTTTTCTTATATTCAAATTGTAAAAGGACAAAAAATCTCATTTCCTCCCAAAAATATGTAATAGTTATAATAATTCAAATTATATAAAACAATATTAATGGATAGCATGCTCTCTTTTGGTTTACCACTAAACCGATATATTCATAAAGTCCAATATCTTCTTCAAAAGCGTAATTCCTAGTAAAAGGTATTTAATGTAATTACTCAAACCTGGGAGGGCATGAATGTAATAACAATAAGAAGTTGATAATTCCAAAATAGTCCCTGATTTATTAGTTTTAGATCATGGGGTAATAGTTGGAGCTTTTAAGGAATAAAGTGTCTTTTTGTGGGAAATTCATGGATCCATATTGAATATGTTGATCCTCTTATTATGTACTCCCTCCGTTCCTTTTTAGTTGGCATGTTACGCTTTTTCGAGAGTTTATTTGACTAATTTTTAAAGCTTAATTAGATTAGATTAACTTAATATTTTTAAATTAAAATTTAGATATTCAAAAACTATACGAAAAATACTATAAGTTACAATTTTTCTTATATCAATAAGATAAAACAATACATGTTAAAATATTGGTCAAACTTTATATTGTTTGACAATAGAAACCATGACAATTAAAAAGGAACGGAGGGAGTACTTATTACGTGGATCCAATTCTTCTTTGTCCATCATTATAGATCGCATTTCTTTCCTATTATTTTCCATCCATATGTTAAATTAATTAGTTTTTTCTTGAGTCCAAACTCTATCAAAAATAATATTTTTAACTTGTACAAGGTAAAGATAAAGTCTGTGTAAATTCACTTTTCTAAACTTTACCTATGAGATTACACTAAATATATATTGTTGTTGTTGTTGTTAATTTGAGTTGGAGTCACGGCAGAGCTAAAGCTTTGGTTACTTGGTTTGGGGCCGAACCAAGTAGCTTTAGTCTGAATTCTGTATTTGTCTTTAAATATTTATTTAATAAATATACACGTTATAAATTTAGAACTAAATAATTTAGGACTATAATTTTGAATTCATAAATTTTAAATTCTGGCTGAAGTTTATTACTGGGAAATTATGGCGGATGTTTGTGCGATGAAAAAAATAATACACAAAAAAATCTATTTTTAAAACTTTACATCGCATACTTATTTAGAAAAAAAATATATAATATGCTTAGCTGCCGGTATGTATGAATTATGATTTATATTTTCAGGGTAAATACAATTCGCATATTGTATAAACCTAAATAATTGGCCAAGGGCACACAAACTTTCGAATAGCTAGTTTTTATTTTAGCTAATAAGTAGATTTAGTAAATGTTGAAAAATAAAATTTGAAAGACTAGTAGGAAACTTGAGGTGCGTGAATGATATTTCGTATCTCTAAGATTCAACAAATTTTTCTAGTATGGCTTTAACAAGAACCCCCCCCCCCCCCCCACTCAATATTGTAATCTCACAAGTAAGATTTGAGAAGGGTACATAAGATATACACAAACTTTATATATACTTTATGGAATAGAAATGTTATTTCCGATAGATCCTCGAGTTATTTTTTTTATAAAGTAAAACAAGAAGACTTTTCCTAACTAATAAGGGACTTTCCTTTTGAGAAGCAGCTAATCTTCCCAACAACTTATTGGAATTTTTTTTCTTATATGGTTGCTTTCTTATCAGGTTTTTTGACCTATGTAATATTATCTAACATGTAATTTAAAATTATTTACACCACGTAATTAGGACATAAAATAACCCAAATGAGTGATCAAGTCTCCATCAATTAAAATAATTCTCCTTATTTTAGGGGGAATTATTAACAACTGGATCATTATCATTTATCGATATGCCAAAGTACATACCCCACTTGGGTTGTAGTAAATTTAAAAGAATTAAAAAAGCTGAAGAAATAATCTACGTGCAGAAAAAACTATGTTATTTGTTCAGTGCTCATACAGCTGAAATCTATGTTGCAACTTCTTGGAAACTACTAGTAGTATATTTTACACTTTTATCTGGTGAAAGAGAATTGGGATCGATCACCAACATAGATTATGGTGAGATGATTGAGATTCTTTCATCCTTAATAAGAGATTTATGGTTCGAGCTTCTGAAGATGGAAAATATCATATTGGAAGCAATGTTCTTAAAAAATGTGTCCATTTACGATGACAAATTCAAATTTAATCGAACTCCATTTAAAAAACAAAAAGAAGAGACAATGGGATCACGAGAGCATGTCTGCTGACCAGATCTTATTGTCTTGTTTAGAGTTTAATTCAACATTTTATTTACGATATCGAAGATGATTAGTTAATATATATATATATATATATATATATATATTAAATTCATATTTATAAATTATAGCAAGAGTTTTCAGTTTATAAAATATCATATGAGTTTTTTCATTGAACGTTGGAATTTAGCTCAAAAACTCGCTTAAGGTATAAAAATTTCGCTCAATATTGTGTATGAAAACTGTATATGAAATTGATATAAAATATGTATATTTTGCTCAAGGCTTAAAATTTTGCTTAAATTTATGTATCCAGAGTTTGTATGAAAATTGTATGAAATACGTAAGTCTTGCTTAGAGTTAAGAATTTTGCTTACATTTTTCGTGTATGAAAATTGTATAGAAACAATATGAAATAGGTATATAACTGTATAAATTTTGTATAAAGTTCATATAACGTTTCTAGATATTTAATACAACTACTCCATACAACAATATTGTATACAACTTTCATATAAATTTAATATAACTATAACAACATACAAAATCTAAAATACAATTTCATATAACTAAGCATTACAATTATCACACAACTTTAACGCAGATTTGAATTCGACTGCTTCAAATTTTAACGAATTAAGACTGAAATTCAGTCCAAAATCAGATCAAATCTGATCCAAATAGCCCAAAATTTTAAATTCAAACTACATTCGATATTCTAATTCTTTTGAGATATCACTCGCTCAAACTAAAATTCATTTGCGACAAATCGATTTTTCGAACTTGAACTTCATGATCTCAAGTTTAAGAAACATCCAAGCACGAAAGAGACTGCGCATATACCATTTTTTTCTATTTTTTTTATAAATTGTAAAATTTTGTTATATTTGATAAATAATTTTTTAAAAATAAATTTAGTAAGTAATATAGAATATTATCTAGTTATATGAGGTGATTTACTCTATTTTTATCAATATGGTGAGATAATTAGGATTTAATTATTATTTACAAGTGAGCTTCAACCTATGGCCTATGGGTTAACTGTCGTATTCATGGCAACCTCTTGTATTCCTCAATGTAATCCTATTAATATAGATATTAAGAGTCGTGTTGTGCACACATTTGAATACACATGAAAGATTTGGAAAATACTCTTGTCTCTCTTTATGTATTTATTATTTTTGCTTTCATCTTTTAATATATATTGTACTAACTCTTTTAGATTAATTTTATAACAATTTATTGATTTTGGTCGCTTTAGTTTTCATGTTGCTACAGTGAATCATTTTGCTCCATGCCTCCATGGTTTAATTTCCAACATATTTTGCAACTTATATTAATCCTTTTCACATTCAAATAGACTTGCTACTGTAAATTAATAAAAGATGTACCTTGTATTCTCTCATGCGATTAGAGCTATAAATTATTTCAGAAGACATCACACAAAATTTGATTTTCTTTTAATTAAGTGATTTTGATTTAGAATAATCGTTGAGTTTAAGTTTTCGTTCATTCTAATTTATTCACTTTCGTTAAGTTTAACTTCTTACGCAAGTATTAAACAATCGCCAGGGGTTCTTTTCAATTCACGCGTTACTATCAAAAGCGAGATTGTCAAGTTTTTATACCTACTTAAATTGGTGATCTAGCTATAATTAGCTAAATGGGTCAATATTTTATGCTTCTATAAAATATTACTTGTGAGTTGCGAGTTGTGTATTATTAGCATTGACTCAATTGATTAATTATAATTGATTTGAATGATTATGGTAAAAAGGAAAAAAAGAGTTATATACAACATTCAAGTGTGCAACAATTGACTAGATAAATTGGCACTACATGGCCATTCTAGAATCAATATGGCAAGTTTAGCCTTTTTTTTTTTTAATTTCTAGTTTAGCTCATTTTATCCATTTTAACATTTTTTTCTTGCATCATGTAGTCCTCATGAATCTGCTTCTTCCCCTCCAAACCAGAGTAGACATCTAGGTTTTTCCTAATTAAAGATTAGGTCTAAAATAATCATCCTATTGGGGGAATTTTGAGCTTGGACTTGGATTTCAAAATGGAAAAAATTAGACAAAATGTCTATTGAGTTAAATTTTTTCCAGAAAAAATAGCCCAATCAAATTTTGCTACAAAAAATGGCTATTCGGCCAACACATATTTGCGGAAAATGGCCATTCGTCTTTTGTTATTGCACGCGAAGTGCATATGCGCTTCTTATGCTTCTTCTCTCTTCCTTTTTCTTTTTTTCTTTCTTTCTTTCTTTCTTTGATCTTATCTTCCATAATTTTCTTTTGCTGCAATGTATAAGCATTGGTTAAACAATGTATATGGATGTATATACATCTCTCACATATAATTATACATTATATATACATGATGGATACATTATATATAAATTGCATCTACATACGATCATTTTTGTTAAAAAAAAAATTGGCAACGGTACATTTACGTTAGAATCCCTTTGAAAATTGGTATGTGATCTAACTTGGGCTGAACATGAGCCCATCTCAATAAGGATCCTTATTTTCAAAGGAAAAAAAACATCAAAATCACCCTAGACTATACTCGAAAAGTTGAAGACACATCTAAACTATTGGAGTGATCTATTACCCTCTTATCTTTATTTTTTGTGGAACTAATATCATTCTACCAGCTGATATGACAAATAAATAAACAAAAATAAAAAAGAGCGAGTGAAGCCAAAATTCAAGGCCAAAATAATAATAAAAAATAAAAAAAAAAAAAATGTCTTTCCCCACCCTAACTACTCCAGATGTGGAGTCTTCTCCCCTTCCCCCCTCTCTTCCCGTACCCCCTCTATATTTCACCACTATTTTAGTCGAAAAATGGAGGTGGTTGGGTGTCTCTCTTCATAATCCTCCTTCAACCCCTCTTCTTGTCCTTGTTCCTTCAAACCTAAAAGTTTTTAATTTTCTCTGTTCAAAATTTTGAAGAATGAACAATGGAGGTCTTATAAAAAAATTCATCTTTCACTTTCTCCAATCAATAATTAAATAAATTTTGAATTTTAATTAGGTTGTGATGAATTGAACTAGATAAGTTTTGTAAGAAAAGTGTGTGATGATTGTTATGATTTTGAGTGGTAAAAAATGTGAGTTTATGTTCGGGTGGGTGAAGCAATAGTGATATAGCGGGCCTAGTGGTAGTGTGGCGAACCCAGTGGTGGGTAGCGAATTCAGTTGTGGTCATGATTGTTGGTGGTGGAAGATGTGAGTATGATAATAGTGTGGTGGTAATGGCCGGTGGTGGTATTGTGGTGGTTGGTGCTGGTTTGTCAAGAAGAAACAAGATGATGACATGGAAAAGAATATTTTTAAGAATTTGATTTGACATTGTACTGATGTGACAGTGACATGAAAATGACACGGAGACGATTGTAAAACACTCTCCATTATACAACTGGTGATATTGTTGGTAGGGTGGTATTAGTTCCACAAAAATAAAAATAAAAGTGTAATATGTGGCTTCAATAGTTTAGGTGTGTTTTCGACTTTTCAGATATAATTTAGGATGATTTCGGATACTTATAATTCAAATAAGTATTTGTTTATCAAATTGACCATTGTTCATAGACAATTTTTTTTTTTTGTTGTTGACAAGAAAATCTAAAACTTGAAGAGGTAAACTACACTAGACAAGCTCCTTATAACGAGCTCGATCAAACAACACATGCAGAAGGTTTTGAATATGTGACCCTCGTTTGGAAGATTACATGCTCAACCAACTTGGTCATACATTTTAAGCATATTAATCAAACTTATGTCTAAACACATATTAATAGCACTTGATATGCAAAACAAAAAAAACTACTCCCTCCGTATCAATTTATATGAGTTTGTTTGACTCGACACTGAGTTTAAGAAAGAAAGAAAGACTTTTGAAATGTGTGGTCTAAAATAAGTCATAGATATTTATGTGGTTGTAAATCATTTCATTAAAGGTAAAATAGATATTTTAAAATTAAATTATTATTAAATATAGAAATGTATCATTTTTTTTTAAACTGATTAAAAAAGAAAATGACTTGTATAAACTGAGATAAAAGGAGTACCTTTTTTGTATTAACGACGAAGCAAAGGCTTATTTCAATTCGATATTTATGTCAAGTCAATAAATCCACATATAACACTAATTCCAAGGCTGAAGAAGTGCTTTCACAAATCGATAAAAAAACTATCAAGTATCAACATGTGTCCAAGAGCGTGCTCACAGATTTCCACCTTCTCAAATTCAATAATTACATATCCACTAATTTTATGAGATATTTATCAATTATCAAGTACTCGCCAATAACAAGTACTAGGTAACTTTGTTTATTCTTATTATTATAGTCATTTTTATTCTGCACCTTTTTGTTTAGTCACTAATTTATTGAGGTTCGTTTCAAGAACCCATATATGGACAAACTACAGTTTCCTAATAGCATCATTATATCACCAAAATGTCACATTTATGGTCACTCTACCTATGCCAATGTTAGGGTTTCAAATGGGTCTTTGAAGAAGAAGCCAAAGTTCTTGCGTTGCATTAGCCTGTTTAGTTCTACAAGTATAACTTCCCTTCATCATTTAATCAGGTTAATTTACTTAAAAGTTTTAATCTTTTCTGTCCCATTTTCATTAAAATAATGTTTGTGTAGGTATACTTGAATTTGGAATTCACTTCACTTTGTTAGTAGTGAGGAATTTTATCTTGATTGACTGGAATTGAAATCTTTGGAATGCATTTCTTAGAAAGTTTACAACTTTATTTCCCCAGTCATTTGACAAGACAATCATTGTGCTTCACTTTTGGGTTTTGATCAAAGTGGTGGAATTTTCTTGAATTTCATGGGTTCCAGTGTTTTCAATTGAGTTGTTGAGTCTGATAATTGGATGTATATTTTCTTTACTCCAGTAATCAAATTTTGTTCTTGAGTTGATTGGATTGAAGTTTTGCTTGATAAAATATGTTCTCCTGCGACAAGTATTGCATGATCATCTATGAAAGACATGTTTTGTGACAAATGCTGATTCTAATATTTTGCTTGCAGAGGGAGGAGCGTTAATAAGAGGTCTACTGGTGCAAGTTTTGTTGTGTCGAAGATGGCTGGAATAGACGGTGGTACAACTGCAATTTCAGATGCCAGAACCGGGAACATGATTTTCGAACCTATTTTGGAGGAAGGAGTCTTTCGTTTTGATTGCTCTGCAGATGATAGAAATGCAGCATTTCCAAGTTTTTCTTTTGTTGATCCAAAAGTTAGGGAGACACCGATAATGTCTATCCATAAAGTTCCATCATATATTCCTACTTTTGAATGTGTCATGGGACAGCAGATTGTTAATATTGAGGTAACACTTTCAGGCCCTGGCAGTTCACTCATCTCCTCTTCATGATAATAATTAAGAAGTTTTGACCATTTCGTTGATGATGATTATTTCAAATTCAATTAAGCTTCCACCAGGTACCTCATTCTACGGAACTGGGGAGGTTAGTGGTCAACTCGAAAGAACGGGGAAAAGGGTGAGTTTCAAATACAATTTTGTTGAACAAGATATTCTCTATATGCTCTTCTAACTTATCTAATTCTTCTCTTTAATCCATATTTTTATGAATTATAGACGATGAGAAAAAGAAATTACAAGAATTATGCTTATAGAGAACAAACTATCCTCAATACAATGACCAGTCAAAAGCTACTTCCAAGATGAAACTTAGATGACACTGCCAGTCTGATCTCATGACATATCAAGAAGAAAACTGTTTGTTGAACCTATAGCCTTTCACTGCGGAAGCTAAGAATAGCTCCGCTCCTTAACATGTACATTTAGGGACTATACAACAATAAAAACTAGGCCTCAGTCCCTAACAAGTTGGGGTCGGGTATATGATTCCTCATTGACCATGATTGTGAGAATTCATCATGAATTAGCTAGTTTATGTTGGCTTCCAGCCTACCGCAACCCTACTCCTTTATCTAGGTTTCGGACCAGCAATGTGAGCAAGCTCACACAGCTGTTGTTGTTATGTAGATTAGGGACTATGGTGTTGAAAGTTGCATTTTGACCAAGACTATCAGATCATATGACTGCAGAACATGCACACTGCACATCTTGGAAGAGCTTCACTCGCCTTTTATACAGTCCTTAAATTAACTGGAAAAGAAGTTCAAGTTCTGTGGTCTCTAACAGATAACACATACTGAATGAACTTCTGGAAAGAGCCTAAGCTGTGAAGAATCAGCAGTTGACAACTTGCTAATAACTGGTCTGTAATGTTGATTTTGGAATGGGTGATGATACATAAATCAAATAAGTGCATTTATTTGTGATCATTTGGTGCTTTGCCGAATTAAAGAACCAAATGTATGGTCTTGGTTCCTTCTAATGATGGGAATAAAACATAATACGAAAGACCTACAAAGAGGAGAAAAGAAACCTATGAAGAAACTTGACCTTCCAAGAACAAATCACAAGATGAAAGTGGTTAGGAGAGTTAAAAACCAGAGAGTTAAAACACCTACAAATTTAATTATTTTATTTGCAGATTTTGACATGGAATACTGATGCATGGGGTTATGGCCCTGGAACTACCTCCTTGTATCAATCACACCCATGGGTGCTTGCTGTTCTTCCCAGTGGAGAGACACTTGGAGTTCTGGCAGATACAACACACCGCTGTGAGGTATAGCTACACTACTTCCTACACCCATTCAAGCACTTACATGTGTTTGTGTCTGTCTTTGTGTATGTGTATGTATTTGTATCTAAATATCTATTAACATATTCTTTACTAAACTACAATTGATGTGTCACTGAATGATTGTTGTCATTTGAGCAGATTGATTTGCGACAAGAATCCAGTATAAGATTTATCAGTCGACAATCCTATCCAGTTATTACTTTTGGCCCATTTCCTTCACCAATTGATGTTCTCGTATCTCTCTCTCATGCAATCGGTAAGTTTCTACACTATTATGCTTCGTTTTCTCAGACATATACAAGCTCCTCTTTAAAATGATTCTTTTTTTTTATTTCTGAGTAGAAAGTAATGGCCAGGAGAGATATCTGTCACTTCGGCTTTTATGACCTTCATTTGGACTTCGTAACTAAGTGTATAGAGTGAACTACTCACAGGTCTCAATCTAAGTATAATTATAAAGCAATTGATGTTTGACAGAGTTATTCAATGGTTTCTGATGCATCTTATGTAATGAGAGAATTTAGTAAACCTATATTTTCATTCTGACTGCTGTTTTCTTCATACCTCAGAATGTCTCATTTTCTTTAGATAATAACTCACTGCATTTGTTTAAATGATTTTTGATGAATTTTATGTTATGAGAAGTTCTTTTAAGCCTATTGCTTCGTTCTTGTGGACAATTAAGCTCAAAATAAAGAATCTTCTATTGCCCCCCAACCAGCACAGAACTTTCACTTTCCCCATTTATTGTACTTACTTTGTTTGAAGTAACAGTTACAGTAATTTGAACTCAGGAACTGTGTTTATGCCTCCAAAGTGGTCCTTGGGTTATCACCAATGTCGATGGAGCTATGTGCCTGATGCTCGTGTTCGAGAGGTACAGTCATTTCTTTATGTGAAGTAGTCTCCTACTCTCCTTAGTTGTACTTGTTTTGCATTTTTATACTTTCTCACTTTACTCTGGCTACCTGGATACACTTTACCTTCTTCCTTTCTTTTGTCTCTCTTCCTTTGCAACCAACTGTTCCTAATTTTCTTATCCTCTTCTTTTTCCCTCCATTAATGTGGTTTATTGTTCTTTCTGTCTACTGGGAATTTTGTCCTGACTTCAAAGCTTTGTTTTGTTCGTTCTTGTCCTCTACTTATGTAAAGCTTTGCTTTTTTCCCTCATTTTACTACGTCTTATAGGTATGCATCTGGCCTTCTAATCTTATATTTCATTGTGTCTTGTTACTTCATGCAGATTGCAAGGACCTTTCGGAAGAAGAAGATTCCTTGTGATGTCATATGGATGGACATTGACTACATGAACGGTTTTCGATGTTTTACATTTGAAAAGGCACGATCTTTCTACTTCATCCTGATATCGTTGATTCTACAGCTAGTTAGTCCAAGTTAATGATCTATTTGTCAGACATTGATCAAAATTTTTATCTCCTTCCAATTGACATTATTTGTTCATGACCTGGCATTAACTTATAGCAATTAGACTGGAGGGATTGCTTGCTAATATTTCCTTCGTACATGTAATAGCAAAAAATCTCACCTCCAACCATATATTTCACTTGGTTTCTATTGATAAAATTCCTTTCTATCCAAAAAGGAATAATGCAGAAAGCAGGTAACTGGGAAAAGGATTTTTGTTTCTTCTCCTTGAAACTCCGTGAAGAGAATTTTGTTCTCTTCTATTACCTTAGCTTAACATTTTTGGGACTGCAAGCTACTTAAAGTTGTAAACTGTCATATTTCCTACTGTCCAGTTATCTGGAAAGCATTACATTTTCATTTTTGAGTATTTAACTTACTTGGTAAGTTTACAGCTGGATGCTTCTCTTCCCTTCTCCATTCCTTGCACTTTTTTTTCGCCACAGTAATATTCACAAATAGACATAATTTATGAACTTTATAGTGTCCTTATCAAGTTTGCGTACACCCCACCCTCTCCAAACCTCACATGTGGGATCACACTAGGTATGTTGTTGTTGTTGTGTTGATAGTGTCCTTATCAAAATTGCTTTTAGAGAGTGTTTGATGTATGGAAATGCTTGCTTTTGGTATCTGATATTCAACAGGTTGTACTTTATTTATTTTTTGGCATTAGATATTGTCACTTTCTCATTTTTATCTAGTTATGATAACTAAGGTGAAGTTATTGTACCAATGTCAATATTGACACATCTTATAAAATTCTCTGGACACGTTTTCAGGAGCGTTTTCCAGATCCAAAATCCCTTGTGGAAGAACTTCATCAATCAGGTTTCAAAGCAATCTGGATGCTTGATCCAGGGATTAAGTATGAAAAGGGATATTTTGCTTATGATAGTGGTTCTGAAGCAGATGTATGGGTTCAAACAGCAGATGGGAAGCCTTATATTGGTAGGTGTTTGTCCTTCAGCTTAAACCTTTTTTTATAGTTTGTATACATTTTCAGATTTGTCATATTTTTATCTCCATCTTTAGGTGATGTGTGGCCTGGACCTTGTGTGTTTCCGGATTTCACTCAATCGAAAGCCCGATCATGGTGGGCTAACCTAGTTAAAGATTTCATTTCCAATGGTGTAGATGGTATATGGAATGACATGAATGAACCAGCTATTTTTAAGGTGGATTATAGAACTTCAAAAAACTTATAATGTTGCACTGTTTTTTTCATCGGAGTCTTTGTTTGTTGCAGACAGTGACAAAGACAATGCCGGAAAGCAATATTCACAGGGGGGATCCTGAATTTGGAGATTGCCAGAATCATTCGTACTATCACAACGTATGCCTACTTTTCCTGCGGTAGCTTTCTGTGAAAGTTGGACATGAAAACATTATAGAAGCTCTGAGAGAGAGCTCTACTGGCGTGCTTACTGATGATATACTGCTCCTTTACCTTAATAATGTAATATGCTTATAAATTGATTTGGCTGCCTTTTAAGGTTTATGGCATGCTCATGGCAAGATCAACCTATGAAGGGATGAAGCTAGCTAATGGAAATAAACGCCCTTTTGTTCTCACACGGGCTGGGTTTGTGGGTAGCCAGCGGTATGCTGCTACATGGACAGGGGATAACCTTTCTACATGGGAGCACTTGCATATGAGTATCCCCATGGTTCTTCAACTGGTTAGTAGCTAAGTATAATCACCTATGTCTCTAAGTTTATGTCAGATGCAGGCTTTTCCCTTTTAAATTATTTTATTCCTAATAGGGAACTGAAAACTTTTAGAGGTTTTGTTCTGTGCAACTTGTGAGGTGCATTCATATGATTTGCCAAATTAGTAAGTGAAAAGTTGTAGTTACTTATTTCTTTTACAAGTCCTTATGGTTATGGATAACCAATACCCTCAGGTTCGAGAAACTCTGCAGAATGGATAATCTATAAAGCTTCAAATTGTTCCCATAAGAAATGTCTGATCTATTAAGGTACGATTATTATGAAGGTTAATGCTTATACCAGTAAAAGGTATCTTCAAAATATCCTTAGGATGCACAAGGCAAAATTTTGGATTAGTAACACTTCTGCCTGCCACAATGTTGAAACAGACTCATCTTGTGGTTCTTGAGGCTTTGTCACAGCTCTCAGGTCCAATTACTGGGAACAAGATATCTGTTTCAAAAGCCAGGTCCTCTATCAATTAGAGAAACTCACACAAGGTAAGCATGATTGTGTCCTATTTGACATGGACTAGCAAGCACTACCAATCATGTGTTGTTACGAGTTGTATACGAGTTTGGCGCTGACCGCCTGCCTCCAGTCAGGCACTCCCGTACCCATGTCTGACACTAATCCAACCATATCTATTTGTAGATTTTAATTTTTTTTGTTAATATGGCTCATTTCAGTTAAGCAGACTCCGACAGGTCACTGCTTCTTGCTTCGCAGGCATGCTTCGACTAATTTTTTAAGAAGAAATGTGGTTGTTGCTATTAAAATGAAGTCTTCAATATTTTCTATTTTTCTCTCCCTAAATCAATTATAAAATTGATCAAGTTTGTTAAGAGAATAGGACAATTAATAATGTGTTTTGATGTTCTTTTAGTTAATGAACTGCTTGATTTTCAATGAAGAATTTTTGAAGTTGATAAAGTATCCATGAGACATGTCCTTTATGTGTTTGGCTATGGTGGATTATGGCTACACAAAAATTTGCTTGATATTAGTATCTGATTTCTGTCTTGGTTATGTCTGTGCTACTTAGGACATGGTTATGTGACTATGTCAATGCAAAGATGGTAGACGCCATATTGCCCTATCATAGATTCTTTTATCTAGTACTTAAAATTGGCATCTCAAGTTATTAACATTTGGTATCATTTTCCCATTTTCCTGTAAAGAAATCAGGGAATTTATTGTCACATGACAGGACGTAAATCTGTTTCGCTCTTTTTTATAGTCAAATTTCGCACAATTAATTTCCAGGCCATGTGTGTGTGTGTGTGTTGTACATATGAATTATGTATGTATTCTTTATGAGTAACAGGTATTGAAACAAATATATCAGTTTGATTTCGCATTGTACTGGGTTGATGCATTGCACTCTTCTGATGAGGGAAACTTTCTATTCAGGGGCTCAGTGGTCAGCCACTTACAGGACCAGATATAGGAGGCTTTGCTGGAAATGCAACTCCTCGGATGTTTGGGAGGTGGATGGGTGTTGGTTCCTTGTTTCCCTTTTGCCGTGCGCATTCGGAGGCTGACACAAATGATCATGAGCCCTGGTCATTTGGGGAAGAGGTCCACTTTTCTATTATAATGAGTAGTCAACAATTTTGCAAGTTCTGCTTAGTGAAATGACTTATTTCTATGTCATATCCCGTGGTTCGGTCCGAAAGATCCCATCTGATTATGTCAAACATCAAAGTTCTGCATATGCTTCAGAGTGTAACCTGGTCCCTGATGGGAGTTTGATTTTTCAAGTTATACTCATTCATTTCCTCAAGCGCGTGCACTCTCTTAATACCTGTTATAGTTTCAACAGTTAATCGAGTCCCTTAGCAATAACTGTCTCAAATATTTTTGATCCTTACTCCGAGGCTTCAAACATGTAGATATTATAAACCAGTCTCATGACAATGATACAATAGTAAATTCACATGTATTCTCTGGATACCATGTAGAAAAATGTGATTCTGTTTCACATTTGATTGCATGAGTTATTACAATTCTTCCACATATTTATATGAAATAACTGCTGATCAATCTGGAGATACAAATCCCTATTATTCACTGTGGAGATACAAATCCGTACAATCATCCTAACTGATTCGATATACCATTTATGAATATTGATAGACTTTCTATGACAAGGGTAAAATAGCAATTTTATATGCATTAGTTCTTAAACTTTTGATGCAAGTTTAGTATGTTGGTTCTTGGAGAAAAGTGGAATTTATAACTGTATATACATTTGAATAGTTAAACCATTGCTTTCTAGATGGTTTTGTTCAAGTGTTCCATTGCTTCGTGTAGTTGAATGGTATCTTAAACAAAAAAAAGAAAGAAAGAGGACACATAATTGATTGGCGATGTACTCTCTGCTCCTGATATACTTCAGTTTCTGCTTACCTCATTTCCTGAAGTATGGGTTGATGATTGGTGTAGTTGTGCTAATAGCACTCTTTTCCGTTGACATTTCCCTTGTGGTCTCGTTGGTGATCTCCCTTTTGTCATGTTCACTCTAGGAAATTGATGAAGATGGATATACTTGGATATAGCAAAATTGTGCACACTGGATTACTCTAGTTTCTTTAAGCGTCTTCAAGATGACTAACCAGAATAATAGTATACTTTTTCATGTCTCTCTGTATGTAAGATTTCTGATTTGACTTGGGACCTTACATCTTAACAGTGCGAGGAAGTTTGCCGCTTGGCCTTGGAGCGGCGCTACCGCCTTTTACCACACATTTACACGCTCTTTTACTTGGCACACACGAGGGGTACTCCGGTGGCTGCTCCTATCTTTTTTGCTGGTAAATTTCTGTTAACTCAAAATTTATTTAGCTCCACAATAAATGTGCGCGAAAACATGGAGTGATATTGGATGAGATAGTCAAATTATACAGGTTTTATGGAGTTTTGGCAGGTTAATCATTTGAATGGAGTTTTCAAATGTTAGTTGTCATCTTTAGGAATTTCTCATTTACTTTCTGTAAAGTCTAAAAAAGGAAAAGTTGGTCTATGGTTGTGGCCTTTGTGCAAGTTACTTAATCCGAGAATAACAAATTAGACATTTCTAATTTAGAATTTGGTGTTTTTTTGATAATTTGTTTCTTTTGATTCCTTTCCCTATCAATAGTATCAAATCTATTACTATTAAATTGAAGAACATCAATTTTGTAGTAATCTGTTGCTTACTCTTGCAGATCCAAAAGACCCTGAGTTGAGGAAACTTGAGAACTCGTTTTTGCTGGGACCAATTCTCATATATGCAAGGTTTATTTCTTTTTCTTCACAGGTGCAGTAGTAGGTGACTGTAGAACTCTGCATAGGTGGTTTACTTTGTTTGGGTTTTACAAAAAATACCCATTGCTAATATTCCTCAAGGTCTATCAGTCAACTTCATAGGTGGCATATCATTTTGGTTTATCATTTTAATCTAAAACGTAAATTAAGGGCAAACCAAAATGTTTTGCTTGTTCTAGTAGGTGGCTATGTAAATACTATCTGAAGAGATAGAAAAGGCGGCTTTTATTATGGTTAGAAAACAGTTGGGATATTACATATTCAACTATGTTTTAAATAACAGGCTATTGTGGTCGACTTTTTGTTCCAATAACTGTAAGCCTAGCAGACAATTTCTTTTTATTATTTGCCAAGTGTTTGATATCATGTTTTAGAGACGATACTGATGCTATCATGCGAAATCTCTTTCTTTCATGCTTCTGGTTGGATTTTGTCTCAAGCTTAGACTGCTAGGTACCTTACACCACCTTGACTCTACAATGATCTCCATATCATATGGAAACAATCGTCCTTGTTTAAGCAACACGATCTGTTTTCTATTTTGTGATCATTGATTTCATAGATTTGCTTATCTACCAATGATCAAATGGATTAATCTTCATATTTCACTTCCCAAATGACCTTCTTCAAGCACCTCCATAGTCACTAGGCAATTGGCATGCATGAGGTGACTGATCTAGAAGTGTGAACGAGATATTGCTAACTAATAATTCTTTATGATGCAGTTGAGAATTGAGACTTCAAATGGAGAAAGTTGGTTCCTTTAGCCTAACCTGATCCATATTAACTTTGTTTGACTGCTTTATTTTCATATTTATGGATCATTGTGGATGGTTTAATCTGTCATGTGCATGCATATACTAACTCATATTGTACTTATGCAGCACTCAGCCTGATGAGGAATTGAGTACAGTTCATCACAAACTACCAAGAGGCATTTGGTTGAGTTTTGATTTTGACGATTCACATCCGGTATTTATACTTCGGAACTGGATTTAGCACTCACATTATCACAATTTTAATTTGCTTTTAATTATCTTTGTTTTTATTTCTTTCAAAATTTTAGGATTTACCTGCACTATATTTGCTTGGTGGATCAATCATCCCTGTTGGTCCACTTTATCAGCATGTGGATCAAGCTAATCCTAGTGATGATTTAATATTACTCATCGCCATGGACGAAAATGGTAAATTTTCTATCTTTTAGGTCATAGTAATATAGTCGACTCCCAAAGTTTTTCCGGGGTAAATTATGGTTAACTAGGTTTAGCAATTATCAGGAATCTCATCTTACTTTTTCCATCCCAATTTGTCCTATTTCATTTCTTGAGTGCCAAACTCAACTAAATTTTGTAAATTAATTCATTTTAGAGAATAATATTCTTAATGCCTTCAGAATATAAAACTAGATTTAGAGGACACCTCAAAACAGTGTTATCAAAAGCAAAAAGGTCAAAAAAGCTCTAAGATTTGTTGGGGCTTTAAAAGCAAAGTGCAAACAATGCGTGGGCTTTAATGAAAAAAGGTGCAAAGGGAGAAAAAATACAAATATATAGGTTTAGTCCAAAGACTAATAATTATAAACATGAATGACAAATATACGAACAAAGAAATTGATTTTTTTTTACAATAAAGTGAAATATCAATTGTTTAGTGTCGCCTCTTTAGAAGAGGCTCATTGACAAGGAAAAGTATGCCTTAGAACCTTGATGACGACACTGAAGTGCACATTAAGCGAGGCGAAGTGCTCAACACGTTTTGAGCCTCGATTCAGGGCTTAAGCGCGCCTTTGACAACACTGCCTCAAAAGTGTTCCAAATTTTTCGAAATTGCATTTCAGAATATGAATAACACATAGAAAGATGAATCAAAAGACATATCCAAAAATAAGAGGAAAGATCAATCAAAAGTTATTTTACTTGAAATCTAGTTGAGCGAAATGGAACAACTTCTTGATAATAGGTGCGATGCTATGTTAGTCTGATTATTTACACATTCTAGAATTAGTTGTGGTCACTGTTAGAGTGTGTAGTGCAATATGGAATATATATATTTTTCTTTCCTTCTTTGTATTTCCTGATCAACAACAACAACAACAACATACCTAGTGTAGTCCCACAAAGTGGGGTTTGGAGAGGGTAGAGTGTATACATACCTTACCCCTACCTCAGAGGTAGAAGGCGGTTTTCGATAAACCCTTGGCTCAAGGGTTACTATTTCTTGATCGTAAAGATAATTCTTTAATGTGAGGAAATCCTTGTGCCAATGAATAAAAGATGCAAAAACATTGCTCTATGCCATTGATCACACCTATAGCCATAAGAAAGAAAGCACCTAGCACCTGGTTCCTTGATTGACTGACTGGTTTTAGAAGCATTCCATTACGATGACCAGTGCAGTTATTCACTTATTCTTTTTGTACTTGATCATTTCAGTTGCATCTTTTAGATAGATATCTACAGACGACTTTCTCTAATAGTGCTTTTCCTCTTTAAAGTAGTTCTTAATTATGAAGTCCTCATTTTAAGTAATATCTGGAACTTTGCATATTTTGAGTAGCTAAAGTTCATAGAGAATCTGGAGGTATGTCTAGGGATAGAATCTCATTGAGTCCTGATTTATCCAGGTCATAAAAATTACCTTGGGGAATTTTTATGAATGTTGAATGATGCATTAGACATCTGGGCAAGACATGTGTGGGGACCTATATATAACTTGTCAACCAGCTATACAACCTTGATAGTGTAGTGCATCTCGCTAATGCAACGGTATCAGTATGTCCTTGATAAAAGGGAAGGATTCATGGAGTTATCAATTATCATGAGATGCCGCTTCTGAATTCTGTAAAATTCAATAAAGTTAGGGAAGTAGGGATACGAAGAATGGTTTTTCTTTTGGGGACATTCTAGGGTAAGTTATCCTGAATCAGAATGACAGCTAGGACACTGGGGGAATTTGGGGGATAATGGGAAGAGTTCACTCAGATTGAGGCAATTGGTGTTGAAGCAAGCCAAGAGAAAGACTTTAAACTTCTCCGAGATTCTTTTTCTATCTCCTGTATGTGGAAAAAGAGTTCTGTAGCAGCTACAGCATTCAGCATCACCCATACTTTTGCAATTTCAGGTAAAGCTGAAGGTCTTCTTTTTGAAGATGATGGTGATGGATATGAATATAGCCAAGGTGGATACCTTTTGACAACATATGTTGCTGAGCTTCAGTCTTCTGTTGTTACTGTGCAAGTCTCCAAAACAGAAGGAAATCGGAGAAGGCCAAAACGCCGATTACATGTTAGAATATTGCTCGGTAAAGGTGCTATGGTATGTTTCCTCCTTCCTCACATATATTAGCTTTAGGAAAAAGAGAGACCATTAAGACGCCGTGTTTAATTAATGATTGTTTGCTATGGATGTCCTTATCCAGCTTGATGCTTGGGGTTCTGATGGAGAGATTATACAATTAGCAATGCCGTCAGAAACTGATGTATCGAACTTGGTTTCTGCAAGTGAAGAGAAGTACAGAAATCGTCTGGGTAAACCAGCTTTTCCACTTGTCCAGCTTTGCTTTTTTATAATCTTTTGTTCTCTCTCTAACTTACTGCACAACTCTTACTTAGTTACTTGGACTTGCATCAAAATTGGATCTCTCATCAGATTAAATGGAAGTGTGCAAAATTTATTTGTTATTCAATCTTATTTCCTGGATAGCACAGCACTACTTAAAAGTAGTACCCAAGTCAGACACCTACACCTGCTGGACACTCCCTGTGTTTTCTGTTCAACACAAAAAGAATGTCCTAGAACTTTTATTGTAAATCTTTAATGTCAACACTGGCATCACCCATTTGTGGTGCTTCGTCCGTTCTGGATGCAGATGCACAAGAGAATGCTACAGTATTGCTGCTTTTATTAGGTATAAAAAAGCGATGATCTGAAAGAATAATTAGGTTCCAGTTAAATTCGAAAACATGATTTGGTAAAGGTCTTCCAAATGTGTATCACCCGTAGATGCCTGAAATGACTACCAGTGATGGTACATATTTAATGTCTCACTTATTAGAAAACATATTTTAATTTCTGATTGGAAATTCTACATTTGTTCTGGCTGCTGCTGTGGGTAATCAGATAGATTGAATGATTGGTGCGTCAGCCTTGAATGAGTAAATCTTGAAAACACAGGGGGTTTGAAGGAGGATATAAGGGAAAATCTTTTGCAGGTCTTCCATTTTTCATGTTTTTCAGTGTGGTGAGGCCTGAATTATGTAAAGATTTATGTTGAAAACTCTACATGGTACCCCTATCAGCTGTTGAATGCAGTGTGTTCTCTATCGACGAGAACTAAGCAGCTAATTTTCCAATTATCACACCTACAGATTTGCAGAGTAATTGGGGTTCTTTACTTTTGATGTCTGTTTTATATGTCTACCAATTCTAGGACATGTTATCCTTTTCAGATCAACTTCTTTCGGTGCAAGTAGTTTTCTTTTGTTTTAAAACTTAAAGTGAGTGTTGTTTCCATGTTGTAAATTAATTGCAGAAAGTGCAAAACGTATACCAGATGTGGAAACTGTCTCTGGACACAAAGGAGTAGAACTTTCAAGGACCCCAGTTGTTCTGAAGAGTGGTGATTGGGAGCTGAAAGTGATCCCTTGGATAGGTGGTAGAATTCTTTCTATGGACCATATTCCTTCAGGTATTGTGAGCTCCATAGTTCTTTTTTTCTTCAGTAATTTGATAACCTTTCACTTTCTTTGCGTTTTTGCTGGTTTCATCAACCTTATTTATGCCATTTACATTGTAAGTATCCTTTATTTAAAACAGTAGTGGATCTGTACACTGGAAAGTGTTTGGACACTGCTTAAATAGGTCATGTTAAATATCTTGGACAGGTTCTTTTAGTCGTCCAGTCGTCTGAAATGATCATTTAATCAAAATCTAAGCTATACATGCTCACTTATTCTCTGTGATACTACCAACAATTCATCTGTCTAGAAACCTTTCCACAACTAACAAGTTAAGATTTTGATTGTCATTATAAACTAGCACCAGTTTAATCAACTTATAATCTTTCGCTATCTGAACACTAGTTCTCTTGTCCTTCCTCAGTTATTTATACAACAAACTGATAAAAGAGCTTTTTGTTGTAAAACATTTTTATCCTTTGTTTTGCTATATGGAGCATTGCTGTTTGAGTTCTCATCTTTTTTTTCTGATCTGTACTTTTCATCTATCCCTTTTTCAAACTGCTTTGAACTGCTTTTTTTTAAAGCCGAGGGTCGATCAGAAACAACCTCTCTATCTCTACGAGGTAGAGGTAAGGTCCGCATACACTCTAACTTCCCCAGACCCCACCTGTGGGTGGGATTACACTGGGTATGTTGTTGTTGTACTTTGCATTTCTGTCCAACTAGATTTCTCCCCTGTTCTGCTCATTGTTTGGAAACCTATAAGCTTGGTTAAAGTACTGATATCAGAAGAAATGCTGATTATTTATACTGTCTTATTCATCTATTTCCTTGTAACAGGAACTCAATGGCTTCATAGCCGGGTGGAAATAAATGGGTATGAAGAATATAGTGGCTGTGAATACAGATCAGCTGGATGTACTGAGGAGTATTCAGTTATTGAGTAAGTAAATAAGTTCCTCATGTGGAATTATGTTTCAAATAGTTTCTATTTGGTAACAGAGGAAAGAAATTAGTGTTAATTAAGTTCTAGTAATGAAGAGGTTTATTCTTCATTGATCAAAAATGGAAAACTGAAAATTCTGCGCGTCAATTCAAGCTTCCTAGTATCGTTGAATAAAATGGTAAATCTTTTGAGATTCAATTATAAGGGAGATTTTATCTCATCACCTGATAGAAAGTTGTGCATGTTCTGTGGTCCAGAAGAAAGAAAAGAAAGTGTAGCTGAACTTCGAAATTAACGGCTCCAAAATGTGAAAGCAATGAAAAGCATATGAGTGAACCTAATAAAAAAGGAGCCGTTGTTGGGATTGAGCTGAAATCTGGCTAAGGTGGAGTTTTTTTCTTATACTTCCCATTGAAACGTGAAAGAGAAAAACCAGCAGCCTTGTAGGGTAAACTTGTTTTTGTAAATCCTGGGAGGCATAGTGAAACTAGTTCTGAAAATTAGTTGTCTGTGGATATAATTAGAAATGGATTACTGACTTTGACGTAGGAAAAGAAAACCAGAATTTTTAAAAATTGTAGGATTAATCTGTCAAACAAATTTTTTGATCGTTAAACTTCTCAATCGGCTCCTGTATGGTAATCAATTGTCAGAGAGTGTCTTTTCTGAGGTAATAAAATTATCTGGATTGTTCTCGACTCAAATCCAGGAGATATTACTACAATTTTTGAAAATATCCTGGTTGTGATTTTCCTTTGTCACATTTTTTTAGAGAATTGGTGCACTGTTTTAAATATCAAGAAGGGTCAAGTGTTTGGCTTCTGATATGAATCATTTTAGAGTGAAAAATGGATTTGAATAGGGTAATGTTGGGTGATAGTTTCTAGTTGTTGATATGAAAAACAGACTTGGAAAAATTGATGATGTTTTTCACGTTGGGAAAGGGGCATATATTTCTCAAAATTGTATCCAATGTATGATAGAACTTCTTCATATATGATATCAACGAAAGCTTTTGTGTGATTATGCTATTGCACTTCTTCATTTTTTCCCCATCTCACAAAGCAGTTCAATTTGGTTTTATATGCTAATTCTTCACTAATTCTTCATTTATGGAAATTTTCTTTTCGTATTCTTTTACTAGTAAAGTTAGAATTTTGATTGTATTATTGTATATTTTTCCACAAGGGGACTTTTTCTACTCTGTTGTTCACTGTAATTCTTCCTGTTTCGTAGACGAGATCTGGAACAGGAAGGAGAGTCTGAGTCTCTTAGGCTGGAAGGTGATATTAGTGGAGGATTAGTTATGGAACGATATATATCATTGCCAAAAGATAACTCCAAGGTTTTCCGCATTGATTCTGGAATTGTAGCTCGCGGAGTTGGTGCTGGTTCTGGAGGATTTTCTAGGTCTGTTCTATCCTAAATCTTATTATTGAAAACTACTAGTAGGATCTCTCAAAACCACTTGTTGAAATATCAATTTTCTTGCTGCCACTGGTACTGCATGGTTGGGAATCTCGTAGATCACAACTTTTACATGTCCTATTTGCTAATGAAGTTGTAAACTTTGTCAATATGACCTATTTACCACCTAATATGGTCTGGGTCAATCCATGGGGAGCCCTGATATTTTCTATGAGTTTTAATTTAACGTAGATTCCATTTAGATTATATTCGAATTATTGCTTAAGATTGTCTAACATTATCTTATCTTACAAACTGAGAAGAAATTTGCATTGCTCTATCCAAAATTTAGCTTCCTTTTTGAGTTGTCCCAAAGTGATGCCTAGTCTTACAGCGTAAACGTGATTTTAACTTCTTAGTACAACCTTTTCCCCACTCTATTCTTAAAAGGTAGAAATAGAAAGAGTAACTTGTTTTACTGATGTCTTATTCAATACTAAGGTGTTAATAAATTATATTCTCGACTATCATGCAATAGGACATTTGATATACAGGGAGTGCTAATGTTAATGTAAAATTTGTGACTGAATAAGCATAAATCAAATGTTACAACATAATATTCATAAACTATAGTGTTCTACTCTTAGAATCTAGTGGAATTTAATCAAACATTAAGAACATAGAATGTGTAGAGTGAATGTAACTCATGTTATTATCAAAATAGACGCATAGAAACTACTCTTGTTTTGATGGCTGGTGGAGTAGTGTGTTTCTCTATGATTATTTGGTGAGACCTTCATTATTTGCCTGTACTTCCAACAATATTCTATAGTTATATATCATGACTTTACTTTGTTATCAAGCTGGTTGATCTGTACTGGTTCCAGCCGCATTTAACTTTGTGCCTGTTAAAAAAATCTCAACCCATTTAGCCTTGATAAGAGCTTGCCAAGTTCAGGTCGTTCTATGTATTACATCATATGTCCCCATGACTGGTGCCTTCATCGAAATCCTCTTTTCCAAACAACTTATCATGCAATTCTAGCAAGATCACACTTTTTGAGCCTCAAGTGAATCCTTTTAACTGTTTTTGGGATATCAAGTCATCGAAAGCTCTCTTATGCTGACACATCAACCAATTTTATCTAGTCTTCCTGTAATTTAGTCGTTTGTGCAGGCTAACTAATGCAGTATTGAGATAATATTTTCATCACGTTGTGCATTTTTGCATCCGTATATTAAGTCATTTTATCAAGAAAGCCTGGTTACAACTTGCATAACAGGTTTTAACATTCGTTCTGTGCAAATATAATTATTTTTCCGGTCAATATTCTTATTTCTGGATGGTCATGTTCATAATAGCTGGTTGAAAGATGCTCCCTCTCTCCTTTATATGATCTAGAGTCTCAATTTAATTCATTCCCTCTTCTCTTATTTCTGATGGCTTTTGGCATCCCAATACTTCTATTGCTTTGCTAGGCTTGTGTGCTTGCGTGTGCATCCAATGTTCACATTGTTGAACCCAACAGAATCATATGTGTCCTTTACCTCCATCAATGGGTCCAAGCATGAAATTTGGCCAGAATCTGGAGAACAAGTGTTTGAAGGAGATCTTCGCCCAAAGGGTACATTCTATTCTTTTCTTTTGCTCACCCGGACTGCTTTTTTTATTTTTTATTTTAATTGCACCGACATATTTTTGTGTTTATTTTACTCTGGAGAAAACCTATTTTGCTTGACTAGGGATACATTTTTTGCGCAAACCATTTCATTTTGTAAAAGCATAGCAGGAAGTAAATGTAGATTATAGTGGATGGCCAGAACTTGGTTGTGGTGTAGGCATGTCAATATATGTAAAATTCTATGAGACTGGACCAGGTTTTGTATTAGTATGGTACCTTAGTAAGACTAGTGAATTCACCAGGCCTTGCTTCTTTAGGGGAGTAGTAGTAAGACGGGACTGGAAGAATGGAAAAAACAAATTGGGAGCTATTTATGGCAAGACTCCAAATGAAGGGAAGTGCCCAAGGTGCACGAGTTACCAGTCAATGTTCAAGACTTCCAACTTGTTATGCTTATTCCTTCTTACCGGTCAATGTTCAAGACTTCCAACTTGTTATGCTTATTCCTTCTTCATCAGTTTCATCTTTTTAAACTTCATGTGAGGGCTAGAGGAAGATATTGAAAGGGACACGGAGATACATTATCCTGGTCTTATTCAGACACCTTAAGAAGTAGGGATTAGAAGCTTGACAGAATGCTATTTATCAAATAGGGAAAGAATAAAACTACAAGTAAAATGTCTAAGCATCTCCTGCAAATATTAATTTGGAGGACTTGAACCAATTTGAGTGAAGGGTTTTAGCTGCGATGTTCGATATGAGTTGCTTTCTTCGATCATCTATTTTCTTATTCACCTATTTAGCCTATTTCCATTGTTGCCTTAGCGGTAATTTTTCTTATAACGCTGGTGTCCCGATCAGCTTGCATGCACTTTGACTATTCCATCAAGTACCTGTTATCTTCCATCAACACAAAAAATGGGTAATTTTGATCACTTAGGCTTAGCAGATGGAAAGAAATCACCTAGTGTTTTTGTCTCTACTGTTATTTGAACCAACAGTCTTCCATGGTTTTTACCACTTCATTGACTGCTAGCCACACCCTTGGGTGTTGCCGTGGTGATAATTTGTTCAGTGTTCATGAGTAAAATCGGGGTTGCAATGTTTGAACCAGTGTTACAATGTTGATGCCTTTACTTGAATTCTTTTTCAGGTGAATGGATGCTTGTTGATAGATGTCTTGGTCTGGGATTAGTCAATCGATTCAACATCGATCAAGTACACAAATGTATGGTGCATTGGGGTACCGGAACAGTGAATCTAGAGCTCTGGTCTGAAGAGAGGCCCGTCTCAAAGGAATCGCCTCTTAAAATATCTCACGAGTACGAAGTGCAAAAGATAGCCTAAAACTGTCACCAGCATTGACAACTTGTAAGACACAATGCGAGTAGTTCAATATGCACTTTCTGGGCTTGAAGAACAGTTAACATTTTCACTAGCTATGACCTATGTAGATGGTGTAAAGGCAATAAAAATGATGGCTTAGACGTCATCCTCACCTTCCTCTAGCTCATCATTGCCTGTCTGTTCAGGGTTTCAAACTCAATGATGCAACTAAACACGAATAAACAGAGTTTTCCGAGAAAACCTTGCCAGTCGGGGAAGACTTCCTAGGAATAAGAGACATAAGATTGCCAAAAGAGGATGTTTTGTATATGGTCCTGAAGTGTTATTAATTTGGGTATGTAGACCAAACAATTACATTAATGCAAGCCTCTTGCTATAGTTGACAGTTTTCACTGGCTATTTAGATGGCATAAGGACAATAGGAGCCTCCTGTAATTGACATTTTCTCCAGCTATATAGATGTCATAATGACAATTAAAAGCCTCTTAATTTGTTCTTCCCTTTATCCTTCTGGAAAGGGGAACTCTGGGCAAAAATAATCACTCTTGGGGTGTGTTGGTATAATATTTTGTTGGAAAATGTTTTCTTAGGTGTTTTACTTTTTTTATTTTATTTCAAGAACATTTAATATTAATCTAGGAAAACACTATGGTGGTGGGAGCGTAGTAGGAGTGTGCGGAATGGCGGGGATGGAGTGGAGATGACAATTAATATGGAATATCACTTGTGAAACTTTTTTTTTTTTTTTTTACTATTGAGGAAGTCATTTTGTTTTTTTTACTATTGAGGAAGTCATTTTGTTAGAGAATACTTTTGACCAATCAAACATGAAAAATTTAAAAATGTTTTTTCGAAAAATATTTTCCTTCATACCAGACACACCCTTGATGTTATTGGAGCAAGACTTGACCCCCACGGCCCCACCTTATATTGTTTGCCTATATATATATATATAAATGTTCTTGGGATAATATTTTTTATTTACTTACCAAACACCAAAAAATAAGAAAATCATTTATTTTTTAGGAAAAATATTTTCCTTCGTACCAAACGGTACTTCTAATATTTCTGCTAATAACATCATACACACTAAAAATATTCATCTTTTTCCTTGATATTGTTTTTAAATCTTTTGCAAAGGTGATATAACCTATGTGAAAGTAGCAAATACCAAACAAATCAAGTTGGTGATCAATACCCTCCAAAAGTTAATAAGCAACTAATAAAAGCCTACCCCCCTTTGCATATAGCCTCATTCATAACCACCCTAGTCCAACCCCATTATTTTAATCTCATTTCTTGAATACACCATCCATTTTATCTCAAAAAAATAAAAATAAAAAAGATGAAACTTATGACACCATTTTCCTTGTAGAAAATATGGTTAAAGGGCCTTCTCCATTAGTCCCTCTTCTTCTTGTACTCAGCCTAGGATTACTCCTCCATGGCCAAAACATAATTGAAAGAATCTCATTAGCACTTGATATTGAAGACATAAACTTCACTTTTTATTTTTTCATCCCTCTTTTAGCCACTGTGTGTGTATACTATACTACACAATCAATCTTGACATCTCTTGTTGTTATACTACTAACTTATACTGTTTTAAAAGTCCTTCTTGGTCCTCTTTTACTAGTAGTGTTACTATGTTTGGCAATTATTTATGCACCTTCTTTACAAGGTTACAACAATTATTATTACCAGCAGACCAGAGTTTATAGGGTGAGAGATCATGAAGATGAATTTAGAAGATGGGGATGGTTGTCTATTATTTTGATCTTCTTGGCTTTTCAAGTGATGTTTTCCACAACACAAGGTAATGAATGGGGACTTGCCATGCTTGCTCTTGTTATTTTCATCTTATTTAACTTTTCTAGTGACTAAGCCTCGATTGGTGGACAGAGTTATTCAATACTTATGCTGGTGGATGTAGCAAGTATACTCAATAGTTGAACTGCGAGCAAACTGACCCTGACACCATCATGGTAAAGAAAGAAAACTTTTCTAGTCAATATAGTAGTACTAGCTAGAGTTTGGTATTAATGTTTTCTGTATTAACACAAAAAACAAAAAGAAAAAGAAAAAAAAAAGGGTTGGTGGGGGGCTCAAAGGTCTTTCCATAGTTGTTGATTAGTCAGGTATGTACATTGTATTTCTTAGTCTTTCAAATGGATTTTTGGAGATGAAGGAATGAAGGTGAAGTGTAATATATTTTGGAAAATCATTAGCACTGAGGGATTGTGGAAAAGCAAATTTTACATTTCATGATCGGCATCTTCACAGAGAATTCAATTTCACTGGGTTCATGTCGGAGACAGCAGGACAGTCGTTACACCATTTGTGCAGGTCGCTATTGTGTTCATGTTGGTGATTTTTTACGATGAACTCGGCGAGTCATCCGACCATTAAAATTTCTGGTTTTTTTTTTTGTGTGTATCTCTTTACCCTAAAACTGAGTAGCTGTGAACTTGCATCTCTCTTGCTTTCATGGAGTAATTGGTCTATGAATAGTCTTCATTTTTTTTGGGAATCAAGGCCACATATGTCGCATTAATGTTTAAATTCCCGATTATGAAAATTTTTCGACATCTCCATGACGTCTTCCTCAAAAATTTCCCACATTTCTGGAAAAAAATTCACTGAATATCCATCTGGACCCGAGGCTTTGTCAAATGCATACATTTTAATACACTCAAGCACCTCCCGTTTATCAAAGTCCCTTTGTAACCACACTTCTCCCTCTAAAGTGATGTTTGCAGGGGCGGATCTAGGAGGGGGAAAGGGTGTTCATCCGAACCCCCTCGGTAAACAATTACATTGTATATATAAGGTATTTTTTTAGTGTATATATATAGATTTTGAATCCCTTGAACATAATACTTAAGGTTAACTCAGTGGTTTGGGAGGTCAAAATTCAATTTGAGGTTCCAAGTTCAAATGTCAAGCACAACATTTTTATTTTTCAAACTGAATTCAGGCCTCCAATTCTCTATTTCAGAATACAATTAACTCCCATAAAACAATAGAATTTCCGATTGAATAACTGCTGGATATGCAACAAGTTCACCTTGAATATCCAGCTTATCAATATTATTGTAAATTTTTATGTGCATTTGTCACCCTCTGAAAAAATTTAGAGTAGTATTTTTATCTCTGTGTTTTAGCCAAAGTACCCTCGATCTCCGCCCTCCATAATATCTCTTCATATTTGGCGATGTCCTCCATGACTATAGTAGCTTTCACAATTAGTTAGTCATCATTAAGTTTCTCTGTTTCATCCCAGAGGCGGCTCAACAGAGTTGGCGACCTAAAGTCAAACCGTGATGAGAGGCCTAAAGCTTTCACAATTATATTTCTTACTTTAAAATACATCTTTTTTTTAGAAAATATTAGTTTATAAACATACTATTAGTTGCCTTACTCGCTTCACCTTTAGAGTTCCTCCAAGCTGTCCATAGCTAAAATTTAATTAAACACGCCAGTTTTCCTATTTTTCAGGTTGTCGTAGATAGTGACATTCCATTCTTTCTATTTTGATTTCAACAATCTCGATTTGCAAGCTAAAATGTATCCTTGCACCTCAAAAGAACTCCACTAGCCCTTCACTTTTTCTGTGGATCCCTCAACGGCGTAGGTTGGTGTCTCGTCCTGCAAATGATAACCTTTGAAAGCCGCCTCAAGCCACCAATTCTCAAAATTGAAACACAACTTGGTATGTTCCCGTTTCCCACACTGTGGTAATGGGACAATAATCAGATGAGAGTTTTGGTAGCAAATATTGTTTTATGTTTGTTGAAATCCTCATCCCAATCAATCGAGAACAAAAATCTGCCGATTCTTGATGAGATATCGCGATTATTCCCCTAGTTCCACATATAATTTCCCCCAAAGAAAGGAGGATTTACTAGTCCAACATCATCAATAATCACTAAGAATTCAAGCATTGTTGTAGACTTGTAGTATGTCACTATTTCTTCTTTCAGCTGCAAATCCTGTGTAATAAAATGAGACAATAATCAGTGAGAGTTTTGGTAGCAAAGCTTGTTTTATGTTGTTGAAATTCTCATAACAAAAATCTGTCTATTCTTGATGAGGAGGATCTATCAGTTCAAGATCATGAATAATCTCTGAGAATTCAAGCATTGTTCTGGTCTGTAATTCAAGCATTGTTCTGGTATGTCTGCCACTATTTCTTCTTTCAACTGCAAATCTTTGTGCTGTTAAATTCCCATAAACCACTCGACACCTTCACAAACCCGTTGTTGTTGCTGATTCCTACCATTGATCTCTTCTCTCAATCCGATGATTCTATAAACCTCCATGAGATGCCATATGAAGTTCTGGATCAACCTGCAAGTGATAGTGTACCTCCCTGTATTAATTAATTCCCATGCCCATAAGCTTTTATCCCACATCATCAAAATTCCACCGCGTCTGCAATTTGCTTCCAAATGTGCAAGTCCACCCACCTATTGCTCTACACCTGTTTAACCAATCTGCCAATGTTGCCTTCTAGTTTTGTTTCTTGAAAGCAGTAATTGTCTGCTTCCTACTTATGAATTATACCTCTTCTTTCATTGGAAACTGATGCAAGAATTCTTCCCCCTATTTCTCGACTTCCCCTTCCTTGGATTTAACATAAAAATTCTAATTTCTTAAAATCATTCATACTTCCAGGTTCTGTTTAGGAAACTTGCATTGCTCCCTTTGTTTTTCTCGTCTTTTGTCTTCTTTTATCAAGCTTCATAAAGAGAGACAAAGCCTCCCCATTCACAACCTTCGAAATTGAGCCTATATTGCTTACTTAACTTGATCACATTCTTGTGTACCCATAAAGAATATCCCGTTTCAGCTGTCAGTATAAGATTCTCCAAAGATGGAGCTTCTTCTGCCAGCCACAGTTAATAGTTCTACAAACATCGGCAATGGAATTTCTGGACTTTCAGCAGGGGAACTTAATGACTCAATCTCCAATAAAATGGAGTCCATCTTATTCTCCTGCTCTTTCACGTCGTACGCCCAATTAATGGAAACGGCAATGATCTTTATTTGTTATTGAGTCCTAATTTTACTCTTGTTTAATTCATACCAATTTAAGAAACTTTGTCCCCTCAAAAGTGTTGTAAAGTAAACAAACGATGATATATTTTCATCAAGAATGTATATATGCTCCAATCATACAGAGCTCATTGTACTCTACCTCTTATCTCAGAGATTCATGAGGCAGCAAAGAACCAACCGAATCCACACAAAAATATGTACATCAACATTCAAGATTAGTAGTACCTACTACATAGCTCTATTACCAGTCCAAAAAAGAACATAATAGTGAACTTTAGCTTGATATCTCTGATCTCTTTGTATTATTAGTGACTTAGTGATACCCAAGTGGTGCTGGTGAGTCCTTCAGCTGTTGTCCTTGGTAATGAATGTCCTGCAATCAAAACCACATAAATTAGTCAAATCATTTCAAGAATGCCTCAAAATACAAGCAAGTCGAGATCATCAGCCATATGAATTCTTACAGATGCATAGTGGTTGACATCGCGGTGATGAGCCTCGTCAGCCCTAACAACCAAGACAACATCGCGTAGAGTGGAATCCTTAGGCAGGCGCCAGTAATCAATAGCAATGGCAGGAGCAGGGACGTTCTCAATGGTACCCTTGTCCAATTCCTTGAGGAACTCAGTGTACGAATGGACAGCCTCTTCTTCCAAGTATCCCACGATACGATGGGCCAATTTGGGGGAAAGAATGTAAGCCACAAAGTAGGCGTTGAAGAAGACGCCTTGCACTGCAAAGACGAGGGCTCGCTCGTACCACCTTGGTTTAGCAACTTCCATGAAAGTCATGAGATGCATCCTCTCGTTTTCAGCTTCTTCTAGCAGAGCTTTAATCCATCCACCACTCTGTTCGAATCGCCTCAGTGACTTGCAGTGCAACAACATACCTCCCACCATTCCAGGCACTGCAGCCACTGTTTCTAACATCATTGCTCTGCAACCATACCTCCTCTGCACCACATTAATAACACACAAAATTAGTTAAATCGCCTCTAGGATCTCATATTCCTTTTCCATTTGAAATTTCTGACTGAATTCATCATAAAGTATGAAAAGAAAAACTTTTTGGGTAATAATTTCACCTGTAAAGAGAAATTTATTCTTGAAAAAATTGATCTATAAAGGCAGGAAACAAAAGATGTTTTTTACAAGCTCGTGGAATTTCACTGGATATGTTATTATCATAAACAAAGAAATCAATGCACAAATTTTAAGCTAATCATTATAATACAAGAAAACATTCCGAAATTATGGGAAATGACACAAAATTTTCTTGTAAGAGCTCTAACCAAGTTTATTGGACGAATAAAATACAACATATCCCGTGTAGTCCCACAAATTTAACGACTTTTTATTGTTATTATGAGCATAATAAAGCCTTTCCAATATTCTGGGAATTGGTATTAAAGAGTTTTTATTACATACCTGGAAAAATACATCAGTGGGGTAACGAAGGACCTTAACAGTCCAATAAGCAAATTTGTCCAAGAACGTGACAGGCACATGGTGTTTCGTCAGATCTATTGATGTATCAGCCTGGTAGGTCTCCCATGGCTACATCACAAAAACTCCACCATTAATCCCAACAAGAAAAAAACTAATCAGAAAATATGTGAAAAGCTAATTAATCAAACTTACCCTAAAGCAATTCCATTTCCATTCAGTACCATCTGGTTTAGTAGCCTTTGAAGGCTGAACACCCCAATAACTCACTACAGATTTCTCATCGGCGGCGCCGTTCACCACTTTCTTATCGTTGCTGTCTTTCTCTTGCTGCTTATCATTCAAAGCCACAGTACTAGCACTGCGTGAACCAATCACCGTAAAATGCCTAGCCCACGTCACTACCGATTTCTCCGACGGACTCGCCGGAAACCCATGCAAGAGTCCGGTAACTCCATCATTTCGAAGAACTGAAGTTGAAAAGTAACGTGGACCCATGTGACCCATCACTACTCGGGTCATCCTTGTTGCTCCACGGGTCATCATCATCTTCGATAACTCCGATCAATATCTGAAAGAAAAATGTTCGCCGGAAGTTTGGAAAAAGAAACTTGGGGAAGAAGGCAAAGAATTCTTTGTCTTTTTTTTTTTTTTCTGTGATGATAATATAATTTCTCTTTTGTTAGGCTCCTTATATATAGGGGTGATATTTTTTGTATATTTACGTAATTTTAATTAATTTTCTTTTTATTTTTGTTATATGGTTGGTTTCGATCAAGCTTCGCGTGAAGACTGTGTGGGACCGGCGGTTAAGAATATTTAATTAATTTATGGCTGATGATTTTTAGCCTTTCAGATATTTTAAAGACGAGCGGTTCAGTAAATTCTAGAGGGAAAGGTAAATGACTAAAATGACCCGTGCAAGTGCCACTAATTTTACAAAATTATGTTAAATATTTGACTAGAGAGTCTAAGAAGGTCATGTCATGCACAAGAATATCTTTGGTAAATTGAATACTAACGACAAATTTCTGCATTGTATGTTTCTGATACAACTATTACACGTATATGCTACGCACGGATATTTATTCATGTATAAAATAGAATTTCTAAGAAAAAAAATAATACATAAACGCGATTTTTAACTTGGCCTCAACTGATATTTATGTACACTAGTAGATACTTAAACTTGTACAAAATTGAATAAGTAGACAAAGACATCCTACATATATGTTAGCGTGAGACGACACGTAGAACGCGTGTGTCTACTAGCTTGTTCAATTTTATACAAGTTTAAATTAATTAGTTACATTGTTATGGCGAATGGTTCTGGATTAAACAGCATGCACCCTAACTGAAACAAAAATTCATCAAGTGTATAAGATTGGTGGTCAAATCAAATAATACAAATTCCAAGGGCATTTTTGGAAAATGAATGGCAAAAGTATGCAGTTTCGTGTATTGTTTCTCTTTTTCTTATGAGGAAGAAAGTAGATCTTGGGGAACAAGTAAATAGGAGTTTTCGTGGGGACCAAGCTGAGTGGGGTCCAAAGACATTGAATCATGCATTTGACATTATGTTAAGCACTAACTATTAATTATGTTTCTTAATTAAGCACAACTAGGTTTTAAAATACACTGATATTTGGTTAATTAACTTATAATTATTCGGTGTTGCCAATAATAAGACAGAGTGCAGGCAAGCAGCCAGAAACGGCTGTTATTCTGCCACGTCATTGCACCAGTCACCAAGAGTTTTTTAAATTATTTTTCTTATAATTACGTAAAGAATAAAACATAAACGAAGATACGTACGTTGAGGATTAAGTACTTAGGTAGAAGGTTAGTAGATCATCGTATGATTATTTAATTTTCTTTATCAATAGTATGATTATTTTCTTATTCTCCTACTTTTTTAGACTTTGATTTGCTTTCTTTTCTTTCACTTATTATATTATTTATCGTTGTTGTTATTCATATTCTCTAATGTATTTTATTTTCCTACTTGTTTGATAGTATATTGTATTTGAATCGAAAATCTATTAAAAATATTCAAAATTAAACACGTATACTCAATATAGTTCGATCCTTCTTTAACTTTCGTATAGCGAGAACTTAATAGAGTGCACTGCTTTTTTGTTGAGTTGTTTCTACTTTCTACATTGAGTCGGTGTGCTAATTCTTTTAACAAGAATTTTGAAATAGTACCTCAAATTTTGGTTTGACCGTATAAACCATATCAACTGATAAAATTTAAATAGTTTATTGTTTTAATTTCTAGATAAAACAATTAGGATAATAATATTTTTATACGAATTTATTATTATTTGTTTGTCTTGAATTAATTTAGAGGTTCAATAACGTAATTAACATAGATTGTGATGGACTGATTGAGATCCCTCTACTCTTGATTATAGAAATTTCAGGTTCGAACCCTAGATATGTAAAATATCATGTTTCAGAATCGACTCTGCAATGCGCGATTCAAATATAATCGAGATTCAATATTAATATCGAACACCGTATAGAAAACCATTGAAAGTACGTAGCAACTTTATTCTTTATCATCATACGTATAACAAATCTTCAAGAAATAGTGCTATTTGTACAAAGGAAAAAAAAAACTCAAGATTAATACAAAGCTACACAACAAATTAATGGAAAAATTCAACACTAGCTATTAGCTATGGATAGACAAATTAATCTTTTGAGATATTGTTTTCATTTCAATGATATCCAATTGGAGCAGGGTAATCCTTCAACTCATGCCCTTGACACTGTATATCCTGTAAAACAAATTTTTTTTAAATGATTCAAGAAAATAAACCTATGATGATAATTATAGAAGAGGGGAGCAAATAATGATAAAAATGGTCTCTTATGTTTGAGGTAAGTTCAAAGTAGTCCTCTAGATAAATTCTTGAGTAGTTTTGTTCCTTTAGTTAAGTTTGTCAAAAGTGAACATTTTTTTGTTTTCTTAAAATATGTTAACAAGTTGTGTCCGTTAAATTTGAGAGGAACGGTTGAAAAAAGAAAAGGGTTTACCAAAAAACACACTAAAAAAGTCCCATCAAATTCTAAAAATTGTAACGGTACAAAAACTGCACTAAACACCAATAATAGTAGAAGTTGAACTCTCTGAAATAAATCAAAATTAGTAGAAACTGCAAAAATTGCACCTCTAACTTGGAGATCACGTTAAATCCTTTTTTGCTTTTTGCTATTCTCGTCAAATATAACAAACAAAGATTAAAAAAAAAAAAAAAAAGCTCACTTTTCACAAATTTAAAGACCAAAACTATTCATAAGTATATTTAAGGGATTACTTTTGTTACTCTCTCTGTCTCAGTTTATATGACTTGCTTTTCTTTTTGGTCAGTCCCCAAAAAAATTACACATTTTTATATTTAATAACAATTTAATTTTAAAATATCTATTTTACCCTTAATGAAATGATCTATAGTCACACATACATGTTTAACTTATTTTAGACCATAAGTTTTAAAAATATTTCTTTTTTCCTTAAATTTCGGTGACAAGTCAAACTAACTCAAGTAACTTGGGACGGAGGAAGTAAAAAGACTTCAAAATTGGGAGAAAAGTAAAAAGAGAAGGAAAATGAAAGGCAAAAGTCTCACCGAAGCAAAGTGATTTAGGTCACGATGGTGTGCTTCATCAGCCCTAATAACAGTCACAACATCTTTAAGAGTCGAATCAGCCGGCAAACGCCAATAATCAATAGCAATAGCCGGCGCCGGCGAGTTCTCATAAAGTCCTTTTTCTATATCAATCAAAAACTCGGTGTATGAATTCACTGCTTCTTCCTCTAAATATCCAACGATTCGATGAGCCAATTTTGGGGACGCCAAATAAGCTAAGAAATAGGCATTGAAAAATACGCCTTGCACTGCGAAAACTAATGCACGTTCGTACCATTGAGGATTCGATAGCTCGATGAAGGTCATGAGATGCATGCGTTCGTTCTCAGCTTCTTCGAGGAGGGCTTTGATCCATCCACCACTTTGCTCGAATCGACGGAGGGATTTGCAGTGGAGGAGCATACCGCCTACCATACCTGGCACGGCTGCAACGGTTTCTAGTAACATAGCATGACACATGTGTCTTCTCTGCAAAAATGAATTTTATATATGCTGTCAACACATATAAATTAGATTGTCACACATATAAAACTGAAAGAGTATAGCATGATAACCAATCTGATAAAGGGCTTTTTCATTTTCCACGAAAGTCCGTCCCAACAATTGTTGCAGAGGATATAAATATGAATATGAAAAAAAAAGGTTGTTAGTCAGTTCAACCAATTTATTCAGCTAGTGTTTAAAAATAACAAAAATGATCGTACCTTATATTTAAGAAAGATTTAAAGTAGTTACTTAAATATATTTTTGGAGCAATTTTGATTCTTTAAATTTATTAAAAAATGAGCAATTTTGGTCTTTATTGAATATATAACAAATTCTGTTCGCTAGATTTGACTTGAATTATGAGAAATGAATTTAGCAAGCTCATGAGGCAGTCTTTTGTGTTGGAATTTCTACGTTATATGATTTGATAAAAACTTTTTTGGTGTTTTTAATTAAAAAAAATTCACCGGTTCCCATCAAATCTAAGAGATAGTTTGTTAAAATATTTAACATAAACCAAAATTAAAAATGCTCATTTGTGGCAAATTTAAAGTACAAAAACAACTTAGTAATATTTTTATGGGACTACTTTGAAATTAGCCCAATCATAAGGGACATTTTTGTCATTTTCTCCAACATCCTTTTTTTAAAATTTCGAATTAATTATTGGATTGATTACTTCATTTAGAACTAGAGTATTGGAAAAAGTTGTTGCAATCATAGTATAGTAGAAGATTATTTATTTTAACTATAATTATTTTAATAATAAGAGAGTCAAGATGTTGACCTGGAAGAACAGGTAGGTGGGGTACTTTAAAGTTTGGACAGTCCAATAAGCAAATTTGTCCATGAAATTGGTAGGCAAATGGTGCTTTTTCACATCAATCGAAATATCAGCTGAGTACGTCTCCCATGGCTGTCAAAACACAAAAAAAAAATTAAGAAAATTATGGGTTTGAATTATATAAATCATCAGTATAAAACATGTTTACGCTATCAAGTTATCTAAAGAACATTTAATTATAGACTTTACAAGTAATATGGAATTTATATTATTGAAAATAAAATAGCTTACCTAGTATAAAGAATTTCTTACACTAACAATGCATATGCAATATAATATATATAACTTAAACTCGTATATTATTTACTTACCCTAAAGCAATTCCACCTCCATGGTGTACCATCTTGCTTTGAGATTTTGGGAGGATCCACACCCCAATAGCTAACTATCGCCTTGGCCTTAGCCTTGTCACCGGCCTCATCAACCACCATGTGCGGTGGTTGATGAGTTTTTTGCTCTTCTTTTGTCGTACCAGAAGAAGCCATATTACTCCAATGACGAACTTGTACTATGCCTCCATGGAGCGAAAACTCGCCCCGTAGTTGCTTCATCAGCAAGCCCGACATTTTCACTGCGTCACTACGACTCATATTGAGATGATTTGAAATTAAACCAAATAAGAAATAAGTAAGGAAGATCACTAATTGTTTTGAATTTTGTTGTTGATGTTTTTTTATGGTGAAATATAGGGTGGAAATTAGTTGGTTTATATAGTGTTAAAGTTGAAAAGGTTGAGGAATATAATGTAGTAAATGAAAGTGTATGAGAAAGTTATTGGAATTGACTTTTCCTTAGTATTGGGAGAGTAAAGCTTCTTGGTCGTGGCCAATTTTTATTTCACTTTTGACTTGGTAAAAAGAAGCTCATTTGCTCAATAATTGAACGTGATAAACAAGACCATTTATTGAACTTTTCATAAATTTTTGGAGGAACAAATATGTGAAGATAAAGAGAAGTATATTTTTGTACACAAAAAAATAAAATAAAGAGGTATATGTTGATCAATTGTAAAAGAGAGAAAATAAAATCCATGTCTATCTCATCCTATTTTATTGTGGTATTTGAATTGACCGTAAGAGAAGTGCATATTTTTGATGCTCAATCTTTAATCAATTGGAATCTCGAATATTTAGCCACATATTCAACGACATTTCTCATTATAACTTTCGATCAATAGTGTAGACAGATCGTCCTGTAAATCTTCATACTTTCTAGGTGCAGGAAAAAAGAAGGTTTCTCAAAATAATCGGTCCTCGAATATCTTTCATTTTTGGGGTCAATTTTGAATCAAATGATTTGGGTTAATTCAGATTAGCAATACATTAAAGTTCTTTCTTTTTAATCTAGAATGATACTTGGCACCAATACTTTTTAAACAATTAACTTTTGACCACAATGGCTAAATACATTTAACAACAATTTTTGATAATCACATTTCAACTACTACAAACTATTCAAAATCAACTTAAAACAGTTAATTTATGTCGAGGACACCAAAATTTAATTCCTTGAAAATTACAAGATTCTTCGAATATCTCAAGAAGATGGACAAATATGTGTATATTTGTATCGGTATTTATATCAAATAAATAAATAAATAACATATTTTTAAATATAAATAATTATCACTTAATCATAATTAGCTAATATATATATATATATATATATATATATATATATATATATATATATATATTCGTTCCATTAAAACTAGAGCTGTCAAAACGGGCTGGTCCAACCCAACTTCAGCGGCCAGAGAGTTAAATGGGTTGGGACGGGTTGATCCTTTTAACTAAATGGCCTTTAAAATAGCAATCCAACCCAACGCTAAGCGGGCCGCGGGCTAGGACAAGTTGACCCTTCAATAAAAATTAAAAGTAACTCGTAACATGATAAATGAGAAAAAATGTAATTACTAGAAAATCACCAACCATTATAAGTCTTCATTTTAACAACACGTGCATACAATAATAATTAATATCAATCAAATAAAGAAAAAAAATAACTAGCTAGTTAAAAAGATTGTCAACATACTTTGCACATCTGAATTATAATAATCTAAAAATTTACAAATCTTTTATACACAAATTTTTTGCCCAGTTACAAAATTAAAATTCTAAAGTGTTAAAAATAACACAATCCATCAATTAGAGCTTAATAACTTCACTTTAACTGGACAAAGATTTATTGAAGGAAGATTTGTACTAAGACAGAAATCTGGACAAAAAAATAAAAAAAATTGAGCACAAAAGAAAGAGAAATAACTTTTAAAAACCCTAATTTTTCTTGCTGCTTATGAGCAAAGAGAAGTCGGAAGACCAAAGGGCAATAAATATGTATATATGAATATAATATATCATGTATAATATAATATATTGATGTAATGTATTATATTACTAATGACTATTGATTAAATGAGTAATTACTATTGTGTATTAGTAATGTACTTTGTACTTCTTTCAATTTTTATTTTACCTTGTTTAATTATTTTAAATTTTTTATTTAATAAATAAATATATTATTAATTATTTTTTAACTTAGCGGGCTTGCCTCCGAGGCCACGAGTTAGGCCTCTGAGGCTGATGGGCCAAATGAGATTGGGCTTATAAGCCTCACTTTTAAATGGGCTACAAAAACTTAGCCCAACCCCATTTAATTAAAGGGTTGAGTTGGATCAACCTCACGAGCCAAGCTCATTTTGACAGCGCTAATTAAAACATTTGATGTTGGGCCATAGAGTTTAATTTTGATACGGAAATTAAGAGGAATATATCCTAAAGTGCTACATATATTCACACGGTATGTGGCAGTCCTTGCATAATGCAAAATATCCTTTGGAGGCACGTCAAGTTTTAAGGGAATTTTTTCATAAATAGTCATTTTACAATTTTTGTACATAAATTTTTTTATAATTTATGTGACATTTTCTTTTAAAAAAAGACAATCTAATTAAAATAATGTATGTTTATATTAGTAATTATGCTGAGCCGAGAGTCTGTCAAAACAACCTCTATACCTCACCTCTGAAGTAGAGGTAAGGTCTGCATACATTCTATCTTTTCCATACCTCACTTTATAGGACTACACTGAGTATGGTATTGTTGTATATTAGTAATTATAACTTTAAAATGCTTATTTTGGTATGAGACAATAATTAATGAAAAGAAAGAACATACTCCCCCCGTTCCTTTTTAGTTGTCACATTTCGCTTTTCAAGAGTCAATTTAAATAATTTATAGAGCTAAATTAGATTAAATTGATTCAATATTTTAAAATTAAAATTTAGATATTCAAAAACTACACGAAAAGTACTATAAATTGTAATTTTAATGTTGATCAAATTTTATATCGTTTAACTCTTAAAAAGGAAATTATATATGACAACTAATAAAAAGGAACGGAGGGAGTATAATTTTACGTATATAGAAAACCCTTAAGGGGAAGAAAATTCACAACCAGTCATCAATTTTTATTATTTCTCAATAAAAGATGATACAAATATACAAAGTAAGTCATATTTATATATATGAAAATTATGTGGCTAAGTACTTTTTAATAAATAATTACTGTTTTTAGCGATACTTTTTATTTATTATCATCTATAGCAATATATAGCAATATTATGATAAATCTGCATTATGTATTAAAAATAAATTATGCATGCAATATAGATGTATTATAAGTGTTTTAAAGTGTATTATGCTTGTTTGGTAAGAAATTGACACAGTGTATTATAAGTGTATTAAAGTGTGTGAAAAATGTATTATCCATGAATAAAACTTGTATTATATGTGTTTTATAAATTGTTCTCTGCAATATGTATTAAAATTGTATTATAAGTATTCGGTGAAAAAAAAATATTATTGCTATAGATGGTAAATATTTTCTTAAAATGACATATCTATGTAAGTTTCCCTATTTATATAGGCCGCAAAAAAATCTAATCCTAGACGATTTAGAATGTGCTCCAAGCAATTTTTTTAAGTAATCTACGACCAGTCATCCCCCTGCTTCGTCCATCGCAGGGGGTTACCGCCCCTGCAACCTCAACAATCAGGCCTACAAACCTAACATATTTTATCCTTATCGAGATGATTCATAAAAGTATTTGACTATTTATTTTTCTTTTTTAAATTTTATATTCAGTCAAATATCATCACATATATTATAACAGAAAAGTAATTATTTTAAAGTGAACAATAAACGTTATTTCTAATCAAGTTTTGGGGCCAAATTAAATCACCAAACTACTTGTCTGAATGATCACTCTACGAACCTTCTTACTTGTATTAATTTCAAGTTGTGACGATTTCTCTTGCTTGGAAAATTCGTTGGTGTTTGAACAATATATATTTGATGTCAGAGAAAAAGTATTTAGAATTAAATATTTGTGTTTGGACATAAATATTATTTTAAAATAAAATTTACTGAAAGTTTAATTTTTTTTTTAGTGGAACTCTTTATTTACTCAAGAAAGCTCGTCAAATTAACATTATAAATGTAGAGGTTTATATTTACAACTATTGATGATTAAACCGATGTTAATATATGTAGGTTTAATTTTTAAATTAAGTAATATATGTGATAAATCATTATATATCACATGGCTATTTTAAATTGTAAAAAGCTATATTAGGTTTACTTTGTTAGTTTGAAGATCATTCTTGAGCCAAAAAAACGAAAATAGATTAAGGATATTTTCTGGCCAAAAGCTAAAATAAAGGATATATATTTGTAAACTATTTTTCATATGTTACGAGTATTTCTGAATTTTGACCCTTGATTGTAAAAAAATAACAACGAAGAGCCGGATAATTGATTTTGTAAAATATCTAATTCATTCATGTAATATTTAAGATTATTTTTCTTGCAAGATCAAACTTATCTGAATAAAGACCTTTTTTAGGCATATGAAATTAATGGTATGAGATTTGGAGTTTGATTATTGCATTTTTATTTGATGTAACATTGTAATACTCTTTTCTGAAAGCATCTAACTTTGATTAATTTTCCTAATTGCTTTGTTATGGCAAAATCTAGATTTTTTTTTTTAAAAAAATTATTTTTGCTTGGTCAAGGAAAATGTGAATATTTTTGCTCATTTTTTTAAGCAATTGTGAATGTTCAAACATACTAATCATATATGTACCCTTGTAATTTAAGTCGAAGTATATATTTCATGGTTACACAAATAGTTGTGATGATATGATATGAGAATAATTTGACAGTACGTAATAGTAAAATTGTATATAATATTTTAATAAGCTTATATCGATTTGTTATAACTTGTATTTTTCTCTCTTTTGTTTATAATTTTAAAATCATGATGATGCTATATGATTTAGAAGTAATAATACAATAAGACATATAGCATGAAGTTATACGGGATATCATGACTTGCATGTCAAGTACTTCTGAAATATATTTTTACTTTTTCATAATATTTCACTCATGGTACCTCCTCAGAAAATAATTCTTTAATAAAAATCTATTTCAATCATGGTACATGATCAGAGAATAATTTCTTAAATAATTAAATCTATTTTACTCATGCATATTACAGGAGAGAATAATAATTTAACTAAATAAATTTTACTTATGGTACCTGAAAATAGTTTTTAATCTTATTTCACTTCAATATTATGAACTATTAAGTTTTGTTTGTAGATTTGAATCATGACAATTCAACATGATTTGTGAGTATTATAATTCAACAAGATAATTAGGTTGAATATAACATCAAGGTTTAAGGGTATGCTTAATGTGTTTCTTACTTATTTTTTTGTGCTCGATAAATAAGAAAAAAATATTATTCTAAAAAATTTGGATACAATTTAGACAAATATTATGAAAGGTGAGTGTAGGGTAGTGGGGATGGGGCTACAGAGATATTGTGGGTGAAGATGGTGTGTGTTGAAGGCTGGGGAGGACACAATAAATGTGGAATGACACTTGTGAAACTTGTTTTTCCTACTTCGACTAGGAAAGTCATTTTCTTCATTTTTAAGGAACTTGTTTTCCTAGAAAAAATATGTTTCAAAAGTTTTGACCAATCGAACATGAAAAAATTAAAAAACATTTTCCTTCGTACCGAACACACCCTAAGCCATATCAATCTGTCATGATTTGTATGCCATAATTTTGAAATGCATTTTATCTCTTCTTTGCTTGTAGCATTGAAATCATAATGATCCGACGTAATTTATGAATAATTCAACATAACAACTAAGTTGAATATAACATGAAGTTGAAGTGATACCAACTTATCACAACTTGTATATTATAGTTCTTCGGTTTTCTTATCGGTGTTTCTTTACCATCTTCGTCATTCAACTTAAAGAATATTTTAGTCTAGAGTTTAATAATGAAAAATGTCATACTCTATATACGTTACTTTTTCGAAATTTTTTATTTTGTGGCTCACACATGACACAACTGATCATAATATGTGAAACCTCACAAATAGGTGGACCCAAAAATTTACATTTTTCTACTCTTTTGTTTTTATTTAATGGAATTATTCAATAAGGAAATATGGAGCTTACCCCAAGACAAAAGATTCTCAAAGTTATGAGAGTGACCCTTTGAATCTATCACTGCCAACTTGGAGATTCATCTCATACTTCCAATGAATTGAAAACTCCACTTTTTAGTTTGACTTATAAAATTTCCATTGACTTTTTGTACTCCCTTCATCCATTTTTATTTGTCGCTATTTTATTTCTCAAGGTCAAATTACATGAATTTTGATCAATATTTTAAGATATATTTTTTCGTTATATTAATATGAGAAAAATTGTAATTTATGACATTATTCGTATAGTTTTCGACCATCTAAATTTTAAATATAAATTATTAAATTAATCTACTTCAATTTAACTTTGAATTTTAGTTAAAACAATTTTTATAAAGCAAAATGTGACTGAGTAAAAATGGACTAAGGGAGTACTTCATAACGTCACAAGAAAATGGCCTCTGCAATGCCAAGTTGCTCTAAATTTGCTGGCAATCATTGCTGTTATAGTACTCCCTCCGTCTCATATTAGTCGGTCACTTTTTTTTTTACACACATGTTAAAAAATCATAAATAAGAAGATCGTTTTACTAATTCACCCCTTAAGAAACTTTTTTGGAACTTAACAAATAAGTTTGAACAGTTTCAAAAAGAATTAATTGCAAGAGTAACATGAGAAAAATTTAATTAATGCTTTGTTGATTTATTAAGATAGTCAACTAATATAATACAACTATTTTTAGTATAGTGACCAATTAATACGAGAAGAGGGAGTACTACAAAGATTCTAACTTTGTTGCTTATAAATGGTTTCTTTAGTTCAAATGTATTAAGAGATCTATTTAGTTCACTTCACTCCCATCATGGCTTCATCACTTGCAAACTGTCCACCTTTTCAATTTTCATCAAAATATTATACTACAAGTGTTTCTGGAGATAATTGTGTGAGGCAGAGCAGCTTTTTTGGAGGAAAACCTGTTCTTAACCAGGGGGTTGGCTACTCTGTCATTCTTGGTTTTGGAGCTTTTTTTGCTGTCTTTACTTCTTTCCTGGTATTCTATTTTTACCTTTCTTGTGGCATTTTTTCATATTTTTCTCACTGATATAAAGTTAAATCCTTCTTTTACACTCCCCTTTTCAAATTTATGTAGCATAGTTCGACTGAATATGAAATTTAAGAAATGAATGATGACTTTTGAAACTTGTGGTGTTAAACATGCTATACAGTTGTATAGCTATATGAGAAGTTAAGTTAAATTGTTTGAAAGATGTTTTTCTTTTTGGAACGAAAAAAAAAAAAGGAAATGTTGTCATATAAATTGAGACGGAGAAAGTAGTTTTTAGGCGAGGGGAGGAGAAGAGGCATTCTCGTCTTTGGAGCAACCTTTTCCAATTTTCATTTATTTATAAACTTTCAGAAGAACTGGTTTTATAAATTTAGATACTTTAGTATTTGGTCTCTCTAGATTCTCTAGAATGCAGATTCTGCTATTATTTACTACTTGTAAAGAACATTTTAGTTTTTGTTGCGCCACTTTGATTATAATCATGAGATTTTTATTCAGTACTGTTGGATCTCTATTCAAGATCACTGCAATTCCTTTTTAGACAGCTGTAGGATGGACGAACGCCTATAGAAGGTAAGGTAAGGTAGGGTGAGTGGTACCACACAGATTGCAAGGAGTTCCCCACCTGATGAGTCAAGCTAGGCTATTAGGCACCATTGGTCTAGTCTTTCTCAGGACTATCCAGTCTCATGTTCCGTTTGTCTAATTCTGAGTCGAAGCTCTATTTTATTGTCCTATTATCTTTCCTGACCAAAGTCACTACAACTTAATCGGCATTCATGCAATTAAAAACTTGTTCAGCGATTCTGTAATATCCCTTTTGGATTATCTTTGGAATATGTGATTTCAAATTTTTTTTTGTGTGTACTTTTTTGTTGTGATGCTCTAAGGTTTGGCTGGAAAAAAGATATGTTGGTTCGCGTCATACATCAGAATGGTTCAACACAGCTGGTAGAAATGTGAAAACAGGACTGATTGCAAGTGTAATTGTGTCTCAGGTATCATGTTTTGTTGTTGTCTAATGCAAATCCAGTCAAGAATTGAAAATTCTATGTTTCTCTAAGTTACAATCAACTTAATGTTTACCTCTTTTGCAGTGGACTTGGGCAGCTACAATCTTGCAAAGTTCTAATGTAGCCTGGGAGTATGGAATTAGTGGCCCCTTTTGGTATGCAAGTGGAGCTACTATTCAGGCACGTCAAAATCATCCTTCGAAATTCTTGACCTCAGCGATAAATTCTTTGAGTTGTTTATAAAAAATATTGTTACTACAGGTTCTCCTTTTTGGTGTGATAGCAATAGAGATCAAACGGAAAGCCCCTTATGCTCATACGGTCTGTGAAATCGTAAAAGCAAGGTTCATGGTGAACTGTACTAAAGATTAATATGATGATGTTGTATCCATATAGTCTGTTGACTATTGTTTACTCATATTTTCAGATGGGGAACTGCTGCTCATCTGGTTTTTCTGGGGTTTTGCTTCTTGACAAACATTATAGTAACAGCCATGCTGCTTCTTGGTGGTTCTGCTGTCGTCAATGCACTCACTGGTGTTAACATATATGCTGCAAGTTTTCTTATCCCTCTCGGTGTTGTAGTTTACACCTTAGCAGGAGGGCTAAAAGCCACTTTCTTGGCTAGCTATATACATTCCGTCATAGGTATCTAATTTAAGCTCTTTATATCAGCTTTACTCTTTATCACACGCTCATCTAAAAGCAATTTGTGGCTGTTGATTTCAGTACATGTGGTCTTAGTCATCTTTGTCTACCTAGTATACGTTGCAAGCAGTGAACTTGGCAGCCCAAGCATCGTTTACAAACGTTTATTGGAGGTAGCAAGCAAATCAAGAAGTTGTCAAGAGCCAATCTCCCATGTTGGACAATCTTGTGGTCCTGTTACTGGAAATTTCAAGGGGTCTTATGTTACTATGTTGAGTTCAGGTGGTCTCGTCTTTGGTATCATCAACATCGTTGGCAATTTTGGCACAGTTTTCGTTGACAATGTAAGTTTTTTACGTAGCATATATGCAAGAAGTAGCTTATGGTAAGTTTCTGCAACAGTCCTTTCCTGATAACAGAAATGTCGAAATATTAGGGATATTGGGTAAGTGCAATTGCTGCAAGACCATCATCAACACATAAGGGCTATTTGTTGGGTGGTCTAGTTTGGTTTGCTGTGCCATTTTCTTTGGCAACATCACTAGGTCTTGGAGCACTAGCTCTTGATCTACCAATAACAGCAAGTGAGGCTAGCCGCGGACTTGTTCCTCCGGCTACAGCTATTGCTCTGATGGGAAAAGGGGGATCGGTTCTTCTCCTCACAATGCTCTTTATGTAAGTGCCTAATCAAGAATTACGTGTGGAAAATGTTCTGTTAACTTTCAATTATATGACTTCTTTTGTATTGATTAGGGCTGTCACGTCAGCTGGTTCGTCTGAGCTAATCGCAGTCTCTTCATTATGTACGTATGACATCTATCGTACATACATCAACCCGGATGCAAGTGGAAGACAGATTCTAAAAGTTTCAAGAGGAGTTGTCTTAGGCTTTGGCTGTTTCATGGGCATTTTAGCAGTAATTTTGAACAAGGCTGGGGTTTCTCTAGGTTGGATGTATTTAGCTATGGGAGTTTTCATAGGATCAGCTGTTCTCCCAATAGCCTTCATGCTTTTATGGCGAAAAGCAAACGGTTTTGGTGCAATCCTAGGGACAGTTATTGGCTGTTTGTTAGGGATTATCACTTGGTTATCGGTCACTAAGATCGAATATGGAAGGATAAATCTTGATACAACTGGTAGAAATGCACCAATGCTTGCAGGAAACCTTGTTTCCATACTTACTGGTGGAGCTATTCATGCTGTTTGCAGCATTTTAAGACCTCAGAATTATGACTGGGAGAGTACAAAACAGATCACTGTGGTTGAAAAGGAAATGAGTGAATTGCCAGCTGAAGAGTTCAAAGAGGAAAAACTCAACAGAGCCAAAGCCTGGATAATCAAATGGGGCATCGGTTTCACATTCGTGATAGTAATTCTCTGGCCTATTCTTACACTTCCTGTGGGTAAGTCGAAAAAAATCAATCTTTCTACAGCTTCAGTGTACTCAGTACTGAGTGCTCGACGATTAACTAAAGTTGCAAAATTGATAATGCAGGGCAATTTAGCAAGGGATACTTCACATTCTGGGCTGTAATATCTATTGCATGGGGTACAGTAGGATCAGCAGTGATTATTGCTTTGCCATTGATGGAAAGCTGGACAACAATCCAAAATGTGCTTAATGGCATGTTTACAAATGACAGAGTTATGGAAAAATTAGAAGACTTGAACTCCAAACTGAATGCATTTATTATAGCAATGCCTGAGGTAGAGAGGGTGTATTTACTTGAGAAAGAAAGGAGCAAGAAAAAGGAAGCATCAGAATCTGATCAGATTGTTGCTTCACCAAGTCATTGAATTTCCAGATGAAAAAACTGGATCAGTGTGTATTTGAAGTCTAAAACAATCACAGAGAGCTGCTTTGTTCACGAGTATAAAGGCCTACCTATAAGAGGCGAATCCAAAATGTTAAATCTTATTGTATATATTATTGTGTCATACTAAGTTCGGTTGAACCCGTAGCACTAAGGCTACTCCATCTGTCACAGATACATACTGTCCGTCACTTTTTGCAAAATAATGTGGAACTACATTGATTGTATAGGACTTAAGGGTAAGTTTCATGCCCAGAAAATAGTATGCTTTTGTTTTTAGAAGTACATTCATGTCTTGTTCGAATTTGCTTTGGGCAGTCTGTTTAAACATTGGAAGGACTCGAGATTTCATGTACCAATGCTTTGGCTATCTCTGGGAGTAAAGCTTTAAGGGGTCATTTGATTGGTGGGAGATAAGGATGATAATCTCGAGATATCCCGTGAGATTATTTTATCCTACGTTTGATAATGGATATTATTTAGTCCCAAGATTATTTTATATTATCCAATATAGAAGGAGGGATAAAATAAGGGGTCGTTTGGTAAAGATGCATCAAAAAAAATAATGCATACATTACTTTATATATTATTAATACCTTGTTTGGTACACTTTTTCAACCTATTCATACCTAACCCTCAAATCCTTTTTCATGTTCTTTCCACCATATCTTGTGGAGGGTATTTTAAAACACCAAACTAAACAATGCATAAGAAATAATCTCAGCACAACTAATAGTACCAGCACCACTAATACACCCTATTCAACACTATTCGTATACACCCTATCAAACGACAGTAGAATGACTTGTTCAAGTGACATTTAGCTACCTGATAACAATTTGATATAAGTCAAAAGTCAAGAAAGTTGCCATCACACTTTCAGAGTTCAGTGAGGCCAATACACATTAGCTGAAATCTTCTTACTAGCAAAAAGTAGCATGATCAAACAATTTTTCAGATCACTCTGTTCCATAAATAAAAACACTATATGCTTCAACTGAGTTCAAACATTATACTAATAGAATCTTAAAACTTCCCAAAGGTGTTTCTGGAAAAGGATGATCAGGAAGTTGATTTCATCAAAATTCAAAAAACAACCAGGATATGGCAGTGTAGTGTAGTTAGGATTTACTTATCAGAATTCAATGCTCAACCATTTAGTGTAGTAGACACACGTTTGTGGGGATATAATTCCATCTGGTGTACATAGACTAATCCTAGGGCAAGTACCACATGGCATCGAAGCCATTGGCCCTGTTGTTTTCGGACCTGAAGCATCTCCAGCTGCAATTCGATAACAAGTCGATCCAACAGCAATAGCATGATATTCTCCCAATCCAGTGCTCTTTACCTCAATAATAGCATCGTCCAAAACCATAGAGTTCAATATTTCCCTCACTTGTTGACTCGTGCAATCAACAACTTTCCTTTTCTTCAAAAACTCGTGAATTCCCTCAACAGTAGCAACCTTCATCATTCCAATGACCTTGAGGCATGTATCTCTAAGAACAGTGATGAATTCCTTATCAAGTTTTCCCTCGGAATACCAAGCACCACCGGTAAGTTCCTCAGAAGGTTCAAATTCAACAGCCATGTAATGCTTCCTTCCCTTACTTTGTTGGATATTCGAGACTTGTTTTATCAAATTCTTTTTCAACAATGCGGTTAGGGATTTATCCACAATAGCTGGTGCTAGGTTTAGCTCTTTTTTCATGTCTGCAGCCCAGACACCTAGATTCTTTTTACTTTTGACCAAATTGAGCACTGTACGCTCAGCATCTACGAGTCCCGGTGAATCAATGTTTGGTCTTTTCCGCTTCATGGCAACGGCTGCTTCACTTGATCGGCTCATCGCTATGAAAGTAAATTAAAATAAAGACGAATACATTAACCTCTAAAAACTTGTAATTGATACAAATCGTCGTTCGAGTGTGTGAATGAAATTTATAGTCGCAAATTTAAAAGTTGTATAAACAAATTAGAACAAAAAATACAAAAGAGAGAGACCTGGAGAGAGTGACGGAAAAGGAGTCGCCGACTCCGAATTGCTGATGCCGTCGCCGGTCGCCGGTCGCCGGGAGGAGTTTGGCAAATTGTGGGTAATTTTTAACGTGGAGAGAGAGGGTTCAGGGGAGTTTGTTTTGGGTTTTGTTTCTTTCAATTTGGGCTTGATTTGTGCAGCCCGATGGTATTTGATTTGATTTTTGCCCTTTAATTTAATCATTTTTAATTTTTGCACTTTATAATTAAAAAAGGTTTGAAAATTTTCCTAGGCAAAAAAGAAATTCCAAAGACACAAATTATGTCTTATAAGGCAAAAAAAAAAAGAAAGGAAAAGGGGTGAAAAGAAAATGCACCTCTGTTCTCGTTTATTAGCTAGGTTTGTCTCTAATTATATTATAGGATCAAATATATTTATGCCGTTATTAAAGTATGCAAAAATACTCTCATTTTAACGATTGTCTATGTGGCGTGACATTTGAATAAGGTAAATGCTACGTGACATTTCTCCTTTTCACTTTTCTTCTTTATACAAACTTTTTTCTCTTTTCCTTTAGAGTAAATGCATCAGGACCCCCCTAAAGTTGGTCGACATTTGGAAGTAGACACCTAAACTTTACGGGGGTCCTATTACACCACTCAACTAACTATATCGTTCTAAATACCCCATTTTGACCCATTTTCTCAGCAGCTTTGTTCTCACGTTTGGCAGGCGCGTGACTGAAGGAAATTGCAGCAACAAACCAATTAAAAAATGCCACGTGGCATGGTTAATTTAAATCCTTTCTTTATATTAAGACACTCATCTTCTCAACCTCCCAAAAACTCCATTTCTAGCTTTGGAGAAGCTTCTCCAAAAAAAAATTCTCTCATCATCAACGAAATCAGATACAAAAGGTAAGAAAGTTCCATATGTGTCCTTTAGTAGCTTTAATTTCTTGTTGTTTTGTTTAAAATATCTGAAATCAAGCGATTAGGTTATAGGAAAACTACTGTTACAATGTCAAATGCAAGCTTGAATCGCATTTGTAATGACGAGAATGATCCAATGTTGCGTATGAGAATGCGTTGCAAACATGGCGACTTACTTCCAATGCAGACTTCATGGTCGGACGATAACCCAGCTAGAAGATTTTGGTCCTGTCCACGCTATCGTGTATGTTCGATACAAATTTCTTCAATTATTTTCTGTTTCAGTTAAATTGATTTGTTTGTGGCCTATTTTAGGAGAAGTCATGCAAGTTCTTTAGATGGAGGGATCCTGAAGAGATTGATATGTGATCCAAAGCAGTTATTCTCAAATTGGCGAATAGAATTAAGGAGTTGGAAGGAGCATTAGCATTTTATGAAAGTAGGGACAATATGATGAAAGATAGTGATGATAAGGTGATCAGGGAGACGAAGAAGACAAAATGTTGCAGTTGGAAGCTAATCTTGTTGATTGCCATCGTGTTTGTTCTTGTTTTAGGCATTACCAAAAAAGTGAAGCATGACCAATGTAATTGCGTGCACCTACAATTGTCATAGTTGTCCTATTTACATCTAGTTTTGTATTTTTGTTTGGTTGTGTAAGGCTTATGGAACCTTATTTGTATCTCTTTGGATTACGTCAGTGGAATATCTATCTTTTGTGTCTATCTTTTGTGCTTTAACCACATTTCATTGGCAACTACAATTCTATTAGATCAAAAGTGATATTGTAGAGTTTGGTACAGTACTGTTAACAGTAGCAAAATCAAAATGAGTTTGGTACCTAATACATCCCCCTAAACTGGCAAAAAATAGCAACAGTTGCACCAAAAAATATCACAGCAATAACACCAAGAAATAGCAAAAGATGCACTACTTCCATGGGACATGGGTCTTTCGAGTTGAACTGCTTTGATTTTCATTGTTAGCAACAGCTGCAGACCTTGTTTGAACTCTTTTTTCACCCCTAATTTTTTCAAGTCTGTTAGTGGAAATGGATGACTTTCCCTTCCATTTCATTCCGTGGCGTGGCTTATAGCCAATATCTCCAGTAACTTCATCAGCCCTTCTTGTTGGTATTGTACCAATGTCAATAACTCTTCTACTTGGCATTCCAGGCTGTTCAAACAAGTCACAAATATTAGACAACTCTAGCAAATGCTAACCAACATAAACTAAATAATTCAACCAAATTGTAATTCTTTACTTACATTAAGAGTGGTAGAACCATCATCACCTTGAAATATTCCAAACCCCACTATCCTTGGCCTTTTAAAAGGTCTTGTTGCTCCACCACTAGGGCCCTCATTCTCTTGTCTTTCTTGATGCAACCCCCTTCCTCTGCCTCTTCCCCTTCCCTTTCCTCTTCCTTCCCCTTGTTGAGGCATCCCTCTTCCTCTCCCCCCTCTTGCTCTACTACTTTCATCATTTGTTGTGACCTATTTTTGAAAATATAATACATTAGTATATATTCAAATAAATCAAAAAATAATTTTTATATATTTACCTGTGACTGGGTAGAAGGTCCAGCAGATTGACTTGAACCTCTTTGAATAAGAGGACATCCTCTTTTATTATGTCCTTTTGTATGACAATTGCTACAAGTCATAACAACACCATTCTTGCTAAGCCTTCCAGTTTTTTTGCTTTCATTAGCCTCCTTCATAGCTAAAGAAAAATAAATAGACAATCAAATAGTAATTAAGAATGCAGAAATATACCTTTTGCATATCAGTAATCAAGGTTAGTTCATGTCCTTGTCCAAGATCAAGGTCATTCTGTAGTAGAGTCAAAAACCATCTCCAAGTAAACTGATTCTCAACCTCAACAACTGCCCAAGCAATTGGCAGCATTTGATTATTCCCATCTCTGCAAACAGCCACCAATAACTGACCTTTGCACACTCCTTTGAGAAAACACCCATCCAAACCAATGCACCTTCTAGCACCTCCAAAGAATGATTTCTTTAAAGCATGAAAGCACACATAAAACCCTTCAAAGATTTTCTCTCCAGTTTCTACTGTTTCTCCAACTTTAACAACACAAGTGCTACCTGGATTGACTCTTAAAAGTTCATCTCTGTAATCAAAAATTCTACCATACTCAAGAATGTGATCACCCCTGATCTCTTCTAAAACTCTAGTCCTAGCTCTTCTCACTGTTGTCTTTCCAACATGAATACCCAATTCCTTTCTAATAATCTTCTGGAAGTCCACAATCCTAATGTTTGGCTGCTCAGTTATTCTATCTTTGTATTTAGTGGCCAAATACTTTGAATTGCAAAGATAGTTGAAAGTTGAAGTCAAACATATATGAATAGGATTGTAATTTTTAACCACAAAATCACCAGTTGGGCTATCAAAACTTGCCACCAATAACCATGGACAAGTCTTTTTGCAGCATCTCACTCTAACTCTTTTAGGCTCATTCACATATTTTTCAATTTGAATTTTTTCTTGAATTGCATATCTGGTCACTGCTTTCCTAAACTCTTCTACACTTGCAAACACCAAACCAGTTTCCCAAACAATCTTCTCACAACTTGCATCAAACACAACTCTGTTCTTGGTCTTTTTTCTAACAGTTTCATGCACTACCTGGTCAACTTCTTCACCATCTCCCCAACCTGTTTCTTCCTCAAATTCAAAGCTAGGAGCTTCATCACTTAGATAATAAGGTTCATCACCTCCTAGCTTACCAAGTAAGCTATCCCTATTGTCAATAATTGTCTCATCATACCCTATATCTGGCCCTTTTTCACAATTATGAACCTGTTCATCAGTTGTGCCCCTAGGTCTCCTATTTGACCTATTGAAATACCTTTTGCTTGTTCTGATGTCCCTAAACTCTTGATGTACATCACTATCAAGGCTACTTTCTTCACTAGTATCCTCTTCACTTGAATCTTCACCTATTATAGGCTCATCAGGATGAGTAGAAGGTTGAATAGGAGGGTTGGAAGGTTCAGTAGCAGAAGAAGAACTACCAGTAAGATTGGTAGGTTCAGTAGGAGAAAGAGGCTGAGTATGAGGACTAGAAAGAGAGTTGGAAGGATGAATATTAGGGTTAGAAGACACATCCTCATTAAAAGAGGTAAAAGATTCCTCACCTACCCCACTTACACCATCAAAAGACACACTAGTGTCCATCACATGGGGGACATACTCCAATGCCAATTGGTCAACAACTGGCTCATCAACTCCATGAGAAACATAAACATCCAGACTATCCCCATTTTTAAACATAGAGACAATGTCACAAATAACCTTATCACACTTAATTTCAACTAAAAAACCATCCATAGGATTCTTAACAAAGAAAGAACAGTCTGTTGTATATCCTAGTTCTTTTATGTAGTCTCTTAACTCAAAGTAGGACATTCTATCAACATCAATATCTAGATATTCAGTAATTGATCCACCAATATAATCAGCTGGGGGACCAAAATCAATTACACCCATGATACCACCTCATAGTTATGAGAAAAAAGCCATAGTAAAGTCCTGAAATAGTAATACCAAACACATTTCAACCACACAAAATCAGACGAAAGTTCAAAGTCAAAACAGTCCAAACCTAACACTATGTTACGCATGAAAATCTAACACTTTAAGGCACAACAAAATAATAACGAGACAACAATCAAGAACATTACTAACATTTTTCCACATAACTACAAAGATGTCAATCACTACTACACGAACTAAAATAATCTTTTTATATGAAAAATCATGATGTTTTTCTACAGATCACTACTAAGATGCTTTTCCCCAAAAAATTACTACTACATGAAAACAATCACTATAAAGATGCTTTTCCCTAAAAAATAACTACTACATGAAAACAATCACTATAAAGATGCTTTTCCCTAAAAAATAACTACTACATGAAATTTTTTTGGACATTTTTACAAAAACTAAAGAAATCGAGAAGAACCCTAACCTGTAAGTTTTCACTACTTTGTTTACTATGTAATTTCTTAGTTTTCGACACCACGATCTCAGCAATTGACAAAGATAATCAGAAACCCTAACAATCCCTTAGCTTTTTTACTTTTCTGATCTTGATCGTTTAGAGAGAGAAGAGTAAATAGAAATATGTAGAAAGTTTAAAGGTTAAAGAACTCAAGGTTAAAAGAGGCGGGTCAGGGTTAAAAGAGGCGGGTCAGGGTTAAACCCGACTTATTAATGGGTGAGACACACGCGCCAAACGTGAGAACAAAGCTGGTGAGAAAATGGGGTATTTAGAACGATATAGTTAGTTGAGTGGTGTAATAGGACCCCCGTAAAGTTTAGGTGTCTACTTCCAAATGTCGACCAACTTTAGGGGGGTCCTGATGCATTTACTCTTTCCTTTATTTTAATGGCATCCGCCACTTTTCCATGGTTATACCTCAATGACATCTTCCCCAATAATCCACGAAACTCAGCATTTCTCTCTATACTCCATTTCTTGGAGTTTTGAGAAATTAGAGGTCCTAATTAAAATTAGTAGTATTATTTTTTATGTGATAACTTTTCTTTTTTAGTCAGTTTGAAATAGGGATAACTCAAGCATATTAACGAAAATCAAATGGAGGCCTTAAGCTTTACAAAAATTTATATATTTTTGATGAAATTTATTTTTTAGCTCTTTGAAATGCAAAATTGTTAATAAATCTTTTTCAATTGATAATATAGTCAATCCATTTAATCTTTTCTGAGACATTATTCAGGATGTGTCGAACTTCTTCTACTAATTCTCACCTTTTAAATAAAAAATAACTTTTTTTACAAATAATACTTGCTCAATATCTTTTTCTAAAAAACCCTATGACCTATTATTGTTAAAACTAGATATAAAACTCGTCCCAAAACGGGACCGATATTATTCCTTTCGTTTCAATTTATGTAACACAAATGAAATGTGGAGTCAACCAAATTTTATATATATATTTTTTGAAATATTTTAAGTTGTTAGTTATTATGATTTATAGTACATTTTACCCAACTTTCACATAATATATATTAGTATTTCTTTTGTTCAATTTATGTGGCACAGATGGAATTTCGAGAGTCAATCAATTTTTTTAATATATATATTTTAGATATTTTAAGTTATTAATTATTGTGATTTATAGTACTTTTTACATAATTTTTCAACTAATTTTTTTATAAGGTTTTTAGATATTTAAGTTGTTAATTATTGTGATTTATAATATTTTTTACGTAATTTTTAAATATATAAATTAATAGAAATTCCTTATTAATAATTTAATAGCGAAATGACAAAATTATCCTTTAATGTAATGTTAATGCTAGGAAGCACACATGTCGTCTATGACCCGTGTGCTTCCTAGCCTCTTATTATATCCTACTCCTCATAATGAGCCCCCCTCAAATTAGGGGTCTAAGGGCTAAACACTTTGCCTGTTGTTTCACTCTTTGGAGCCACTTCTAATCTCGAAAAAAAATGTTATCTTTTTATAATTGAAAAATACAACAATAATAACAACAACATAATACCCAGTGTATTCTCACAACGTGGGGTCTGGGGAGGGTAGAGTGTACGCAGACCATACCACTACCTCAGAGGTGAGGTAGAGAGGCTGTTTCCGATAGACCCACGGCTCAAGACAAAACAGTCTAAAAATAGGCTAAAAAGGACGTAACAATGATACAGGATAAAAAACAAAATAAAACTACAAGAGACGATAGGAAGTAATATGTAGTAACAAACAACAGACAGAAACAGAGCACTGCCACAAAATACTACCACGAGGAATCCAAGAACAAGAAACTATAAGCGTAACACTACGATTACTAGTCGGGACAATAAGGAAAAACACTCCTACCTACTAGCCTACACCCACTTCTACCTACTACTCTTCTACCCTAATCCGCGTCCTCCACACCTTCCTATCTAGGGTCATGTCCTCGGTAAGCTGCAACTGCGTCATGTCCTGTCGAATCACCTCTCCCCAATACATTTTCGGTCTACCTCGTCCTCTCCTGTAACCATCCATAGCAAACCTCTCACACATCCGCACTGGAGAATCCGTGCCTCTCCTCCTCACATGGCCAAACCATCTCAACCTCGCTTCCCGCATCTTATCTTCCACCGACGCCACACCCACCTTATCTCGGATATCCTCATTCCTAATCCTATCTCTCCTAGTAAACCCGCACATCCATCGCAACATCCTCATCTCCGCCACCTTCATCTTTTGAATATGGGAGTTCTTTACTGGCCAACACTCAACTCCATACAACAAAGCTGGTCGGACCACCACTCTGTAGAATTTGCCTTTAATTTTAGTAGGCACCTTCTTATCGCACAATACTCCAGATGCGAGCCTCCATTTCATCCACCAACACCAATACGATGGGTGACATCCTCATCAATCTCTCAATTTCCTTGGATAATAGACCCAAGATACTTGAAACTCCCTTTCTTTTGGATGACCTGTGTATCCAGCTTCACTTCTACGTCATCATCCTGAGTCGCCTCACTGAACTTGCACTCCATATATTCAGTCTTGGTCCTGCTCAACCTAAACCCCTTCGACTCGAGGGTCTGTCTCCAAACCTTCAACTTAGCATTAACTCCTCCGCGAGTCTCGTCCACCAAAACTACATCATCCGCAAATAACATGCACCATGGCACCTCACCTTGTATTTGCCGCGTCAATACATCCATTACCAAGGCAAATAGAAACGGGCTAAGGGTCGATCCCTGGTGCAACCCCATTAACACGGGAAAGTGCTCCGAATCTCCTCCCACAGTTCTAACGCGAGTCTTGGCCCCCTCATACATGTCCTTAATTGATCTGGTGTACGCCACGGGTACACCTCGAGCCTCCAAGCACCTCCAAAGGACCTCCCTAGGGACTTTATCATACGCCTTTTCTAGATCGATGAACACCATGTGCAAGTCCTTCTTCCTTTCCCTGTACTGCTCCACCAGTCTTCTAAGGAGATGAATAGCTTCTGTAGTCGAGCGTCCTGGCATAAAGCCGAACTGGTTCTCTGAAATAGGCACGATCTGTCTCAACCTCAACTCCACCACCCTCTCCCAGACCTTCATAGTGTGGCTTAGCAATTTGATACCCCTATAGTTGTTGCAACTCTGAATATCGCCCTTGTTCTTGTACAAAGGAATCATTGTGCTCCATCTCCAAGCTTCAGGCATCTTTGCCGTTCTAAAAATACCATCAAACAACTCGGTTAGCCACTTCACACCTGTCTCACCCGAGCTCTTCCAAAAATCAACGGGAATCTCATCTGGCCCCGTCGCCCTACCCCTTCGCATCTTACGAATCGCAACCTTAACCTCTTCAACCTTTATACGGCCCCAATAATTTAAAAATTTTATAATAATATTTTTATTTTTAATGAAATGATTTATAGTCACATAAATATTTAAAAAATATTTTAAACCATTAATTTAGAAAATTTTACTTTTTTTCTTAAACTTTATTTCAAGTCAAAGAATATCACATAAATTAAAATGGAGGAGTATAAGAGAACTGCTAGTGGTCTGTAAATTCCAGAGTTATTATTAATTGTAGTTATCATCTATTGTGTATCGCATCTGTGAATTGATATATAAGAAAAAAAAGAAAGTGACGATTCGAGCATGTTTGGATTGACATATTTTAAGTGCTTTTAAGTTAAAATAGCTTTTAAGTATTTTTGAAGTGTTTGCGTAAAGTTTTTAAGCACTTTCTTTTTAAGCTAAAATGACAAAAATAAACTAAAAGCCAAAAGCTACAAATCTTAACTTTTTCTTTTTGACTTATAAGCGAAAAAACAAAAACCAATCCAAACACCCACGCAGACAAATCTCGTGTAAATAAGTATCACGCAGACAAATCTCGTGTAAATAAGTATCTAATGTGAAAATGGTGAGTTGTATGGGTTAGGGAAAATGTCATTGACGTATAGCTATTAAAAATGATGCATGCCATACGAAAAAGAGAAAAAGAATAAAAAATTATCAATGCGGTATGTCATGTGACGTCCACCTTATTCAAATATTAGCCCATGTGAACAATTATTAAAAAGAAGGATATTTTTGCATATTTGACCTCATAGTATAATTTGGAACAAACTAAGGTAATATATGAAAGTAGAGGAGCATCCCCCCCCCCTCCCTCCCCCCTCCCCCCCGCAACAAAAAATAAATAAAAAATTGCAAGGCATAAGGTCGATTTCAGTATACCTTAAAGGGTCGTTTGGTAAGTGTGATAAAAATAATAATTTTGGGGATAAAATTTGAAATTAACTTTATCCGATATTTGGTGTGAGGTATTAATTTATTTCGAGACTATTTTATCTCACCATTTGTACTAAAATGATGGAATTATTATCCCATATGAAATGTGAGATAAACTAGTCCCATGAAAAATGAGATATCTTTGCTTATCCCATCCGGCGTACCAAGCGATCATTAAAAGTTTGTAACCCACAAGTTATGCGTTACAAGACATAACTTAATTCTTATAAACTTATGCCTCTCTAACATAAGTTCAATTTCAAAACCCACAAAGTTAGGCATAACTTATTCATATAGAATTTTCGTCGGACAAGACAAAAGTTTTCTAAACTTATGGCAGACGAAGAAAAAATTCTTTAAACTTATGCCTTGCGAGTTAGATTACACAACTTATGCCGGACGAGATAAAAATTCTCTAAACCTTTGTCTTGTGAAATTAAGTCACGGGTAAAAGGTACTTGAACTTTGACCCACAATTTTACATTAAAGGAGAAGCAAGAGGAAAAAAATTAAAGATCACCAAATTAAAGGACAAAAATTAAAGACCACCTCAAAATAGAAGCAATCCGTACAAAAATTTGATTATCTTTCTCTATTGAGTTCATACCTACCTAACCTAACCTAAATTGTTCATCTTTTATAATTGGTAGAATATATCAATAGCCTCCTAAATTTTTCAGTTAATTTTTTTAGACACTCAAATCACGTAATGTTTGGATTGAACACCTAACGATATGATAAAACGATCATATTAGACATTTTTAAATTTTGAAAAAAAACTTTTACGTATATTTTCAAACGCACATCACATTAATAAGTCCGATATAGCTTCTATAATTTTGATACCTAAATTATGGGATGTTGCTATAACATTTTTGTATTCAAAAACCCCAATTCCAAGTGGCATGAACAATGCCTCCACTCTTTTTATAGCGTGTAAGAGCTAGAAAGTAGGCCAATAAAATATTCATACTTTTTTTTTCACCGGTATGTGTAAAAAAGAGTGATAAATTCATTTTTATTCCGGCATAAATTGGTCCAATAAACAGAGTCAACTTTCAACATTAAATTTGTTGTTCCTTTGTAACTCAATGATAGATTAGTCATAGATTTGACATTTTACATTCAATTTTTAAAAACTAATCACTCTTATTTCCTTTTTCTTTTTTAGGTCTTGCTCCTTCTCTTATTTATATTTTTCTACCTCTTCAAAACTCTACCCCTTTGCCAACAATAATGAACTATTGAAATCCATAAACTTCAAATAAACACCAAAAATAATTTAGATAAAAGAAAGGATAAATCATTCGCAAATTACGGCTAAATTTTATCAATAACAATAGACTCGCATAAAAAAACATAACTCATAACGCGCACAATATTTATTTTTATCTAAATATAGTATTCATTTGTTGCCAAAAAGTTATATTGAAGAGAACTAAGTTGTAAGCCAATGGTAGAACTTACTTCCTCACCAAGAACTTTTGACTTCCATATTGGCTTGTATCTTGTTGAGTCTTACAAGGACATCTTTCATACTGATTCTATCTTGAGGTGATTCAGATGTACATTGTAAGGCCAATTCCATTAGCAACTTAAAGCAAGTCTCTTTGGAAGAAAACTGTTCATCCTCTCTTGAAAATAGATTAGCATCCACTACATCCACCACTCTATCAGGGAATGATTCAAACACCCATCTCTTCAAGCTGAGTTCTCCAACGAAAAGATCGTCCATGGGCTTCTTTCTTGTAAAGGTCTCCATTAACATGATACCATAACTATAAACATCTCCCATGGTTGACACTAAGCCTTCTGATCCATATTCTGCAAACATTTGTCATACATTTATCTTCTTAATCATCAACAAAAAATGACATAATGTTGTTTCTTATTTATCTTTCTATCTAGTTAACAAAGTGTGACATTAATCACACAGAGACAAGTTTATGTTGTTTAACTTTTGAAAAGAAGACTTGACGACATTTGTTTACCTGGTGCCATGTAGCCAATAGTGCCTAACGTCTTGGTTTGTGCTGTTAACTTATCCGTTGTCATAAGTTTGGATATACCAAAGTCACTGACTCTTGCAACCATGTCTCCATCCAAGAGTATGTTACTTGGCTTTAGATCACAATGTACCACAACAAAAGAATGACCTTCATGTAAATATTCCATTGCAGAAGCCACATCAATCATCACCTTCAATCTTTGGTTTATATCCAAAAAATTGTTGTGAGAGTAAAGCCAAGTATCAAGGTTTCCGTTTGGCATGTACTCTAGCACCAATGCTTTAAAATCAAGATTAGCACAGCTACTTATCACCTTAACAAGATTTCTATGGCGGATGTTACGCAAAACCTCACACTCCAAATCAAACCTTTTGAATGCATCTTGTACTTCTGTATTGAAAACCTTTACAGCAACGATATTTCCATCTCGGAGTGTTCCTCTGTATACTAGACCAAGGCCTCCCCTGCCAATCAAGTTGGCTTCATCAAAGTTGTTTGTCCCTTGAACAACTTCATAGTAAGAGATCCTCTTACGGGATTGACCAATTAAATCTGGTATACAAAGTTGTCTGCTTCTTTTTCGGTATTTCAGAAACCAAACCATGAAAATACTGGTGACTACTAATGCTACTGCAACTGACGCAAGAACAAAAGTTAAAGCACTCCTTTTGTTTCTGATTTTCGTGCTACCAGTTCTGCATTCCACCACATTGAATTGAGATGGTCCACACAATTCAGCGTTCCCCATGAAAGATTTAGCTGTCAAATTTGCAAAAGGTCCTCCATTTGGAATCTTACCAGTGAGTGCATTGAAAGACACATTAAGATAGCTAAGTTGTTTAAGATTCACCAGAGACTCGGGGATCATACCTGAAAGGTTATTTTCGGATAAATCCAAGTATGCAAGAGACACCAAGTTTCCGAATGATTGAGGTATAAGACCTTCAAAATTATTCATCGATAGAGAAAGATTCACCAAATTCTGTAATTGTCCCATTGTGCTTGGAATTTCTCCTGAGAATTGATTTCTTGATAAATTTAAATTGCTTAGACTCCTCAAACTTCCTATTCCTAAAGGCAGAGAACCATTGAGAGAATTGGAGGACAAACTCAGAATTGATATACCCATGTTACTCCAAAAAGTTGGTGGAATATTGGAACTCAATGCATTTGCATGTAAATAAAGTTCTCTTAAAGAAGAAATATCCCCCAAACAACTCGGTATTTTACCAGAAAGCTGATTTTCACTCAAATCAAGTAGAAACAAGGCCTCCATATTGCATAAGCTTTCTGGTATGGTACCATTTATTTTATTTTTCCAAAATGTCAACTTTTGCAATTTCCTCATGTTTCCCAATTCTTGAGGAATTGAACCTATCAATTCATTCTTTCCCATGCTTAACCACGCCAAGTTACTCAACTTACTGAATTCAACAGGGATTTCACCTGTGATGCCATTTCCAAAGACGTTGAACATTTCAAGAGAATCAGACCAATTACTGAAGGCTAAGGACTTTGGAAAATTTCCTCTGAATGCATTATATCCTAGTTGTATACGCTTCAAGTGCTTGCAGTTCGAAAGGGAAGTAAGGAAACCTAATTCCTCTATGGAAGGATCATTTGTCAGTTGATTCCACTGCAAGTTGATCACTTCAAGTTGCTGTAAATTTCCAAGATTCATCGGTACATCTCCACTAAACAAATTGCGGCCAAGGTCAAGATAAATGAGCTTGGAGGCATTGGAAATAGAGCTAGGAATCGTCCCACTAAATTGGTTCAGCCCAAGATAAATACCACTAAGATTGGGAAATCTATGGGCAATGTTGGGAGGCAAAGTTCCAGAAAGCTCATTAGCTGTAAGTGCAATCTGTTCTAACCCAGAAATGTTGTAGAAAGAGCCAGGAATTTGACCTGATATCTTGTTTGAACCAAGATATATTTCTTTCAGATTAACAAGTTTTGAAAATTCAGTAGGAATGTTTCCATGAAGATTGTTGGAACCAATATCTATCATCACTAAAGTCGACAAATTCCCTAGAGAAAGAGGAAGAGTTCCCACCAAATCATTTTGTCGAAGACTTAGTCTTTGAATTGCTGGCAGATTCTGAATTTCACTTGGTATGATTCCTGTAAATTTATAGTAACACATTTGGAGTTGTTAGATACTTAACAGTCAACAGTTCTACCTTGTACAAAGAAAATTAGACAAAATGAATACTGAAACTTTAGTTGTTACTAGAAAATACACATGCAATGCAGTGAGTGGAGGACCTATGTAAAGCCGAAGGGTTCAATTGACTCCCCTTCATCGGAAGATTGTACTTTGCTAATAGGACAAAGAAAACATTTGTTTGATCATATATAGACTGTTGAATCACCATCTCTCGTATGATAAAATGCGTTACAAACAGAAATATAAGAGGACAAATAGCCCTCAATATGAACAAAGATGAACTAAAAGTAATTAGTCACATAATCACCACCTTTGGCCCTGATCTAGAAAACCTCCCTCCTGTCACCCCTTGACATCAAACAATCAGTGTACAATACCTACCTTAAATCTGCTGAAAAATATAAACATAATCACAAACGATATTCGTATACTCATTGAATATAATAAGGCAAATATACTGTGGGACAAACTCAATGATATGTCTGCAGATCAGCTAGGGATTATGCCTACAAACTTCACTGAACTCACAACGTGGATTGAAAAAATATTTGTAGTGACAATCAGTCAATGCATTTAAAAAATGTTGTGCGTTGGTATGTATACAAACCACTACAAAATTGAACACAGATGGAGCTCAAATTCCAGCTATGATATTGTAATTTCTTTTAAATCTCCTTGCATAAATTCCTGGCTCCGCCACTTATACATGTATTGACCATGCCTGATTTAGTAATGGGTGAAAATCTTATACACTCCTAACTTTGCTTTAAAAATCAAACTTCCCCCTCCCCCAACTTTGCTTTCCCCTCTTTTTTCTTTTCTTCAGAAGAAGAGTTTAGTCAAATTAAATAATAGAGTACAAGAAAATAGAATGAAGAATAAATTGGTATACTGTAAGAACAATGCAATGCAATTTAGTTTCTTGTTTTCCTCATTACTTATTGGCTTGGGACTATATTATCAAGGACAAAAGCTCCATGTATAGAATTACCTGTCAAGTTATTCCATCCAAGAAATATATCTTGAACCTTTGGCATGTTCCACATGTCTCTCGGTAAATTTCCTATCAAAATATAGTATCACAAAAAGAAACTGAGAATCATTTAAGGAAGAAGAAATCACTAAAAGGAAATAAGAAGTACAAGTTAGTTAAAGTTACCTGTGAATCTGTTATAAGACAAGGACAGAACTTCAAGTTGGGTGCATTTATCTAAACCACTCGGAAGTTCACCCGTTAATTGATTATGTGCCATTGATATATACTGCAACACTGGAAGATTACTGCATATCTCATTTGGCAAAGTCCCACTTAATTCATAATTCCGAGCCAAATCAATGAGCTTTAAGGATGACACATTGAAAATGGACAATGGAACATTTCCAAATAGATCATTCTCGAAAAGATCAAGAACGTCAAGCCTCGAGAGAAATCCAAGGGTTTGTGGGATTTGACCAGTGAGATTATTCATTTGCAAAGACAAGTACTTGAGTCTCTTTAGACGCCCAAGTTCATTGGGAATTTCACCAATAAAAGTGTTGTTGCCAATTTCCAAGAAACTAAGGAAGGAGAGGTTCCCTATTTCTTTCGGAATGGACCCTCTTAATCTTAGGCTCTTGAGGTTCAGTGAGACAACTCTTTGATGCCTTGTGCTACATGAAACACCAATCCAACTGCAAACTTCAGTCCCTTGTGTCCAGTTTTTTGACAGAGTTTCATCAGGGTCATTGGTTATTTGTGCTCTGAAGGCTAACAGAGCTGATTCGTCAGTAAAGATATTCCTTGAAGCAGATATATTGATGCAGTAGATTAATAAAAGGAAGCCAGTCATTGTAGCCCTTGCCATCATTTTTTTTTCAAGAACCAAAATTTTTTGAAAGGTGTATGAAGGAAATTAAAATGCAAGAGCAGAAGAAAAGTTCTTAATTTGCATTTCCTCCTTTCAAGTATCCAACATTATATAATGAGCATCGTTTGGATACAATTGTCTTTTTTGTAATGCAGTTAAAAACATCTTGACTTTGAAAGTTTTAAGGGAAAAATCTCAAATACGCCATCGAACTTAATGAAATGGCCTATCTATGCTACTCGTTAATAGTTGGACATAAACATGCCACCGACGTTAATATTTTGGGCCATATATGCCATTACCCACTAACGGAACCCTACTACTACCAGATTTTTTCACATGGCATTATCTAAACCCTTTACTCTTTATTACTTACCGCCCCCACCCCTTTCACCCCCTTTTACAAGTGACATATGTGATCCATTTCGTTAAATGCAGTGGCATATTTGATCCTTTTCCCAAGCCACTACCACGTCCCAACCACTATAACACCCCAAACTTCACCCTGAAAAGACATACATACTTTTAATTCACACACTCATATGTACTTCCACACCCAACTACACCTCATTAGTGTACTCTCTTTTAAACCCGTCAATTTTTTAAAACCAAATTTTATATCCTTTTCCCAAGCCAGCACCACGTTCCAACCGCTGTAACAACCCAAATTCTACTATGAAAACACATAAATACTCTTAATTCACACATTCGTATATACTTTCCATATCCAGCTATACCTTATTAGTGTAGTCTCTTTAAAGACCGTCTCTTTTTTTCTGGAACAAATTTTATGTCCTTTTCCCAAGCCACCACCACGTCCCAAACATTGTAGTACCCCAAATTCCACCATGAAAATACATACATACTCTTAATTCACATACTCATACGTACTTTCCGTACCAGCTGCACCTCATTAGTGTACTCTCTATTAAGCCCCTTTTTTTTTTCTTGACCAAATTTTATGTGTTTTTCTTAAATCTTTTTAAGAGCTGTAGAGTACATGAAAATTGTGAATGGTGTAGAATAGGATAAGATTCATAATCCAATTAAATAAGAGAGTACAGTTTTTTTTCCATGTAAAATGACAATGTTATAGTATAAGGGACAAACTTGTCTTTATAAGTTTGTTACATAAGATTATAATTTTATTACATGAAATTAGAAAAAATTGGAGGTTTATATAAGAATATATATGATTCTTAAAGGTTGAATGCCATGAATCAAATGATAAACATAACAATAACATAAGTTAGTTTTGTTACTCAAGAGAGTCATATATCATAATTCATAAGGGATTCGGAAAAGGCTCAAACATGCCACCAAACTTAACAACATGGCTCGCACATGTCACTCGTAAACGGGGGTGACATGGCTCGCACATGTCACTCGTAAACGGGGGTGAGAGGGGAAGGGGCTGGTAAGTAATGGAGGGTTTAGATAATGTCACGTGACAAAATCAGGTAATATATAGGGTTCTGTTAGTGGGTAATGGCATATATGACCCAAAATGGTCACGTCGATGGCATGTTTATGTCCAATTATTAATGAGTGACATAGATAGGGGCAATACGACCAAATTGACTAATTTAAAAAAAAATTCTAACCCGAGTGGAGCCATTTCATTAAGTTTGATGGCATATTTGAGCTTTTTCCCAATGTTTAATATTACAATTTACAATATTAAAGGTGTCAAAAAGAAACTGAAAAATCGAATAACCAATAATGTCTATTATATTGCCTTTTGCATAATTGTGCAAGTAGATATTTTTTTCCTCTAGTATACCTAAGATGAAGGTAAAGGATCTGCAATAATATAGCAGGATGAAGGTTATTCAATAGCTTATTGTTCTATTGCCATCCTTATAGGGGCACCTTGTTAGATTCTAAGTTTAGCCAATGTATTTATGGAATATGTGAAGTCAACCTCGTTATCATGTAGGCCATATGTACTTCAATCAGTTGAATATGGTTCTACTCAGATGTAGGCCATAGAACAAATTGATAAAGCCTTAGCTATTTTCGTCTAAAGCCCTGATGATGAAATCATTCAAGTGTAGTTGTTGTATGTTATAATCTCATAATGAAGCTGACTAGAAATTCTTAACTCTACATAAAGTCTATTGTTAAGGTAATAATCAAAGCCTGGTTCAAGTTGGCAATGACCTTTTACAATATTACAGGACAAAGTACGAGGTAATGCATTGATCTTAAGACTTAATTAAGACCTGTATCGGTGATGAAAGTCGTAGCTACTCAAACTGGAGTTGATATTTCGAGGATGTGTCAAATGTCAATGTCATTGTAGCTTGTCGTAATAACAACTTGTATAAAACCAAAATGAAGACAAGAATAATAATGTATTATAGTTCTGCAATACTCAAAACTCTTTGATGAAAATAAAAATTGTAGAATTAGCTGCCAAGTATACCAAACACCATTCCCCAATACCACATTGGTTTATTTATTTTGCAATTCCAAATATCTCACCCTTTATATAAATCTGAATCATTAAATTGGGTATTTGCTATTTCTGTGAACTTGACCAAACAGTTAGCAGCTTAGCATATATTGCAGAATGCATAATTTGTAGAGGCCGAAATTAAAGCAGGAATTACCCTCCATGGCGAGCAAGCAGGGATGTGTATTTGAGACCGCAACACTGAAATTTTGGTGGACACTGCACTGAAGGGTAAGACTGCCTACAATAAACCCGTGTGCTTCAGCTCTTCTATGGACCCATGCATAGCGGGAGCTTAGTGCACCGCAGTGTCCGAGTCCTAGTGCGTTTGACATCACAAATTTGAAACCTACGGTGTGTTCAGTATGGAGGAAAATGTATTCCAACTAGGAAAATAAGTAATTTTTTTACTTATTTTAATTTCTTGTGTTCTTTAACACAAAATAATGAGAATTGATAGATGTAGCAAGACCGATGTAAAAGGGAGGGCAGGGGGTGGGTGAGTTGTAGGGGGTGAGGGGGGTGGGGGTAAAAAAATAATTTTTTTTTTAAGAAAAAGTTTTAAAAAAAAAATTTAAAAATTGGGGTGGAGGGGGTACAATTTTTTTTCTTTTGAAATAAAGTTAATTTTTTTTAAAAAAAAAAATTGTGGGAGGAGAGGGGTTGAGGTTGGGTGGGGGTGGGGTTGGGGTAAAAAATAGTTAACTTTTTTTAAAAAAAAATTGTGGGGGGAAGGGAGGTTGAGGTTGGGTGGGGGTGGGGTTGGGGTTGGGGTAAAAAAATAGTTAATTTTATAAAAAAAATAAATTGTGGGGGTAGGGGGGTTGAGGTTGGGTGGGGGCAAGGTTGGGGTAAAAAAAATAGTTAATTTTTGTAAAAAAAAATATTTTTTTTTTTTTAAAAAAAATTGTGGGGCGGTGGGGGTGGGCAGGGGTGGGGGTGGGTGGACTTGGGGGTTAGGATGGGTGGTTGTGAGAGTAAGAGAAGACAATGCCACTTGTTTTTTCTACTTTTATTAAATAAATCATTTTTCCTTATTTCCAAGGAGCTTATTTTCTTAAAGAAAATATTTTTCAAAATTTTTAGCCAAACGAACATGAGAAAATAAAATATTTTCCAGAACTTTTTTTTTTTGTGTGTCTTAAAAAAATAATTTTATGCATCTTTTGCTACTCCCAAAAAGACTTGTTTTCTCCTAAAAATTTGACCAAACACCTTACTTTTAGGGGAAAATAAGCACTTTTAGCTTCATAGAAACTTGATCAAACAGGATATAACTCTTGAGGTAGAGGTAGGTGCAAAAATTATTATTAGCTTAGGTTCTTAGGTTGAATTAGGTATAAATAAAATCTACTCTCTTTTTCTTATATAGTACGTCAAATTTTAATATTTTCCCATTTAAAACTTTTTAAGTCAACAGATATGACATGAATTGACAACTCAAACTATGTAAAATTTACAAAGTGTCAAATCCAATTTGTGTTTGGTGGAAATTTACAAAGATCACCCTCATATTTTTGTTGATACAAAAATAAGTTAAAGTGACTTTACTATAAGTAGTTTCACATACTTGAATGACCTTTTGAGAAACTTACTCTGGATTATCATTACGTATGATCACGAGTGTTTTTCGATTTGGGGCACTCTTTTTGTGCTTTAAATACATTTCCACTATATTTAGGTGATCATAGGAGTTATGTGCAATGCATTGATGAGAATAGTGGCAAAAGGCCATACACTAGAATAAATGGTAGGGTTAGGGATGTGTTTCATGTTTGTTATTTTTGTGCTTTACATGCCCAAGGAGCCTGAAAATGTTGTTGCCATATTGTTTCACTAGCGCCATTAGTCAGTATTAGATGACCTAGTTATGGTAATCCGAAAACAGAACGAAGCACTTAGCATTACCAACTAAGCTTGACTGGTGGAGGCGATGCATTGGATTCTGCTGTAGGTTTCAGCAAATCGTTATAGTTTATTTTCGAGCACTAAATTGATTCTTATTTACCGACTATCCGAGGTTAGTAGTAGGAATTAGAAAAGTCTAGGTGAGGTCAGGGAAAGATGGCTAGGAAAGTTAAAGAAAGAAGGAAGAGGGGTCAGAAATGCAATGACTCTGCTAGTCTTGTTTAAAAATATCATGTGATTTAGTGATCTGCTTATTCAAATTCGAAGTTTATAATTAACATGTCATATAATGTTCTTACTTATTCAAGTTCTAAATTCACCTTATTTTGTATGAATGTTGTATCAGACTAAGCATAAATTTTACCAAGTTCAGAAAAAAAGTCATTGAGACAATAATATATCTTTGATGGTAACAATTTCTTGATTGATGCTTAGGAAGAAGAAAAATGATACCTACATAAAGAGTTATTACATATAAAGAAGAACAAACACAAAGCAAACTTTATAAAATAATTGAAACGAAGTATATACAATCTCTTAAAGTTCTACGTACTAGCCCAACTATTTGTGCCCGTGAAGAAAAGATGTGAAAATTCCACAATAGATTTCAGCAATACCATTTAGTTTGTCCCAACATTTTGCAGAAATTGAGTTAGGATCTTCTTGAGTCGCACAGTGATATCTTCCATGCAAATTCTCTCTTCAGGCAAATCATTTGTGCATTCAAGAGCTAATTCCATGATTGATTTGAAGCATCTCTCTTTAGAAGTAAAATTTTCTTCGTCCAGTGAAAATAGATTAATGTCCACTACGTCCACCAACCGGTTTGGTAGTGATTGGCATATCCATCTTTTCAAGGTGAAGTCTCCAACGAATAGATCATCCACTGGGCTCTTTCTTGTAAAAGTCTCCATTAACAAAATGCCAAAGCTATAAACATCTCCCTTGGTTGATACTTTGCCTTCTGACCCATACTCTGCAAAGTTTTTCACGTAATCCCATCAATGATATAATTAACGTCATTTCAGATTTTCAAATTAACTTGCTAATAACGTTTACCTGGTGCCATGTAGCCGATAGTACCCAAGGTCTTGGTATGTGCTATCAGAGTCTCAGCTGTTAGAAGTTTGGATATCCCAAAGTCACTCACTTTTGCCACCATATCTCCATCCAAAAGTATGTTACTTGGTTTCAGATCGCAATGGACGACTACAAACAAATGACCTCCATGTAAATACTCCATAGCAGAAGCCACATCAATCATCACCTTTAATCTTTGAGTTAAATCCAAAAAGTTGTCACTTGAGTGAAGCCAATGTTCGAGGTTTTCATTGGGCATGTACTCGAGCACCAACACTTTATAATCAAAATTGGCACAACTACTTATCACCTTCACAAGGTTTCTATGTCTAATGCTGCGTAAAACTTGACACTCCACATCGAAACTTCTAAATGCATGTTGCAGTTCTGTATTGAATACCTTTATTGCCACAACTGTTCCATCTGCAAGTGTCCCTTTGTACACCAAACCAAGGCTCCCCCTTCCGATCAAGTTTTCTTCGTCAAAGTTGTTTGTCCCTTGAGCAATATCATGGTATGAAATCCTCCTATGTACTTGACCAAATGTATCAACTAGAGGAAGTTCCCAACTCCTTTTTCGGCATTTCAAAAACCAAACGATGAAAATGGTGGTGACTACAACTCCTGAGGAAACTGATGCAAGAACAGAAGTTAAGACTCTGCCCTTTCTTGTTCTTTTAAGGCTACTGACTCTGCATTGCATAACATGGAAGTGTGATGATCCACATAATGCAGGGTTACCCATGAATGATTCAGCTGTAAAATTTACAAATGGACCTCCATCTGGAATTTCACCTATGAGCCCATTGAATGAGACATTGAAATACATGAGATGTTCAAGATTCCTCAAGGACTTGGGGATCATGCCTGATAGATTGTTGCTAGATAGATCCAAATATTCCAATGAAACCAAATCTTCAAATAATTCAGGTATAGGACCATCTAACATATTCTTTGACAATGAAAGGCTAACCAAATTTTGTAGTTGGCCAATCGTGCTAGGAATATGACCTGAGAACTGATTACCAGATAAATGTAATATCCGCAAACTCCTTGAGTTTCCCATTTCTACTGCAAGAGATCCGTTCAGCAAATTGGAGGACAAATCGAGAATTGAAATATCTTTGTTCCTCCAAAAAGTTGATGGAATATGGGAAATTAGTGCATTGGAATCTAAGTAGAGTTCTCTTAAAGAAGAGATATTTCCAAAGCAACTTGGTAATTCACCAGAAAGTTGATTTTTTCCCAAGATAATTTGGTACAAGTTTTCCATGTTACACAAGCTAGTTGGTATAATTCCATCTAAATTGTTATTCTCCAGGTTAAACCTTTGCAAATTCCTCAAGTTTCCCAAATCCGGAGGAATAGAACCTATAAGCTTATTGTCTCCCAAGCTTAACCACTCCAGATTCCTCAAGTTACTGATGTTAGTTGGTATTTTTCCTGTGATACCACTACTAAGGGCAATGAAATATTCAAGGGAAAAGGACCAGTTGCCTGAACCTAAGGATTTTGGAAGACTTCCACTAAATTGGTTACCTCCTATTTGAACTGTCTTCAAATACTTGCAATTAGATAATGAAGTAAGAAAACTTAACTCGCCCGTAGATGGATCATTCATCAGTTGGTTTATTTGTAAGTTGATGAATTGAAGCTGTTGTAGCTTTCCAAGATTCATAGGGACAGGTCCACTAAACAGGTTGCGACCAAGATCAAGCTGGATAAGCTTGGTGGAATTCACAATCGAGGCAGGAATCAGCCCGGTGAACTGGTTTTCCCCAAGATAAAGGCCTACAAGATTTGGAAGGCTATGACCTATGTTTGAGGGAAGTGTTCCTGAAAGATCATTTACTACAAATGAAATCTTTTCTAGACCAGAAATGTTGTACATAAACCTTGGAACTTCACCCGATAATCTGTTTGGACCAAGATACACTTCTTTCAAATTAACAAGATGTTTATACTCCTGTGGAATGCCACCTTGTAGACTGTTCTGACCTAGGTCTATCATCTCTAGATTTGACAAATTTCCAATAGATGGTGGAAGACTTCCCACCAAAGTGTTCCGTCGTAGACTTAATCTTCGAATTGCTGACAGGTTATCAATTCCACTTGGTATATGCCCTGTAAAATATATGTCAAATTGTGTGTTTACTACACTAAAAAGTCCAATACTGTGCAACAGAATTACAGTCACTAAGTTACTATAAATAACAGAAAACTGTTAGTTGTATAACTTTATACTTTTATCTCCAATAGTTCAGCAATCCTTGTAATCTGTTTCAACATCCATTTGGGGCATTTAAATTTCAAATATCGGCAACACGAAAGCTATTCATTTACTTCTGCTATTCTCTTTTCCTCTCTTCTTACATGGTAACTGAAGAAAGGAAACTTAAACTACCAATTTGTTCATCAGTCAATTATCAATATTATATGTTCGCAGAGTATATATGTTGAGATGGATGTGTGAGTCATACGAGACCAGACATTATAAACTCCCACGGTTAGCAATAGTGTAAGTAGCACATATAGAAGATAAAATGAGAAAAAGTCTTTTGAGATAGTTCAGTCATGCATGTCTTACGTAGATCTCTTGATGCACTGGTCTGTAGGTATGAAACTGTATATGGTGATTGAATGCGTTTAAAACGGGGACAAGGTAGATCTAAAATCATATGGGAGGAAGTCGAAAGAAAGGCTTATTATCTATTTGAATCCATTTTGAATTAGCGAAAAGTACAGCAAAATGGAATAGTAAGATCCTTAAAGGCGACACAACTAGTTGATAGTAAAACTTAATCATGTTGGTACCTCTAACTTAGGTCAATGTTTGCTGGGATGCTTTTAATCTTGTTAGACATTTTATGTCAACAGAAAATATAGAGAAATTTTAGCATTAGAAAACTTGAATTATTGGACCTTGGATTGACATGGGACTAAATGGATCAACGTGGATAATGAGGATTCATATAGTAGACACAAACTAGCATTGAGCCGATGTAGTAGTACTAACCTAGCTTTTAAACTTGTTAAACTAGAATATTATTAGACTTAGAACCAAGATTAGTACCTGTTATGTTATTCCATCCAAGAAATAAATCTTGAAGCTTTGTCAAATTCCACATGTCTCTTGGCAAACTTCCTGTACATACATATATGAACACAATCAAATATATAGCCCCATAACATTGTAAAAGGATTAAACGATTCTGAATCATATACTCCTTTGTCTCTATTTATGTGGCATTCTTTTTTTTTTCGAGATTCAAACTATGTAAACTTACCCGTGAGCTGATTACGTGACAAGGAAAGGTAAAGAAGATGTGTGCATTGATTCAGCCCACTTGGGATTTGTCCTGTTAATTGATTTTTTGAGAGTAATAAACCTTGCAGATTTGGAAGCCTAGTACAAAATCCCCTTGGCAGATTCCCACTAATCCGATTTAGTCCCAAATCAATAAGCTTTAAGGAAGACACATTGAAAATGGAAAATGGAACATTTCCAAATAGATCATTTTCAGAAAGATCAAGAATTTGAAGCCTTGTGAGAAATGATCCAAGGCTTAGTGGGATATGACCAGTGAGATTATTCATTTGCAAAGACAAGTACTTTAAACGCCTCAGACTCCCGATTTCATCGGGGATTTGTCCATGGAAACTGTTGTTTCCAATGTCCAAATAGCTAAGGAAGGAGAGGTTCCCAATTTCTTTTGCTATTGAACCTCTAAATCCAAAGCTTTTGAGGACTAATGATGTCACTCTTTGATGCCTTTTACTGCAAGATATGCCTATCCAATTGCAAATGTGAGTCCCTTTTGTCCAGTTTTTTGACAACATTTCATTTGGATCTGAAGTTATATGAGCTTTGAAGGCTAAAAGAGCAGCCTCATCAGTTGCTGCATTAGCATCCGAGAGGTACAATAAAGAAACTAGGAATGCTATAATCATAGTCCTCGCAACCATTTTGTTCAGAACCAGCCGTGAAGTGAATGAATTATAAAGAAGCAAGGAAATGAGACGACTCTTTCTTGAACTATATGCAACTTCTCTAGCTATTTGTGTGGTGAATTTTAAAGTGCTTGAGTTTTCTTTTTTCAAATGCCATCTATATATACTGTGTATGTATATTTCTATAGTTGTCTAATTAATTAAAGGCAATGAGGATATCATCATGTATTAGCACTAGTTTACTGCTTGTTAACTTTGAACATAGAATTATCTAGAGTTCAATGTCAATGATCAACATATATATATATACACGTAATATGTTTGAGACATTCTTGTATTTTTAGGCTATGGTATAATGTCATCATCCGAATGTATATAACCTCCGCAGGTAGATGCTTGACAAAAGAATATGTTAAGTGTTACAGTCAAATTGGCGAATTTAACATGTAATGTATGAGTTCACGTGAATCCAATAGCTTTTGTACAGACCTTTTATATGTATTAAGGAATTCGATCAGTACTAAAGATCTACTGATAGAATACTATAAATGTACACTTATTATAGTATAGTATTGACTTAAAATCGGTTGTAAAAGTTCATAAACTTCAAATCTTCAATCCCGCCGCTAAATAATTGAGATTCTTGCTTTCATCACGAGATATGAAGGATTAAGATTTAAGACCATTCATAAATATCTGATTAAGCTAAGACTGTTTCTTAATTTGACGAAAATAGTGTAATTATTACTTGAATTAGTAAATTGCATGGCATCATACATGGGGCAGACTCATTCAAAATTACTTTGTCAGTATGCAAGTTTTGTATGCAGTCTATTTTTTAGAGAACATTTAATCAAAGTTATATATAATAAATTTTCTAAAAGACTGCAATCTGCAAAATGATTTTATAATCAATGAATAACTATATATATTACTCCCTTCATTTTAAAAAGAATAATCTACTTTCTATTTTAGTCCGTTTAAAAAAAATGATCATTTCTTTTTTTGGTAACACTTTAATTTCAATTTTCCATATGACATGTTTAAGACCACAAGATTAAATGATATTTTTAGTACATTTGTCATAACTTTAATTTAAGACCATAAAATTCAAAAATCTTCTTTATTTTCTTAAACTCCGTGTCAATTTAAAATAGGCCATTCTTTTTAAAACAGGGAGCAGTATCTATGAGAATCTTGAGAAAGATTTGTTGCATCTCTCTGTTGAAATAGAATTTGGAGTTTCCCAATTTTATATTACTTAATTGGATTATTCTAACTTCTAGTGAAGAATCTGCAGATAGTCAATGGAATATATATTATTTATATACGGTAGAAAGTAGAACCATAACGATATTTCACTATATATATCACAATCTGATTTTCTCTTGATTTAAGTTTTCATATTATATTTTATTTTTCAATAAATAATATTATACCTATAACGACAATGACATTCATTATAACATTACACTCTTTGTAAAATTATCCGTCTATAATAATCATACTCAAATTTAACAAGTATTTTTGTTTCGTTTATAACAAAAAAACTATAAAAAGATAATTTTACATACTTTTCGTTATAACAATTAAATGAGATCTAAATATCAAATGTTTGTATACATATAACAATATATCACTAAAGCAGTTATGAAACTTTCAAACAAACGCTGCTACTATATAAGGCCGGTTCAATAAGATTTGGGGCCTAAACCAAATTCAAAGAGAGACCTAATTTATCTAAAAAAGGAAAAATCATGATATATTTTTTTTATTTAAAGTCTAGTACTTTTCTAATTTTTTTTAGATGCGAAGCCATTATTAATTATTTTATAATCATTTTTTCTAACAATTTCTTTTCAAGGAAAAAATAATATTGATAGCTGATGAAATAAGAATATTAACAATGTAAATTTTCAACGAAAGATATAATATACTGTTAGAATAATAAAATTTGGCTTAAAATTTAATAAGTTGATATAATGTTATCAAAATAGTGTTATTATTGCTTCAATATAATAATTACTTGTTACAATGTTTGAAATTTTGAAGAAGACACTTAAAGAATTTTTTTGATCTTTCTATAAGCAAACAATAATACGTTTTACATGCAGAATGCAGAAGATTTGATTGTTTGGGAGTAGGGATGACAATGACACGAGTGCGAGACGGGTGCGGGACAAACCAACATAAACCCGCAAAGACATCCACCCACCCCCGCCTCCCGCAAAAAACCACGTTTGTGCCCCGCCCCACCTCGCATAATATAATTTTTAATTTTTCTTTAATTGAATTTGATATGTATTAAAAATAAATTTCATAAAATTCTTTTCTATTTTCATGCTAAATAGTGTTGATAAAATTGTTGTTTATTCACTTTATTCCGAAATTCTTGTTTGACCATAAAAACACCAAACACAACAAGAAGTGTTTTCACCTTTTAATTATTTTTTTTTAAAAAAAAGTTCTAATTTTTTTATTTTCATAAAATAACCCCATTTAAATTATATCACATGTTCAATTTAAAAAAAGAAAGATATTTCAATTCTAAGTATTAACTCCAAATACTATTTTTTTTTGATTAAAAACTCTGTACAAATACTGTAGCCAAACACAAACTATTAAAAATAACCTATTACTGTGTGCATCTCTCTCTCTAAAATCTCTGCCTCAGGGTATAATTTCCGCCCCTTTTTCTTTTCCTCTCTCTAACAAATCTGCAATTTCTCCGTTTAATTTCATTTTTTTGGGGGTGAAATTTAGGGTATAGGGGAATCAGAATGGTGAAGAAAAACATGCCGGATCAGAGATTGACACGTGTCGCCATCCTTAGCAGCGACAAGTGCAAGCCCAAGAAGTGCGGCCTAGAATGCAAGAAGAGTTGCCCAGTTGTTAAAACTGGTATATACCCATTCCATTTACTTATGCCAATTTTATTTTTATTGCTACGATTGTGTAATTGCTTAATTGTTAAGATTAGGATTTGTTGATGTTTTGCTCAATTTTGTTTGGTTAATTTTTGTGCTAAAAGTTGTGTGGCTTTTTTTGTGATTTGAGCTATGTATAACTAGACTTTATTTTTGTTATGAATTTATTGGTTAAAGTTGTATCATGTATGTTTATTGGTATTTTCGTGGGTAAACCCATACAACAATATATGTAGAGTGTACGCAGACTTTACCTCTACTACCTCGTAGAGATAGAGAGGTTGTTTCTGATAGATCCTCGGCCATCAGTAAACCAATGAGGGAGATTATTTACTATCCTCTGTTGCTTACTGAGAAAAGGGGGACTCATTTACTACACTTTGCATAAATGACTGTGGAGTATATTATTTATGTGAGCTTTAAAAAAAGGTTTTTGTCGTGGAAGTTAATGACGTTTATTCTTGTACTTCTGATTTGTTAAGTATAATTCAGCTTAGTGGTGCGGACAGTTCTGTAAATACATTCAGTGAAGTTCCGAGGGCTGTTGGGATTTTGTTTGACATTTATTTTTATATTTTTCCTAAAGCTATTTTATCTTTAAATGAATAGGAAGTAGGTGGATGTCCTACCATTTGGTTTTCTGTGGATAGGCATGCATTACAATTGTGTCCTTAACAAATCATAAGGTTCTCTTTAGGGTTTGAAAATCATGTTAGGTTTCCAGAGTAACCGGGGATTCCGTTTCTGTTAAATTTAAAACAAAGGTGACCACTTGATTGATTAAAATAATTGTAGCCTTTTGTCTGGAAGGTATTAAAGGGGGCTAGTCTCTCTGAATCAGTGTGCACTGGTTAGAACAGAGGAAACAGGGATCCACTTAGATTATATCAGCTTATTAGGATCGAGGGTCTTTTTTAGTAGGGTTAAGACTTGTATGTCAGTTTACTGATAAGTGTAAGATTAAGAGAACTTCTGGTGTTAGAGGTCTCATAATTTTTCTGTAAAAGGAAATATCTAGAATTTTGAATGAAATGGGTCCAAATGGAGCGGAATAGTTACATAGGAGCTGACCCCATTTGGGACCGAGGTGTAGTTTTTTTATCGCTGGGATCGAGGTGTAGTTGATTGACTATCAAAACAAATAATCAATGTATGAAATATGTATGACTGAGTGTAGTTTTACAAGCAGGGAAATATGCTTGCTCATTTTCATTAGTTGGCAGTATTTATATATGTCTTCAATCAATTAACCTTGTACCTTGCAGGTAAGTTATGTGTAGAGGTCAATGCAGCCTCAAAGATTGCTTTCATCTCGGAGGAATTGTGTATTGGATGTGGTATTTGTGTAAAGGTTTGTATATATTACAAATATGGGGAAACATTTTGCTGCAGATTGGTCATTGTGCCTGCTGACGGATATTTTATTTGTTAATACAGAGATGCCCATTTGAAGCAATTCAGATCATCAATCTGCCAAAAGATTTAGACAAGGATACAACCCATCGTTATGGTCCCAACACTTTTAAATTGCACAGGTCTGTTGAAGCCGCAGCTCTTCTGGAGAAATCTTTGCTGATCAAATGTCTGTTGTTTATAAAGTTAATTCTTGAAAAAATTGTTGCAGGCTACCTGTCCCTAGGCCAGGACAGGTTCTTGGTCTGGTTGGCACAAATGGTATTGGAAAGTCAACTGCCCTAAAAGTTTTGGCTGGAAAATTGAAACCAAACTTGGGACGCTTCAGTGTACTACTCTTTTGCATCTTCATCACTAGTCAATTCATGGCCATACAGGTTGCTTATGCTTTGTTTAATCTTTCTGTGGCAGAACCCTCCTGATTGGCAAGAGATCTTGACTCACTTTCGAGGATCTGAATTGCAGAACTACTTCACTCGCATTCTGGAAGATAACTTAAAGGTGACTTCTGATTCAGTGTTTCAGCTATCCTAAATGCACCTAGTTTTCTTAGTTGGTTTCTTTGTGAGTATCACTCACATTTGGATATCCATAACGCCTCTTGTTCCTTTTTATTGAGGGTACCTTGGTAATGTTAAAATAAACAAAAAAATTACAGCACAATGGATTTAGTTGTCTGACCAGAGGGCATTGTAGCTCTGCAGAGTAGGTGTTCTTCCTCTGTACCATTGTTATTGGTCACATCATTACTAGTTGTCCACCTATCTGGGTCCCGATTGGATCTGTTATGATTTTCCATTGTTTCAATGGTATTGTGGCGGTGTCTGTAACTTGTGTTGAAATTCTGGCATACCCTTTTTTCTACTAGGGAGCAGTGAGACCACCTGCTACATCCGAATAAAATATTCAGTAGGCCATTGCCGTTTCGAGTAATAAAGGATGCTCGACTGCTCTTAAGATAATTGATGGAATGCATCATTCAAAGAATTGTTGAACAACTTAAATTTTAAAATTCATCACACCATTCTATATCAAGATCTCTTTTTTCTTTAGCTTGTTATTTGTTGCGTCCAATCACCTTTGCTCCTGAACATATAATATTTTATTAGTGTGTAATTTTAAACTTTTTTTTCAAACAGGCAATTATCAAACCTCAGTATGTCGACCATATTCCTAAGGCAGTTCAAGGAAACGTCGGACAAGTGCTTGACCAAAAAGATGAGAGAGATGTGAAGGAGAAACTCTGTGTTGATCTAGAGCTGAATCAGGTTTTGGATCGTAATGTAGGTGATCTATCTGGTGGAGAACTTCAGAGGTTTGCTATTGCTGTTGTTGCAATACAAAATGCAGAGATATACATGTTTGATGAGCCCTCGAGTTACCTTGATGTGAGGCAGAGGCTTAAAGCTGCCCAAGTTGTCAGATCCTTGCTTCGAACAAATAGGTTCTCTTATTCATTCTCTTCTGAATTTTCAACAATCGAGATTTCTATTTATTAGTCCACATACTGAAATATTCTTCTATGTTTCAGCTATGTCATCGTTGTGGAACATGATCTTAGTGTGCTTGATTATTTGTCGGATTTCATTTGCTGTTTATATGGGAAGCCTGGTGCATACGGGGTTGTGACCCTACCCTTCTCAGTCAGGGAAGGAATTAATATATTTTTGGCTGGATTTGTGCCTACAGAAAATCTACGTTTCCGTGATGAGTCTCTTACTTTTAAGGTAAAGTCAGATTCTTGTGTAACCCTCATGTCATGGCAAAAATATTATCTGAACATTAACATTTTCCAATAGGTTGCTGAGACCCCACAAGAGGCGGCTGAGGAAATTGAATCATATGCACGTTACAGATATCCAACCATGACTAAGACTCAGGGTAATTTCAAGCTTAAGGTTGCTGAGGGTGAATTTACTGATTCACAGATTGTTGTGATGCTTGGTGAGAATGGAACTGGGAAGACAACCTTCATTCGCTTGCTGGTACGCTTTGCTTTACAAATATGTTACGTCTGAAATGGCTGCTGTTTCTGGTCTTCTGTGTGATAAGACTCTTCCACTTATGTTTCTGAATACTGCAGGCTGGTCTATTAAAGCCTGATGTGGTGGAAGGATCTGATGTCGAGATACCAGAGTTCAATGTTTCATACAAGCCCCAGAAAATTAGTCCAAAATTTCCATCCACAGTGAGGCATTTGCTACATCAAAAAATACGTGATTCTTACACACATCCCCAGTTTTGTTCAGATGTGATGAAGCCTCTCCAAATTGAGCAATTGATGGACCAAGAAGTTGTGAATCTTTCTGGTGGAGAGTTGCAAAGAGTTGCCTTAGCCCTGTGCCTTGGAAAGGTAATTTTTCTCATTTTGTACATTGATCTGGTAGATGTCTTGGTTCAATCAAACAGAGTCTGCCTTTCGTTTCTTTTGCTCTCTGTGATGAGACATTGGGTCTCTTTTTCTTTACTTGATCAAAAAAAAAAAATTGGGTCTCAGTTAGAGTTTACAGACATATCCTCACTACATTTCACTCATAACTAGTTACAGTCTATTAGAAGAGTAAAAAAACCAATCCTCAAGGCATGGATGGCATATTAGTCAGCATCTGTGGCCAGTTTCTCTGCCTCTGTCCCCTTATATGAACATAGACTGCAATTCCCTTTGCTAAGCCGTCTTCATGAAATCTACCCTTTTGAAATCTGATCATGTTTCTCTCTCTCCATATGAGAGCAATCACCAGTGCAAAAATACAGCAGATGATGGCCCCTTTCCCAGTCTTCTTCTTTGCCACTTTGTGACCCATTGGAGTTCCTCCTGCTAATCTCCAACCACTCTTTGAAAACCTAGCCAATTCAGTAGTCTTTGCCAGAAGGATTTTGTAATAGCAGAGTCAAAAAAGAGGTGAGACAAAGTTTCATCTACAGTAGTACAGAACACACAGGTAGGAGGGACTGAAATTCCAAATCTAAGTAGCCTGTGTCCACAGTGGCCAGTCTCCTTAGCAGTACCAGCCACAAAATGAACTTGTAGCTTGGTTGAATCTCATTATGCAACACCACACTCTTCCAGGGGACTTTAGGTATAGGTGGTCTCAAAGCTCTATACATTTTCTTGATAGAGAACTGAGAGTTTGATGCCACAGCTGCAAATCTAGTACTCAGATCCCCTTGCAGACCAGGTGCCTGCATGATGTATCCCCATTGGGTCTCTCTTTTTGATAATGTTTCTTTCTTTCTTCCTTCTCCTTATTTTACTTTATCATATCCTACTTTTTTCCATAATGGCCTTGCAAATGTTGTCTGTCACACTAATTTGGAATTTTTTGATATGGTAGAGATGAAACTGTAACAGCTTCGTTGAAGTTATTTGCTGTATTTTGCAGTACCTTCTTTTGGTACTCTATTAATGAAATTGCCTTGCCTTTTAAAAAAAAAAAAGGGAATTTGTTGCAATGTAAAGGCTTTTGATCCAACAATGCAAAAGGTCTCTCCATCTGTTAGTTTAATGTTGTAACATTTTACTAGGTTTGTCATTTTTATTTTCTTCCCTGGTCTAGGGTGTCAGATTGAAGGTTTTGCAAAGTGCATCTTGGGTTGTATTGGGTAGTTAATATCGTATTGCATCTTGCTGCTCCTCTGCCTTCATTTGTTTATTATAAGGCTAACCATGTGCTGCTGTTATTGAAAATCCTTGTTACTTACTGGACAGTTATTAAAATGTTGCACAAGATATTTTTTTATCACGTTACTCTAAAGCCATTTAGAGGGTACTATTAGTAGTGAGTGTAGATGAAGAGCAAAGTTTCTCCGCAAGGGCAGTATATGAAGACTATTGCACTCATTTCTCTTACCCTAGTGATGTATTTATAAATTGTAACGTAAGTTGTTTACTTAACTCTGTGCAGCCTGCTGATATATATCTGATCGATGAGCCAAGTGCCTATCTTGATTCTGAGCAACGTATTGTAGCTTCTAAAGTCATCAAGAGATTCATTCTTCACGCGAAGAAGACTGCATTTGTTGTAGAGCATGACTTTATAATGGCAACTTATCTGGCAGATAGAGTCATTGTATACGAGGGGACGCCTTCCATAGATTGTGTTGCAAATGCACCCCAATCACTGCTGACCGGAATGAACCTATTTTTATCGGTAAGCCTCTGCATATATCCTGCTTGCTATCTTTTTTAGCTTGTCTCATTACTTAACAGTTCTCTTACAAACATTTTTATTACTCCACAAGATTCATCCAGTCGTGAAGCTAATATCTCTTGTAGCATTCTCATGTAAATGCTGTTTAGACCGCTGCACTACCTTTATGTTATGCTCTGATTTGTTGATGCGATTTGTGTTCTTTTTCTTCTTATTGATGTGTTATCCAAATTGTATGCAGCATCTGAACATTACATTTAGAAGGGACCCAACTAATTATCGTCCAAGAATCAACAAACTGGAATCAACCAAGGATAGGGAGCAGAAGTCAGCTGGATCCTATTATTATTTGGATGATTAACCAGAACAGGTTGCATCCATGATCCTGCTTACCTCTTTCTCTTGGTACCTTGATGTTAACAGAAGCTCCACTCTTCCCTTAGGTGCTAATCGATGATCACCATCAGCCTCTGGTCATTTATGTCATACACTTACGTTTGACGTGATTATTAGAGGTTGGTGTATCAGCGAACAGCAGATAGATGATTTGAGTGTCAGCAGAAAGCTTTTGTTTCATCGCTGTTTTTATACGATTTTAGTAATTATTACTGGTATTGTGTACTCATAATGTAGTTTAGTTCACCAATTTTGACTGCAGAGGGAGTAGTTTCTCCTCGGATTTTTCATTTTGTATGTTGATCTTTGGCATATGAATGAGGCATTTGATTTAGTTGATGAAATTTGGAGTGAATACTTTATGAAATGTCTTTGAATAATTGCATTGACGCCTAATGCTTTCGTCTTTAAGTGATTTTTCAACTCTTATAATTGATTTTTCATCTATCGTCTCTGTGATCGTAACAAATTAATTTTTTAGTGTTTGATCGTTGAAAGATTTTTTTGGACTTTTTATATTTTATTTTCTTAAGCATAATTTTTATTTTTTTTAATTACTCTAAATAATTTCCCTTTACTGACAACTATTTCAATTCTTCATTGTACTTGGATTTGCTGCATTGAGTCGAGGGTATTCCAGAAACAGCCTCTTTACGCCCACAAGGTAGTGGTATAGTCTGCGTACACTCTATCCTCGCTATACCTCACTTGTACGAACTACCGACTATGGAACCTAAACCTACATTCACTTTCAATTACACATTGAGAAGAAGCGAATTTGTACAATTTACGCATGAATTGGATATGAATCAGAAAAAAGAAATGGATGAAAAAAGTGGTTGAAGCACTCAAACCACATCCCAATCTGAAATCGTTAAAGCTCATTGGCTTTAGAGGTTTCCATTTCCCATCAGTTTTGAAAAGTCCCGTCTCTATTAGAATTTACTGTTGCAAAAACTGCTTGCGCTTACCACCCTTTAGTGAGCTGCCTTGTCTAGAAAGTCTAGAGATTGTGACCATGAAGCATTGAAACTTGAGTTTTCCACAGGGAGATCATTATTATATGTGTTTCTCTTGTTGGCTATTTGCATAGGCATCGTTACTGCCACTGCAACCGAACCCAATACAGATACAGAAAACAGGTTTACTACTTCTTCGATTCTATCGTGGCGATGGTGGTGGTGGCATCATCGTCACCCTTACCATGTACCTTCAATCCGATCCCGATATTGGTGGTGGCTTCGTCACAAACACCACCCAACTCAACCACCTCACTCGGCTCCATCTCCAGTTGATGATGTAGTTCCTCCATCGCATATGGCTTCACCAGCTCATGTGGCTCCATCCCCAGTTGATGATGTGGTTTCGCCACCGCACTCGGCTCCATCATCACTGTCTTGCATCAAGTTGGACAATTGTGTATTAGATTTGATCACTTCCGTTTTCAAGCGTAAAATTTCATTATCCACACAATGCTGCAGAGTCGTTTCATCAATTTCAGATGATTGCTTTTACAAAGGGTTCACGCACTCCAAGAGGGTACCATTTTTCCTAAGCAAAGTGAGGAACTATTGCAGTCAACATTAAGGGTGAAGCATGATCAAATCTTAGCACAATCATTACTCTTTTTGGTTTTTCCTATTTTGTTTTTTTGGTCATTTAGATTTTAGCTTTACCTAAAGGGTACGTGGTAGTTGATAATACTTTATGTTAACTTTTACTTAAATTCTTTAATTAGTTCAATTGGATCTTCATCTTTATTTTACAGTTCAATTACATACATATTTACTTGTCTATGTTTGACTTGGCACAACCCTTAGAAAACAATAAATAAAACAGTAATTTACTATATATATCACTATTATTTTGCGAGCTTGGTCAACATCAACAGTAGATACAGCATTGAATTTTAATTTTATCAAAATGGTCATCTAAAAGTTAATCCACTAAAGAAGTACGGCATGGTTGTGTACAAAGGATAGGGTAGATAAGCAGATTTAAGAAAGTGGAGTTTATCTACCTAAGGATGAAAGGGGTACTTTGGAGTTTATATGTTTATGGCGATTGGTGAAATTTTCTTGATATGAAAACTTTTCTACCTAATAGTTGGTGCATATTTCCCTAGTAATGGTGAATAATTTCAGTTTAGGGTGTTTCCATGGGCCATAGGATTTAATCCCAAGGAAGAAACATCAAGGGCTCTAGTTTGGGTAACTCTGCTGAACTTGCCTTCTGAATTATTTGATCATTGCTTTCCATTGCCCTTGCAGTAGGTAAACCTATTGTCATTGATAAGGCGATACAAGATAAGTCGAGACCTAGTGCTGCTAGAGTAAGAGTTGAACTGGATTTACTTGATAAACACCCCAAGCGCATGGTGAAGATAATTGTCGTATGCTGATGAGCAAGATATGTGATAATAAGCAGCAGATAAAACAGTGGATAATGGTCGTCAGGAGGTGGAGCAATACCAAGGGGATGCTAGAGAAATTATTAATACTAGATTGAAAACGCAATCTGGTAAAGTAATTGATGCTACAGGTGTTCGAAAAAATTTGCAGGCTAAGGACTTAGATCGAACAGTCACTGTTAGTGATCAACAAGCTTTAGTTGTGGTAGAACAAGTTGAAAAATTTGGTAAAGAAGTGAGTTTTTCTGTTGATAATTCTACAGATTGTCGACATGATGTGCAACAGGTGAGTGTGGTTGACAAAATCTGGAGTTTTTAGTGCTAAAATAAATAAGGATGAGTGTATGAACGGTGAAGAAAGGACTACTGCACGTGCTGCTACAGGGGATGTAGTGTCCAATTCTAATAGAAATAGAGTGCAAGATGTTTCTGGGAGTCCTCCGATCATGATACAACATGTTAGTATTTCTGAAAAATTGAATGTCTATTGTGGTCAAAAGGAGGTTACTTACTCTATCTTGTGCTGTTGAAAATAATAGGTCTATTGCTATTGTAGAACATTTTGATAATGGTTCAGATGTGCAGATACATGCTTTGATTATTGTGGAACATTCAGATCAGATTGATTAAGGTTTGGAACATCGTCTTGAACCTGATCATGATGGCTTTACTTGGGTGTTAAAGGAAGTAATCAAAATCGCAGTCCTATTATAAACAAGCTTAAGAATCCTATCACCATACCATGTCACAATGGATTTGAACTATTGATGGACTCACAACACCACAGTAGACAGCACCTGGATAGGGACGCTGATGAAGCTGTCCAGATGGGCTTCAACACTTTGCAGCATGATTGCCCTTCAAATGTTATCAGTAGTGTTTAAGAAAATTCTATACACCAAAGACCTCCACAACAAGATGTGTCCATAGTTTCAGTACTTGCAGGTACTGAAAAATACTGGATCTTTCTTGAATGACAGTTAGTCACTTATAATAGAAGCCAAGTCAATTTTTCATATTAACTAAGCATTTTATTCATCTCCAAAAGATTTTTACAATTGGTTTGAGGGGGTTGAATGCAACAAATCCTTCCTACCACCAACCTTACATAAGATTTGAGATGAGGTATCTAGCCTATACAAAAGAGAAAGATACAAGAAATTAAGATGGACCAAAGATTAATTCTTTCTTCGTCCTGCTAGATATCCTTATATCTGGTAGCCTTCACTGTCCAAGGGCATTAACCCTTTCACTTGATTAGGGAGATCTGCATAGTTGAACTAAAATATGAAATTAGGAGCATTGACTCAAAGATGCTAGTTTGTCCGCCACTTAATTTTTCTGAAGCAATGCTTAATGTTGAAGTTGTTCTGATCGAGAAGCTCTTTGAGCAATGATAATGTTGTAACCATTATCCAGACACCATGACACTCCAAAGTGCATTGTTATTACTTCTGCCAAGTTACTTGTTCCATCACCTAGGACAAGGGAGAACGCCAACATGAGAACCATAGTAGAAGCCAAACCATGAAATTATGTTAACCTCAAAAAAGAGTGAAGCTTGGTTTCACGATATCAACATTAGAAAAACAATCTTGAAAATTAGAGATTTTTTTGATGACAAGAGATTATGTGTAAACTTGTGTCCTAATTATAGCATATATTATAACTAGGCAAATTGCCCGCGCTTCGCGCGGTCATTTAATCAATAAATGTATGACATAAAACTCTTACAAAATTAGTCAAAGTAAAATAGATGGATTAAATGATAAAGATGCATAAAAAAAACTCTATATATTGAATAAATGGTAAATATAATTTATTTTTCTCAGTTAACTCTAGCTGGAACTTTTTTTATGGTACAAAGTTCATAAAAACGCGACCTCTACAATATGAAGAAAATCTATCAGTCATTAAGACTACAATGATATATACTTTACATATTAACCTATATAGTAGCAAACATTAATAGTGATTAAACATGGTACGTTAATAATATGTTATCAATTATCTTCAATTTTATTTTATAATTTACCCTTTTGCTTTCGGAATGTGTTATTACTTGAAATTTTACGGGACTCAAATAAACGCCAACATGAAATAAGATAAATGCAACATGAGACCAAAAAAATGGGGAAAAAAAAAGATAAACAATTATTCTTATTTTAACTTGATATTTGCTTGTTGAAAGTTCACCCTCCCTTCTTCATTACATAGGCTCATAAAGAATTATAAAAATTAGAAGTAAAAGGGAGAATGTAGGGTGATTAATGCACAAAAAATCAATTTATTATATATACTTGAAAGGGAAAGAATATTCAAATAACATTAACTTTCAATGTATATCTATCTTATCACCTCCAGAAATCCATATAAATCATCAATGGAAAAATTGGATAATGCAGGAACTGTAGACAAATGCAACAATACAAGTATACACATAGCATTAGAGGAAGTCGTTCCCTATTTCGAAATAAGGGAAACGCGTTCCATTAAGATTTTACTGACTGGAACTTACCTATGTTTTGTGCAATTCCTATTTAATGAGGAATATTGATTTCTAATATTCATGTCTGGACTAAACAACAACAATAACATACCTAGTATAATCCCACAATGGAATTTGGGGAGGGTAGAGTACACGCAGACCTTATCCCTACCTAAGAGGTAGAGAGGTTGTTTTTGATAGAACTACCTAAGAGGTAGAGAGGTTGTTTTGATAGAACCTCGACTCAAGGAGTTTGGACTTAAAAAGTTTGATAATAAACATTATCACTTATTATACCTTTTTAAAGCTGATGTAAATAATTGTTAGTTACAATTAAAAGAAATGTGATTCCTGAAGTAGTGAAGTCATATTTGTTGACACCCAATTTTGTCCCTCCTTTCTTATAATTTATTTCCTTTGGCTTCTAAATTTTTAATAAATTAAATATCTTATATATCACTATTATTTTTGGGCATTACTATTATTATCGTTATTACCTATTATATACTATTACTTCTACTACCTTAAATTTTGTTATTATTATCCTTTTAATATTATTTTTACCATTTTAAAGATTACGAATATATTATCAATAGTACTACTGTTACTATCTTCTTTAAACCGATCGTCGTTACTTTATTTCAAGTTTTATACTTACTAAATTAATTATAAGTATTTTACTACATAATCGTAATTTTTATCATATACTATAAATATTATACTAGTTATTATATTAGAAGCTCAAAAGAACTAATTTAAAAGAAGAAAAGGGCCATGAAAATTTATCCATTTCCAGCCCACCAACGAGCCCAATACCAAGCAATACCCATCAGAAAAGTCCATCAAAAATAGGCTAAATAATCAGCCCAAATCAGCCCAAAACATAATAACCCATGTATATGTATTCTAGATCTTTCTCAAATAACTAAATTACCGAAAAATACTCCTCATTTAAGTCTAGTCAACAAGTGACAAATCCTAGGCTGCTTTACTCATCTCCTTCACGTGAGATTTGACCAAAATCTTTCCCCTTTCTCTCACTTTTCCTTTGTCTTTCATGGTAGCAGATTTGGTTCACCATTTTGGTGAAAATAACGGCCAACATCAACAAAGTTGAGCCTTATAGCTTCCATTGTCTTGTCCATTAGGAACTCCAGTCCGTGATTCCTCCTATTTTTTTTGAAATTTGAATTTCAAATCCGCAAATCCTAGCCATTCTTCTCCTATAAATATGAGCTTATCCCTCCAAACAAAAGAACTTGAACACTCACAAGAGGTATCACGAGAATCTTATCACACACAACACTTTCATCTTTAGCTACTACTTTAAGTTTTCCGTCTCTGTTGGCTTGCGGCTATAACAGAAATTTATTCTTGAGAGAATAGATTCGAGGCCGAAGATCCCTAGTTCACTGCCCTCCACAAGGTCAGTGATTTACCTTTTATCTTAACTCTTTCTTTCATGTATATTACACTGCTCATGCTGTGATTTTTCTTTTCTTATTTGACTTATTGTTAGGATTTATTTATTTTCATATTGTGGATAGTGTAAAATAATAACCTTAACCAAATATTGTGTGAACATGTTCCTTGATGATTCCATGTTTAAGAGTTCCAGGTAGTCAAGATTTGGGTCTATTTTGTTTTGTTAGAAGTCATAAAAAAGAATAAGATTTTGACTACAATAGTTGGTTGCAGTCATGTGTATGTATTTGTGCTTTATTAAGAAGTGATAAATACCCGCTAAGGTTAACTATATGAATACTATTAATTATTGTTTAGCCCCCTACTAGTTAATATATTAGTCCTATTTTTCTTAAATGCTACAATGATAGGAGATTTTATTTTTCAAGAATTAAGTTAAGTTGAAGTATTCATTGTCTTTGATATAATTTCACATATAAGCTCTCCATCTTGTATTTCTTCTACTGTATTTGGTTGTAAAAAAAAACCAAAATACCCACTGTAGTAGAGAACATGTAATAAATTTAGTTTGTATTCTAGAAAATATGGCTATAGGAAAACTCAACTATGTTAGCATGAATGTGTAAAATGTTATGTGCCTTTCTTAGTGGTGTTAACTACCATGTGTGTTGATGCTGCCATGCTTCTGTTTGTTATAGAACATTGACGTATGGAGCTTTCCTTTTATGTTTGAAATTATGCCATTATACTAATCTTCCATTTCCTTTTTTTTTTTTTGACATGAACACCGGAGTCGAAGAGTCCCACTTTAAGACTCGACGTCACCACAAGACTTGAAACGTGCATCTACACCTTCATACATGTCTCTTGCTCTCTCTCGCGATACATCCGAACAAAAAATGAAAAGGAGGATGAGGAAGAAATGGCGGATGTTCTCGACCTTCTCTATCTTGCTAATTAATTTTGTGTATATCTTATGTGTTTTATGTGTTTTGACTACTAACATGTTATTTATATTTATTACTTGTTGTGTATAATATTTTTGAGTATGTTAGTAATAATTTATTCCCTCGGGTAGCTTAGAGTTATTAAATCCGGTGACATGAGAGGGCGGTAGTAAAATGTTTAGAGCTTAAAATATACCTCGTCTTTTAACCTCGTAATTTATGTCTTAGCTACCAAGTTACAACAACTTTTTCACGATAATGAAGCTTTTTCCTAAAAATAGTCAAGTTCGTCTCCTCTTAAAATTCCAATGGATCTTCACGTGGTTATTTTCAACAAAGAAAGTTTTTTCTAAATTTTCAACACCATTTCGGCTTTAGTCCATTTTCAATAAAAAATTTCATCTTTTCACATCATCGATTTTAAAGTTATATGACACATAGCATTTTTACACATAATTTTACATCTTCTCACACTCTGCCCTAGCTAGTTAATTAATTAAGTTAGCTTTTTTCAAGAATGATTTTTTAAAACCTTTACCCATTTTATTTTGATTATGCTTTTGAAAGTCTTGTCCTATAATTGTTCCTTTTTCAAAACATGACTTGCATTTTGACATACCAATTATTCAATAACTTTTCAAGCCTATTTATCCTAAGTTTGGCCGGTTAACCATTTTTAATGGATCTTAAAGGGTGCCTAACACCTTCCCTTTAGGATAACTAGAACTCTTACCTAGAATCTCATGTTAGTGGATCTTAAAATGGAGTTAATTTTAGACAATTGCTTTAATCAATTTAGGTGCCCTAATTCACCATAATAATTAGGTGGCGACTCCTTAAGTTAGTTAATTAATTTAGGAATCACCAATATGTTGTACACTATTTTAACCCAGTTAAAATGGGGTATGACAGATTGGCGACTCTACTGGGGAACTTTAGGTTCTAAACCATAACAGACTTAGGTTAATAATTAAGGTTTTTTATGTTTATTTATTTTACCTTAATTGCTCAACGTTTATCTGTCATAATTATGTGATATAAATTATTTATTTGCTATTATTTTATATAAACTGCCTCACGTGTTAACGCTTTATTTAAATTGTCATTCCGTTCATATTTCCTTCACTTTTGGAAATTTGACACTTTCACACACATTGTACACGCGAGTTGTGTCCTTTCACTTCTCCGAAATTCTTTCAAAAACCTTGTATTTAGAGAGTTGGTGCATGCGTGGGGTGAGCGGATAGTTTTACTACCGAGTGACCACGTACCTTCTCACATAGGAATATCTCAAGTCCGAGTCTACCCAACTCTTAGTTCACCCAGGATAGAGCTAAACCAACACACTTTACTAAGAACATGCATCACCTAGGAGGCTTAATGCGTTAGGCGTATTAAGTCCATTAGTCGACTTTACCCAAATGTCCAAATGGGTTTTCGACCCTAAGTGACGACTTATCATTATTTATGTGCATATTTGAGAGATAATTGTGCCTAAATATAGACTATTTGCTCTAATTAATTAAACTTTAGGGGGAGGGTATCACTAACCTTTGCATGACATGTATGAAGGTTTTACATTGGTGTATGTCTTTGATCAACGACTGACAGGAGTTGACGATCTCGCCAAGCGAAACCAAGAAGCTTAGACGTGGAAAATTTACTTTTACTTTATTTAGATTGAAAAGTACTTTATATTGTGTTAGTTCGATATGTAATAAAATTTACATTTCTCTTGTACTTTTTTTGGGAAGTAGAATTTGTTTAATTAATCAAGAGCAATGGAATGACATATTATGGCACATTTACTCTGTAAATACACGTTAGGCCTACCTCTGGCACAAAGAGGTCACAAGCTTATTAGGATGCGTTATTATTGTTTAAACACACTTGATTTACATGTTACTCTATAACTTATTTGACTTTACTTGATGACTTATTTGCTACATGATTTATTTAATTTTATATGAACGTGACTTTACTTGAGACTTTTACTTAAAATTGACATTATATGTATTTTATGTTTTCTTTTTATCCCCAAAGTTGATTCGTGTTGACAATCGAGCTGGCCGACCACCCTTACTTCACAAGATCTAAGTCATCGGTATTACCTCGACGTAGTTGGACTGTTCAAGGAAGAAAAATTACAATGACTGATCCAACCACATCTAATCCAATTGGTAGAGGAATCATTCCTAATGACTCTTCTGAAACTTCCGAAAATAGAGCTACTATTCAACATGATGAGCACATCGCTCGCTTGACTCAAGAGATCGAGGATCTGCGTGGAGAACTGAGTCGGGTTAAGGACTTGACCAATTTGTCCATTACACTCCAAAGTCCACTTCCTGAACCCAGAAATGCCGCACCTCATTTTTCACCACTTGATTCATCAGTTCCCGAACACTTTCCACCACAACATCCTCCACTTGCCAACAATAACCTACCTCTAACCACCCCCGTAAATCCACCAAACCCACAACCTGTCTACACTCCTCCACAAAGTCAACCACCCACTTATACTACTTATGCTACTCCTATTAATCCATCACTCGTCAATCCACAAAATCAACCTACAGTTCACACTTCTTACATTTCTCCACCCGCTAACACCTATCTACTACCTACAACTACTCCAATGAACCCGCAAATCAATACCCCTTATAATCTTCCACCACCTCCAATCCAAAGTACTTCTACCGTTCAGAACTATCCAGCCCAGCATATACAAGGGGCACATGTTGCCACTCCTTACGTGCAACATGTTCCTCCGGTATATGTGATGGAAGCTCAAACCTTTACCAACCCAATATCGGTCAAGTTCCAACCCGAGGTGAACCAATATGAAGAAATTGAGAAGGATGTCAAGGCAAAGTCTGATGATGTGTTAGCAAGGGAGATTGATGATCTTAAGAAAGCAATGAAAAATCTCCAAACTACTAGGGGAAGCACAAGCCTAGAGTATGATGATTTGTGTGTGCAACCTGATATCGACTTGCCTATAGGGTACAAGCCGCCAAAGTTTGATATGTTCAATGGAGTTGGTGACCCTCATACACATTTAAGGGCCTACTGTGACAAGTTGGTAGGGGTAGGGAGAAACGAAAGAATCAGGATGAAGTTGTTCATAAAAAGCCTATCTGGTGAAGCTCTTGCTTGGTACACACAACAAGATCTCCGTAAATGGCGTGGGTGGAGCGATATGGCACAAGACTTCATGGATCGATTCAGGTTCAATACTGAAATCACACCTGATAGGTTCTACTTGGCTAAGTTAAAGAAGAAGTCAATTGAGACATTTCGCGAGTATGCTCTGCGTTGGAGGGCAGAAGCAGCTAGAGTCCAACCGCCGATGAGTGAAAGTGAAATGACTGCTACCTTCATTGAATGCCAAGATAATAGCCTATATTATGAGAAAATGATAACCATGATGGGATAAAAGTTCATAGAAGTTGTCAGAATGGGGGAAATCTTGGAAGATGGGATCAAATCAGGGAGAATCCAAGACTATACAGCTTTGCAAGCTGCGAGCAGAGCAATTCAATATGGATCCATCAATGGGAACAAAAAGAAGAAGGAAGACGTATCTGTTGTCATGGTTGATCAAGGACGCAAGTCAAATCAAACTCTTCTTTATCTAAATCAACCACATCAACCCATTTATCCGTACCAGTATGGTGAAACCTCCCAAACTCTCTACCATCCTCCACCAACTCATTACCCTGTCTATAACACCCAGGCAAATTATTATCAACCTCGAGCTCCTACTTACCAAAATCGACCTCATGCTGCACCAAGAGCTCGTCCAAATCAGGAAACCAAAATCACTCGCAACTACACCAAGATAGCCGAACCATATGCTCAGTTGTTTGAAAGGTTGAAAACAGCAAGTATGATACAACCAATTGAAGGGAAAATCCCAGACCCTATTCCGAAGTGGTTTGACGGTTCCAAGCATTGCGCCTATCATTCTGGAGTTGTAGGGCACGACACTGAGGATTGTTATGGTCTTAAAAACAAGATTGAAGCCCTAATCAAGGAGGGAGCGATCCAACTTACTAGACCTCAGCCCAATGTGAACAACAACCCCTTGCCTAACCACGGGAATGCTAATGTGAACATGGTAACTATTGAGGAAGATTTGGATTTGAAAGGAACCATTATACCGATTGGAAAAATTGGAAAGGAAACATCATCAATCTTTGATGCACCAATGATAACAGTCCAAGAATCAACGTCAATGGAGGATACTACTGCAACTACTCACACTGAGGCACCGACCATTTGGGGTGCTGAACCAGAGGAGACCTTGAAGAATTGGACTTGTACTTCATCCCTGGTTCGCCGGGAGTCTTGGTAGATTGAACAAGTAGTAACCCTTTTGAAATAGCACGATTACAAAATTGAGGCCTGAGTCGTGCCTAAAACTTTATGTTGTTTTGCCTCATCTTTTGAAAGCTTAATTGCAAAATCTATAAATGCATTTCCTATTTTTCTTAACTCTCTATTACTTATTATTTTATTTTTTATTATATAAATTATCAAATCTGGCAATTCTATGATTGTGACAAATAATGAGACAAGTGATCAAGGTTTGATGACAAGATTCTTCTAAAAAGACGTGTAGATTACTTAAAGTTCAAACAATCAATCAAGGAGCATGACACCAATAATATTCAAGCACGAAGAATATCCATTCAAGAGAAGTCAAGACACTACATCAAAGGACGACTTTAGATAGGTTTCATTTGAATGTAACTTTCTCTTTTCATGTACTTACGAACTACGTTTTGACCTGATTCCCTTGGCGGGATACGTAGGCAGCCCACATAGGGTTCGGTTTCACTATAGAAAAAATTCAAATTCTCTTATTTGTAATAGGAAAACTACGCCTGACTTGATTCCCTCGGTGGGATACTTAGGCCGCTCATATACAGTTCGGTCACATTAAGATAGAAACTAGAAATCCTTTATTTACTTATGTAACAGAACTACGTACTGACCTGATTTCTCATGGTGAGATACGTAGGCAATCCATATCGGGTTCGGTCCCTTTATTAAAAATTTCCAAACCATTTTTTTTTTATGTACCTTGAACTACGTTCTGACCTGATTCTCTTTGTGAGATACGTAGGCAACCTTTATAAGGTTCGGTCTCACCACAACATAAGTTTAGTATACCTTTTCAAAGCCAAACTTGGTCAGATTTGGGAAGACATGCACAAGGATGATTAGACAATTCCAAGCTACACTTGATTCAAGCTTCTAAAGGAGTAAACCGACAAAGGACGTTTCATTTTGTTTCAAAGAGTGTCACAATCTAAGAGTTGACAGATAGTTTTACAACCTATATACATATCTTTATATATATTTTCATGTATATTCTTCAAGTGCTTATATTTTCTTAAAAAAAAAAAAAACCTTCACTACTTGTTCATTTGCCAAGCTCCAAACAGAGGTCATAAGGTCTGAATAAACAAGATGAGCGGAGGCCAACAAAGTCAAGCCTCAAGTCAACACGAATCAACACCCCCTTCCAAACTAAGAATTTTTCTTTGAGTGCAGGAATGACTAAAATACAAGATGACAATTGGACCAATGTCAAGACTGCCAATCATGGCCCAAACGCGTCATTTGGCCCCATGGCCTCGCCTTAATAAGCCAAATGACTTCATCTCTCATTTTATCTTTGATTTTATCCTTTATTTTGCTATAACTTTATATCTTTACTGACATCTTTACCTAAATTTTGCAGGTGAAGTAATTTTGAAATCTGTGGGAATGAAAATCAATTCCATTTAAGGCGTCACTCGGCCCACTATGAAATCGCACATCAAAAATCAAAAGCGATATTCAACCAGTCACAATCATCATCCACAACAGCAGCCAAACGACTTTATTTATTTACTACTTCACTAATTACTTTTATAATTCACTTTACTTACTTTAATGACTTTACCTTGAACTTTACAAACATCATGGAGTTCCCGAAGACAACCGGAGGACTCATCTCTCATTAAAGTCCCCGAAGACAACTGGAGACTCATCTGCATAAGCCAAGCGGCTATACACTTACTTTACTCTCTACTTTACCAATAACTTTAATTTACTTTACCTACTTTAACGACTTTACCTTGAACTTTACAGATATCATTGAGTCCCCGAAGACAACCGGAGGCCTCATTTATCATTGAGACCCCGAAGACAACCGGAGACTCATCTGTATAAGCCAAACGGCTATACACTTACTTTACCCTCTACTTTACCAACTACTTTAATCCACTTTACCTACTTTAACGACTTTATCATAAACTTTACAGACATCATTGAGTCCCCGAAGACAATCGGAGGCCTCATTTATCATTGAAGTCCCCGAAGACAACCGGAGACTCATCTGCAGAAGCCAAACAGCTACACACTTACTTTATCCTCTACTTTACCAATTACTTTAATTTACTTTACCTACTTTAATGACTTTATCATAAACTTTACGGACAACATTGAGTTTTCGAAGATAATCGAAGGCCTCATTTATCATTGAAGTCCCCGAAGACAACCGGAGACTCATCTGCATAAGCCAAACGGCTATACACTTACTTTCCTTTTCATAGCCATACGGCTTCACACTTATTTCAGTTTGTATTTCATTTACTCCTATGCTTTGTCTAACTTAATTTACTAACTACTTTTCATTAAGTTTTGACAGAAAATACAATATACACACGCCAATTACAATAACAAGAGATGCATCACAACGTGGAACTTTATCTTAGCAGTGAACTGGGGCAACTTTGCTGAAGAGGATTATCAAACTCGCCAGCAGAGGTCAAGGATCTACTCTCGAACTTCACTCTACCTATGTCCCACGAACACGTGGTATGTAGGTTATTCAAACCTTTTTCATTTCCATCGCTAAATCTCCACTCAATTAACTCTTTCATAACCCCTCAACTCCTTTCACTACCCACTGTCTCCATAACTCGACACTGGGGTAACTTTTTGAGAATCCGCATCTCAACATGACGATTCAATCTTAGAGTGTCGTGGGAACTTGTCTAGTAGAGTCCTATTTATGAGTGTGTTGTCGATCACATTTATAATTAGGAGGCTATGAACATGCCTTCCATTTTTTTTTGAACACTCTTATAACCTATTTTTCAACTCATGGTTGCTACCAAATTCGCTAGTAACACTCTTTTCAAAACTCTTGAACTACATATGACCTGATTCTCGTGAAACCCGAGATATGTAGGCGACTCAAAATCAAGGTTCGGTTATGATATTAAAAATCTCTCATATCAAGTTCTCATAATCTTTTCCTACATTTTGCTATCCAATAATCTTCAAACGTTTATATCGATTCAATTCCTTCAGGGCTATATTTGTTGGCCGGAACAAAACTGTCTACCAAGTCAACTCCTTTGCTCGAAGACTCTTACATCATCTCCGTTCAAAGTGGGGCAGTTGTTGACACCCAATTTTGTCCCTCCTTTCTTATAATTTATTTCCTTTGGCTTCTAAATTTTTAATAAATTAAATATCTTATATATCACTATTATTTTTGGGCATTACTATTATTATCGTTATTACCTATTATATACTATTACTTCTACTACCTTAAATTTTGTTATTATTATCCTTTTAATATTATTTTTACCATTTTAAAGATTACGAATATATTATCAATAGTACTACTGTTATTATCTTCTTTAAACCGATCGTTGTTACTTTATTTCAAGTTTTATACTTGCTAAATTAATTATAAGTATTTTACTACATAATCGTAATTTTTATCATATACTATAAATATTATACTAGTTATTATATTAGAAGCTCAAAAGAACTAATTTAAAAGAAGAAAAGGGCCATGAAAATTTATCCATTTCCAGCCCACCAACGAGCCCAATACCAAGCAATACCCATCAGAAAAGTCCATCAAAAATAGGCTAAATAATCAGCCCAAATCAGCCCAAAACATAATAACCCATGTATATGTATTCTAGATCTTTCTCAAATAACTAAATTACCGAAATACTCCTCATTTAAGTCTAGTCAACAAGTGACAAATCCTAGGCTGCTTTACTCATCTCCTTCACGTGAGATTTGACCAAAATCTTTCCCCTTTCTCTCACTTTTCCTTTGTCTTTCATGGTAGCAGATTTGGTTCACCATTTTGGTGAAAATAACGGCCAACATCAACAAAGTTGAGCCTTATAGCTTCCATTGTCTTGTCCATTAGGAACTCCAGTCCGTGACTCCTCCTATTTTTTTTGAAATTTGAATTTCAAATCCGCAAATCCTAGCCATTCTTCTCCTATAAATATGAGCTTATCCCTCCAAACAAAAGAACTTGAACACTCACAAGAGGTATCACGAGAATCTTATCACACACAACACTTTCATCTTTAGCTACTACTTTAAGTTTTCCGTCTCTGTTGGCTTGCGGCTATAACAGAAATTTATTCTTGAGAGAATAGATTCGAGGCCGAAGATCTCTAGTTCACTGCCCTCCACAAGGTCAGTGATTTACCTTTTATCTCAACTCTTTCTTTCATGTATATTACACTGCTCATGCTGTGATTTTTCTTTTCTTATTTGACTTATTGTTAGGATTTATTTATTTTCATATTGTGGATAGTGTAAAATAATAACCTTAACCAAATATTGTGTGAACATGTTCCTTGATGATTCCATGTTTAAGAGTTCCAGGTAGTCAAGATTTGGGTCTATTTTGTTTTGTTAGAAGTCATAAAAAAGAATAAGATTTTGACTACAATAGTTGGTTACAGTCATGTGTATGTATTTGTGCTTTATTAAGAAGTGATAAATACCCGCTAAGGTTAACTATATGAATACTATTAATTATTGTTTAGCCCCCTACTAGTTAATATATTAGTCCTATTTTTCTTAAATGCTACAATGATAGGAGATTTTATTTTTCAAGAATTAAGTTAAGTTGAAGTATTCATTGTCTTTGATATAATTTCACATATAAGCTCTCCATCTTGTATTTCTTCTACTGTATTTGGTTGTAAAAAAAAACCAAAATACCCACTGTAGTAGAGAACATATAATAAATTTAGTTTGTATTCTAGAAAATATGGCTATAGAAAAACTCAACTATGTTAGCATGAATGTGTAAAATGTTATGTGCCTTTCTTAGTGGTGTTAACTACCATGTGTGTTGATGCTGCCATGCTTCTGTTTGTTATAGAACATTGACGTATGGAGCTTTCCTTTTATGTTTGAAATTATGCCATTATACTAATCTTCCATTCCCTTTTTTTTTTGACATGAACACCGGAGTCGAAGAGTCCCACTTTAAGACTCGACGTCACCACAAGACTTGAAACGTGCATCTACACCTTCATACATGTCTCTTGCTCTCTCTCGCGATACATCCGAACAAAAAATGAAAAGGAGGATGAGGAAGAAATGGCGGATGTTCTCGACCTTCTCTATCTTGCTAATTAATTTTGTGTATATCTTATGTGTTTTATGTGTTTTGACTACTAACATGTTATTTATATTTATTACTTGTTGTGTATAATATTTTTGAGTATGTTAGTAATAATTTATTCCCTCGGGTAGCTTAGAGTTATTAAATCCGGTGACATGAGAGGGCGGTAGTAAAATGTTTAGAGCTTAAAATATACCTCGTCTTTTAACCTCGTAATTTATGTCTTAGCTACCAAGTTACAACAACTTTTTCACGATAATGAAGCTTTTTCCTAAAAATAGTCAAGTTCGTCTCCTCTTAAAATTCCAATGGATCTTCACGTGGTTATTTTCAACAAAGAAAGTTTTTTCTAAATTTTCAACACCATTTCGGCTTTAGTCCATTTCCAATAAAAAATTTCATCTTTTCACATCATCTATTTTAAAGTTATATGACACATAGCATTTTTACACATAATTTTACATCTTCTCACACTCTGCCCTAGCTAGTTAATTAATTAAGTTAGTTTTTTTCAAGAATGATTTTTTAAAACCTTTACCCATTTTATTTTGATTATGCTTTTGAAAGTCTTGTCCTATAATTGTTCCTTTTTCAAAACATGACTTGCATTTTGACATACCAATTATTCAATGACTTTTCAAGCCTATTTATCCTAAGTTTGGCCGGTTAACCATTTTTAATGGATCTTAAAGGGTGCCTAACACCTTCCCTTTAGGATAACTAGAACTCTTACCTAGAATCTCATGTTAGTGGATCTTAAAATGGAGTTAATTTTAGACAATTGCTTTAATCAATTTAGGTGCCCTAATTCACCATAATAATTAGGTGGCGACTCCTTAAGTTAGTTAATTAATTTAGGAATCACCAATATGTTGTACACTATTTTAACCCAGTTAAAATGGGGTATGACAATATTCATGATTAAATATATCTGGCCTACAAACAAAATCCAACCAATCTCTATCCAAAATATAATTTGTCAAAATCAATAAAAGTAGGTATATACAGAGATCAGATCACAAAAAATTTATAAGGAGAAAGTCTGAAATTTATCATATTCACTAATAGAGCAACAAAATTCAAGAGAGGTATAAAAGAAAAGAAAGTAAAAAGAAGAAAGACTATAAATAGACTTTAATACCTTGGTGAAATAATGAAAACTATAAGAATTTCTTTATACTTCTACATTGTAAAAATTTGCTGAATAGCTCTGTGATTCTCATGAATGTTGGCTGCAACTTGTTCAGCCTCTGTAAAAAATCAAAACTAAACCAAAATTAAATCAAGAAGAGGTTTATTTTTTTGTGAAGGAAAATTCTTTTACTCTTCAAATGTTGAGGAAAAAATAAAAACCAATAAAATGACAATACTAATTTACTGATCTACAAAAAATGTCACGATGGACTAATCAAGAGTGTTAGGAACTGAAAGTTGAAGATTGGTGTTCAATGAAGTATTGAATCATTGGATCTTAGATTTTATATTTCATATTTCATATTTTAGATTTTAGCTTTACCTAAAGGGTACGTGGTAGTTGATAATACTTTATGTTAACTTTTACTTAAATTCTTTAATTAGTTCAATTGGATCTTCATCTTTATTTTACAGTTCAATTACATACATATTTACTTGTCTATGTTTGACTTAGCACAACCCTTAGAAAACAATAAATAAAACGGTAATTTACTATATATATCACTATTATTTTGCGAGCTTGGTCAACATCCACAGTAGATACAGCATTGAATTTTAATTTTATCAAAATGGTCATCTAAAAGTAAATCCACTAAAGAAGTACGGCATGGTTGTGTACAAAGGATAGGGTAGATAAGCAGATTTAAGAGAGTGGAGTTTTTCTACCTAAGGATGAAAGGGGTACTTTGGAGTTTATATGTTTATGGCGATTGGTGAAATTTTCTTGATATGAAAATTTTTCTACCTAATAGTTGGTGCATATTTCCCTAGTAATGGTGAATAATTTCAGTTTAGGGTGTTTCCATGGGCCATAGGATTTAATCCCAAGGAAGAAACATCAAGGGCTCTAGTTTGGGTAACTCTGCCGAACTTGCCTTCTGAATTATTTGATCATTGCTTTCCATTGCCACTGCAGTAGGTAAACCTATTGTCATTGATAAGGCGATACAAGATAAGTCATTAAGAGGAAGCCGTTCCCTATTTCGAAATAAGGGAAACGCGTTCCATTAAGATTTTACTGACTGGAACTTACCTATGTTTTGTGCAATTCCTATTTAATGAGGAATATTGATTTCTAATATTCATGTTTGGACTAAACAACAACAATAACATACCTAGTATAATCCCACAATGGAATTTGGGGAGGGTAGAGTATACGCAAACCTTATCCCTACCTAAGAGGTAGAGAGGTTGTTTTTGATAGAACCTTGACTCAAGGAGCTTGGACTTAAAAAGTTTGATAATAAACATTATCACTTATTATACCTTTTTAAAGCTGATGTAAATAATTGTTAGTTACAATTAAAAGAAATGTGATTCCTGAAGTAGTGAAGTCATATAGATGATTAAATATATCTGGCCTACAAACAAAATCCAACCAATCTCTATCCAAAATATAATTTGTCAAAATCAATAAAAGTAGGTATATACAGAGATCAGATCACAAAAAATTTATAAGGAGAAAGTCTGAAATTTATCACATTCACTAATAGAGCAACAAAATTCAAGAGAGGTATAAAAGAAAAGAAAGTAAAAAGAAGAAAGATTATAAATAGACTTTAATACCTTGGTGAAATAATGAAAACTATAAAAGAATTTCTTTATACTTCTACATTGTAAAAATTTGCTGAATAGCTCTGTGATTCTCATGAATGTTGGCTGCACTTGTTCACTGGTTCAGCCTCTGTAAAAAATCAAAACTACACCAAAATTAAATCAAGAAGAGGTTTATGTTTTTGTGAAGAAAAATTCTTTTACTCTTCAAATGTTGAGGAAAAAAATAAAAACCAATAAAATGACAATACTAATTTACTAATCTACAAAAAATGCCACGGTGGACTAATCAAGAGTGCTAGGAATTGAAAGTTGAACATTGGTGTTCAATGAAGTATTGAATCATTGTCGTTGGCTTGGCAGAAAAAGGAGGAAGAGAGAAATGGCAATAAAGGAAGATTGTACCCGACTGCCGAAGCATATTCAGTAAGAATCTGCCAAGATGACAAAGATGGTATTCAATTTTGACAAAGTCAGAGAATAAAAAAGGGAATTAAGAACCAACACCTCATTTAGGTGCAGTAATTCAGTAAATCCGTCAACCATATTTGATGCTTGGACACTAGCAATGATAGCCCTGAATATGAATAGTGAAAAAAGGCAGAGAAAATTTTGATTTCGATAGGAAGAACGAAGAGGAAGAGACCAAGTGCAATTAGGAATGGTGAAGACGTAACTTTCAAAAAAGCAATGACTTGTTACTTACCACAATCAGATAATAATTACGAGCTCTCTTGGCAATATTGTTACATTCCTTGCCAACACATTCCTTTTGGATGATAGAAAGTACATCTTTGTTGCTTTCACAACTGTCCTCCTCAAAAGAACCACAAGTCCCTTATGTCTCATCAAAGTTGGCAAATTTCATAACAGAAATTGATCGACCTTGTCAGGATATGTCATCATCTTTTCTTTATTTTGCATTTTCACAAGTGGAGGCTACGTAAGAAGACATTAATAGGGACTTCCTTATGAAATATTCGAATAAGACTAACTTGTTCTTATCATCGTTAGATCGACATGAATGAACATCAAACATGCATGGTAGTTGGTACCTACAAAAATAGTTAATAAGTGAGATTAATTAAGCACTGAGTTAAATATTTATAAAGCCAGAAGTATATCATAAGTTAAATTTGACTAAACTAAATTGACATTTTGAAGTATGATGAAGCGCACTAACCATCTTTGGAGCAGACTGTCCATAGTAGGGACCATGGGTAATCACAAGGGTCGGTAGAACAACCATCTTTTTTCGATCTGCCAAGTTCTGTCAAATAACATTGCAATAACAACTTGGCCAACCCGATTGAGGAGCACGATGTGTACAACCCGATAGCAACTCATACAATCCATCTTTATTCTGCCCACGAACTAGAGATACCCCTATATTATCTTTCATAAAATAATAGAAAGAAAAAAAATCAATAGGTGAATGATTATCACAACAAAACTGAAAAATAGAAATGAGACTATTTTTTATGACAGGGAAGCATAAGGTATTGAGAAGTTTGAAATGACGATTTTGATGCACTTATGTTAGCGTCACCGGTATAAAATATTGGAATTGCCCGTAGTTATCTCTTCAGTGTCATGGTAGTCATGTATAGTGGCTAGGCTATGATTTTTAGGCTATAATTTCTCGAAATTCAAATCCGAGTCCACCGAGAATTTTTATTGATAATTATGAAACGTAGTAATAATTTTTAAAATTTGTTCTGTATTAGTGATATAACAGTTTTTAAAACTTGCATTGTATCATTGATACAACAATAGATACAAAGCGAATTGATTTATTAAAAGAAATTGATGTATTACTGATGCAAAGCGAATTATTATATATCACTAATATAAAATAAATTTCAAAAACTATTATATCATTAATATAAAATTAATTTTAAAAACTTTCACTTGATAATTATTTTAAACTGTCACTATATTTGATAAATATATATAATTAATAAATTTGTCTAATTAGGTAACTATAAATCGGAAAACAGGACTCAATAAATAGGAAAAATTACTTAGTTAGACAAACATAGATAGTATAATTACTCAGCATAACTATAGTTTAAAAAAATTATACAACTCAATATCAATAAGGATTTTTTTTCTTGATAAATTCTTCTCTTAAGATACATACCTTACTCACCCTGTATTTTATATCCCTGCAATAAAACCTAATTTCCTCTCATTTATAAATCTGAATTCATACCGGAGCTAATCTTATTCTCCTCGTCGCCACCGCATTCTCTTCCCCAGTACCGCCACTTGACTACTTCATCATCTGCGCCACGATTCCCCGGCATCATGGTCAAAGAGAGGCTGCAAAGTGGCGTAAAGAGAGGGCTGCAAAGGTCCGAGATTTTCCAGCATCATGGTCAAAGGCCATTTCATCTTCTGTTAGCCCGTAAAATAATGTCGTTTTGAGGCTTCATCATGCTCTTGGTGATGGAATTTCACTTATGTCTCGATTTGATTCTGATCAAGCAGACGACGATGATGACGTGGTGGTCGAAGGAGAGGAAATGGTAAAGTGAGTAACAAGATTGAGGAAAAATAATGCCACATACATATATCAATTTTTCTTATACCAGATAGATAAATGTATCATTTCAGTATTTCAATAGAGCATGTAATCGGTATATTTTGTTTAGGATTGACTGATTTTTAGTCTTTACCAGGATAGAATTAAAATCTTTATTGAATTTCATCATTTGCTTTCTAATACTAGATCTATGTATATGAAAAAAATTTCTTCTTATATTGAAATATAATGATACAATTAATTGTATAGGAAAAAATATATGTCTATCCGAAAAAAATAATATAATTATTACAAAATTGTATGTGTCTATCTGAAAATTTGAGAAATTGATACATTTATTATTTAAAAAAGTTGTATCTTAAAAATATATTATGTTATGTACATATTAAAACTATTTCTAAGCTACATAATATAAACCTAAAGTATTGCTTTTATGAAATTTTCTCTAAGGGCATGTATGGAAAGTCACTCTGATAATTAGATTTGGTGTAATTGTGTGTAATTACACAGTTTGACATATTTGGTTGGCCAGGTAATTACTTGGTAAGCAGGTAATTTGGTGTAATTGACAGGGGTAATTACACTCTGCAATTCACAAGGGTGTGCTGTGAATTGCTGGTAATTACTTGGTGTAGTTACAAACTGATTACTTTATAATTTCGTCCTTTTATTTTTATTTTTATTTTTTATTTTTATTTATTTTTTATTTCTATTATTTTAAATTCGTTTTTACTATTATTCAAATATTTTTTATTTTTTATTTTTTATTTTTTATTTCTTTCTCATTTTCAAACCTTTACTTCTTGTGATTCCATGTAATTGTTCATATTATCTATTTTATATTTATTTTATGTTTATTTTTTTCATTTAGCATAATTTAGTTAGTATTCTAATTTTTAAATTAAAGTAGAATTCATTGTTAAATAAGGTTATATACTTAGGTTTTCCTTTTCTTTTGAATCATATTTAGATACGTTATATTGAACTTTGATATAAGAGTATTATGTTAACTTTTTTGTTTTGAATTTTGAACTTATGTTATATTTTCTGTTTCAATTTATTTGTGAGAAAAGACATAGTTTGCATCCTAAAGTTATTCAGAAAAGTCATATACACACTTAAACTTTATGAATGACCTATCACCCTCCTATTCTCGTTTAAAGTGACTTTTTTAGCATTCTCAAATGTCACGATCAGATTTTATCTTGGTTGTGTATGCACGCGCGAATACATGTCATTTTTACATATTTTTAATTTTTTTTTTCTTTTTTTTTCTCAAACAATCTAACAATCACCATTCCCCCCCCCCCCCCCCCCCAAAAAAAAAAAAAAAAATCTAAATTTCTTTCTTCACTCCTTTCACCTAACGAAAAAAATAATCTCCACCACCTTCTACACTAGGTGCCAGAACAGAAATTTTGGTGAAGCAACAACAGAACAAACGAGGAATGGTAGAAGGAAAAAAGGGTCACCGGAGAATTTTTCAGGCGGGCTATCCTGTGATTTTTTGGTGACTTGAAATCATCAAACAATCAATCTTTTTTTAATTTTACAAATAAGAATCTATATATAATTGTATATCCAATGAATCTTCCTTTCAAAATGGTCTAAATTAAAGAAGGGATGGTATAAGGAAAGGGGTCGCTGGTGGAAGATTCATGAATTATTTTTAGGGAAAAGGGTTAAAAATACTCCTTTACTTTCAAAAATTGGCTACATTTATCCTCCGTCATACTATCTGGCTAAATATACCCCTCTCATCATCAAAGTTTTCACTTGTACCCCTTAATTGGATGAAAATACTCAATTCAACAAACATAACCCGAATTTAAAAAAAAATCCTAATGGTTGGGACGAGCGGTTATAGATTAGTTTTTCACTGTAAAATCCTATTTATTCAAGCTCTTTAACGTTGACTGTCACACACTTAATCAAATAATGCATTAAAAAAATGCATTCAGTAGATTTTTATTCCAAATAAATTAGGGGAGGAGGAATTTCTTAATATATTTACAATAATAATAAATATGTCTCGGTTCAAACTAAAATTGAATTAGCTATAATATATTTATAAATCTAAAAAAATTGACGCAATTTAAACTTTTGATAAGTTTGATTTTTGCAGCATTATTTAATTATTAGACTTGTGCCCTTAAACTTTTTAAAAAATTTGTGGCCTAAAAGAAATCATAAATATTTGTGTGAATATAAATCATCTCATTGAGATAAAACAAGAAACTTAAAGTTAAACTATTTTTTAATATAAAAAATATTATTATTTGAAACAAACTAAAAAGAAAAATACATCACATAAATTGAAACACATATTATAATATAATATTACCATATTTTGAACATAAATTTGCTTTATAATAGTTTAGGATTTTTTTAAATTCGGGTTATTTTTGTTGAATTGGGTATTTCCATCCAATTGAGGGGTACAAGTGAAACATTTGGTGATGAGAGAGGTATATTTAGCCAGATAGTATGACGAAGGGTAAATATAGCCAATTTTATAAGTAGAAGGATATTTTTGACCCTTTTCCCTTTTTTTTATCATCATTTTAGATGACTTTAGGACGATGAAAGATTATAGACAGATTTGTTTTTTACAATTTCATATCAAGTAGCAGAAAAGAAAGTGATAAAGATGGTGGAGAAGGAAAGGGCCATGAACGTGGAGGTGTGCTATAGCAACAAAGGTAGTTTCAGTGATAAGAGAGAAAAAAAATAAAAGGAAAAGAACTAAAAAAGGAATTTCAAATTAAATGTAATTAATTGTATAGCAACCAATTGAGAGCTGACATCTGGACAATTTAGTCTGTTTTTAGCATGTTTTATGCCTTTCACGCACTACTAGGAAAGTACTAACACTTTTACTGTCACATTATCACGCAGGGTGCTAAAAAATTCACTTTAAACGAAAATAAAAGGTAAGTTTAAGTGTGTATATGACTTTTCTAGATAACTTTACGGTATAAACTATGTCTTTTCTCTTTATTTGTTTTACTAGTATTGACTTGATATTTTCATTCATTTTTTAGTTAGAATTGATAGATTATCTTTTTTCAAATATTTTAATAATTTTATAACATTATATTTATAATATTATTCTTTTAGTTAAACATGCATTTTATGATATTCTTAAAAATCATGTAGTTTAAATTTTTATGATTAAATTAATTAAAATATACTAATTTAAAAAATATATAATTTTTTTTTATAATATTAGTTAAGAATATATGTTTATTAATTACTCATATATTTCAAAAGACAATATATATATATATATATATATTTAAATTTAATATTATTTATAAAAGCCCTTATTTGTTTAGTATAAATTTTTAATTTTTGATAATTAGTTTTTTTTAATTTTTTTTTAATATAATCATGTGATTATATACACTTGTAATTAGCAACCAAATAGGTCATTGTAGTTACTATATTATATAATTACTAGGCTGGTAATTACTACCTCGACCAATTTCAATTACTGGGTGACTTTTCGAACAGACCCTAACAGCCGTGCATCCGCCGCCGGCCGGCCGGCTTTCTCTCTCTAAAATCTCTGTCTAAGGTATAATATTTCCCCCCCTTTTTCTTTCTCTCCCTAACAAATCTGCAATTTCTACGTTTAATTTCAATTTTTTTGGTGAAATTTAGGGCATAGAGAATCAGATTGGTGAAGAGAGATATGTTGGATCAGAGATTGACCCGTGTCGCCATCGTTAACGCCCATAAGTGCAAACCCAAGAAGTGCGACAAACAATGCGAGACGAGTTGCCCAGTTGTTAAAACTGGTAATATACCCATTCGATTTCCTTTTGCCAATTTTTATTAATTTTTTTTATTCCTACGATTGCTTAGTTTTTAAGCTTAGGATTTGTTGATGTTTTGTTCAATTTTGTTTGGTTAGTTTTTGTGCTAAAAGTTGTTTTTTTGTGTGTTTTGAGCTATGCTATTATAGGATATAGGAGAGTGACTGTAAACACACAACTTCCACCCTCTTGGCTGTTGTTTTAGCTTGTATATGTAAGAAATTAACAAAACAAGAAAAAAACGAGATTTCAGTTTACAATAATATACCCAGTGTAATCCTTCAAGTGGGGTATGAGGAGGGTAGAGTGTATGCAGACCTTACCTCTACCTCTAGAGATGGAGAGATTGTTTCTGGTAGACCCTCAGTCGTGGGTAAACCAATGAGGGAGATTATTTTCTATGATTAAGTGTATATATTTTTGTTGTACCCCTTCAAAGTTTTGAGCTTTGCACGATTGGTTATGAGATTATTTACAATCTCCTGTTGCTTACTGAGAAAAGGGGACTTATTTACTACACTTTGCATAAATGACTGTGGAGTGTATTATTTATGTGAGCTTTTGGGTTTAAAAAAAGGTTTTTGTCTTGGAAGTTAATGACCTTTTTTCTTGTACTTCTGATTTGTTAAGTATAATTCAGCTTAGTGGTGCGGACTGTTCTGTAAATACATTCAGTGAAGTTCCGAGGGCTGTTGGGATTTTGTTTGACATTTATTTTTGTATTTTGCCTAAAGCTATTTTATCTTTAAATGAATAGGAAGTAGGTAGATGTCCTACCATGTAGTTTTCTGTGGATAGGCATGCATTACAATTTTGTCCCTAATAGCACTGCTCTTAACAAGTCATAAGGGTCTTTTTAGGTTTTGAAAATCATGTTAGGTTTCCAGAGTATCCGGGGATTCCGTTTCTGTTAAATTTAGAACAAAGGTGACCACTTGATTGATTAAAAGAATTGTAGCCTTTTGTCTCGAAGGTATGAAAAGGGGGGCTAGTCTCTCTGAATCAGTGTGCACTGGTTAGAACAGAGGAAACAGGGATCCACTTAAATTATATCAGCTTATTAGGATCGAGGTTTAGTTGCTCTGGTTGTTACATGTACATTAGGGATCTTTTTTTAGTAGGGTTAAGACTTGTTTGTCAGTTTAGTGATAAGTGTAAGATTAAGAGAACTTCTGGTGTTAGAGGTCTCATAATTTTGCTATAAAAGGAAATATCTAGAATTTTTAATGAAATGGGTCCAAACGGAGCGGAATAGTTACATAGGACTCATGTAGCTGACCCATTTGGGACCGAGGTGTAGTTTTTTTTAATCGCTGGGATCGAGGTGTAGTTGCTTGATTGACAAAACAAATATCTAATGAAATATGTACTACTGAGTGTAGTTTTACAAGCAGGGAAAAATGCTTGCTCATTTTTATTATTTGGCAGCATTTATATAATGTCTTCTTCAATCAATTAACCTTTGTACCTCGCAGGTAAGTCCTGTATTGAGGTCAATTCAGCCTCGAAGATTGCTTTCATCTCAGAGGAGCTGTGTATTGGATGTGGTATTTGTGTAAAGGTTCGTATATATTACAAATATGGGGAAACATTTTGCTGCAGATTGGTCATTCTACCTGCTGACTGATATTTTATTTGATTATACAGAAATGCCCATTTGAAGCAATTCAGATCATCAATCTACCTAAAGATTTAGACAAGGATACTACCCATCGTTATGGTCCCAACACTTTTAAATTGCACAGGTCTGTTGAAGCTGCAGCTCTTCTGGAGAAGTCTTTTGCTGATCAAGTATCTGTTCTTTATAAAGTTAATTCTTGAAAAACTTGTTGCAGGTTACCTGTGCCTAGGCCAGGACAGGTTCTTGGTCTGGTTGGCACAAATGGTATTGGAAAGTCAACTGCCCTAAAAGTTTTGGCTGGAAAATTGAAACCAAACTTGGGACGCTTCAGTGTACTACTCTTTTGCATCTTTTGCTAGTCAATTCATGACCATACAGCTTGCTTATGCTTTCTTTAATCTTTCTGTGGCAGAACCCTCCTGATTGGCAAGAGATCTTGACTCATTTTCGAGGATCCGAATTGCAGAACTACTTCACTCGCATTCTGGAAGATAACTTAAAGGTGATTTCTGATTCAGTGTTTCAGCTATCCTAAATGCACCTAGTTTTTTTAGTTGGTTTCTTTGTCAGTATCACTCACCTTGGATATCCATAACACCTCTTGCTCCTTTTTATTGAGGGTACCTGGGTAATGTTAAAATAAACAAAAAATCACAGCACAATGGATTTAGTTGTCTGACCAGGAGGGCATTGTAGCTCTCCAGAGTAGGTGTTCTTCCTCTGTACCATTGTTATTGGTCAAATCATTACTACTTGTCCACCTAACTCTGGGTCCCGACTGGATGTATTATGATTTTTCATTGTTCAATGGTATTGTGGCGGTGTTTGTAACTTGTGTAGAAATTCTGGCATACCCTTTTTTCTACTAGGGAGCAGCGAGACCACCTGCTACATCCGAATAAAATATTCAGTAGGCCATTGCTTCGAGTAATAAAGGATGCTTCAAAGAATTGTTGAACAACTTAAATTTTAAAATTCATCACACCATTCTATATCAAGATCTCTTTTTTCTTTAGCTCGTTATTTGTTGCGTCCAATCACCTTTGCTCCTGACCATATAATATTTTATTAGTGTGTAATTTTAATTTTTTTTCAAACAGGCAATTATCAAACCTCAGTATGTTGACCATATTCCAAAGGCAGTTCAAGGAAATGTCGGACAAGTGCTTGACCAAAAAGATGAGAGAGATGTGAAGGAGAAACTCTGTGTTGATCTAGAGCTGAATCAGGTTTTGGATCGTAATGTAGGTGATCTATCTGGTGGAGAACTTCAGAGGTTTGCTATTGCTGTTGTTGCAATACAAAATGCAGAGATATACATGTTTGATGAGCCCTCGAGTTACCTTGATGTGAGGCAGAGGCTTAAAGCTGCCCAAGTTGTCAGATCCTTGCTTCGACCAAATAGGTTCTCTTATTCATTCTCTTCTGACTTTTAAACAACCAAGATTTCTATTTATTAGTCCACATATTGAAATATTCTTCTATGTTTCAGCTATGTCATCGTTGTGGAACATGATCTTAGTGTGCTTGATTATTTGTCGGATTTCATTTGCTGTTTATATGGGAAGCCTGGTGCATACGGGGTTGTGACCCTACCCTTCTCAGTCAGGGAAGGAATTAATATATTTTTGGCTGGATTTGTGCCTACAGAAAATCTACGTTTCCGTGATGAGTCTCTTACTTTTAAGGTAAAGTCAGATTCTTGTGTAACCCTCATGTCATGGCAAAAATATTATCTGAACACTAACATTTTTCGATAGGTTGTTGAGACCCCACAAGAGGCGGCTGAGGAAGTTGAATCATATGCACGTTACAGATATCCAACCATGACTAAGACTCAGGGTAATTTCAAGCTTAAGGTTGCTGAGGGTGAATTTACTGATTCACAGATTGTTGTGATGCTTGGTGAGAATGGAACTGGGAAGACAACCTTCATTCGCCTGCTGGTACGCTTTGCTTTACAAATATGTTACGTCTGAAATGACTGCTGTTTCTGGTCTTCTATGAGCCTGTTTGGATTTGCCTAAAAAAGTAGCTTTTAAGCAATGTGATTAAAAGCTGAAAATAAGTGCTTATAAATAAGTAGATAAGTGTTTGGATAAAAAGTGCGGAAATTGGAAAAAAAGTTGTTAATGTGTTTGGTAAACAAGTGTTGTTAAGTACTTTTTTGTTGTAAGAGAAAGGGAAAGATGGAGAAGTGGAATGAGAATGAGAGAAAAGAGAGTGCTTTCATATATTTTAGGGTTGAAAAGTGAGGGTAGTGTTGGAATTTGGGAAAATTATAAGGGATAAAAGGGTAAATGTATTGGTCAAACTTAAAAAGAATTTTAAGCTAAAAGCAAAAAACTGGTAGGGTCTAGCTTTTAGCTTTTTTTATTCAGTTTTTAGCTTTTTTTAATTGCTTTTCTATTTTACCAAACACTCAATTAAGCTAAAAAAGAGATTAAATATGGTTTGACCAGATTAAAATCTTATCCAAACAGGCTCTGTGTGATAAGACTCTTCCACTTATGTTTCTGAATACTGCAGGCTGGTCTATTAAAGCCTGATGTGGTGGAAGGATCTGATGTCGAGATGCCAGAGTTCAATGTTTCATACAAGCCCCAGAAAATTAGTCCAAAATTTCCGTCCACAGTGAGGCATTTGCTACATCAAAAAATACGTGATTCTTACACACATCCCCAGTTTTGTTCAGATGTGATGAAGCCTCTCCAAATTGAGCAATTGATGGACCAAGAAGTTGTGAATCTTTCTGGTGGAGAATTGCAAAGAGTTGCCTTAGCCCTGTGCCTTGGAAAGGTAATTTTTCTCCTACTCTGTAGAACTGCTGTTTTGTACATTGATCTGGTAGATGTCTTGGTCCAATCAAACAGAGTCTGCCTTTCATTTCTTTTGCTCTCTGTGACAAGACATTGGTCTCTTTTTCTTTACTTGATAAAAAAAAAATTGGGTCTTTTTTTTTTTTTTTGGGTGATTAAAAGAACTTTATTACCAAATTGCAACATTACAAAACAGTACAGGGCTGACCACCTGTAGTCTCATGAAAATTACAGACACCAAAAAATTCTAAGAGCTAGCTTGTACCTATGACAAAGCAGGAAAAAGCAGAGCTCAATTAGAGTTTATAGACATACCTCACTACATTTCACTCAGGTTCCCACACAAAACTAGTTACAGTCTATTACAAGAGTTAAAAAACCAATCCTCAAGGCATGGATGGCATATTAGTCAGCATCTGTGGCCAGTTTCTCTGCCTCTGTCCCCTTATATGAACATGGACTGCAATTTTCTTTGCTAAGCTGTCTTCATGAAATCTACCCTTTGGGAATCTGATCATGTTTCTTTCTCTCCATATGAGAGCAATCACCAGTGCAAAAACACAGCAGATGATGGCCCCTTTCCCAGTCTTCTTCTTTTCCCACTTTGTGACCCATTGGAGTTCCTCCTGCCAATCTCCAACCACTCTTTGAAAACCAAGCCAATTCAGTAGTTTTTGCCAGAAGGATTTTGTAATAGCAGAGTCAAAAAAAGAGGTGAGACAAAGTTTCATCACAGCAGAACAGAACACACAGGTAGGAGGGACTGAAATTCCAAATCTAAGTAGCCTGTCCACAGTGGCTAGTCTCCTTAGCAGTACCAGCCACAAAATGAACTTGTAGCTTGGTTGAATCTCATTATGCAACACCACACTCTTCCAGGGGACTTTAGGTATAGGTGGTCTCAAAGCTCTATACATTTTCTTGATAGAGAACTGAGAGTTTGATGCCACAGCTGCAAATCTAGTACTCAGATCCCCTTGCAGACCAGGTGCCTGCATGATGTATCCCCATTGGGTCTCTCTTTTTGATAATGTTTCTTTCTTTCTTCCTTCTCCTTATTTTACTTTATCATATCCTACTTTTTTCCATAATGGCCTTGCAAATGTTGTCTGTCACACTAATTTGGAATTTTTTGATATGGTAGAGATGAAACTGTAACAGCTTCGTTGAAGTTATTTGCTGTATTTTGCAGTACCTTCTTTTGGTACTCTATTAATGAAATTGCCTTGCCTTTTAAAAAAAAAAAAGGGAATTTGTTGCAATGTAAAGGCTTTTGATCCAACAATGCAAAAGGTCTCTCCATCTGTTAGTTTAATGTTGTAACATTTTACTAGGTTTGTCATTTTTATTTTCTTCCCTGGTCTAGGGTGTCAGATTGAAGGTTTTGCAAAGTGCATCTTGGGTTGTATTGGGTAGTTAATATCGTATTGCATCTTGCTGCTCCTCTGCCTTCATTTGTTTATTATAAGGCTAACCATGTGCTGCTGTTATTGAAAATCCTTGTTACTTACTGGACAGTTATTAAAATGTTGCACAAGATATTTTTTTATCACGTTACTCTAAAGCCATTTAGAGGGTACTATTAGTAGTGAGTGTAGATGAAGAGCAAAGTTTCTCCGCAAGGGCAGTATATGAAGACTATTGCACTCATTTCTCTTACCCTAGTGATGTATTTATAAATTGTAACGTAAGTTGTTTACTTAACTCTGTGCAGCCTGCTGATATATATCTGATTGATGAGCCAAGTGCCTATCTTGATTCTGAGCAACGTATTGTAGCTTCTAAAGTCATCAAGAGATTCATTCTTCACGCGAAGAAAACTGCATTTGTTGTAGAGCATGACTTTATAATGGCAACTTACCTGGCAGATAGAGTCATTGTATACGAGGGGACGCCTTCCATAGATTGTGTTGCAAATGCACCCCAATCACTGTTGACCGGAATGAACCTATTTTTATCGGTGAGCCTTCCGTATATATCTTGCTAGCTATCTTTTTTAGATTGCCTCGTTACTTGACGGTTCTCTTACTAACATTTATATTACTCCACAAGATTTATCCAGTCGTGAAGCTAATATCTCTTGTAGCATTCTGATGTAAATGCTGTTTAGACCGCTGCACTAGCTTTATGTTCTGCTCTGATTTGTTGATGGGATTTGTGTTCTTTTTCTTCTTATTGATGTGTTATCAAAATTTTATGCAGCATCTGAACATTACATTTAGAAGGGACCCAACTAATTATCGTCCAAGAATCAACAAACTGGAATCAACCAAGGATAGGGAGCAGAAGTCAGCTGGATCCTATTATTATTTGGATGATTAATCAGATAGGGATGGTACGGGGAGGTTGCGGGGAAAACCCGCACAAACCTGCGAAGACTTTAACCTGCCCTACATAACATTTTTTCACATTTTTTACCCGCCCTGCAATAACCCGCCCCGCATAAGCTTTTATTAAAAAATTTCCACTGTTAATTAGCTTAAACATTCCGTTCAGTTAAATTTTTGAGAGGCTTTGATTCATATTTAATCAAAAGGAAGAAAAACTTATTACGTAACTATTACATACTAGTAAAATTCATTTTCATACAATCTTTTCAGGAAGGAATTCTTTTTAGAAATACTCAAAACTTCAATTTAAGAGTATATTATTAGAAAATTACTTACAGGTAACTTTTCAAAGTTCCCAAATTAATACTGGTGGACTCGCCAAATCAAATAAATATTAAAATGATTTGTTAATTGAAGCTTAGCAATTTTTTACTATTTTAAGAAGCTATTGTTGCATCCACGATCCTTGCTTACCTCTTTCTATTGGCACCTTGATGTTAACAGAAGCTCCACTCTTCCCTTAGGTGCTAATCGATGATCACCAGCAGCCTCTGGTCATTTATATCATACACGTACGTTTGACGTGATTATTAGAGGTTGGTGTCTCAGCGAACAGCAGATAGATGATTTGAGTGTCAGCAGAAAGCTTTTGTTTCATCCTTGTTTTTATACGATTTTAGTAATTATTACTGGTATTGTGTTACTCATAATGTAGTTTAGTTCACCAATTTTGACTGCAGAGGGAGTAGTTTCTCCTCGGATTTTTCATTTTGTATGTTGATCTTTGGCATATGAATGAGGCATTTGATTTAGTTGATGAAATTTGGAGTGAATACTTTATGAAATGTCTTTGAATAATTGCATTGACGCCTAATGCTTTCGTCTTTAAGTGATTTTTCAACTCTTTTAATTGATTTTTCATCTATCGTCTCTGTGATCGTAACAAATTAATTTTTTAGTGTTTGATCGTTGAAAGATTTTTTTGGAGGTCTTTTTATATTTTATTTTCTTAAGCATAAGTTTTTTTTTTTTTTAATTACTCTCTAAATAATTTTCCTTTACTGACAACTATTTCAATTCTTCATTGTACTTGGATTTGCTGCATTGAGTCGAGGGTATTCCAGAAACAGCCTCTTTATGCCCACAAGGTAGTGGTATAGTCTGCGTACACTCTATCCTCGCTATACCTCACTTGTAGGAACTACAGACTATGGAACCTAAACCTACATTCACTTTCAATCACACATTGAGAAGAAGCGAATTTGTACAATTTACGCATGAATTGGATATGAATCGTTGGCTTTAGAGGTTTCCATTTCCCATTCAGTTTTGAAAAGGTCCGTCTCTATTAGGGGCCATTTGGACACAGAAAAAAAGAAGAGTCAGCTGCTGGTCTGGAGTGCCAACACAAGGCTTCAACATAGAAATATGGAAAACAGAGATGGTGGTAGTAATTGTTCCATTGTTTTCCAGAAACAGAGGAGAATCATTTAACTTGTTTACTCTCAATTCAATCTAAATTAATGTGTCGGTGTTCTGTATTCTAATCCGATGTGATTATTAATTGGAGTTTTAGTTTGATTGCAGTCGTTTACAAGAATTAGAATTTGGGTACAAGTAGATGTTCCAAGTTAAGAGAGATTAGGAATTGTAGTGCCGACTTCTTTCTCTATTTATATCGACTCATTTTTTCTTTCTTCTCACAATTATTCTTCTTAAACATGTCGAGATCATTATTATATGTGTTTCTCTTGTTGCTTATTTGCATAGGCATCGTTACTGCCACTGCAACCGAACCCAATACAGATACAGAAAACAGGTTTACTACTTCTTCGATTCTATCGTGGCGATGGTGGTGGTGGCATCATCGTCACCCTTACCATGTACCTTCAATCCGATCCCGATATTGGTGGTGGCTTCGTCACAAACACCACCCAACTCAACCACCTCACTCGGCTCCATCTCCAGTTGATGATGTAGTTCCTCCATCGCATATGGCTTCACCAGCTCATGTGGCTCCATCCCCAGTTGATGATGTGGTTTCGCCACCGCACTCGGCTCCATCATCACTGTCTTGCATCAAGTTGGACAATTGTGTATTAGATTTGATCACTTCCGTTTTCAAGCGTAAAATTTCATTATCCACACAATGCTGCAGAGTCGTTTCATCAATTTCAGATGATTGCTTTTACAAAGGGTTCACGCACTCCAAGAGGGTACCATTTTTCCTAAGCAAAGTGAGGAACTATTGCAGTCAACATTAAGGGTGAAGCATGATCAAATCTTAGCACAATCATTACTCTTTTTGGTTTTTCCTCTTTTGTTTTTTTGGTCATTTAGATTTTAGCTTTACCTAAAGGGTACGTGGTAGTTGATAATACTTTATGTTAACTTTTACTTAAATTCTTTAATTAGTTCAATTGGATCTTTATCTTTATTTTACAGTTCAATTACATACATATTTACTTGTTTATGTTTGACTTGGCACAACCCTTAGAAAACAATAAATAAAACGGTAATTTACTATATATATCACTATTATTTTGCGAGCTTGGTCAACATCCACAGTAGATACAGCATTGAATTTTAATTTTCTCAAAATGGTCATCTAAAGGTAAATCCACTAAAGAAGTACGGCATGGTTGTGTACAAAGGATAGGGTAGATAAGCAGATTTAAGAGAGTGGAGTTTTTCTACCTAAGGATGAAAGGGGTACTTTGGAGTTTATATGTTTATGGCGATTGGTGAAATTTTCTTGATATGAAAATTTTTCTACCTAATAGGTGGTGCATATTTCCCTAGTAATGGTGAATAATTTCAGTTTAGGGTGTTTCCATGGGCCATAGGATTTAATCCCAAGGAAGAAACATCAAGGGCTTTAGTTTGGGTAACTCTGCCGAACTTGCCTTCTGAATTATTTGATCATTGCTTTCCATTGCCCTTGCAGTAGTAGGTAAACCTATTGTCATTGATAAGGCGATACAAGATAAGTCGAGACCTAGTGCTGCTAGAGTAAGAGTTGAACTGGATTTACTTGATAAACACCCCAAGCGCATGGTGAAGATAATTGTCGTATGCTGATGAGCAAGAAATGTGATAATAAGCAGATAAAACAGTGGATAATGGTCGTCAGGAGGTGGAGCAATACCAAGGGGATGCTAGAGAAATTATTAATACTAGATTGAAAAAACAATCTGGTAAAGTAATTGATGCTACAGGTGTTCGAAAAAATTTGCAGGCTAAGGATTTAGATCGAACAGTCACTGTTAGTGATCAACAAGCTTTAGTTGTGGTAGAACAAGTTGAAAAATCTGGTAAAGAAGTGAGTTTTTCTGTTGATAATTCTACAGATTGTCGACATGATGTGCAACAGGTGAGTGTGGTTGACAAAATCTGGAGTTTTTAGTGCTAAAATAAATAAGGATGAGTGTATGAACGGTGAAGAAAGGACTACTGCACGTGCTGCTACAGGGGATGTAGTGTCCAATTCTAATAGAAATAGAGTGCAAGATGTTTCTGGGAGTCCTCCGATCATGATACAACATGTCAGTATTTCTGAAAAATTGAATGTCTATTGTGGTCAAAAGGAGGTTACTTACTCTATCTTGTGCTGTTGAAAATAATAGGTCTATTGCTATTGTAGAACTTTTTGATAATGGTTCAGATGTGCAGATACATGCTTTGATTATTGTGGAACATTCAGATCAGATTGATAAAGGTTTGGAACATCGTCTTGAACCTGATCATGATGACTTTACTAGGGTGTTAAAGGAAGTAATCAAAATCGCAGTCCTATTATAAACAAGCTTAAGAATCCTATCACCATACCATGTCACAATGGATTTGAACTTTTGATGGACTCACAACACCACAGTAGACAGCACCTGGATAGGGACGCTGATGAAGCTGTCCAGATGGGCTTCAACACTTTGCAGCATGATTGCCCTTCAAATGTTATCAATAGTGTTTAAGAAAATTCTATACACCAAAGACCTCCACAACAAGATGTGTCCATAGTTTCAGTACTTACAGGTACTGAAAAATACTGGATCTTTCTTGAATGACAGTCACTTAGAATAGAAGCCAAGTCAATTTTTCATATTAACTGAGCATTTTATTCATCTCCAAAAGATTTTTACAATTGGTTTGAGGGGGTTGAATGCAACAAATCCTTCCTACCACCAACCTTACATAAGATTTGAGATGAGGTATCTAGCCTATACAAAAGAGAAAGTTACAAGAAATTAAGATGGACCAAAGATTAATTCTTTCTCCGTCCTGCTAGATATCCTTATAGCTGGTAGCCTTCACTGTCCAAGGGCATTAACCCTTTCACTTGATTAGGGAGATCTGCATAGTTGAACTAAAATATGAAATTAGGAGCATTGACTCAAAGATGCTAGTTTTTCCGCCACTTAATTTTTCTGAAGCAATGCTTAATGTTGAAGTTGTTCTGATCGAGAAGCTCTTTGAGCAATGATATTGTTGTAACCATTATCCAGACACCATGACACTCCAAAGTGCATTGTTATTACTTCTGCCAAGTTACTTGTTCCATCACCTAGGACAAGGGAGAACGCCAACATGAGAACCATAATAGAAGCCAAACCATGAACTTATGTTAACCTCAAAAAAGAGTGAAGCTTGGTTTCACGATATCAACATTAGAAAAACAATCTTGAAAATTAGAGATTATATGTGAACTTTTTTTTATGACAAGAGATTATGTGTAAACTTGTGTCCTAATTATAGCATATATTATAACTAGACAAATGCAACAATACAAGTATACACATAGCATTAGAGGAAGTCGTTCCCTATTTCGAAATAAGGGAAACGCGTTCCATTAAGATTTTACTGACTAGAACTTACCTATGTTTTGTGCAATTCCTATTTAATGAGGAATATTGATCTCTAATATTCATGTCTGGACTAAACAACAACAATAACATACCTAGTATAATCCCACAATGGAATTTGGGGGGGTAGAGTATACGCAGACCTTATCCCTACCTAAGAGGTAGAGAGGTTGTTTTTGATAGAACCTCGACTCAAGGAGTTTGGACTTAAAAAGTTTGAGATGAAGGATTTGGGTGAGGCAAAGAAGATTCTTGGCATGGAGATAAAAAGAGATAGACGTTCAAAGAAACTCTGTTTATCTCAGAAAGAATACTTGAAGAGGGTGCTAGACCGATTTGGTATGAATGAGAATACAAAGTCGGTTAGCACTCCGCTTGCTCATCATTTTAAGCTTAGTGAAGCTTTGTCTCCAAAGAACGAAGCTGAAAGAGAATATATGTCAAAAGTACCATATGCGAATGCTGTTGGTAGCTTGATGTATGCAATGGTTTGCACAAGGCCCGATATTGCACATGTTGTTGGAGTTGTAAGCAGGTATATGCATAATCCTGGAAAGGAACATTGGCAAGCTGTGAGATGGATTCTACGGTATATTTGTAGTACGGTAGATATTGGTTTGGTTTTCGAGCAGGAAGATGGTCAGTATCTGGTTGGATATTGTGACTCAGATTATGCAGGTGATTTGGACAAACGGAGATCAACTACTGGTTATGTTTTCACTTTTGCAAACGCACCAGTTAGTTGGAAATCTACTTTGCAGTCAACAGTTGCTTTGTCTACCACTGAGGCAGAGTACATGGCAATTACGGAGGCTGTGAAGGAGGCAATTTGTCTTCAAGGGTTGCTTGAAGAGCTTGGTATTGGACAAGAAGACATCACAATATTTTGTGATAGTCAAAGTGCTATTCAATTAGCAAAGAACCAAGTTCATCATGCAATGACGAAGCACATTGACGTCCGATATCATTTTGTACGAGACATTATAGAAGAAGGTGGAGTCATAGTGCAGAAAATTTGGACTACAGATAACCCTGCTGATATGCTAACGAAAGTGGTGACTGCGGTCAAGTTTCAACATTGTTTGAACTTGATCAACATTGTTGAAAATTGAAGATCAAGGTTGAGACACAATCAAAATTTATCGTTGAGAGAAATTGAAAATGGAGAATCTTGCCAAGGTGGAGATTTGTTAAAATTGACAAGATTCTTGAAGATGTGAACATTTAGAAGGAAGGTAATTCTTCTTTGATGTGAAATGTCAAGGTAATAAATTTGTGATAGAAATTTTTGGCAAGCATTAAATGATTTCACAAGGTAAAGCTTGACATTTCTTACATTGTGATGTCATGGATGACATCAAGAGGAAGAATTCATTCCTATAAATAGGTTCATTTGTAACACACCTCTCACTTGCCTTCTCATCTTTTAAGGCATTTGTTTCTTCTTTCTCTCTTGTGGTATTTCACTTGTATTCTTTTGGAGTGAAATAAAATTGGGGTTGGTTGTGTCCGAGGAGTAGGCAGAAAAAAAAGTTTTGCCGAACCTCGTAAATTACTGGTGTTCTTTTTTATTGTTGTCTCATTTACTATTTATTAGCTTCCTTTAGTTATAGCAGTTGTGATTCAATCACTCTTTATATATTCGGATTCCGCAACATGGTGCAATAAGGTTCTAGCAGTTCCAATAACATGCCGGGGTCATCTTTCGACTAGAGCAACTCGTTGAGGAATATAAGGGAATGAAACTAAGTGTTGTATGCCATGTATTTTGAGTTAGGACCGTAAACTTTGAAATTCACCTCCGTTATTAGTGTAAAATGATTGAATTTTGATGTTGAACCTTCGTTCAAGCAATGGATGCAAATTTTGAATAACTTCCCGAATTCCATTTTTTGATTTTAAAGTGAACAACACATATTTTGAAAATTGATCAACAAATAACACATATTACCTTTTTTTTTTATCAATTGACAAAACCGGGATGGACCCCATAAAACTATAGAGGATTTCCCGTGGCTTATTACTTTGCAATGAATTTTCGGTCAACCTGTGCATTTTATTTGAATATCAAGAATCACAAATGGAACTAGCTTTAGGATATGAAATAGGAAGGGAAAAATTATTCAAAATAGTATTTAATACGCGGCAATTAGGATGGCCTAAACACCGATGCCACAAGTGAATTGGAACAACCACATTGCATTGAGGAGAACGATGTGTACAGCCCGGTTGCTACTAATACAACCACATGTGCTCATCCAGCCATATTCTCATTCACAACATTACTCCCTTGCTGGAAAGCAAGGTTGGAGTCAGCTGTAGTAGGAACACTCAGATGCAGAGGAATCACCTGCTGGTCCTGAGTGCCAACACAACAAATTTGAGAATAGATTCTGCCTTCTCATTGGTGTGTTTATTCATGTCGCAGTGGCAGAGGCGAGAATAAGTTGTCGACCGAGTTATGCAGATTATAAAGATTGCAGCAAAGCCAAGCCAAGCCAATTCGGCTTATAGGACTTGAGTTTCGATTTTGAGCAGTGTAAAAGACTCTTTCTTATCAGAGATGGTGGTAGTAATTGTTCCATTTTTTCCAGAAACAGAGGAGAATCTTTTAACTTGTTTACTCTCGATTCAATCTAAATTAATGTGTCGGTGTTCGGTATTCTAATCCGATGTGATTATTGATTTACAAGTCTTGAATTATTGAAATTAGAATTAGAATTTGGGTAGAAGTAGATGTTCCAAGTTTAAAGGGATTAGGAATTGTAGTGTGCCCTTCCCTTCTTTCTCTATTTATATCGACTCATTTTTTCTTCCTTGTCACAATTATATCTCAAACATGTCGAGATCATTATTATCTGTGTTTCTCTTGTTGGGTATTTGCATAGGCATCGTTACTGCCACCGCAACTGAACCCGATACAGATAGAGAAAAGAGGTTTGCTACTTCTTCAATTCTATCGTGGCGATGGTGGTGGTGGCATCATCGTCACCCTTACCATGTACCTTCAATCCGATATTGGTGGCTTCATCACAAACACCACCCAACTCAGCCACCTCACGTGGCTGTGGCTCCATCTCCAGTTGATAATGCGGTTCCACCAACGCATATGGATTCACCAACTCCATCCCCAGTTAATGATGTGGTTTCACCACCTCGCTCGGCTCCATCTCTGGTTGATAATGCGATTCCACCATCGCATATGGCTTCACCAACTCCATCCCCACTTGATGATGTAGTTTCGCCACCGCACTCAGCTCCATCTCCAGTTGATAATGCGATTCCACCATCGCATATGGATTCACCAACTCCATCCCCAGTTGATGATGTGGTTTCACCACCTCACTCGGCTCCATCCCCAGTTGATGATGTGGTTTCACCACCTCACTCGGCTCCATCTCCAATTGATAATGCGGTTCCTCCATCTCATATAGCTTCACCAACTCCATCCCCAGTTAATGATGTGGTTTCGCCACCGAACTCGGCTCCATTATCACCGTCTTGCATCAAGTTGGACAATTGTGTATTAGATTTGATCACTTCTATTTTCAAGCGTAAAATTTCATTATCCACACAATGTTGCAAAGTCGTTTCATCAATTTCAGATGATTGCTTTTACAAAGGGTTCACGCACTCCAAGAGGGTACCACTTTTCCTTAGCAAAGTGAGGAACTATTGCAGTCAACATCAAGGGTGAAGCATGATCAAATCTTAGCACACTCATTACTCTTTTGGTTTTTCCTCTTTTCTTGTTTTGGTCATTTATATTTTAGCTTTACTTAAAGGGTACGTGGTAGTTAATATTACTTTTTTTTAGGTAGTTAATAAAACTTTCTGTCAACTTTTCCTTAAATTATTTAATTAGTTCAATTGGATCTTCATCTCTATTTTACCGTTCAATTACGTACTACTCTTTATGTTCATATTTACTTGTCTATGTTTGACTTGGCACAACCCTTAAAGAGCGATAAATAAAATTTACTATATATATCACCATTACTTTGCGAGCTTGGTCAAAATCAACAGTAAATAAACTGCATCATATTTTTGAAAACTTCATAAATCCAAAGGCAACCTACAAAGAGAACCTAACATATTTGTCCTGGTTTTACAAATTTTATGAAAATGGTCATCTATTTTCCAAGTTATTATCTTAAGAATATTTAATATGCATCTGTCAACTTGAAGCAACCTACTCTAAGAAGGAATTTTATCACCTCTACGTTCTACTTAAATTTGATTTTTCTATAGCGATTGGTTGGTTAGTGTTTCATTGACAGTAACTCTTTGATACGATGCAATTAGTGTGAATTGGAGATATTTATCTTTAAAATATACCCGAGTACATGACTTGGAGACACTGTGTTTTTCCTGTTGATTTTCGTGTTACTTTTTGTGGGCTTGTTTCTTACCCGTTGTTTCAGGGCAGCTTTCATGTGGATGGGTATATCACTGAATATTCCCTGATTTCTCCTTCCCAAAACAGAAAATTAGCAAAAAGATCTTGAATAGTACTTAAGTTGCAATAATAGTAGCGTGGTGACTTATTAATATTTTCTGTTGACTGGTTTTGATGGATAATTTTTCTAGCAGTTTGACAAATGCTCAACTGTTTTTCCTAGGTTGGTGTATATGTACGTTTTCTGTTAAATTGATCATGTATCTAATGAGACTACCTTTGTGTTTTTATTCTGATTGTTTCTGACTCGCATCATGAAACACCACAATTCGCATCATGTATCTGATTACATTACTGCAATCTAAATCTCCTGGTGCTAATTACTCAACGTTGCTAATTAAGACGCTACTACTATTGTTCCCAACTCTGTCATTTTCCCTTCACTTTTCATACCTACAAACCGTCTTTCTATACATAACATGGAATGATTCCATCATGTCCAAACTGGTTTCCAACAGCAAGAATGTTTCGAATTTTTTCTTAGAAAAGAAAATTTACTTTGTAATAATTCAGTTTCTAAGCTGTTCAATTATTGCAAATCCACGCCCATGCTTTACTTTGTTTACTCGTTAACTTTTGTGTTATAGTGAATTCCAACATATGGCAGAAGCTTTCCTTCACGTTCTGCTAGAAAATCTGACTTCTTTCATCCAAGGGAAACTTGTATTGCTTTTCGGCTTTGAAAATGAGTTCAAAGAGCTTTCGAGCACGTTTGCTCCATCCAAGTTGTGCTTGAAGATTCTTCAGAGAAGCAACTGATCAAGGACAAGGCAATTGAGAATTGGTGGCAGAAACTCATCTTGGACGAATGTAAAAATTGAGGCAGAAGATTCAACCACTCCTTATTAGGGTGTATTTGTCCAAAGGTTATCATTTTCCATTAGGAGGTCGGAAAAGAATGATGGAGAAACTGGATGCAATTGCTGACAAAAGAAGGAAGTTCCATCTGCGCGAAAAGATTGTCGAGAAACAAGCTGCTAAACGTGAAACAAGTGCTCATCTTAAACAGTTTTTTAGCTAAGTACTTACTAACAGCTTAGTTTTATATTCAATTTTTTGTAGTCACCAGATTCTATACATGTTTGTTCCATGTCCTCCCTTCCTTGTTTCTTTGTTTTGCAAAAATCATCTATTATTCCTCCTGACTCCTTTTAATCAGCTTGAATTTAACAAAATTTGTGTCCACATTGCTTGGAACAGGTTTTGTTTTAGCTGAACCAAAAGTTTGGTAGTACTTATTTCAAGATGCATGATCTCATCCACGATTTGGCTACATCTGTGTTCTTAACAAACACAAGGAGCAGTGAAATTCGTCAAATAAGAGTAGCAGAGAAAAATATCATGTCCATTGGTTTTGCTGAAATGGTGCCTTCTTACTCTCCTTTGCTCTTGAAAAAGGTTTGTGTGGCTAAGGGTTCTTGATATGAAATTCGCAAAGGTGGAACCGTTATCATCTTCCATCGGTGATCTAAGTACGTTTGAGGTTGTTGAACTTGCTTGGTAGTAGCATTCGTAGCCTCCCAAAGAGGTTATGCAAGCTTCAAAATCTGCAGACGATTGATCTATCATGTTGTATCTCACTTTCAAGTAAACTAAGCAGTCTTAGAATTATTCTGTTCAAGGGTTGTCTACTAACTTCTATGCCACCAAGAATAGGATCATTGACATGCCTTAAGACTCTAGATTAGTTGCAAAGTAAAAATTAACTTGTAAACATGTTTGACACAACTAACTCTAAGGAAGTTATGACATGACTAAGTTCACAAACGTAAAATATTCATATTCAATTCAACAATAACATACACTGGTATTTTGAGGGTAAACGTCCCGCCCTCCCAAGTAGGGTCTTGGGAGGGTGCGGTGCTTACATTCATAAAAGATACAGTTGAATTTATAAATGAGGTTTAAAGAATAAGAGGTTTAGATTCAGTCGTGCGTAGAAATAGAAAAATAAAATATAACGCTGAAAAGTAAAGAGCAAATAGTTAAGCATTTGAAAAGTAAGGATCGAAGTAGCCTGAGCCGGCAGGAGTTGGGTGATCCGTATGAAATAACACACATTGAAATAACAGATAATTTGATAATGCAGAGCTAATAGATGGTAAAGAAATATACGTTGATTCAGACAGTGAATTGTGTATGTTTCTTTGATGATTACATGACTTTATATAGGGGGTCAGCTCTCCAATGGTTGATTACAATTCATTAACCCCTCAATAAATGACTAATTAAATAATATAAATAATTAAGGGGTAACGCCCGACATCATTCGCGTGTCAGTTACATAACGACTATTAATAGCTGATGAAGGCGCGATGACTCTTCTCCCAGGCTGTCTTGCTTTTCTGATTCGGTGTGTCAGCCCGCAGGAGGTCATTGTTAAAGTCGTACAACATCAGCCTATTTTCTTTAGTTTGACTAAGTCTTGCAGTACGTATTTTCTAGCTGTTAGTTGTTACCTTGTTATTTTATTAGTTGCGTGATATCTGTAGTAGTGCAGATTTATTTTCCTAGAGTTTAGGGGAATTGGTTTAGTGGAATTATGTTAGTGGTTTAGTGGAATATGATTCCATAAAAAGATGTAAGCCTATATAAGGCCACTTAATGATGAAATAAAGTATCCAGCCACTTTCTCTGCAAAGCAGTCTCACGCTTCTCTCCTTTTTCTTTCTTCCCTGTTATTTGTCTTTCGATTCCTAAGCTTTCCGTTGTGTTAAGTTCGACATTTGGTATCAGAGCCAGCACAATGAATGATCTTCAAGTAGTTGGAGGAGTCAAAAAGCTCAATAACCAGAACTATAATACATGGGCAACATGTATAATGTCTTATATGCAAGGCCAAGATCTCTGGGAAGTTGTCAACGGAAGCGAAGTTACACAACCAGAGGTAGAGGATGCAAATGGAACATTGCGGAAGTGGAAGATCAAACAGGCAAAGCAATGTTTGCGCTCAAAACAACAATCGATGAAGATGTGTTGGAGCATGTTCGTGATGCTAAAACGCCAAAAGAAGCATGGGACACACTTGCTGCACTTTTCTCAAAGAAGAACGATGCAAGGCTGCAACTTTTGGAGAACGAGCTGTTATCAACAGAGCAACGTGATATGACAATTGCCCAGTACTTTCACAAAGTCAAGAGGATATGTCGTGAAATTTCAGATTTGGATTCAACAACACCAATTGGGGAAATCAGGGTAAAGAGAATTATTATCCATGGTTTGAGACCTGAATACAGAGGTTTCGTTGCTGCTGTACAGGGATGGCCAAATCAGCCATCACTTGTTGAGTTTGAAAATCTGCTTGTTGGCCAAGAAGCCATGGCGAAGCAAATGGCAGGACTCTCGGTGAAAAATGAGGAAGAAGCACTCTACACCAACAAAAGCAAGAACAACAAGCATTATACTGCTGGTGAGCCTAAGAAGAAAATTTTTCATGGCGATGGAAATTTTCGTTCAAGGGGAGCTCCGAGAAATCACAGGAACGATAAACGATTCGAAGGGAAGTGTTACAATTGTGGGAAGAAGGGTCATATGGAAAAGGACTGTTGGTTCAAGCAAAAATCCGTGGAAAGTAACGCTGCTACCTCAAATTCAAACGAGAAAAGTGAAGAAGTTTGGGATGCTGAAGCATTTTTTGCTACAGAAGAGGAGGATTTAGCCCTTACAACGACAATTTCTGAATCAATTGATCATGAAAATGACTGGATCGTTGATTCGGGTTGTGGAAATCATATGACAGGTGATAAACAAAAGTTGCAGAACCCGTCAGTGTACAAGGGTAGTCGAGTTGTGGTGACAGCCAATAATTCAAGGTTACCGATAGCTCATATTGGTAAGACGGCAGTCTCTCTTCAACAAGGGGCCAACCACATGTCACTTCAAAATGTCTATCATGTTCCCGGTATGAAGAAAAACTTGCTTTCAGTGTCACAATTAACAATATGTGGAAACTACGTTTTGTTTGGTCCTGATGATGTGAGGATATATCAGGATCTCAAGAACTTAGAAAATCCAATTATGAAGGGGCGTAGATTAGAGTCAATATATGTGATGTCTGCTGAGTCTGCATATGTAGAAAAGACAAAAAATAATGAGACTGCAGATTTGTGGCACATGAGATTGGCTCACGTGAGTTATTCCAAGCTAAGTGTGATGATGAAAAAGTCAATGATCAAGGGTCTTCCTCAACTTGAAGCAAGAACAGACATCGTTTGTGCAGGATGCCAATATGGTAAAGCTCATCAGTTGCCGTTTGAAGATTCCATATTTAAAGCTGATGAACCACTACAATTAGTACATTCCGATGTGTTTGGACCGGTCAAGCAATCATCAATTGGTGGAATGAAGTACATGGTGACCTTTATTGATGATTTCTCTAGGTATGTTTGGGTTTTCTTTATGAAAGAAAAATCTGATTCTTTTTCTAAGTTTAAAGAGTTTAATGAAACAGTTGAGGGAGAATTGGGCAAGAAAATCCGTTGTCTAAGAACAGATAATGGAGGGGAATACAACTCAAATGAGTTCTCCCAGTACCTAAGGGAATGTGGAATCCTTCATCAATATACTTGTGCCTACACGCCACAGCAAAATGGCATCGCAGAGAGGAAGAATAGGCATTTGGCAGAAATATGTCGCACTTTGTTACATGCCAAGAATGTCCCAGGAAGATTTTGGGCAGAAGCAATGAGGACTGCAGCATATGTCATCAACAGACTTCCTCAACAAAGGTTAAGTTTTCTTTCACCTTTTGAGAAGTTGTGGAATATGAAAGCTAATGTCAGTTATTTGCGAGTATTTGGATGTGTGTGCTATGTTTTCATACCAGATCAATTACGTAGCAAAATGGACAAGAAAGCTGTTAGATGTATTTTGTAGGCTATGATATTCAAAGAAAAGGGTGGAAATGTTGTGACCCTACAACTGGAAGGTGTTATACATCACGACATGTTGTATTTGATGAAACCTCTTCATGGTGGTCTGCAGAAAAGGTAATATTACCAGACCAAACAGATCTGAAAAATAAGTTGCAAATTGCTTATTTTCGATCAAGTGAAGACGTTGATGTTGAACAAGGTGCAACTCATAATTTTGGGCAATCAGTTGTTCACCAGTCACCATGTGATGGCAGTGAGACAAGTGAAGTACCAGCTGATCCACAATCCCAGACGAGAAAGTCAGAACGGATTCGGAGGCAAAACCCCAAATATGCCAATGCAGCAACAGTAGAAGGTGAATCTGAAAAAGAACCTGAAAGTTTCAAAGAAGCAGCTCAAAACTTGTTGTGGACTAGAGCAATGGAGGAGGAGATCGCTGCATTAGAACAAAATCAAACTTGGGAACTTGTGCCGAAGCCAAAAGATGTGAAACCTATATCATGCAGATGGGTTTATAAAATAAAACGTCGCACAGATGGGTTGATTGAGAGGCATAAAGCTCGTTTGGTAGCTCGTGGATTTACTCAAGAATATGGTTTGGATTATGATGAAACTTTCAGTACAGTGGCAAAGTTTACAACTGTGCGAGTCTTACTTGCACTTGCTGCTAGCAAAGATTGGAATTTGTGGCAGATGGATGTTAAGAATGCATTTCTACATGGGGAGCTGAATCGGGAGATTTACATGGATCAACCAATAGGTTTCCAGAATCAAGAACACCCTGGGTATGTTTGTAAGCTAAGGAAGGCGCTCTATGGATTAAAGCAATCGCCAAGGGCCTGGTACGGTAAAATTGCTGAATTTTTAACTCAAAGTGGTTACTTGATTACATCTGCAGATTCAAGTTTGTTTGTCAAAGTCGATGGAGGGAAGCTAGCTATAGTGCTAGTATATATCGACAATTTGATTGTAACTGGTGATAATGAAGAAGAAATTCTCCAAACAAAGGAAATTCTATCTGTCCGATTTCATATGAAAGAACTTGGACAGCTTAATCATTTTCTTGGTTTGGAGATTGATCGTACTCAAGGAGGAATTTTTCTTCATCAGCAAAAGTATTCCAGAGACTTGTTGAAGAAATTTGGAATGTTGGAGTGCAAGCCAATTGCAACTCCAATTGAGCCAAATGCCAAGATGTGTGCACATGAAGGAAAAGATTTAGAAGATGTGACGATGTATCGGCAATTGGTAGGTAGTCTGATTTATTTAACTCAGACCCGACCTGATATTTCTTTTGCAGTTGGTGTGATGAGTCGCTACATGCACAATCCAAAGAAGCACCATATGGAGGCTGTTTGGCGAATGCTAAGGTATGTGAAAAGTACAATTGGTTATGGTCTTCTGTACAAGAAAGGTGAAGAATGCAAGTTGGTCGGTTACTGCGACGCTGACTATGCAGGAGACCATGATACTCGCCGTCCAACTACTGGCTTTGTGTTTAAGCTTGGAGCTGGACCAATTTCTTGGTGCAGCAAAAGGCAGCCAACGGTGTCGCTGTCAACAACAGAAGCAGAGTATCGGGCAGCAGCAGTTGCAGCTCAAGAAAGTACATGGCTTATGCAGTTGATGAAGGATTTACAGCAACCAGTTGGCTATGCAGTTCCCGTATACTGTGACAATCAATCAGCGATCAGTTTGGCAGAAAATCCTATTTTTCATGCAAGGACTAAGCATGTAGAAATAAATTACCACTTCATCAGAGAAAACGTGTTACAAGGAGAAATTGAGTTGGAGCATATTAGAACAGAGCAGCAAATTGCGGACTTGTTCACAAAAGGCTTAAGTGTCAATAAGTTTGAAAGTTTTTGTCAGCAGCTAGGCATGGCTAAGACTAGAGCTGATGTCGAGAGGAGGTGTTAAAGTCGTACAACATCAGCCTATTTTCTTTAGTTTGACCAAGTCTTGCAGTACCTATTTTCTAGCTGTTAGTTATTACCTTGTTATTTTATTAGTTGCGTGATATCTGTAGTAGTGCAGATTTATTTTCCTAGAGTTTAGGGGAATTGGTTTAGTGGAATTATGTTAGTGGTTTAGTGGAATATGATTCCATAAAAAGATGTAAGCCTATATAAGGCCACTTAAAGATGAAATAAAGTATCCAGCCACTTTCTCTGCAAAGCAGTCTCACGTTTCTCTCCTCTTTCTTTCTTCCCTGTTATTTGTCTTTCGATTCCTAAGCTTTCCGTTGTGTTAAGTTCGACAGTCATTAGCATCTAACAGGTACTATTGCTTTATCCACCTCAGTCAATCAATCCGTGACCTGTCATTTGCATTCTGTCAAGCTGACCAAAAAGTTATTCTTGTCATACCTCCACGTGTCCTGATTTACTTCATTCTTGTGTTCAGGCTATTTTATCGTATACATGGGGGTATGCAGACTTTATCTATACCTTGTGAGATGTAGAAAGGTTGTTTACGGTGGATCGTTGGCTCAAGAAAAATATTTTTCAAAAATAGATTTAACAAATACAATTGCGAAAATTATGGTGTTGACATCACAAATAGTAAAGATAATCCATGTAAAAGAAACGTTCACAATAATACAATTGAAAAATAAGATAATAATAGAATAATAACAGTGATGATGATAAGTAGAAGAGGATGCAGACAAGGTGCACTATGTTAGAACCATGCTTTACCACAAGAAAAGGAGTAATCACCCGGATACCTATTAATCGCCTACTCTAATTATATTCTCGATCTTCATAATTTCTTATTTAGGGTCATATTCTCGTTGAGTTGAAAATGTGGCATGTCATGTTCAATTCCCAATATCAATTATCCTTTCATTCTGCACTTCAGTATATTTCTTACAAAGTCGCCAATTTTGATTTAAATTATCTTAATTAAAATAACAACAACAACAATAACAAATTCGATGTAATTTCACAAGTGAGGTTTGGGGGAAGTAAGAGGTAGTCAGCCTTACCTGTTACTTTATGGGGTTGTGAGGTTGTTTCTGACAGACTCTCGATAATCCTCTTCCTTTATCTAGACTTAGAACCGACAATGTGAACGAGCTCACACAAACGAAGGTAGATTATCTTAATTAAAAGACAAGAATATTTTAGTAGTAGGCAAAATCTACTTTTACAAGTCTACTTGTATTTTCCAATTTTTTAAACAAGAAAAGCAAAAAATAATTCAGAAAGAGTAGATGTCTTCCTTATTATGATGATGTTATTACAATTTTCCTTTTTTCCAAAAAAAATAGGACCAATAATTACTATTATTTTCCTCTTTGCTTAGCTGGTAAATTACTAATAAAACTGTTCTTATCTCTAAAATTCCACATTTTACCCCTCAACCTTTAAACTAATGAATATTTAAAGAACCTAAGTGTTGACAAGTTGGTATAATCCTTCATATTCTCAGCAATCACTCTTTAAGACTTTCAATTAAAAAAATAAAACTTCCATATTTTGTATTTTTCACCTCCAACAAGGTGAGAAACTCTTTTGTTTGTTATATATTTTATTTTTATGATAGAGATTGATCAGTACCTTGAAATCATCAACCTTCTAACCATTTTTTTTTATATATATTTTGGAAAATTGCTTTATAATTAAAGCAACACAGTATATTATATTGTGTAGTCTATACAAATAATTTTTCACAATGATATATAGTCCTTATAAATTTTATAATATAATTGATATACAAATGCAGAAGATGCAGATGGTTACAATAAATGTAATTCTTGTTCTCACCCTTTTGGTAATTGGAAAAGGTAATTAGTCTCTCTTTCATATTCAACTTGTATGTATTTAAAGTTAAAGTTATAATAATGAAAATTAATATGTAGTAGCTAATAATAATATGTTTAATGTACATGCAACTTATGCAGGTTCAACAACACAATGTTTAAACGTAGGAGAGTGTCATGTTAACTGTGGTAAAAATGATTCTGCAACTTGTGTAAATAACACTTGTATGTGTTGCAAGTTGTACTTTCCACACACACCTAATAATAATGGAACCACTAATCAAATTCCAACAAAATTAGCAAATGGAGTTTGTAGTGAAAAAAGTTGCAAGCCATGAAGGGTCATGTTAAACTAGAAATAGTATTAACATTAGTTATAAAAACTTATCTTTTGTACTCATTTCATCCTTTATTGAAGAAAATTACTATATTGTCAACTTTTGAGTTAAAATTTTCTGTATCTTGCAGTTTCATATAAGGTAGTCTTGGTACATGTTTGCAATTTTACATATGTTTGTTATAAGCTCTTTTGTTTTGGAAAAATTACATAACGTACCAAACATTCATGTGCGTAATTGCGCTCCATATCAACAGTTTAATTCAATTACATTTCGCAACAAAGGGTTTAAAATTATTGGTACACTCAACTGTATTTGTATTTGTATTTGTATGCCTGTATTTGCATTTGTATGTCGAGATTCCACAAAATACAATACCGATTTGTATTTGTATGCCGAGATTTTACGAATTTGTATTTGTATGCCGAGATTAAAATATAAATACACAAATACATATATGTACCAATCATCAATCAAACAAAAATACACTTATATACCTGACATTTCTCCAGTATTTTGTTGATGTAGGACTCTTATCTTAAGATACCGTATCACAAAAACCTCATCTTATGGATTCAGTGTCCTCGCTAAGGTTTTCCCCATCGTATGAGATTTACTTAGATTCAGCAATAGGTTGTCCCATCTTTTGAAATTTACCTAAACTCAATTGAACTCTGACTCACCATCGACAAGGGTGACACAAGAGTGGCTCTGATACCATCTGTAACAGCCTAGCTTACCAGTGAAGTTGTTCGCTTTGAGCCTACACCAGCACGACTTTAAAATGCATCACTACGATGTAAAGCTTTCTTACTTATATACCCATCATATCTCTTATATTTTATCATTGAGAAAATATTATCCTAAGTTAGGGTTCACATACACCCCCTCTTATGGACTCAGCATCCTCGTTGTGATTTTCTCCACCGCATGAGATTTGCCTAGACTCAATACTAAAGTTTGTCCAGTCTTTTCAAAATTACCTAAGCTCAGTTGAACCTTGACTCACCATCGATAAGACTGGCACAGGAGTGGATTTGATACCATATGTAATAGCCTAGCCCGTTAGTGATATTATCCGCTTTAAGCTTAGGTCCGCACGGCTTTAAAACACATTGCTAGGGTGTAAGGCCTATCTACTTATATACTCAAAATCTCTCTTGTGTTTGCCATATGAGATTCTTATCCTAAGTTAGTATTTCACACATTTATACCGCTCAACTTTACTTACAAAATTAAATTTTTCATCAACTTTAAACAATAGACATTCTCCCTCACCCCCTTATGTTATTATATCTATTTTACCCTTGATATTTTAAATCATCCATCTATGTACTACATTTTTATGTTTTCTATAATATTTTATTTTTTAAACTAGATATTTATATATTTTTACATTATGAGTAGAAAGTTACCACAAATAAAAAATATTATAAGTAGAATAATCATTTTATAGATTTAATGTGCATTGTATGTTAGGGGTGTGCATCGGTCGGTTCGGTTTATCGATTTTTGGTTTGTCAACATGCAAAACCGATAATCAAACCAATAAGATATTCGTTATCGGTTTTCGGTTAATCGGTTTGGGTCCTTAACAGTTCAATTTTCAGTTTAACCGATAAGAAAATGCTTCTATAATATTTTTTGCTTTCTCTTATTTTCATCTACATATATACACTACCTTCATGCATAAAAATCTATACAAATTACAAGCATAAGCATGTTATTATTAAAACAAACTTATTTTCGATCTTGTTAACTAGCAAACTTGAATGCAGTAGCAACACTAGCAATCTCTCAAAAAGAAAAACAACACTGATAGGTAGAACCACACAAAACCAACGTCTGTAGAAAGAAAAGAACAACACTAAGACAACAACTATAAAACCAATGCTCAAGGCATGGATGGCATATTAGTCAGCATCTGTGGCCAGTTTCTCTGCCTCTGTCCCCTTATATGAACATGGACTGCAATTTTCTTTGCTAAGCTGTCTTCATGAAATCTACCCTTTGGGAATCTGATCATGTTTCTTTCTCTCCATATGAGAGCAATCACCAGTGCAAAAATACAGCAGATGATGGCCCCTTTCCCAGTCTTCTTCTTTGCCACTTTGTGACCCATTGGAGTTCCTCCTGCCAATCTCCAACCACTCTTTGAAAACCTAGCCAATTCAGTAGTCTTTGCCAGAAGGATTTTGTAATAGCACAGTCAAAAAAGAGGTGAGACAGTTTCATCTACAGCAGTACAGAGCACACAGGTAGGAGGGACTGAAATTCCAAATCTAAGTAGCCTGTGTCCACAGTGGCTAGTCTCCTTAGCAGTACCAGCCACAAAATGAACTTGTACCTTGGGTGAATCTCATTATGCAACACCACACTCTTCCAGGGGACTTTAGGTATAGGTGGTCTCAAAGCTCTATACATTTTCTTGATAGAGAACTGAGAGTTTGATGCCACAGCTGCAAATCTAGTACTCAGATCCCCTTGCAGACCAGGTGCCTGCATGATGTATCCCCATTGGGTCTCTCTTTTTGATAATGCTTCTTTCTTTCTTCCTTCTCCTTATTTTACTTTATCGTATCCTACTTTTTTCCATAATGGCCTTGCAAATGTTGTCTGTCACACTAATTTGGAATTTTTTGATATGGTAGAGTTGAAACTGTAACAGCTTCGTTGAAGTTATTTGCTGTATTTTGCAGTACCTTCTTTTGGTACTCTATTAATGAAATTGCCTTGCCTTGTAAAAAAAAGGGAATTTGTTGCAATGTAAAGGCTTTTGATCCAACAATGCAAAAGGTCTCTCCATCTGTTATTTTAATGTTGTAACATTTTACTAGGTTTGTCGTTTTTATTTTCTTCCCTGGTCTAGGGTGTCAGATTGAGGGTTTTGCAAAGTGCATCTTGGGTTGTATTGGGTAGTTAATATCGTATTGCATCTTGCTGCTCCTCTGCCTTCATTTGTTTATTATAAGGCTAACCATGTGCTGCTGTTATTGAAAATCCTTGTTTCTTACTGGACAGTTATTAAACTGTTGCACAAGATATTATTTTATCACGTTACTCTAAAGCCATTTAGAGGGTACTATTAGTAGTGAGTGTAGATGAAGAGCAAAGTTTCTCCGCAAGGGCAGTATATGAAGACTATTGCACTCATTTCTCTTACCCTAGTGATGTATTTATAAATTGTAACGTAAGTTGTTTACTTAACTCTGTGCAGCCTGCTGATATATATCTGATCGATGAGCCAAGTGCCTATCTTGATTCTGAGCAACGTATTGTAGCTTCTAAAGTCATCAAGAGATTCATTCTTCACGCGAAGAAGACTGCATTTGTTGTAGAGCATGACTTTATAATGGAAACTTATCTGGCAGATAGAGTCATTGTATACGAGGGGACGCCTTCCATAGATTGTGTAGCAAATGCACCCCAATCACTGCTGAACGGAATGAACCTATTTTTATCGGTAAGCCTCTGCATATATCCTGCTTGCTATCTTTTTTAGCTTGCCTCATTACTTAACAGTTCTCTTACAAACATTTTTATTACTTCACAAGATTCATCCAGTCGTGAAGCTAATATCTCTTGTAGCATTCTCATGTAAATGCTGTTTAGACCGCTGCACTAGCTTTATGTTCTGCTCTGATTTGTTGATGGGATTTGTGTTCTTTTCTTCTTATTGATGTGTTATCCAAATTGTATGCAGCATCTGAACATTACATTTAGAAGGGACCCAACTAATTATCGTCCAAGAATCAACAAACTGGAATCAACCAAGGATAGGGAGCAGAAGTCAGCTTATTATTTGGATGATTAATCAGATAGGGATGGTAATGGGGCGGGCGGGGCGGTTGCGTGGAAAACCCGCACAAACCTGCGAAGACTTTAACCTGCCCCGCATAACATTTTTTCACATTTTTTACCCTCCCTGCAATAACCCGCCCCGCATAAGCTTTTATTAAAAAAATTCCACTGTTAATTAGCTTAAACATTCCGTTCAATTTTTTTTTTCTGTTCTTATGGTTAGAATTAGATGAATGTTAAGTTAATTAGTTAAATTTTTGAGAGGCTTTGATTCATATTTAACCAAAAGGAAGAAAAACTTATTACGTAACTATTACATACTAGTAGAATTCATTTTCATACAATCTTTTCAGGAAGGAAAAAAAAAATAGAAATACTCAAACTTCAATTTAAGAGTATATTATTAGAAAATTACTTACAGGTAACTTTTTAAAGTTCCCAAATTAATACTGGTGGACTCGCCAAATCAAATAAATATTAAAATGATTGGTTAATTGAAGCTTAGCAATTTTTTACTAGTTTAAGAAGCTATTGTTGCATCCACGATCCTTGCTTACCTCTTTCTATTGGCACCTTGATGTTAACAGAAGCTCCACTTTTCCCTTAGGTGCTAATTGATGATCTTCATCAGCCTCTGGTCGTTTCCCTTTACTGACAACTATTTCATCTCTTCATTGTACTTGGATTTGTTGCATTGAGTGAGGGTATTCCAGAAACAGCGTTTCTACGCCCACAAGGTAGTGGTAAAGTCTGCATACACTCTATCCTTGCTATACCTCACTTGTAGGAACTACGTACTATGGAACCTAAACCTACATTCACTTTCAATGACACATTGAGAGAGTGAAGAATGATATTGAATGCAAAAGAAGCTAATTTATCTAGAAAAGCGAATTTGTACAATTTAGGCATGAGTTGGGATATTAGGCCATATGGATATGAATCAGAAAAAAGAAATGGATGAAAAAAGTGGTTGAAGCACTCAAACCACATCCCAATCTGAAATCGTTAAAGCTCATTGGCTTTAGAGGTTTCCATTTCCCATCAGTTTTGAAAAGTCCCGTCTCTATTAGAATTTACTGTTGCAAAAACTGCTTGCGCTTACCACCCTTTAGTGAGCTGCCTTGTAGAGATTGTGACCATGCATAAGCAACAATAGTAAAGATTGTGACCATGCATAAGCAACAATAGTAATGGCGCTGTTGACTCCATCAGCGTTGGTCACAGAAATATTAGGGGCCATTTGAGCAGTGTAAAAGACTCTTTCTTATCAGAGATGGTGGTAGTAATTGTTCCTATTTTTTTTTCTAGAAACAGAGGAGAATCTTTTTACTTGTTTATTCTTGATTCAATCCAAATTAATATGTCGGTGTTCTGTATTATAATCCGATGTGATTATTGATTGGTGTTTTAGCTTGATTGCAGTCGTTTACAAGAATTAGAATTTGGGTACAAATAGATGTTCCAAGTTTAAAGGGATTAGGAATTGTAATGCCCCCTTCCCTTCTTTCTCTATTTATATCAACTCATATTTTTCTTCACTCTCACAATTATTATTCTGAAAAACATGTCGAGATCATTATTATATGTGTTTCTCTTGTTGGCTATTTGCATAGGCATTGCTACTGCCACCGCAACTGAACCCAATACAGATAGAGAAAAGAGGTTTGCTACTTCTTCAATTCTATCGTGGCGATGGTGGTGGTGGCATCATCGTCACCCTTACCATGTACCTTCAATCCGATATTGGTGGCTTCATCACAAACACCACCCAACTCAGCCACCTCACATGGCTGTGGCTCCATCTCCAGTTGATAATGCGGTTCCACCAACGCATATGGTTTCACCACCTCGCTCGGCTCCATCTCTGGTTGATAATGCGATTCCACCATCGCATATGGCTTCACCAACTCCATCCCCACTTGATGATGTAGTTTCGCCACCGCACTCAGCTCCATCTCCAGTTGATAATGCGATTCCACCATCGCATATGGATTCACCAACTCCATCCCCAGTTGATGATGTGGTTTCACCACCTCACTCGGCTCCATCCCCAGTTGATGATGTGGTTTCACCACCTCACTCGGCTCCATCTCCAATTGATAATGCGGTTCCTCCATCTCATATAGCTTCACCAACTCCATCCCCAGTTAATGATGTGGTTTCGCCACCGAACTCGGCTCCATTATCACCGTCTTGCATCAAGTTGGACAATTGTGTATTAGATTTGATCACTTCTATTTTCAAGCGTAAAATTTCATTATCCACACAATGTTGCAAAGTCGTTTCATCAATTTCAGATGATTGCTTTTACAAAGGGTTCACGCACTCCAAGAGGGTACCACTTTTCCTAAGCAAAGTGAGGAACTATTGCAGTCAACATCAAGGGTGAAGCATGATCAAATCTTAGCACACTCATTACTCTTTTGGTTTTTCCTCTTTTCTTGTTTTGGTCATTTATATTTTAGCTTTACTTAAAGGGTACGTGGTAGTTAATATTACTTTTTTTTAGGTAGTTAATAAAACTTTCTGTTAACTTTTCCTTAAATTCTTTAATTAGTTCAATTGGATCTTCATCTCTATTTTACCGTTCAATTACGTACTACTCTTTATGTTCATATTTACTTGTCTATGTTTGACTTGGCACAACCCTTAAAAAAACAATAAATAAAATTTACTAGATATATCACCATTACTTTGCGAGCTCAGTCAATATCAACAGTAAATACAGTTGCATCATATTTTTGAAAACTTCATCAGTCCAAAGGCAACCTACAAAGAGAACCTAACATATTTGTCCTGGTTTTACAAATTTTATGAAAATGGTCATCTATTTTCCAAGTTATTATCTTAAGAATATTTAATATGCATCTGTCAACTTGAAGCAACCTACTCTAAGAAGGAATTTTATCACCTCTACGTTCTACTTAAATTTGATTTTTCTATAGCGATTGGTTGGTTAGTGTTTCATTGACAGTAACTCTTTGATACGATGCAATTAGTGTGAATTGGAGATATTTATCTTTAAAATATACCCGAGTACATGACTTGGAGACACTGTGTTTTTCCTGTTGATTTTCGTGTTATTTTTTGTGGGCTTGTTTCTTACCCGTTGTTTCAGGGCAGCTTTCATGTGGATGGGTATATCACTGAATATTCCCTGATTTCTCCTTCCCAAAACAGAAAATTAGCAAAAAGATCTTGAATAGTACTTAAGTTGCAATAATAGTAGCGTGGTGACTTATTAATATTTTCTGTTGACTGGTTTTGATGGATAATTTTTCTAGCAGTTTGACAAATGCTCAACTGTTTTTCCTAGGTTGGTGTATATGTACGTTTTTTGTTAAATTGATCATGTATCTAATGAGACTACCTTTGTGTTTTTATTCTGATTGTTTCTGACTCGCATCATGAAACACCACAACTCGCATCATGTATCTGATTACATTACTGCAATCTAAATCTCCTGGTGCTAATTAAGACGCTACTACTATTGTTCCCAACTCTGTCATTTTCCCTTCACTTTTCATACCTACAAACCGTCTTTCTATACATAACATGGAATGATTCCATCATGTCCAAACTGGTTTCCAACAGCAAGAATGTTTCGAATTTTTTCTTAGAAAAGAAAATTTACTTTGTAATAATTCAGTTTCTAAGCTGTTCAATTATTGCAAATCCACGCCCATGCTTTACTTTGTTTACTCGTTAACTTTTGTGTTATAGTGAATTCCAACATATGGCAGAAGCTTTCCTTCACGTTCTGCTAGAAAATCTGACTTCTTTCATCCAAGGGAAACTTGTATTGCTTTTCGGTTTTGAAAATAAGTTCAAAGAGCTTTCGAGCACGTTTGCTCCATCCAAGTTGTGCTTGAAGATGCTTCAGAGAAGCAACTGATCAAGGACAAGGCAATTGAGAATTGGTGGCAGAAACTCATCTTGGACGAATGTAAAAACTGAGGCAGAAGATTCAACCAGTCCTTATTAGGGTGTATTTGTCCAAAGGTTATCATTTTCCATTACGAGGTCGGAAAAGAATGATGGAGAAACTGGATGCAATTGCTGACGAAAGAAGGAAGTTCCATCTGCGCGAAAAGATTGTCGAGAAACAAGCTGCTAAACGTGAAACAAGTGCTCATCTTAAACAGTTTTTTAGCTATGTACTTACTAACAGCTTAGTTTTATATTCAATCTTTTGTAGTCACCAGATTCTATACATGTTTGTTCCATGTCCTCCCTTCCTTGTTTCTTTGTTTTGCAAAAATCATCTATTATTCCTCCTGACTCCTTTTAATCAGCTTGAATTTAACAAAATTTGTGTCCACATTGCTTGGAACAGGTTTTGTTTTAGCTGAACCAAAAGTTTGGTAGTACTTATTTCAAGATGCATGATCTCATCCACGATTTGGCTACATCTGTGTTCTTAACAAACACAAGGAGCAGTGAAATTCGTCAAATAAGAGTAGCAGAGAAAAATATCATGTCCATTGGTTTTGCTGAAATGGTGCCTTCTTACTCTCCTTTGCTCTTGAAAAAGGTTTGTGTCGCTAAGGGTTCTTGATATGAAATTCGCAAAGGTGGAACCGTTATCATCTTCCATCGGTGATCTAAGTACGTTTGAGGTTGTTGAACTTGCTTGGTAGTAGCATTCGTAGCCTCCCAAAGAGGTTATGCAAGCTTCAAAATCTGCAGACGATTGATCTATCATGTTGTATCTCACTTTCAAGTAAACTAAGCAGTCTTAGAATTATTCTGTTCAAGGGTTGTCTACTAACTTCTATGCCACCAAGAATAGGATTATTGACATGCCTTAAGACTCTAGATTAGTTGCAAAGTAAAAATTAACTTGTAAACATGTTATGACACAACTAACTCTAAGGAAGTTATGACATGACTAAGTTCACAAACGTAAAATGTTCATATTCAATTCAACAATAACATACACTGGTATTTTGAGGGTAAACGTCCCGCTCTCGCAAGTAGGGTCTTGGGAGGGTGCGGTGCTTACATTCATAAAAGATACAGTTGAATTTATAAATGAGGTTTAAAGAATAAGAGGTTCAGATTCAGTCGTGCGTAGAAATAGAAAAATAAAATATAACGCTGAAAAGTAAAGAGCAAATAGTTAAGCATTTGAAAAGTAAGGATCGAAGTAGCCTGAGCCGGCAGGAGTTGGGTGATCCGTATGAAATAACACACATTGAAATAACAGATAATTTGATAATGCAGAGCTAATAGATGGTAAAGAAATATACGTTGATTCAGACAGTGAATTGTGTATGTTTCTTTGATGATTACATGACTTTATATAGGGGGTCAGCTCTCCAATGGTTGATTACAATGCATTAACCCCTCAATAAATGACTAATTAAATAATATAAATAATTAAGGGGTAACGCCCGACATCATTCGCGTGTCAGTTACATAACGACTATTAATAGCTGATGAAGGCGCGATGACTCTTCTCCCAGACTGTCTTGCTCTTCTGATTTGGTGTGTCAGCCCGCAGGAGGTCATTGTTAAAGTGGTACAACATCAGCCTATTTTCTTTAGTTTGACCAAGTCTTGCAGTACCTATTTTCTAGCTGTTAGTTGTTACCTTGTTATTTTATTAGTTGCGTGATATCTGTAGTAGTGCAGATTTATTTTCCTAGAGTTTAGGGGAATTGGTTTAGTGGAATTATGTTAGTGGTTTAGTGGAATATGATTCCATAATAAGATGTAAGCCTATATAAGGCCACTTAATGATGAAATAAAGTATCCAGCCACTTTCTCTGCAAAGCAGTCTCACGTTTCTCTCCTCTTTCTTTCTTCCCTGTTATTTGTCTTTCGATTCCTAAGCTTTCCGTTGTGTTAAGTTCGACATTTGGTATCAGAGCCAGCACAATGAATGATCTTCAAGTAGTTGGAGGAGTCAAAAAGCTCAATAACCAGAACTATAATACATGGGCAACATGTATAATGTCTTATATGCAAGGCCAAGATCTCTGGGAAGTTGTCAACGGAAGCGAAGTTACACAACCAGAGGCAGAGGATGCAAATGGAACATTGCGGAAGTGGAAGATCAAAGCAGGCAAAGCAATGTTTGCGCTCAAAACAACAATCGATGAAGATGTGTTGGAGCATGTTCGTGATGCTAAAACGCCAAAAGAAACATGGGACACACTTGCTGCACTTTTCTCAAAGAAGAACGATGCAAGGCTGCAACTTTTGGAGAACGAGCTGTTATCAACAGAGCAACGTGATATGACAATTGCCCAGTACTTTCACAAAGTCAAGAGGATATGTCGTGAAATTTCAGATTTGGATTCAACAGCACCAATTGGGGAAACCAGGGTAAAGAGAATTATTATCCATGGTTTGAGACCTGAATACAGAGGTTTCGTTGCTGCTGTACAGGGATGGCCAAATCAGCCATCACTTGTTGAGTTTGAAAATCTGCTTGTTGGCAGGACTCTCGGTGAAAAATGAGGAAGAAGCACTCTACACCAACAAAAGCAAGAACAACAAGCATTATACTGCTGGTGAGCCTAAGAAGAAAAATTTTCATGGCGATGGAAATTTTCGTTCAAGGGGAGCTCCGAGAAATCACAGGAACGATAAACGATTCGAAGGGAAGTGTTACAATTGTGGGAAGAAGGGTCATATGGAAAAGGACTATTGGTTCAAGCAAAAATCCGTGGAAAGTAACGCTGCTACCTCAAATTCAAACGAGAAAAGTGAAGAAGTTTGGGATGCTGAAGCATTTTTTGCTACAGAAGAGGAGGATTTAGCCCTTACAGCGACAATTTCTGAATCAATTGATCATGAAAATGACTGGATCGTTGATTCGGGTTGTGGAAATCATATGACAGGTGATAAACAAAGGTTGCAGAACCCGTCAGTGTACAAGGGTAGTCGAGTTGTGGTGACAGCCAATAATTCAAGGTTACCGATAGCTCATATTGGTAAGACGGCAGTCTCTCTTCAACAAGGGGCCAACCACATGTCACTTCAAAATGTCTATCATGTTCCCGGTATGAAGAAAAACTTGCTTTCAGTGTCACAATTAACAATATGTGGAAACTACATTTTGTTTGGTCCTGATGATGTGAGGATATATCAGGATCTCAAGAACTTAGAAAATCCAATTATGAAGGGGCGTAGATTAGAGTCAATATATGTGATGTCTGCTGAGTCTGCATATGTAGAAAAGACAAAAAATAATGAGACTGCAGATTTTTGTGGCACATGAGATTGGATCACGTGAGTTATTCCAAGCTAAGTGTGATGATGAAAAAGTCAATGATCAAGGGTCTTCCTCAACTTGAAGCAAGAACAGACATCGTTTGTGCAGGATGCCAATATGGTAAAGCTCATCAGTTGCCGTTTGAAGATTCCAAATTTAAAGCTGATGAACCACTACAATTAGTACATTCTGATGTGTTTGGACCGGTCAAGCAATCATCAATTGGTGGAATGAAGTACATGGTGACCTTTATTGATGATTTCTCTAGGTATGTTTGGGTTTTCTTTATGAAAGAAAAATCTGATTCTTTTTCTAAGTTTAAAGAGTTTAATGAAACAGTTGAGGGAGAATTGGGCAAGAAAATCCGTTGTCTAAGAACAGATAATGGAGGGGAATACAACTCAAATGAGTTCTCCCAGTACCTAAGGGAATGTGGAATCCTTCATCAATATACTTGTGCCTACACGCCACAGCAAAATGGCATCGCAGAGAGGAAGAATAGGCATTTGGCAGAAATATGTCGCACTTTGTTACATGCCAAGAATGTCCCAGGAAGATTTTTGGCAGAAGCAATGAGGACTGCAACATATGTCATCAACAGACTTCCTCAACAAAGGTTAAGTTTTATTTCACCTTTTGAGAAGTTGTGGAATATGAAAGCTAATGTCAGTTATTTGCGAGTCTTTGGATGTGTGTGCTATGTTTTCATACCAGATCAATTACGTAGCAAAATGGACAAGAAAGCTGTTAGATGTATTTTTGTAGGCTATGATATTCAAAGAAAAGGGTGGAAATGTTGTGACCCTACAACTGGAAGGTGTTATACATCACGGCATGTTGTATTTGATGAAACCTCTTCATGGTGGTCTGCAGAAAAGGAGATATTACCAGACCAAACAGATCTGAAAAATAAGTTGCAAATTGCTTATTTTCGATCAAGTGAAGACGCTGATGTTGAACAAGGTGCAACTCATAATTTTGGGCAATCAGTTGTTCACCAGTCACCATGTGATGGCAGTGAGACAAGTGAAGTACCAGCTGATCCACAATCCCAGACGAGAAAGTCAGAACGGATTCGGAGGCAAAACCCCAAATATGCCAATGCAGCAACAGTAGAAGGTGAATCTGAAAAAGAACCTGAAAGTTTCAAAGAAGCAGCTCAAAACTTTTTGTGGACTAGAGCAATGGAGGAGGAGATCGCTGCATTAGAACAAAATCAAACTTGGGAACTTGTGCCGAAGCCAAAAGATGTGAAACCTATATCATGCAGATGGGTTTATAAAATAAAACGTCGCACAGATGGGTTGATTGAGAGGCATAAAGCTCGTTTGGTAGCTCATGGATTTACTCAATAATATGGTTTGGATTATGATGAAACTTTCAGTACAGTGGCAAAGTTTACAACTGTGCGAGTCTTACTTGCACTTGCTGCTAGCAAAGATTGGAATTTGTGGCAGATGGATGTTAAGAATGCATTTCTACATGGGGAGCTGGATCGGGAGATTTACATGGATCAACCAATAGGTTTCCAGAATCAAGAACACCCTGGGTATGTTTGTAAGCTAAGGAAGGCGCTCTATGGATTAAAGCAATCGCCAAGGGCCTGGTACGGTAAAATTGCTGAATTTTTAACTCAAAGTGGTTACTTGATTACATCTGCAGATTCAAGTTTGTTTGTCAAAGTCGATGGAGGGAAGATAGCTATAGTGCTAGTATATGTCGACGATTTGATTGTAACTGGTGATAATGAAGAAGAAATTCTCCAAACAAAGGAAATTCTATCTGTCCGATTTCATATGAAAGAATTTGGACAGCTTAATCATTTTCTTGGTTTGGAGATTGATCGTACTCAAGGAGGAATTTTTCTTCATCAGCAAAAGTATTCCAGAGACTTGTTGAAGAAATTTGGAATGCTGGAGTGCAAGCCAATTGCAACTCCAATTGAGCCAAATGCCAAGATGTGTGCACATGAAGGAAAAGATTTAGAAGATGTGACGATGTATCGGCAATTGGTAGGTAGTCTGATTTATTTAACTCAGACTCGACCTGATATTTCTTTTGCAGTTGGTGTGATGAGTCGCTACATGCACAATCCAAAGAAGCACCATATGGAGGTTGTTTGGCGAATGCTAAGGTATGTGAAAAGTACAATTGGTTATGGTCTTCTGTACAAGAAAGGTGAAGAATGCAAGTTGGTCGGTTACTGCGACGCTGACTATGCAGGAGACCATGATACTCGCCGTTCAACTACTGGCTTTGTGTTTAAGCTTGGAGCTGGACCAATTTCTTGGTGCAGCAAAAGGCAGCCAACGGTGTCGCTGTCAACAACAGAAGCAGAGTATCGGGCAGCAGTGTTAAAGTCGTACAACATCAGCCTAGTTTCTTTAGTTTGACTAAGTTTTGCAGTACCTATTTTCTAGTTGTTAGTTGTTACCTTGTTATTTTATTAGTTGCATGATATCTGTAGTAGTGTAGATTTATTTTCCTAAAGTTTAGGTTAATTTGTTTAGTGGGTTATATTAGTGGTTTAGTGGGATTAGGATTCCACAGAATATGTAAGCATATAAGGCCACTCAACGTATTGAAAAATATATCCAGCCACTTTCTCCGAAAAGGAAAAAAAAAAGCCAAATCATGGATAATAATTCTCTTTACCCTGGTTTCCCCAATTGGTGCTGTTGAATCCAAATCTGAAATTTCACGACATATCCTCTTGACTTTGTGAAAGTACTGGGCAATTGTCATATCACGTTGCTCTGTTGATAACAACTCGTTCTCCAAAAGTTGCAGCCTTGCATCGTTCTTCTTTGAGAAAAGTGCAGCAAGTGTGTCCCATGCTTCTTTTGGCGTTTTAGCATCACGAACATGCTCCAACACATCTTCATCGATTGTTGTTTTGAGCGCAAACATTGCTTTGCCTGCTTTGATCTTCCACTTCCGCAATGTTCCATTTGCATCCTCTGCCTCTGGTTGTGTAATTTCGCTTCCGTTGACAACTTCCCAGAGATCTTGGCCTTGCATATAAGACATTATACATGTTGCCCATGTATTATAGTTCTGGTTATTGAGCTTTTTGACTCCTCCAACTACTTGAAGATCATTCATTGTGCTGGCTCTGATACCAAATGTTGACACTCTTACATAGTGTGATATTGTCCGCTTTGGGCCAAGCCCGCACGGTTTTCCCCAAAAGGCCTCACACCATTAAGAAATCCCACACCTTATATGTAACTTCCCAATCCTTTCAGCTATCAATGTGGGACTTTTGTTCGCACACCCAACAAGCAGCAGTTGCAGCTCAAGAAAGTACATGGCTTATGCAGTTGATGAAGGATTTACAGCAACCAGTTGGCTATGCAGTTCCCGTATACTGTGACAATCAATCAACGATCAGTTTGGCAGAAAATCCTGTTTTTCATGCAAGGACTAAGCATGTAGAAATAAATTACCACTTCATCAGAGAAAACGTGTTACAAGGAGAAATTGAGTTGCAGCATATTAGAACAGAGCAGCAAATTGCGGACTTGTTCACAAAAGGCTTAAGTGTCAATAAGTTTGAAAGTTTTTGTCAGCAGCTAGGCATGGCTAAGACTAGAGCTGATGTCGAGAGGAGGTGTTAAAGTCGTACAACATCAGCCTATTTTCTTTAGTTTGACTAAGTCTTGCAGTACCTATTTTCTAGCTGTTAGTTGTTACCTTGTTATTTTATTAGTTGCGTGATATCTGTAGTAGTGCAGATTTATTTTCCTAGAGTTTAGGGGAATTGGTTTAGTGGAATTATGTTAGTGGTTTAGTGGAATATGATTCCATAAAAAGATGTAAGCCTATATAAGGCCACTTAATGATGAAATAAAGTATCCAGCCACTTTCTCTGCAAAGCAGTCTCACGTTTCTCTCCTCTTTCTTTCTTCCCTGTTATTTGTCTTTCGATTCCTAAGCTTTCCGTTGTGTTAAGTTCGACAGTCATTAGCATCTAACAGGTACTATTGCTTTATCCACCTCAGTCAATCAATCCGTGACCTGTCATTTGGATTCTGTCAAGCTTACCAAAAAGTTATTCTTGTCATACCTCCACGTGTCCTGATTTACTTCATTCTTGTGTTCAGGCTATTTTATCGTATACATGGGGGTATGCAGACTTTATCTATACCTTGTGAGATGTAGAAAGGTTGTTTACGGTGGATCGTTGGCTCAAGAAAAATATTTTTCAAAAATAGATTTAACAAATACAAGAGCGAAAATTATGGTGTTGACATCACAAATAGTAAAGATAATCCATGTAAAAGAAACGTTCACAATAATACAATTGAAAAATAAGATAATAATAGAATAATAACAGTGATCATGATAAGTAGAAGAGGATGCAGACAAGGTGCACTATGTTAGAACCATGCTCTACCACAAGAAAAGGAGTAATCACCCGGATACCTATTAATCGCCTACTCTAATTATATTCTCGATCTTCATAATTTCTTATTTAGGGTCATATTCTCGTTAAGTTGAAAATGTGGCATGTCATGTTCAATTCCCAATATCAATTATCCTTTCATTCTGCACTTCAGTATATTTCTTACAAAGTCGCCAATTTTGATTTAAATTATCTTAATTAAAATAACAACAACAACAATAACAAATTCGATGTAATTTCACAAGTGAGGTTTGGGGGAAGTAAGAGGTAGTCAGCCTTACCTGTTACTTTATGGGGTTGAGAGGTTGTTTCTGACAGACTCTCGATAATCCTCTTCCTTTATCTAGACTTAGAACCGACAATGTGAACGAGCTCACACAAACGAAGGTAGATTATCTTAATTAAAAGACAAGAATATTTTAGTAGTAGGCAAAATCTACTTTTACAAGTCTACTTGTATTTTCCCATTTTTAAACAAGAAAAGCAAAAAATAATTCAGAAAGAGTAGATGTCTTCCTTATTATGATGATGTTATTACAATTTTCCTTTTTTCCAAAAAAATAGGACCAATAATTACTATTATTTTCCTCTTTGCTTAGCTGGTAAATTACTAATAAAACTGTTCTTATCTCTAAAATTCCACATTTTACCCCTCAACCTTTAAACTAATGAATATTTAAAGAACCTAAGTGTTGACAAGTTGGTATAATCCTTCATATTCTCAGGAATCACTCTTTAAAACTTTCAATTAAAAAAATAAAACTTCCATATTTTGTATTTTTCACCTCCAACAAGGTGAGAAACTCTTTTTGTTTGTTATATATTTTATTTTTATGATAGAGATTGATCAGTACCTTGAAATCATCAACCTTCTAACCATTTTTTTATATATATATTTTGGAGAATAGCTTTATAATTAAAGCAACACAGTATATTATATTGTGTAGTCTATACAAATAATTTTTCACAATGATATATAGCCCTTATAAATTTTATAATATAATTGATATACAGATGCAGAAGATGCAGATGGTTACAATAAATGTAATTCTTGTTCTCACCCTTTTGGTAATTGGAAAAGGTAATTAGTCTCTCTTTCATATTCAACTTGTATGTATTTAAAGTTATAATAATGAAAATTAATATGTAGTAGCTAATAATAATATGTTTAATGTACATGCAGCTTATGCAGGTTCAACAACACAATGTTTAAACGTAGGAGAGTGTCATGTTAACTGTGGTAAAAATGATTCTGCAACTTGTGTAAATAACACTTGTATGTGTTGCAAGTTGTACTTTCCACACACACCTAATAATAATAGAACCACTAATCAAATTCCAACAAAATTAGCAAATGGAGTTTGTAGTGAAAAAAGTTGCAAGCCATGAAGGGTCATGTTAAACTAGAAATAGTATTAACATTAGTTATAAAAACTTATCTTTTGTACTCATTTCATCCTTTATTGAAGAAAATTACTATATTGTCAACTTTTGAGTTAAAATTTTCAGTATCTTGCAGTTTCATATAAGGTAGTCTTGGTACTTGTTTGCAATTTTACATATGTTTGTTATAAGCTCTTTTGTTTTGGAAAAATTACATAACGTACCAAACATTCATGTGCCTAATTGCGCTCCATATCAACAGTTTAATTCAATTACATTTCGCAACAAAGGGTTTAAAATTATTGGTACACTCAACTGTATTTGTATTTGTATGCCTATATTTGCATTTGTATGTCGAGATTCCACAAAATACAATACCGATTTGTATTTGTATGCCGAGATTTTACGAATTTGTATTTGTATGCCGAGATTAAAATATAAATACACAAATACATATATGTACCAATCATCAATCAAACAAAAATACATTTATACACCTGACATTTCTCCTGTATTTTGTTGATGTAGGACTCTTATCTTAAGATACCGTATCACAAACACCTCATCTTATGGATTCAGTGTCCTCGCTAAGGTTTTCCCCATCGTATGAGATTTACTTAGATTCAGCAATAGGTTGTCCCATCTTTTGAAATTTACCTAAACTCAATTGAACTCTGACTCACCATCGACAAGGGTGACACAAGAGTGGCTCTGATACCATCTGTAACAGCCTAGCTTACCAGTGAAGTTGTTCGCTTTGAGCCTACACCAGCACGGCTTTAAAACGCATCACTACGATGTAAAGCTTGCTTACTTAATTATATACCCATCATATCTCTTATATTTTATCATTGAGAAAATATTATCCTAAGTTAGGGTTCACATACACCCCCTCTTATGGACTCAGCGTCCTCGTTGTGATTTTCTCCACCGCATGAGATTTGCCTAAACTCAATACTAAAGTTTGTCCAGTCTTTTCAAAATTACCTAAGCTCAGTTGAACCTTGACTCACCATCGATAAGACTGGCACATGAGTGGATTTGATACCATATGTAATAGCCTAGCCCGTTAGTGATATTATCCGCTTTAAGCTTAGGTCCGCACGGCTTTAAAACACATTGCTAGGGTGTAAGGCCTATCTACTTATATACTCAAAATCTCTCTTGTGTTTGCCATATGAGACTCTTATCCTAAGTTAGTATTTCACACATTTATACCGCTCAACTTTACTTACAAAATTAAATTTTTCATCAACTTTAAACAATAGACGTTACTCTAAAGCCATTTAGAGGGTACTATTAGTAGTGAGTGTAGATGAAGAGCAAAGTTTCTCCGCAAGGGCAGTATATGAAGACTATTGCATTCATTTCTCTTACCCTAGTGATGTATTTATAAATTGTAACGTAAGTTGTTTACTTAACTCTGTGCAGCCTGCTGATATATATCTGATCGATGAGCCAAGTGCCTATCTTGATTCTGAGCAACGTATTGTAGCTTCTAAAGCCATCAAGAGATTCATTCTTCACGCGAAGAAGACTGCATTTGTTGTAGAGCATGACTTTATAATGGCAACTTATCTGGCAGATAGAGTCATTGTATACGAGGGGACGCCTTCCGTAGATTGTGTAGCAAATGCACCCCAATCACTGCTGACCGGAATGAACCTATTTTTATCGGTAAGCCTCTGCATATATCCTGCTTGCTATCTTTTTTAGCTTGCCTCATTACTTAACAGTTCTCTTACAAACATTTTTATTACTCCACAAGATTCATCCAGTCGTGAAGCTAATATCTCTTGTAGCATTCTCATGTAAATGCTGTTTAGACCGCTGCACTAGCTTTATGTTCTGCTCTGATTTGTTGATGGGATTTGTGTTCTTTTTCTTCTTATTGATGTATTATCCAAATTGTATGCAGCATCTGAACATTACATTTAGAAGGGACCCAACTAATTATCGTCCAAGAATCAACAAACTGGAATCAACCAAGGATAGGGAGCAGAAGTCAGCTGGATCCTATTATTATTTGGATGATTAATCAGATAGGGATGGTAATGGGGCGGGGCGGGGCGGTTGCGGGGAAAACCCGCACAAACCTGCGAAGACTTTAACCTGCCCCGCATAACATTTTTTCACATTTTTTACCCGCCCTGCAATAACCCGCCCCGCATAAGCTTTTATTAAAAAAATTCCACTGTTAATTAGCTTAAACATTCCGTTCAATTTTTTTTTTCTGTTCTTATGGTTAGAATTAGATGAATGTTAAGTTAATTAGTTAAATTTTTGAGAGGCTTTGATTCATATTTAACCAAAAGGAAGAAAAACTTATTACGTAACTATTACATACTAGTAGAATTCATTTTCATACAATCTTTTCAGGAAGGAAAAAAAAAATAGAAATACTCAAACTTCAATTTAAGAGTATATTATATTATTAGAAAATTACTTACAGGTAACTTTTTAAAATTCCCAAATTAATACTGGTGGACTCGCCAAATCAAATAAATATTAAAATGATTGGTTAATTGAAGCTTAGCAATTTTTTACTAGTTTAAGAAGCTATTGTTGCATCCACGATCCTTGCTTACCTCTTTCTATTGGCACCTTGATGTTAACAGAAGCTCCACTCTTCCCTTAGGTGCTAATCGATGATCTTCATCAGCCTCTGGTCGTTTCCCTTTACTGACAACTATTTCATCTCTTCATTGTACTTGGATTTGTTGCATTGAGTGAGGGTATTCCAGAAACAGCGTTTCTACGCCCACAAGGTAGTGGTAAAGTCTGCATACACTCTATCCTTGCTATACCTCACTTGTAGGAACTACGTACTATGGAACCTAAACCTACATTCACTTTCAATGACACATTGAGAGAGTGAAGAATGATATTGAATGCAAAAGAAGCTAATTTATCTAGAAAAGCGAATTTGTACAATTTAGGCATGAGTTGGGATATTAGGCCATATGGATATGAATCAGAAAAAAGAAATGGATGAAAAAAGTGGTTGAAGCACTCAAACCACATCCCAATCTGAAATCGTTAAAGCTCATTGGCTTTAGAGGTTTCCATTTCCCATCAGTTTTGAAAAGTCCCGTCTCTATTAGAATTTACTGTTGCAAAAACTGCTTGCGCTTACCACCCTTTAGTGAGCTGCCTTGTAGAGATTGTGACCATGCATAAGCAACAATAGTAAAGATTGTGACCATGCATAAGCAACAATAGTAATGGCGCTGTTGACTCCATCAGCGTTGGTCACAGAAATATTAGGGGCCATTTGAGCAGTGTAAAAGACTCTTTCTTATCAGAGATGGTGGTAGTAATTGTTCCTATTTTTTTTTCTAGAAACAGAGGAGAATCTTTTTACTTGTTTATTCTTGATTCAATCCAAATTAATATGTCGGTGTTCTGTATTATAATCCGATGTGATTATTGATTGGTGTTTTAGCTTGATTGCAGTCGTTTACAAGAATTAGAATTTGGGTACAAATAGATGTTCCAAGTTTAAAGGGATTAGGAATTGTAATGCCCCCTTCCCTTCTTTCTCTATTTATATCAACTCATATTTTTCTTCACTCTCACAATTATTATTCTGAAAAACATGTCGAGATCATTATTATATGTGTTTCTCTTGTTGGCTATTTGCATAGGCATTGCTACTGCCACCGCAACTGAACCCAATACAGATAGAGAAAAGAGGTTTGCTACTTCTTCAATTCTATCGTGGCGATGGTGGTGGTGGCATCATCGTCACCCTTACCATGTACCTTCAATCCGATATTGGTGGCTTCATCACAAACACCACCCAACTCAGCCACCTCACGTGGCTGTGGCTCCATCTCCAGTTGATAATGCGGTTCCACCAACGCATATGGATTCACCAACCCCATCCCCAGTTAATGATGTGGTTTCACCACCTCGCTCGGCTCCATCTCTGGTTGATAATGCGATTCCACCATCGCATATGGCTTCACCAACTCCATCCCCACTTGATGATGTAGTTTCGCCACCGCACTCAGCTCCATCTCCAGTTGATAATGCGATTCCACCATCGCATATGGATTCACCAACTCCATCCCCAGTTGATGATGTGGTTTCACCACCTCACTCGGCTCCATCCCCAGTTGATGATGTGGTTTCACCACCTCACTCGGCTCCATCTCCAATTGATAATGCGGTTCCGCCATCTCATATAGCTTCACCAACTCCATCCCCAGTTAATGATGTGGTTTCGCCACCGAACTCGGCTCCATTATCACCGTCTTGCATCAAGTTGGACAATTGTGTATTAGATTTGATCACTTCTATTTTCAAGCGTAAAATTTCATTATCCACACAATGTTGCAAAGTCGTTTCATCAATTTCAGATGATTGCTTTTACAAAGGGTTCACGCACTCCAAGAGGGTACCACTTTTCCTAAGCAAAGTGAGGAACTATTGCAGTCAACATCAAGGGTGAAGCATGATCAAATCTTAGCACACTCATTACTCTTTTGGTTTTTCCTCTTTTCTTGTTTTGGTCATTTATATTTTAGCTTTACTTAAAGGGTACGTGGTAGTTAATATTACTTTTTTTTAGGTAGTTAATAAAACTTTCTGTTAACTTTTCCTTAAATTCTTTAATTAGTTCAATTGGATCTTCATCTCTATTTTACCGTTCAATTACGTACTACTCTTTATGTTCATATTTACTTGTCTATGTTTGACTGGGCACAACCCTTAAAAAAATAATAAATAAAATTTACTAGATATATCACCATTACTTTGCGAGCTCAGTCAATATCAACAGTAAATACAGTTGCATCATATTTTTGAAAACTTCATCAGTCCAAAGGCAACCTACAAAGAGAACCTAACATATTTGTCCTGGTTTTACAAATTTTATGAAAATGGTCATCTATTTTCCAAGTTATTATCTTAAGAATATTTAATATGCATCTGTCAACTTGAAGCAACCTACTCTAAGAAGGAATTTTATCACCTCTAGTTCTACTTAAATTTGATTTTTCTATAGCGATTGGTTGGTTAGTGTTTCATTGACAGTAACTCTTTGATACAATGCAATTAGTGTGAATTGGAGATATTTATCTTTAAAATATACCCGAGTACATGACTTGGAGACACTGTGTTTTTCCTGTTGATTTTCGTGTTACTTTTTGTGGGTTTCTTTCTTACCCGTTGTTTCAGGGTAGCTTTCATGTGGATGGGTATATCACTGAATATTCCCTGATTTCTCCTTCCCAAAACAGAAAATTAGCAAAAAGATCTTGAATAGTACTTAAGTTGCAACAATAGTAGCGTGGTGACTTATTAATATTTTCTGTTGACTGGTTTTGATGGATAATTTTTCTAGCAGTTTGACAAATGCTCAACTGTTTTTCCTAGGTTCGTGTATACGTACGTTTTCTGTTAAATTGATCATGTATCTAATGAGACTACCTTTGTGTTTTTATTCTGATTGTTTCTGACTCGCATCATGAAACACCACAACTCGCATCATGTATCTGATTACATTACTGCAATCTAAATCTCCTGGTGCTAATTACTCAACGTTGCTAATTAAGACGCTACTACTATTGTTCCCAACTCTGTCATTTTCCCTTCACTTTTCATACCTACAAACCGTCTCTCTATACATAACATGGAATGATTCCATCATGTCCAAACTGGTTTCCAACAGCAAGAATGTTTCGAATTTTTTCTTAGAAAAGAAATACTTTGTAATAATTCAGTTTCTAAACTGTTCCAATTATTGCAAATCCACGCCCATGCTTTACTTTGTTTACTCGTTAACTTTTGTGTTATAGTGAATTCCAACATATGGCAGAAGCTTTCCTTCACGTTCTGCTAGAAAATCTGACTTCTTTCATCCAAGGGAAACTTGTATTGCTTTTCGGTTTTGAAAATGAGTTCAAAGAGCTTTCGAGCACGTTTGCTCCATCCAAGTTGTGCTTGAAGATTCTTCAGAGAAGCAACTGATCAAGGACAAGGCAATTGAGAATTGGTGGCAGAAACTCATCTTGGACGAATGTAAAAATTGAGGCAGAAGATTCAACCAGTCCTTATTAGGGTGTATTTGTCCAAAGGTTATCATTTTCCATTACGAGGTCGGAAAAGAATGATGGAGAAACTGGATGCAATTGCTGACAAAAGAAGGAAGTTCCATCTGCGCGAAAAGATTGTCGAGAAACAAGCTGCTAAACGTGAAACAAGTGCTCATCTTAAACAGTTTTTTAGCTAAGTACTTACTAACAGCTTAGTTTTATATTCAATTTTTTGTAGTCACCAGATTCTATACATGTTTGTTCCATGTCCTCCCTTCCTTGTTTCTTTGTTTTGCAAAAATCATCTATTATTCCTCCTGACTCCTTTTAATCAGCTTGAATTTAACAAAATTTGTGTCCACATTGCTTGGAACAGGTTTTGTTTTAGCTGAACCAAAAGTTTGGTAGTACTTATTTCAAGATGCATGATCTCATCCACGATTTGGCTACATCTGTGTTCTTAACAAACACAAGGAGCAGTGAAATTCGTCAAATAAGAGTAGCAGAGAAAAATATCATGTCCATTGGTTTTGCTGAAATGGTGCCTTCTTACTCTCCTTTGCTCTTGAAAAAGGTTTGTGTGGCTAAGGGTTCTTGATATGAAATTCGCAAAGGTGGAACCGTTATCATCTTCCATCGGTGATCTAAGTACGTTTGAGGTTGTTGAACTTGCTTGGTAGTAGCATTCGTAGCCTCCCAAAGAGGTTATGCAAGCTTCAAAATCTGCAGACGATTGATCTATCATGTTGTATCTCACTTTCAAGTAAACTAAGCAGTCTTAGAATTATTCTGTTCAAGGGTTGTCTACTAACTTCTATGCCACCAAGAATAGGATCATTGACATGCCTTAAGACTCTAGATTTGTTGCAAAGTAAAAATTAACTTGTAAACATGTTTGACACAACTAACTCTAAGGAAGTTATGACATGACTAAGTTCACAAACGTAAAATATTCATATTCAATTCAACAATAACATACACTGGTATTTTGAGGGTAAACGTCCCGCCCTCCCAAGTAGGGTCTTGGGAGGGTGCGGTGCTTACATTCATAAAAGATACAGTTGAATTTATAAATGAGGTTTAAAGAATAAGAGGTTTAGATTCAGTCGTGCGTAGAAATAGAAAAATAAAATATAACGCTGAAAAGTAAAGAGCAAATAGTTAAGCATTTGAAAAGTAAGGATCGAAGTAGCCTGAGCCGGTAGGAGTTGGGTGATCCGTATGAAATAACACACATTGAAATAACAGATAATTTGATAATGCAGAGCTAATAGATGGTAAAGAAATATACGTTGATTCAGACAGTGAATTGTGTATGTTTCTTTGATGATTACATGACTTTATATAGGGGGTCAGCTCTCCAATGGTTGATTACAATGCATTAACCCCTCAATAAATGACTAATTAAATAATATAAATAATTAAGGGGTAACGCCCGACATCATTCGCGTGTCAGTTACATAACGACTATTAATAGCTGATGAAGGCGCGATGACTCTTCTCCCAGGCTGTCTTGCTTTTCTGATTCGGTGTGTCAGCCCGCAGGAGGTCATTGTTAAAGTCGTACAACATCAGCCTATTTTCTTTAGTTTGACTAAGTCTTGCAGTACGTATTTTCTAGCTGTTAGTTGTTACCTTGTTATTTTATTAGTTGCGTGATATCTGTAGTAGTGCAGATTTATTTTCCTAGAGTTTAGGGGAATTGGTTTAGTGGAATTATGTTAGTGGTTTAGTGGAATATGATTCCATAAAAAGATGTAAGCGTATATAAGGCCACTTAATGATGAAATAAAGTATCCAACCACTTTCTCTGCAAAGCAGTCTCACGTTTCTCTCCTCTTTCTTTCTTCCCTGTTATTTGTCTTTCGATTCCTAAGCTTTCCGTTGTGTTAAGTTCGACATTTGGTATCAGAGCCAGCACAATGAATGATCTTCAAGTAGTTGGAGGAGTCAAAAAGCTCAATAACCAGAACTATAATACATGGGCAACATGTATAATTACTCAACGTTGCTAATTAAGACGCTACTACTATTGTTCCCAACTCTGTCATTTTCCCTTCACTTTTCATACCTACAAACCGTCACATAACATGGAATGATTCCATCATGTCCAAACTGGTTTCCAACAGCAAGAATGTTTCGAATTTTTTCTTAGAGAAGAAATACTTTGTAATAATTCAGTTTCTAAACTGTTCAATTATTGCAAATCCACGCCCATGCTTTACTTTGTTTACTCGTTAACTTTTGTGTTATAGCGAATTCCAACATATGGCAGAAGCTTTCCTTCACGTTCTGCTAGAAAATCTGACTTCTTTCATCCAAGGGAAACTTGTATTGCTTTTCGGTTTTGAAAATGAGTTCAAAGAGCTTTCGAGCACGTTTGCTCCATCCAAGTTGTTCTTGAAGATGCTTCAGAGAAGCAACTGATCAAGGACAAGGCAATTGAGAATTGGTTGCAGAAACTCATCTTGGACGAATGTAAAAATTGAGGCAGAAGATTCAACCAGTCCTTATTAGGGTGTATTTGTCCAAAGGTTATCATTTTCCATTACGAGGTCGGAAAAGAATGGTGGAGAAACTGGATGCAATTGCTGAAGAAAGAAGGAAGTTCCATCTGCGCGAAAAGATTGTCGAGAAACAAGCTGCTAAACGTGAAACAAGTGCTCATCTTAAACAGTTTTTTAGCTAAGTACTTACTAACAGCTTAGTTTTATATTCAATTATTTGTAGTCACCAGATTCTATACATGTTTGTTCCATGTCCTCCCTTCCTTGTTTCTTTGTTTTACAAAAATCATCTATTATTCCTCCTGACTCCTTTTAATCAGCTTGAATTTAACAAAATTTGTGTCCACATTGCTTGGAACAGGTTTTGTTTTAGCTGAACCAAAAGTTTGGTAGTACTTATTTCAAGATGCATGATCTCATCCACGATTTGGCTACATCTGTGTTCTTAACAAACACAAGGAGCAGTGAAATTCGTCAAATAAGAGTAGCAGAGAAAAATATCATGTCCACTGGTTTTGCTGAAGTGGTGCCTTCTTACTCTCCTTTGCTCTTGAAAGGGTTTGTCTCGCTAAGGGTTCTTGATATGAAATTTTCGGAGGTGGAGCAGTTATCATCTTCCATCGATGATCATCTAAATACGTTTAAGGTTGTTGAACTTGCTTGGCAATAGCATTCATAGCCTTCCAACGAGGTTATGTTAGCTTCAAAATCTGCAGACTCTTGATCTATCATGTTGTATCTCACTTTCAAGTAAACTAAGCAGTCTTAGAATTATTCTGTTCAAGGGTTGTCTACTAACTTCTATGCCACCAAGAATAGGATCATTGACATGCCTAAGACTCTAGATTAGTTGCAAAGTAAAAATTAACTTGTAAACATGTTATGACATAACTAACTCTAAGGAAGTTATGACATGACTAAGTTCACAAACGTAAAATGTTCATATTCAATTCAACAATAACATACACTGGTATTTTGAGGGTAAAAGTCCCGCCCTCCCAAGTAGGGTCTTGGGAGGGTGCGGTGCTTACATTCATAAAAGATACAGTTGAATTTATAAATGAGGTTTAAAGAATAAGAGGTTCAGATTCAGTCGTGCGTAGAAATAGAAAAATAAAATATAACGCTGAAAAGTAAAGAGCAAATAGTTAAGCATTTGAAAAGTAAGGATCGAAGTAGCCTGAGCCGGCAGGAGTTGGGTGATCCGTATGAAATAACACACATTGAAATAACAGATAATTTGATAATGCAGAGCTAATAGATAGTAAAGAAATATACATTGATTCAGACAGTGAATTGTGTATGTTTCTTTGATGATTACATGACTTTATATAGGGGGTCAGCTCTCCAATGATTGATTACAATGCATTAACCCCTCAATAAATGACTAATTAAATAATTAAGGGGTAACGCCCGACATCATTCGCGTGTCAGTTACATAACGACTATTAATAGCTGATGAAGGCGCGATGACTCTTCTCCCAGGTTGTCTTGCTCTTCTGATTCGGTGTGTCAGCCCGCAGGAGGTCATTAGCATCTAACAGGTACTATTGCTTTATCCACCTCAGTCAATCAATCTGTGACCTGTCATTTGAATTCTGTCAAGCTGACCAAAAAGTTATTCTTGTCATACCTCCACGTGTCCTGATTTACTTCATTCATGTGTTCAGGCTATATTATCATATACATGGGGGTATACAGACTTTATCTATACCTTGTGAGATGTAGAAAGGTTGTTTACGGTGGATCGTTGGCTCAAGAAAAATATTTTTCAAATATAGATTTAACAAATACAAGAGCGAAAATTATGGTGTTGACATCACAATAGTAAAGATTATCCATGTAAAAGAAACGTTCACAATAATACAATTGAAAAATAAGATAATAATAGAATAATAACAGTGATCATGATAAGTAGAAGAGGATGCAGACAAGGTGACTATATTAGAACCATGCTCTACCACAAGAAAAGGAGTAATCACCCGGATACCTATTAATCGCCTACTCTAATTATATTCTCGATCTTCATAATTTCTTATCTAGGGTCATATTCTCGTTGAGTTGAAAATATGGCATGTCATGTTCAATTCCCAATATCAATTATCCTTTCATTCTGCACTTCAGTATATTTCTTACAAAGTCGCCAATTTTGATTTAAATTATCTTAATTAAAATAACAACAACAACAATAACAAATTCGATGTAATTTCACAAGTGAGGTTTGGGGGAAGTAAGAGGTAGTCAGCCTTACCTGTTACTTTATGGGGTTGAGAGGTTGTTTCTGACAGACTCTCGACAATCCTCCTCCTTTATCTAGACTTAGAACCGACAATGTGAACGAGCTCACACAAACGAAGGTAGATTATCTTAATTAAAAGACAAGAATATTTTAGTAGTAGGCAAAATCTACTTTTACAAGTCTACTTGTATTTTCCCATTTTTAAACAAGAAAAGCAAAAAATAATTCAGAAAGAGTAGATGTCTTCCTTATTATGATGATGTTATTACAATTTTCCTTTTTTCCAAAAAAATAGGACCAATAATAATTACTATTATTTTCCTCTTTGCTTAGCTGGTAAATTACTAATAAAACTGTTCTTATCTCTAAAATTCCACATTTTACCCCTCAACCTTTAAACTAATGAATATTTAAAGAACCTAAGTGTTGACAAGTTGGTATAATCCTTCATAGTCTCAGCAATCACTCTTTAAAACTTTCAATTAAAAAAATAAAACTTCCATATTTTGTATTTTTCACCTCCAACAAGGTGAGAAACTCTTTTTGTTTGTTATATATTTTATTTTTATGATAGAGATTGATCAGTACCTTGAAATCATCAACCTTCTAACCATTTTTTTATATATATTTTGGAAAATTGCTTTATAATTAAAGCAACACAGTATATTATATTGTGTAGTCTATACAAATAATTTTTCACAATGATATATAGTCCTTATAAATTTTATAATATAATTGATATACAGATGCAGAAGATGCAGATGGTTACAATAAATGTAATTCTTGTTCTCACCCTTTTGGTAATTGGAAAAGGTAATTAGTCTCTCTTTCATATTCAACTTGTATGTATTTAAATTTAAAGTTATAATAATGAAAATTAATATGTAGTAGCTAAGGGTGGCAACGGAACAGGGAGGTACCGGTACCGGTTCCGGACCGTCCCGGTTCATTTACCGGTCCGGTTCTGGTCCGGTGTACTCCGGTTCCGTCCGGTTGAGGGTGGGACGGAAGGGGTAACGGGACGGAAGGGGGTTGGTTACCGGATCGTCCCGGTCCGGTCCGTCCCGGTACCGGTCCGGTCCGGTCCGGTTCGATCCGGTTGGTTTTCAAATTTTTTTTTTTTTTTTTTTTTTAAAGTAGCCGTTGGGTAGCCGTTGGCAACGGCCAGTGGGGCCCACCCAACGGCTATAACAGCCAAACACCCCCCCAAAACACCCCCCTACCCCCCAAACTTTTTTTAATACCCCAAAGTTTTTAAAAATACATTTTAGTCCTAAATTTTAACTATAAAACCCCCCACCCCTTCATTATTTATTACACAAAATTTCTTCTTCTTCATCTACTCTCTCAACTCTCAATCTTCTACTCTTCTACTCTCTATTCTCTAATAGTCTCTATTAAATTGTTAATTTTATTTGTTGGATTATTTTGGAGCAATTTTCAAGCTTCAAGTTTCATCTATCAATTTCGGCTTTTGGTTATACAAGTCTGTTTTTACGCAGACGTTTGGTACATTCGTTCCAACTTTCATCTCTTTACTTGTTTATTTTTTTGCATTTAATTTTTGTATTTATTTATTTGCTTACTTTTAATATTTTACAATGGAATCCGGTGATAAAAATGTTGGCAAGGGTAAAAGTTCATTTTTTGGTAGGGTAGGTAATGCACTAACCGGAAAAACTAAAGTCGGTAGTTCTTCTAAATCCAAATCTAACACTAGACAACAACCTCAATTAAGAATAAATACGGATGATTTTACACATGTTGATGAAACTCCTTTTAATATTGATAGAAATACTCAATTAGATCATGAATTTTTACAAACAAGGTTTGGTAATTTTAATGAAGAGCTAGATGAAGAAGTAGAATATGATAATGAATATGATGGTAATGATACTTATGATGATGATGAAACAGAGCCGCCTACGGCTACTAGTCCCACTCCTGCTCCCGCTCCCACTCCCCCTCCCCCTGTACATCCTACTAGGGCTAAGCCAAAGGCTGAACGTCCTAAAAAATCTGTTGTGTGGCAATTTATGATTCAAAGTGATGATAAAACTCAAGCTATTTGTAAAGTATGTAAACATGTTTTGAATCATAGAACTTCGAGAAAGTCGGGTGGGACGGGACATTTAAGAAATCATTTAATGGGATGTTGTAAAAATGAATTTTTGCAAGCTCAGGCTATAGCCGATGCAAAAAAATATGGTACTCCCCTTCCCGATCCATCTGTAGGAGTAGGGGCCTCTAACATGATCCAATCACAGTTAAACCCTTCTAATGTTTCTGGCCCTAGTACACATCGTAGTTATAGTAGAGAAAGAGATCTTGAAGAATTAGCTAAAATGATTGTTCTTTGTGGCTTGCCTTTTAGTTTTGCTGAAAATCCCGGTTTTGTTCATTATATTCAAATAGTGTATAATCCTTCTTTCACAGGTTTTTCAAGAAATACTATTAAAAAAGCTATTTTTGATTATCAAGGACAACATGTACAATATCTTCGTTGTTTATTTAACTATAATACTTGTAGAATGGCTATCACTTCTGATATGGGTCGTAGTCCTAATGGTAACGATTATTTCACTATTACTGGTCATTGGATTGATGAGAATTGGAACATGCAAAAAAGAATTTTAGGTTATAAATGTTGTGAAATGCTGAAAACCGGTAGTTACATAGCTCAAACTATTGTAGATGTTTTAGAATTTTATGGAATTTGTAATAAAGTAATTAGTGTCACCCTTGATAATGCTTCTAATAATACAAATGCTGTTGATAAACTAAAACCGGCAATTTGCCCTATTTATATTGACGGTTTTCATATTAGGTGTGCTGCACACATATATAATTTAATTGTTAGAGATGGTGTAGCAATGTATAATAATGGTTGTATAAAATGTGAAGCTGCATGCCATTTTATTTTTAAATGTCAAGTAAAGTCTAGGCGTGTAGAGTTTGAAAATCGGTGTCGTGAATTAGAACTCCCCCCTAGAAAAATTCCAAAAACTGTGTCTACTAGATGGAATTCTTTATATGAAATGCTTAAAGTTGCTTATGAATATAGAAAGCCTTTACAAATGGTTTGGAATGCTCACAATTCAGATATTGATTATAGAATTAGTGACACTGATTGGAAAGAAGTATATGAACTTAAAGAATTTTTAAAAGTTTTTTATTTAGCTACAAAACAAATATCTGGACTTTATTATCCAACTATTTGTTCAGTTTTACCAAATATATGTGCTATTTCTGATAAATTTTTTCAATACAAAAATATTCCACGGTTTAAAGATTCTATTAATGCAATGATTAAAAAATTTAGAAAATATTTTATTCCTATTCCTCAAATTTATTTAACTGCTTGTTTATTAAACCCAACTTACAAAGAAATAGGTGCATCACGAATGGTTGAAAGAATATATTGTAATTTAGATATTTTAGAGATTATATTTGAACAAAGTATCCAAGGTGACGAAGTTGCCGAAGAGGACAAATTACCTAGTTTGTCCGATGTTAAAGATAGCATAAGAATTGAAGCTAGAAAATTGTATGACTTGTATAATTCTAGTAGAATAAATGATGAAGTACATAATGTAGAACCTTCAAGTTCTAGGCGTAGATATTCAAATGAAGATGATATTGATGATATGATGGAAAATTATCTTGGTCTTACTTCTAATGAAAGAAATGATTTTGATGAATATCTTAATCAGGGAATGGAAAGCATTAAGGATGCACAAGGCAAACCTCAACTTTTGGAATGGTGGAAGACTCGCGGCAAGTCATTTCCAAAACTTCAACCGGTGGTTCGAGATTTGCTAGCTATTCAAGCATCTTCAGTAGCTTCGGAGGGCGCTTTTAGTGCAGCAAGATATCAAATTGGGGAGCATAGGTATTCATTAGCATCGGACAGCTTGGAGATATCGGTATTGTTTAGAGATTGGATCAATGCCGAGCGAAGGAATTATGGGCGTCCTAGTTTACCTGTCCAATTTGAATATGATATAGATAATATTTTGGTAAATTCAAGTGAAGACGGCATGGATGCATTGGAGGATCAAGCACAACAACCACTTCCAGAAAATGTTACGAGGGAATTCTTAGAAACTCTACGGAAAGACTATTTTCAAGGATTCAAATATTAGTATGATAGTTCGAGGCCTAATTCAAACAGAACCCTTCCTAGAAGGTGGCTGCGTAGATTAGGTTCTCTTCTAATATTTTGTAATACAAATTGTATTATTTAATTTTTATGAATAAAATTATAGGCTATTCGCCTTAAATTTTTTTAATTATTGTCTTCAATTTAATACAAGTCTTTTTTATATATTTCAATTTTTAAATGTTTCAAACTTAAGTTACAATTTCAAATTTAAAAAAGTTGTTTAACAAATGAAAGTTTGATATAGTTTAAAAAGATTCAAACTTAAATAAGTAAGTTATTAACTTAAGACTTAAGAGTTAAGACTTAAAAGTTTAAAAAGATTTTAAGAGTTTAAAATTTGAAATTTAAAGTTTTAAACTTTTAGAGTTTAAAATTTAAACTCTAAAAAAAATCTAATTTATTAAGTTATACTTTTAAAAGAAATATAAAATAACTTATATATTTTGAAACTTTTTCAATTATAAATAACCGAATTTTAATTTAATTAAATTTTTTTTAAAAAAAAAGGCCGCGACCCGGTAAACCGGACCGGTACCGGTCCGGTCCGGTCCCGGTAAGTACCGGACCGGGACGAACAAGGTGAAAAATTCCGGTACTACCGGTACCGGAACGTCCCGGTTCCCGGCCAACCGGCGGAAGGGATGAGCCGGTACCGGTCCGGTTCCGGTTAATACCGGTCCGGTACTCCCGGTGCCGGTTCCGTTGCCTGCCATAGTAGTAGCTAATAATAATATGTTTAATGTACATGCAGAAGCTTATGCAGGTTCAACAGCACAATGTTTAAACGTAGGAGAGTGTCATGTTAACTGTGGTAAAAATGATTTTGCAACTTGTGTAAATAACACTTGTATGTGTTGCAAGTTGTACTTTCCACACACACTCCTAATAATAATGGAACCACTAATCAAATTCCAACAAAATTAGCAAATGGAGTTTGTAGTGAAAAAAGCTGCAAGCCATGAAGGGTCATGTTAAACTAGAAATAGTATTAACATTAGTTATAAAAACTTATCTTTTGTACTCATTTCATCCTTTATTGAAGAAAATTACTATATTGTCAACTTTTGAGTTAAAATTTTCAGTATCTTGCAGTTTCATATAAGGTAGTCTTGGTACTTGTTTGCAATTTTACATATGTTTGTTATAAGCTTTTTTGTTTTGGAAAAATTACATAACGTATCAAAAATTCATGTGTCTAATTGCGCTCCATATCAACAGTTTAATTCAATTACATTTCGCAACAAAGGGTTTAAAATTATTGGTATACTTAACTGTATTTGTATTTGTATGCATGTATTTGCATTTGTATGTCGAGATTCCACAAAATATACAATACCGATTTGTATTTGTATGCCGAGATTTTACGAATTTGTATTTGTATGCCGAGATTACTCTATTTGTATTTGTATGCTTGTATCTATATTTGTGTGCCGAGATTATCCAATTGATATAGAAAGTATCGATACGGATTGTAATTAGGCAAAGTGTTACTATAGAGGCCTTATTAAGTTCTTGTTAGTTGTTGTTTATGAAAGTTATTCTTTTGTTTACATACAGTAATGATGCGACCTCTTTGCCTATAATGGTCAAAGTGTCTCAAAAGAACATACTTTCTTTGACAAATTATCTTACTGAAAATTGAAGGTAGTCTAATGCACGAATCATCCGAGTTCACGCTCTTTTCAAGAGATGTGATGTAAATAATTTATTAATTATCATGACACAAGCACATTAGTTGTTATGAAGATAATTTTTTACTGTTATTCTAAGACTTCCTTTTTAAATAATTATCCTTCTGAACATAACTGATAAAAGTACTGTCCAGAAATTTGATGCCATCATCATGAAGAGGCTGCACATTGCATTTGTTTAGAAAGTTTTGGTATTAAAGGAAAAGGAGGATAAAAGATGCACAAATTCAATACAGAAAGTATCAAAAGTGGATATTTCAAAAACTTGGGAGAAAAAATTGTACGATCCGTGAAAATTAAGTACCATATATGTAATTTTCTTTTCCTTTTAGTGAAAATTCTCATTTGATTTCATTGTCAACATCAAGTGATTGAAAATAGCTTTATAACCAAATTATGGTATACATGATTTTCACTAATACTAATATTCATTCATTAATTCCCATTTTGGGATGTTTTAAAATGCTTGACACATTCTTTTTTTTTACAATTTTATAGTAACTTTCAAGGATTTGAATTCATTAAACTATTCAAATTTTATAATATAAAAGCACAAACAATCTTAAACTCTTTAATCAAACACCTTCATATAAAATAAAGTTCATGATATAACTGCATATATATATTCATGTACAACACTACACCTTAAGTTCAAAAAAAATTGAATCGGCTATATGAATCCTCATTAATCATACTTTCAATTTTAACTCAACTAAAATAAAGTGAAAATAAGTTATATATAATAATAATATAATAATAATAATAATAATAATAATAATAATAATAATAATCTCTAATTATATATATATCTAGGAAAGCGTATGTTCAGAATCCAACATAGTGACAAGACTAACTCATATATACATTTACCAAAAAAAAAAAAAACATATATACATGTACAATATTGACTGATAGGTGATATATAAAAAAGGAATTGTTATAAATAGTTATAGTTTGAATCATAATTGTGAATAGTAGCTATAGTTTGCCTAACTATAATTTATAGCAACAGTTTTAGAGATAAGAGAGGCGAGAGAGAGGGGAGTGAGAGTTTGGAGAGAGAGAGAGAGAGAGAGAGAAATGCTAAATACAGGTTGTATCTCAAATATAACTTGATCAGGGTCGGCTGATAGTGTTGATAAAATAGGTCGTTGCCTTAACCCCCCCCCCCCCCCACCATTGTGGGGGGGGCATTTTTAAGTAATAATTGTATTAGTAAGTCTTTTAAAAAAATATTATTATTATTTTGTAAATAGTAAGTTCTAAGATCAATAATGTCTCAAAAAATATTAAGTGGATTGACTATATTATCAATTGAAAAAGAATTATTAAAAGAAATCGATTATAAAAAATTATTAATAGTTTGCATCTCAAAATTCTAAAAAAAATAGATTTCAGATAAAAATTTATATAAATTATTTTGGTTGAGTTTAAGTCCTCCTATTTAATTTTCTCCTTAGGCCCCCAATGTACTTGAGCCGCCTCTGAACTTGATATAGATACAAGTTGTATCTCAAATATAACTTGATACAGATACAACCTGATACTGTATGTATATTGATACAACTTGTATGTATGCATTTCTCTCTCTCTCTCAAATCTCGTTTGTCTCTCTTCTCTCTCTCTCTCTCTCTCTCAATCTCGCACACAGATACACCAATTAGCTTTGAAATTGAAATATAGATACACAGATACATTATATCAATCATCAATCAAATATAGATAAACAGTTACACATATTAGCTTGAAAAGAAACATAGATACACAGATATATAAATATGCGCATCAATCATCAACCAACCACAAATACAAATATACACACATTAGCTTGAAACTGAAATATAGATACATATTTCATAGATACACAGATACACATATTAGTTTTGAAATCAAAATATAAATACACAAATATGTATATGTACCAATCATCAATCAAACACAAATACACTTATATACCTGACATTTCTCCTGTATTTTGTTGATGTTGGACTCTTATCTTAAGATACCGTGTCACAAACAACTCCTCTTATGGATTCAGTGTCCTCGCTAAGGTTTTTCCCATCGTATGAGATTTACTTAGATTCAGCAATAGGTTGTCCCATCTTTTGAAATTTACCTAAACTCAATTGAACTCTGACTCACCATCGACAAGGGTGACACAAGAGTGGCTCTGATACCATCTATAACAGCCTAGCTTACCAGTGAAGTTGTTCGCTTTGAGCCTACACCTGCACGACTTTAAAACGCATCAATACGGTGTAAAGCTTGCTTACTTATCCCATCATATCTCTTATATTTTATCATTGTGAAAATATTATCCTAAGTTAGGGTTCACATACACCCCCTCTTATGGACTCGGCGTCCTCGTTGAGATTTTCTCCACCGCATGAGATTTGCCTAGACTCAATACTAAAGTTTGTCCCGTCTTTTCAAAATTACCTAAGCTCAGTTGAACCTTGACTCACCATCGATAAGACTGGCACAGGAGTAGATTTGATACCATATGTAATAGCCTAGCCCGTTAGTAATATTATCCGCTTTAAGCTTAGGTCCGCACGGCTTTAAAACACATTGATAGGGTGTAAGGCCTATCTACTTATATACTCAAAATCTCTCTTGTGTTTTCCATATGAGACTCTTATCCTAAGTTAGTATTTCACACATTTATACTGCTCAACTTTACTTACAAAATTAAATTTTTCATCAACTTTAAACAATAGACATTCTCCCTCACCCCCTTATGTTATCATATCTATTTTACCCTTGATATTTTAAATCATCCATCTATGTACTACATTTTTATGTTGTCTATAATATTTTATTTTTTAAACTAGATATTTATATATTTTTACATTATGAGTAGAAAGTTACCACAAATAAAAAATATTATAAGTAGAATAATCATTTTATAGATTTAATGTGCATTGTATGTTAGGGGTGTGCATCGGTCGGTTCGGTTTATCGATTTTTGGTTTGTCAACATACAAAACCGATAATCAAACCAATAAGATATTCGTTATCGATTTTTGATTAATCGGTTTTGGTCCTTAACAGTTCGATTTTCAGTTTAACTGATAAGAAAATGCTTCTATAATATTTTTTGCTTTGTCTTATTTTCATCTACATATATACACTACCTTCATGCATAAAAATCTATACAAATTACAAGCATAAGCAAATTCAAATATGTTATTATTAAAAACAAACTTATTTTCGTTCTTGTTAACTAGCAAACTTGAATGCAGTAGCAACACTAGCAATCTCTCAAAAAAAAAAACTGATAGGTAGAACCCCACCAAACCAACGTCTTTAGAAAGAAAAGAACAACACTAAGACAACAACTATAAAATGCAAAAAAATAATAGGGTATATATTTAAAATCTAAAGTCACTATTATAATTATGGATAAAAATATAGTTTTAATATAATCTTATTAGATTATCGGTTTAACCATTAATAAAAACCTTAAAACTGAAACCGAACCGATAGCCCAATAAATTTTTTTACAAAACCGTTAACCCAATAACCCGATACCACTAAACCAATAACATTTTTATCGGTTTGGTTTATTGGTTAAGTCAGTTTTTACACACCCCTATTGTATGTGTATGTGTTTATAATTATTATTTTAATATTACATGTATTAAGTGTGTGTATGTATATATATACTTATCTCTTATTATATTAATAATAAACGAGTTTTGACTTTAATGGAATATTTTTAAAATTATAATTTAAAATTTATTTACAACGTACGTAAATATATAAAAAATTTAGGAATTTGTAATAAAAATATTTTTATTAATATTTTTGTATTACTTGCATTGGGACATTCTTATAAATTTAATACTCTCTGTTATTTTTACTTGTGTAAAAAGATATTAGAGTTTCGATTATTATTAATAATTTTTAATTTTGTTCATTTATTTTGTTGTAGCAGGTTATTAAAATAGTATATATATATATATATATATATATATATATCACATTTTTTGTCTAAAAATAATATTTATTTTATACAAAAAATTGATACATAGATTAAAAAACAAAAAATACCATGGTTTAAAAAAAAAAACAGGTTGGTAATGTAAGGATAAATAGGTATTTAGAATTGTTAACAATAAAGGGAGGAGAATATTTATTGTTCAAAATTAAGAAAAAGTTTGTTTTTTAAAGCAAAATGAAGATATATAAATAATTCTTACCCAATTAATAAATAAGTAAAAGAAGCACCAGTCACATAATCTATTCTTTTGATTTCTTAGAATAATTTTCTGACAATATTAAACTATGTAACTACCTAACATTTATAAGGAGATGATCTATAGTGATTTGACTTTGACTTATAAAATCTCTTGCAATATGTTTTACATTTAAGAACCTGCCCATAGACTGTTCTTTGGATTGTCTTCACTTGTCTATAGATACAATTGTAGTAAAAAAGGTTTTCACATAGGAAAATTATCATATAGTCCACAAAAGTATTATCTAGAAAAGATGAATATGCTTTCCTTCAAAGTGATCTTGATATTCACCTTCTTGCTCATTTGGCAATGTAAGTTCAAGGAAAAATTTACCCCTCTAATATTGTTTTTGTGTTGCTTTTGTACTTCTTTTTTTATCCTTGGTTGTGTTTGATTTCACATACTTATTTTCAAGATCGTTTTGATGTTTTGAGAGTAAACTTTGTAGCAAGTTTTGAGAGACCTATGAGTTGACCTCACACAACACATATAGGCAACCTCTCTCGCTATGCTTATTCCACACAGCACATGTGGAATAAGTATTCTCTTCCACATTGTTTTTGAATGATCTGTCGATTCACTCCTTCATCTTTTTCTTTATAGTACTTTTTATGTAGTTTTTCATTAATATATAAATTTTCTTTCAAAAAAAAAAAAACCGTGAAGATCCTATGTTTGAGTTACTGAAAATTAGATAGTTTGACACTCGTACTGTGAATCGTGTCAAATATTCAATAGATGATAGGAATATTTTTTTACTTTCTTGGCACAATTCCTTTTATTTGAGAATTATAACAAAAAAGTAATATGAAGTTTGTTCATTTTTGAATAGGTTATGCACCTTCAGTGTTACCATGTCAGACAACAGCGAATTGCAACATTAATTGTGGAAGTAAAGGGTCTCCAATTTGCGTAAACAACACCTGCTACTGCCAACGCTGCGACTTATATCCTGGGGATCCTCCTGCTACTGATGATGAATGCACAAATCCTCATGATTCCAATTGTAATAAGTAGTATCAATGTTGAACCCTCATAAAAACTAGTAATAATATTGAAAAAGAGATTTTATCTTATTATATAGAATGGATTTCTTTTAATACAATCAAAATGTTGTTATATTATTTTGGGATTTAGTGCAAGTATTTTCAAGGATCAATGATGAAGTTGAGGGCCCAAAAAATAGAGTGGAGGTGTAGAAGACATTAAGCCTATGAGATTACTCCTTCAGTACATTTTTACTTGTATTGGGTTGACTTTGCACATCTCTTAAAAAATAATAAATAAAAGAGTGAATTATCAAAAACACATCTAAATTATTCTTTTTCTTGAGTTTTATATCTAAACTATTACTCATTAGTTTGAGAAACACACATCAAATAATATGTGATGGTGTCAGTGTGCACCACACTCTCTTTTTTATTTTTAAAATTCTGCCACATGGCATTTCGGGTGAAATTGTTTTCACCTTGCTAAAAATAAATAAATTATTAGTATTAAGTTAAAAATTAAATATTCATCGTGTTGAGAAATGATGAAGAAGAAGGGGAGATATTTGGTAAAATCAATTGATTTTTTAAAAAAAAATAGACGTGTCAGCTAAAAAAAAGAAAAAAAATCACATCATCAGAATATTTAATGGCCAGACACGTCTAAATGTGCTTGTATACAAACACTTGGTCCAGTCAACATTGAGGTGTGTTTCTCAAACTAATGGGTGATTGTTTAGGTATGAAATTCACACTTCCAATAATTTAGGTATGAAATTTAAAAAAAAAATAGTTTAGATGTGTTTTTGATACTTCACTCTAAATAAAAATAACAATTTTACTATATATATATATTACCCTTTGAATATAACTAATTCAATACTTTGGGAAATGATTATAGTTAATAATAAGGATAAATTAAAAATATTATCTCTTGATTTTCTAAAATTGACAAGTAAAAATAAAAAATCTATTTTTAATATAATGGACAAATAAAAATGAACAAAATGAGTATGTATTAACTTTCTATATAGAAACATCATTCAGGTAATAATTTCAAAGAGATTGCAAATGAATTTGCCGATTTACCAAATATATTGATGGTTTTGAAACGACTAAGCCTAAATTACATGCAATAGTAAATATATAAAAGATTTATTGGATTTTATTAGGTATTAAGCATAATTAAAGATCTAACAAGAAATGTGTCTTTCACGGTAAAATGAAGAAATTCCAAAATGATGTTTCGCATGTATATTTGCAATAAGTGGTATATAGGGCTGGCAAATTCAGCCCAAGTTTATTTAAGGAAAAACTACATAAATAATCAAATATTCTTACCCTAATTACTAAATATCCCAATATTTTAAAATAATTACATTTATCCCATTAAATTGAAATTACATGATTAAAAAACTGTATCCACCACAATCCCTAAAAAAGGGCCTAAAATCACTCAACTTGTATCTAAAGGCAACGATTGTTCTCTCTCTATAATCGTTTTCGAATCTAATCCTTTCTCCAGTAATATTATTATTCATAGACCTCAATTTCTCTCTCAATTTTTCTCCCACCGGAATCGACAAAAACTCCGGCAGTCTCGCCGCTTGATTGATTTCTCTCCTCTGGATGAAGAAATCACCGTTGACGGAATCCGGTGGAATCGCCGGAACTGGCGGATTTTTTTGGATTTTTTCTAGAACCGTAACCGGCGGAAGCGGATCTAGTTTTAAGCGTTTAGATAGTATCCGACGAAGCTCCATTGATGATTTTGAGCAGTGAAGAGCAAACCCAGATGTTATTTTCCAGTGTTACCAACTTGTTACCATGTATCCAGTGTTATTTTCCATGTATCCAAGTATACATATATCTATCTGAGTTGTAAATGTGTAACTTTTGTAAATTTAAAGTTTCAAATCAAAACAAAGCAATACGTATCCAGGGATAACATTGTAAGCAAATCTTGTGTTACATGTATCCAGGATTAATTCATGTTAACATGTATCTTAATACTACTGCAACCTGCTATTTGAGATGTTGGTAACATGTATCCTTAACACTGTTACAATGTATCCAAGCTTACAAACTTGTATCCAATATTAACATGTATCTAAGTATACCTATATCTTTTTGTTGTTTAGATGGGTATCCTTAGATATTGGGAAGTATCCTTAACACTGTTATAATGTATCCAAGCTTATAATCTTGGATACAGTGTTAACAGTGTATCCAAGTATACCTATTGTTGTTTGCTGTTTAAATGTGTATCCTTAGATATTTGAGATCTATTATTACTTGTATCCTGTATAATAGAGTTACTTGCTGGTTTGATGTGTATCCAAGTAATTTTAAATTGAAATTTGAATTCTTCAGTTGTTTGTGGAGATGAGGATACTGCAGATGCATTTCAAAGTGAATGACGCGTGATTTACTCCTCATTAATTGTAAATTTGTTATTTCCTTTTAAAGCGCCCTAATAGTAATAGATTTACAATTAATGATTTACTCCTCATTAATTGTAAATATTTTATTTCCTTTTAAAGCGCCATAATAGAAACAGATTTACCATTAATGAAAAGGTTATATGTATCCAGGATACACGAATATACAAAGGATACACGTCTTTCTTTTTTTAAACTACCGGGAAAAATGTAATATTTTAAAATAGTGGGATAAAACGTAATTAGGGACCAAACTACTGTGTTTTATGTTGTTTACACTTTATTTAATTCGTTTAATTTGCTCAGATTTTAATGGGTTGGACATGAGTTACATTTATAAATGGGCTAGTTTGGGCACAATTCATAAACTTAATCTACATGTGTAATTAGGCCTTTAATGATTTTATGGTGCGTAATTTTTCCTTTACTTTAAGCAGCCTATATCAGCTCATTACTTTGACCCAAACTAACTCATGCAAGAGTCAAATTCTTTTTGCTCTTGATTGTTTTGTGGATAATTGATTCTTTGTAAATTCGTCAAATTTTTTTATTTTTTCTTTGTATAATTATATTTTTACTCAAGATTTTTGAATTTTTAGTTGTAAAGGTAATGAGGAATGAGATGATATAAAATATGATTTTTTTTTAATTTTTACTATTATTATTATTATTATTATTGTTAAGATAAAAAGTAATTCTGAAATTTTTTTATTTTATTTTTTTGAGATTGTATGAATTAAGGAGTTCGGTACACTAAGAATATGTTTGGTATGGAGGAAAATATTTTCCATATAACACATTTTCTAGAAAAATAAGTTTCTTACTTATTATTTTTTTATGTTCGATACGTATGTAATTTTTTTTTTTCTAAAAGCATTTGTATATATATCTAACACAAAACAATGAGAATGGTTAAGAATAAAATGATGGTTATTGTGATGGGGGGAGGGGGAGGGGGGAGGACATGGGATTTGTGGTTGGTGGGGGTAGGTAGGTGGGGCAGGGTAAGAAAAAAAAATTAAAAAAATTGTGCGGGTGCAATGGGGTGGGGTAGGTGGGTGGGGTGGGGCAAAAAAATAAAAATAAAAATTAATTACTGTATTTTTTTTTGGGGTGGGGGTGGGGGTGGAGTAGATGGGGCGGGGTTAGGGGGTGGGGTGGGGTAGGAATCTTTTGTTTTGATTTTTTTATAAAAAAGATTACTTCCTCCGTCACATTTTATGTGGCACACTTTCCTTTTTAGTCCGTCGCAAAAAAATGTTACCTTTCTATAATTAGAAAAAAATTAACTTTGAAATTTTCTTTTTACCTTTAATGAATTAATTTACAACCACACAAATGTTTAAAGATTATTTTGGACTAAAAATTTCAAAAGTCTTTTTTTTTTAAATATCGTGTCAAGTCAAAGGGTGTCACATAAAATGAGACGGAGGAGTTATTTTTTTGTGAGGAGGGGGGAGGGGGAGGGGGAGGGGAGTGGGTGGGAGTTGGGGTAGGAAAAAAAAACTCTAGTTAATAATTGTTAATTTAGCTGATAATTGCTCTAGTTGAAAAAGCAAAAAAAGTTGTATATCTAAAACTGAAAATATACATATATTTTTTTAAAAAATAATAACAAAATTGGGTTTTGATTTCTTTAAAAGTTGAATATTGTGAAGATTTAGATTAAGTTGGCGGGTTTGAATTATGACTCATTGTTTAATCCATCTTAACTCAGTCATCTTGACTCAAATGACTTTTGAACAGGATTGGACAATAGCCTATTTATTAATTATTTATGCTAAGAAATGGTAATGTGCTTTTTAAGAATGTTTAGTTATGAAACTTACTCTTTATTTGTTCAGCCCATCTTGACCCGCTCAACTTCAGCCCAAACAACCTATTTGCCACTCTAATTGTATGCAACAAGAAAAGAAATCAACCAATTGACCCCACAAACAATCAACTACTCCTCAAAGGTGATTTCTCTATTATTTATTTCAGTTTAATCGGGCTCATTTTATTTTAGTATATTATAGCACAAGTTATTGAATCCGGCTTCCAAAACTTCTAGATTTTTACATGTGGCTTTGAAGAAAAGTTGTAGAAATATATTTTAAAAATTCTTACAATTGCATAAAAATAAAGTTGATGACCCGTTCAAAGTTTTATAGGTTGGGCTTAAAATAATTTTATATTTGGGCTGATTTTGGCTCAACGCTTCAACCTAACGTAACTCATTTTTAAAGTGATCTTCAATTTTGCCCAATACTAATCTAATTCTAACCTATATTTAAAATTTACTTTAATTTAGATTTATTTTACTTGAGATTTACTTTAATTTTTTATGAGTTAGGACACTAGAGTGTCGAGTCTTGAATCTCGGGTTAGGGTTGGATCTTGAATCTTAAGTTTCAGATCAAGGTCGGGATCGGTTCTCAGGTTTCATGTCAGGTCATAGGTACGAGTCAAAAATTGGGACTCGAGTCTTGAGTTTTGGGTCAAATTCAGAGCACGAATTTTGAGTTAGGATTGGGGATCATGTCTCAGGTCTCAAGTCCCGAATCACTATCAAGGTTGGGTCGAGTCTCGAGTCTTAGGTCAGGATCGATTCTCGAATTTCAGGTCTGGAGCTAGGGTCAATTTGGGTCGTGGGTCGTGGGTCTAGGTCAGTTCTTGGATAGAAAGCGAGGGCCAGGGTGCAAATTTTTCTTTTTGTAAAATACAGACCTTCAAAGGTCGGTTTTTATTTTTCATATTCTTTTATTATTTAGTTATCGTATTATGTTTCTTTTTAAATTTTTTGTTTTTTTGTTTTTTATTTTTTTTGCAAAATAGATTATTTTTTTTCAAAACGACCTCGGGAGGTTTTTTTTTTTTATAAATATATAAATTTAAGGAGTATAAAAATTGACCTCCTAATGTTGTTTGTTGAATCAATTTTTGAAATTTTTTAGTAGTGTTGAATTGGGGTTGAGTCTCAATTCTCGAGCCAGAGTTGGGGCTCGGGGCTTTGGTCTCGAGGGCCGGGTCGAAGCTCGATTCTCGAATTTTGGGTCAGATTCAAGTGGATCATTCAAAAAAAATTGGTCAAATTGAGTGTGTCATGACCCAGTCCATTTTTAGCCCATTTCAACCCAATTCATTTTAGCCTAAGTAGTTTTGGGCTGATTTTAGCCCAATCTATTTATCAAATAAATTTTAGCTTGCTCAATTTTAGCTCAACTAGCCCAAACTCACACATATATAGCCTAATCTATATAATATAGGAAAAATTACGGGGGTTAGAATATTTAAGTGCTTAATTACTGTACATGAGTTAACTTTCACATAATTACATTTTATAGATATAGTTTAACCAAAGTAGCTACTAATTTGGTCAACATATACAATTGGGAGTTCAGAAATGTATATTTGCTCTTCTCAAAATCCACCCCACCCATTTTCCGCCTAAAATTACGCTAACCTCCCAAATCACACACGATCTCTATCCACGATTCTCTTTCCTGATTTAGAATCCCACAAAGCAAGGTAACTACAATGGCGGTTTAATGTATTTTTTACAGAGATTTTCTCCAAAATACGTTTTTGAAGATTTTCCTTTTTTTTGAGTTTGTATTTCTTCGATTTTGGACTTCTCACTTGTATATACATACTCGCACAAGTGCCTCTAACTGACTAAAATTCAGCTACGTTTTGTAATATTGAAAGTTAAGCTATGGGCCCAATTTATTTTATCAATCTATAGCTATTTATGAAATTTTGTCATCTATATATATTCAACATATTCCTAGAAAGGTGATATGATCAAAAATCCAACATACTAACAAGACTAACTCATATACACATGTACAATATGATAGATAGGTGATAATATATAAAAGTGATAAAAAGCTTTTTTACTTGAGCAAGAACCATCTTGTCAAAACCGAAAAATAATAGTAAGTAAATAAAAATAATAGCAAGTAATAAGTATGTAAATAAATAAGGTAAAAATCATATACACCCTCAATTTTGCATAAAAAAATTAATTTCCCCTTAATTTTAAATAATAGACATTCCTCCCCACCTCTACTCTCTTATCTTATGCGATATTTATTTTATCCTTGACATTTTAAATTCTCCATCTATGTATTACATTTTGTATTGTATATAATATTTTATTTAATAGACTAGGTATTTATAGATTTTTACATTATATGTAGAAAGTTATAACAAATAAAAATATCATAAGTGTAATAATCTTTTTATAAATTTGATGTGCATTGTATGTGTATATGCTTATGATTGTTATTTTAATATTACATATATTAAGTATGTATATATGTATGTACATTACATGTGTATGTGTATATATTCAAGTTTTACTTATCTCTTATTCACTATATAAATAAACGAGTTTGGTCTTAATGGAATATTTTCAAAATTATATTTAAAATTTATTTACAACATAAATATATAATTTTTTAGTAATTTGTTATAAAATATACCTCTATTTATTAATATTTTTGTGTTACTTGCATTGAAATATATTTATAAAGTTATCACTCTATGTTATTTTCAGTTGCGCAAATAGATATTAGAGTTTTAATTATTATTAATAAAATTATTATTTATTGTTTTTCTAATTTATTTTATTGTAGAACATCGTTAGAATAGTGTATATTGTTTATATCAATTAGTACTTCTCAATTTTTTTATCTTAAAAAAATATTATTTTTTACAAAAAATTTATTTAATAGATTAAAAAACAAATAATATCATGATTTTAAAGAAGTAAAAAAAAGGGATAAAAGTTGATAATATAAAGATAAAATAGGTAGTTAAATGTGAATTAGGATAAGACGGGGGGAATGTATATTGTTTAAAATTAAGAGAGAGTTTGATTTTTGAAGCAAAATTTATGAGAGATAAATGATTTTTACCCGATAAATAAATAGAAAAAGCAACAGTGACATAATCTATTCTTTTGATTTCTTAAGAACAACTTTCTGACCATTTTAAACTATGTAACTACCTACTATTTATAAAGAGATAATCTAAAGTGATTTGACTTTGACTTATAAAATCTCTTGCAATATGTTTTACATTTAAGAACCTGCCCATAGACTATTCTTTGGATTGCCTTCACTTGTCTATAAATACAATTGTAGTAAAGATGGTTTTCACTTAGGAAAATTATCATATAGTCACCAAAGTATTATCTAGAAAAGATGAATATGCTTTCCTTCAAAGTGATCTTGATGTTCACCTTCTTGCTCATTTGGCAATGTAAGTTCAAGACTTTTTTTTTGTAAAAGTAAATAGTCTCATTGGTTCCTACTTTCTGTGTTATTCCAAAAAATTTACCCATCTAATATTGTTTATGTGTTGCTTTTGTACCTTCTTTTTTTTTTAATCTTTTGTTTTGTTTGATTTCACATAATTTTTTTCAAGATCGTTTTGATGTTTTGAGAGTATAGAGAGATTGTTCTTTGTTTTCTATATCTGATCCACATTCTTTTTCTCTTTAGTTTTCGGGTTCTTTTGCTTCTTGAATTTGATTGTTTTTTTTTTTTTAATAATTTGATGGTAGAAAAAAGTTTAGTTTTTAATTTTCATTTTGACTATTTGTATTCAAATTTAGAAGATATTAGAAATTATTTTCTATTCATTTTATTTTCATACTCTTTCGGTCCCATTTTATGTGACGATTTATTTTTGGGAGTTACATTAGTTTTTCCCTTTTTTCATGTCTTTTAAATATTTTGACTTATACTATTTCTGATGTAATTTTTAAATATATAAAAAAAAAATCGTGAAAATCCTATATGTTCAAATTCACATTGAAAATTAGATTATTTGACACTCGTACTCTGAATCATGTCAAATATTCAATAGATGATATATGAAATATTTTAGTTTCCTGGCAATAATTTTTATTTGAGAATTATAACAAAAAAGAAAAGTGATATGAAGGGTGTTAATTGTTTGACAGGCTATGCACCTTCAGTGTTACCATGTCAGAAAACACCAGATTGCAATATTGGGTGTGGCAAAGATGGGACTCCAATTTGTGCAAACAACACATGTTACTGCCAACACTGCAACTTATTCCCCCCTGATGATGATGATGCTCAACAAGAATCTATTATTAATATAAGTAAAAAATGTTCAGCTACTATAACCAGAGCTGATTGCAATTAGTATCAAATAATATTGAAAAAAGAGATCTTATCTTTATTGTTTTATCATGGATCTCTTTTAATGCAAACAGTATTGTTCTAATTCTATTTTTCGGAAAATATTTTCTTATTTTTTTATGCTTGATTGGACAATTTTTTTGAAAAATACTTTCTCTAGGAAAAAAAGTGTTCCTTAAAAATGAGGAAAATGATTTCCTTAATGGAAGTAGGAAAAACAAGTTCTACAAGTGACATTCTATGTTTATTGAATCCTCCTGACCCACCCAACGCCTCCAAACCCTACCCCTTGACAATCCCACCTCCGCCACCCTCGAGGCCTCCTACTCTCATCCCTATAGTGTTTTACTAGATTACTTATAAATGCTCTTGAGATAAAAAAAATTTTACTTACTTACCAAACACTAGAAAATGAGTAAGAAATCATCTTGTTTTTCAAAAAATATATTACTTAGAAAAATATTTTTCATGGAAATATTCTCCTTTATCCTAAACACACCCTTAGTTCAAGTATTTTCAAGGATCAATGACCAAGTTGAGGGTGCAAAAGATGAATGGTTTAGGAATTGAAATTAGACCATAAGGAGTGAAGGTGTAGAAGACATAAAAGCCTATGAGATTACTCTCCCCGTTCATGTATTACACGCACGTCATATCATCACCACTTAGTATCACATCATTGTCACGTCAAAACTGTGTCAAAAATTATTTTGAAAAAAAAGATGACTCCACTAATATATATATTGTATAATAATATAAAAAAAATAAAAGAAAAATATCCCTCACCACCCCCTTTCTTCTTCTACAAATCCCCACTCTCTTTCTCCTTCTTCAAATTCCCCTTCCAATCATTTACAATCCAAAAAATTGGAAAACGGGGGGGGGGGGGGGGGGGAGGGGGTTCTTCACTAGTATTATGTATTTATGTATGAACCCCTGACTTTATTAAGAAAAAAATAACAATCAATTCAATATAGTTCGATTCGATCAATTTAATTAGGTCCTTGTACCATTGACAAGCAAAACAAGCCGACAAATCAACTATAGAAAATAGAAGTGGTAAACTTAGCCCAAACTCATGTAATCCGTCTAACTCGCTCAAAACTTAACAGGTTGGGCAAGAGTTATTTCTCGGGGGAGGGGGGGGGGGGGGGGGGGGGGGGGGGGGGGGGAGGGAATCAACTATAGAAAGTTTTACAACTTCACTAGTATTATGTATTTATGTATGAACCCCTGACTTTATTAAGAAAAAAATAACAATCAATTCAATATAGTTCGATTCGATCAATTTAATTAGGTCCTTGTACCATTGACAAGCAAAACAAGCCAACAAATCAACTATAGAAAATAGAGGTGGTAAAATTAGACCAAACCCATGTAATCCGTCTAACTCGCTTAAAACTTAACAGGTTGGGCAAGAGTTATTTCTCTAATGGGCTAAGATTGGCAATGCCCAAATTGACCCATCTAGAAATCATAGCCCAAATTGACTCGTGGAATGGGCCATGCCCAAATTGACCCATCTAAAAATCATAGCCCAAACTGACTCGTGACATAGCCCAAACCTAATCCGTGAAATATCTTCAGCTAACTATGTAATGCATTGCAGTAGAGATGTGCAAAAAATGATTTAACCGATAAATCGAACCAATATGTTATTGATTTATCAGTATGGGGTTATTAGGTTAACGATTCTTAAACGGTTTTGTAAAAAATATTATTTGCCTATCGGTTCGATTTCAGTTTGAAGGTTTTAGTTAATGGTTAAACCGATAACCCAATAAAATTATATTTTTATCTCTAGTTATAAAATAATGACTTTAAATTTTAATATATACCTTATTATTTTTTGCATTTTATAGTTATTGTCGTAGGGCGATTGTGTTTTCTTTCTAAAGTCATTGGCTTGGTGAGGTTCTACCCATTAGTGTAAACTATGAACTGTCCTTGTTTTTCTTTTTGAGAGATTGCTACCGTTGTTACTGCATTCAAGTTTGCTACTTAACTAGAAAGAAAACAAGTTTGTTTTAGTAATAATGTATTTGAATTTGCTTATGCTTATAATTTGTGTAGACTTTTATGCATAAAGGTAGTGTATATGAAGATGAAAATAAGAGAAAGCAAAAAATATTATAGGAGTATTTTTTTTATCGGTTAAACCAAAAATCGAACCATTAAGGACAAAAAATCGATTACCAAAAATCGATAACGAATATCTTATTGATTTGATTATCGGTCTTGCATGTTTACAAATCAAAAATCGATAAATCGTATCGATAATACACAAAATCGAACCGAACCGACTGATGCCCCACCCAGTTTGAAGTTACATTGCAGCAGTAACTTCAAACTGCTCGTTCTTTTATCACTTTAGATGATTTTGCAATTTATCTTTATTTATATTTTGGTTGCATTTTATGTACTTTCTTAATTTCCACTTTGCACCTTTTTTTTGTTCTTTGAGACAAATGATTTTGGTTATAAAATATTTATTCTAGAAAGGATGATTACTTCATCTGTTTTGATTTATGTGACGCTTTTCAAATTTTCAGAATTAAATAATTTTTTTATCATATTTTTTTCTTATTTTTTATAAATATTTTAAATTCTTAATTATTGTGATTTATAATATTTTTTATATTATTCGACTAATTAAATGTGAAAGTCACGAAAAAAATAGTAAAGTAGGTAAAAAATTAAGGAGGAATTGTTATATATCCATGAAGAAAAAATTTAAATAGTTGTTTTTCTTATAAAGAAATATAGCACTATTTTAAAATTTATTAGTTAAGAAATAACAAAGGCAAGTTGGGCGGGTTGAGTTATGACCCATTGTTTAGCCTATCTTGACCCAACCTATTTAGCCCATATGAGCTTTGTGTCGAGTTGGACAATGACTCATTTATTGATTTGGCCCATCTTGACTCGCTCAAATTCAGCCCAAACCGCCCATTTGCTGCCTCTAATAGAAAGTTTTACACTTTAGGTAACTAAAACTGTCATAATTAGAATTAATTATTTTATATATAGATCTTATTTTAAATGTTATGCACATTTTATAGGGAAAAATTTTATACTAATTATCACCAAATTAAGTGACCATATATACGTGAATTTCGTATCTAGTACAATAAATACTTGTGATTCCAATCACATATACTATAAAGTAATTAAGTAGTGAATTAATTAATTAAGGAAATTTGTTTAGTGATTGATTTATGAATATCATTGCACTGTTTTGACATTGAAGAGACTAGTATGAGTTATAGTCTCCAATTCTCTATATATAAAATGCAAAGGTTTTGATACTCAAATAATATTCATATTGTCACTATGTATTGTCTAGAAAACATGAATATGCTTTCATTTAAGTTAATTCTTTTGTTCACTTTCTTGCTCTTTTCGAAAGGTTAGTTCAAATATTTTATTAAATGATTTATTCATTGAAGCAGGAGATAATATATCCTGATATTCTTGATTATTTTTTATTTAGAGGATTGTTCATTCTATCTCAAATGAAAAAAGAAATAACATTTTAAGAACAAATCTAGTTCTGTTTACGTGTTGCTTTTGTATTGTTTTTTTCTTTTTATTTTTCTTTGTGTTTGATTTTGCATAATCTTTTTCTATATCATTTATTCTGTTTTTTTTAGTTTTTGGGTTCTTTTGCTTCTTGAATTCGATTCTTTATTTATTTTTATTTGATGGTAGGAAAAAGTTTAGTTCTTATTTTGACTCACATTTTCATTTGTATTCGTATTTAAAAGAAATTATTTACTATTCATTTTATTTTCATACTCCCTCTTTCCCATTTTATGCAACAAGTTTTTGCAATTTTTTCATGTCTTTTAAAAATTTTGAATTGTGAATTACTATGTCTTAGTGTACTTTTTATGATAAATTTTATTTCAAGAAATCTGAAAATGCTATGTTCGAATTCACACACAAAAAAAATAGATAGTTCGACACTTGGTACTCTGGATCGTGTCAAATATTCAAGAGATGATAGGAAATATTTTACTTTCATGGCACAATGCCTTTGTTAATTTTATGTTTGAGAATTATAATTAACGAAAAAGGATGATATGAAGTATTTGTTAATTGTTTCACAGGTTATGCACCTTCAGTTACACAATGTCAGACAACAGTAAATTGCAATATTAATTGTGGAAGTAAAGGGACTCCAATTTGTGTATTCAACACCTGCTACTGCCAACGCTGCAGCTTATTCCCCCCACTAGCTTCTCATGATGATGATCAATCTTTTGTAACTCAAAAGTGCACAAATCCTCATGATTCCAATTGTAAAAAGGAGTAAGAATATTGTTGTGGCCTCATAAAAATAATGATATTGAAAAAGAGATTTTATCTTATTATTTTAGCATGGATTTCTTTTAATGCAATCAATATTGTTCTTCTATAGTATTATTTTGGGATTTAGTACAAACATTTTCAAGGATCAATGATGAAGTTGAGGGTGCAAAGATGAATTGTAAGGAATTGAAATTAGACCATAAGGAGTGAAGGTGTAGAACAATGTTTTAAAAGGCAGTTTTGGGACTCGCCTCAGGGCAGGGCACTGACAAAACACCTCGGGGCTCATGGGTGGGACTTAGTTCCATGAGACTTACGCCCTAAGCGCCCGATTGTACGCCCTAAACACGCCTAACGCCCAACGCTCGGGACTCGATTAACAGTTCTTACACAAATTATGTGTCAAATTTCTTTTTTAACACTGTTGATCCTCATAATTCTTTAATATGGATGATGCTTAGCAACTTTTTCATCTATAGAAATAAGAAAATTGAAATTAACACAAATAACAAGTCGTCGTATTGCTTATTTACTATTTGAAAACGTCGTGAGGGTACTGAACGTCACTTAACATTTTTTTAAAAATACATAGCCAAATTTTACATATTCATTTGTCATTGATCTTCATATTTTTGTCCTATGTCTCAAAATTTATTATATTCTATTATTTAAAAGTATTTTATTTTTATTCACGAAAGAGTGATGATTTTATTATAATACTAAAGTTTATTGATTATTTTTTTAGAGAGTTAGTTGCATAGTATGATAGTCATATATTTTAAGAAATTGTAATTTTTTTATTGTTTGAAAGTTGATTTGCATCTCACCATAGCTTTTATATCATTGTATTATTTCTACTTGTAAAATTATGTTAGTAGTTTTATTTTCTATGGGTTTCTTTAATCATGTTTTAAATTTTAAAAAAAAATTAATATATTTTTTATAATTTTTGTGTTATTATACTATTTTACTATATTATAAATTAAAAATTAAAGATCCATGGGACTTACGCTCCATGCCCCGGGGTTTACGCCTCGCCCCGTGCTACGCAAAACGCCTCGCCTCACGCTCCCGCCTTTTAAAACACTGGTGTAGAAGACATTAAAAGCCTATAATTGATGGTGCTAAAACGGCTAAGATTAAATTACATGCAATAGTATCTGGAAGGCATAATACATGAAAAAAAACAAATTTGGCCTTAGCTGACAAGTGAACACTCCAACTTTGAATATGCACATCTAGACACCTCAACTCGTTTTCATTGTGTCAGTTGAACGCTCTAACTTACAAAATGATCATCTACACGCCTCTAAAATTTATGTGTCACATCAACATCGGGTGGACTCGAGACACAGAGGGAACAAGTTCGAGTGTTTAGTTGCCAGTTGAGATCAAGTCACTCTCAAAATTAGAGTGTTTACTAACCGTCTGAGGCCAAATTTGGGTGTCTGTTTATGTATTATATCTAGAATTATTAAGGATCAAACGAGAAATTTGTCTTTCACTGTAAAATGAAGAAATTCCAAATAAGTTATACAAGAAATGAAACCATCCAATAGACCACTAAAAGTCTAAAACAATCGATCAAATACACCTCAATGGTGATTTCTCTATTATCCATTATACTCTAATCAGGCTCGTTTCATTTTAGTACAATAACAAGAAGATACTCAGTGTAATCCCACAAGTGGGATCTGGTTCTGAGGAGAGTACAGTGTACGCGGACCTTACCTCCACCTTCAGAGGTAGATAGGCTTGTTTCATTTTAGTACTGGTAAATAATACCAGTATATCTTTTAAAGCTCTAAGTCTTAACATTTATCTTATACTGAAACAAGTCTTCCAACAGCTTAAGGGGGGGATAGAAGCTGGATAATTTCTTCAAGACACTCGACAAAAAGTTGTACGCCACCCCTAGTCGTCCAACAGTGAGCAGGCTGACTCGGTGACCATTTAGATGATGAACTCAGGCTGAATGGGTGGCCATTTAGAAGTTAAACTTTTGCATGAGGTCCCCTTCATGATGTTTCAGCTGGAGCCAACATCAATAAGACTGTAAGCAGCAGATTTCTTTAACCCTTTTATATGAACAATGTCCCTCAACTCTCCAGCTTCATTCCAGCTTCCAGTAGCAACATATATGTTGGATAATGCAAGATGATACCCGACATTCTCAGGTTCCAACGAAAACAGTATATTTGCTACTTCTTTCCCCAATTGAACATCACCATGATAATTGCAAGCACTGAGCAATGCACCCCATATTCCTGGATCAGGTCGGCTTGGAAGCTCTTTGATAAAATTATATGCCTCGTGCAGCCTCCCTGATCGGCCTAACATATCAACCATACAAACATGATGCTCAGTGGAAGGTTGAACTCCAAACTCATCAAGCATATGAGTGTAATACCGGTAGCCTTGATCAACAAGCCCCGTGTGGCTGCAAGCTGTTAATAAGTTGATAAATGTGACTTTTGACAGAGTAAGTCCTAAATCAATCATCTCATGAAAGATGTCAATTGATTTCTGACCATTGCTGTGGAAACCATATGCAGAAATCATTGAATTCCAAGCTGCAATAGATACCTCTGTTGAACTGTGGAATACCTGACGAGCAATGTCTAACCTGCCACAGCTGCTATACATATCCACAAGTGCTGCTGATACAAAAGCATTTTTGCAAAAACCAGATCTGATGAGGTGTGCATGGATCTGTTTCCCATGTCTAATAATTCCAAGTTGCCGACAAGCTGAAAGAACAGTAGACATGGTGATCTCGTCTGGTTCAAACTCAAGCAAACGGAAAATTTTTATTGCTTCTTTAGAATTTTTATTCTGAGCTAAAGCGGATATCATGCAGTTCCAAGAGCATAAGTTATGATAAAAGCAAAGTTCAAATACTGATCTTGCACTTTCCACGTCACTCAATTTTCCATACATAGTCACAAGAGCATTCTGCACACGAATATCTTGACCAGCCGAGGTCTTTAAAGCTAGGGCATGAATTGACTTTCCTTCACATGTCAATTCAAGATTTCCACAGGCTGGTATGATATTGACTAGAGTAATAGTATCATGGATGATACTTGATTTAAGCCTCATTAACTTGAAAGCATTTAAAGCTTCCCAGAAGTGGCCATTCTGTGTGCATCCCGAAATCAGAGTGTTCCAGCTATCCACATCAGCAGTATAAACTATCTCCTCCAGCAATTTGAAAGAAGCTACTAGATCTCCACAAGATATATACATGTAAATCAACGAATTTACTAAGATGATATTATTTACAAATCCCAACTTCACCTCCCACGAATGGATCAACTCCCCAAATTGAATTGAGTTGGGGGAATCACAAGCAGGAAGAATTCCCAGCAAAGTCGACAGGCTGCATATTGGGTTCCCACTGTGGAACTTCTTAAGCAAAGACTGAGCTTCTCTACACCGGCCATTCTGGGAATACCCAGAGATTATGGTATTCCATGAAACTAGATCTTTCTTTGACATATTTAAGAAGAGATGCTCAGCGTTATTGGCCCTTTTGCAGTTAAAATACATATCCATAATAGCATTCATCACCGACAGTTGTGCTCCCATCTCTCTCCGGATGGTAAAGCCATGAATAGCTTTCCCTTCTCTCAATAGCATGAATTCTGCAACTAGAGAAATAATGGGAAGTAATGTCACAGCATCCGGTATTATGGTCCTTATGAACTGCATTTCATGAAGAGCATCAAATGCATCACTGACGTTTCCACTTAAAGCGAATCCATTTATTATTGAATTCCATGTTATTATATCCTTATACTCCATTTTATTAAAAATATATTCAGCAGCATCAATGTCCCCAGATTGGGAATACAATGAAACGAGAGAATTTGCCACTGAAAGGTGGCATCTCTCCTCATATCCTAGCTTTATACCCCACCCGTGAATAGCCTGACCACAACCAAACTCATCTAAACAAGCAGAAGCAGCGATAGCACAAGAGAGACTCACACTATCACCACCCTTTTCGAAAATAGTCATCTGCTTGAAATACATTAAAGACTTCTCGGGATGACCATTATAAAGACAACCACTAATAACTGAATTCCAAGAAACAACATCTTTACATTCTATTTCGAGAAATACACACTCCGATGAGCTCAAATTACTACATTTAGCATAAAAATCAATCACAGCATTTCCCAAAATCGAATCCGAAAGCATTCCCATTTTCATACTTAAACAATGAACAACCAACCCTTTTCTCAAATCTCTCATGTTAGACAAGGCAGAAATGACAATAACAAGAGTGGCAGAATCGAACTGCTTTCCTTCATTCATCATTTCAACAAAGAATTTCACTGCAAATTCAAAAAACTTGTTTCCAATGCATGTTGTCATGATAGCATTCCAGGTAACCACATCTTTACTTACAATTTCATCAAACAGAGCCAATGAAGAGCTAAGATTCTTGGTTCTTGAGTAGATAATGAGGAGAGTGGTGACAGTGGGCAAATGAGCAAGCATGCCTACTTTAAGCACTAAGCCATGTACTTGTGAAGCAGTTAAGATATCAGGCTTTTCTTTAACCACGTTAACAATTTCAAATATTTCATGCCCTTTGGCATTCTTGAAATCTTGAACTCTTCTTTGAGGCATTGTGTCGAACAGTTGGTGGGTGGCAGGGGAAGTGTAAGCACAACCTTGAGTTTTGCCATATGCAATAAAAAAGCAATCGATGGGTAAAATGGGCTTTCGGTTAAGATTACCAGAAGAGAATCGAAAAGGTGGTACATATTGAGAGATACTGTTTGGCAACGATCGGCAGAGGAGAAGTGCTTTGTATCCATAGTTGGACAGATTTTTCATGTTATGCCCATTTCAGCTTCTCAGAGAGATGTTCTTTACAAATTGCAAACTTACCATTTTTTTTATGACAACCGTGGTGACTAATTTCACCGAATACTTGTTATCTCTCACCATCAACAAGCATCAAGTAACAATATTCACTAAGGCTATTATGGAGTAATATTTTTGTCTCCGCTAAAAATTGTGTTTTGTTGAGTTTTTAACAACTAGTTCTATTACTGTATAAAATTTGAACATGTGTAATCTCATGTTGATAATTATTTATCGCATCATATTTTTGTAATTACAATAGACCTTGTATTGATTAATATGTTATATAGAGCTTTCTTTTGCATCCCAAAAAATTAAAAAAATAATTTCAAATATAATTTTCTAGCCGACGAAAATATCTAAATATATGCTTTTCCATACAAATAAAACGGTATCAACTAATTCTTTTCATTTACTTTTTAGTTATTCGCAGCTTATGGAAAAACTGGTAACTAACTGCTATTTTCAATTATAATTACTCCACTCATTACAATATGAAAGTTTGTACCTTTTTAGTGCACAACCATAATTTTTTTTATTATTGTACCGTATAAAACAGTAAATTCCTTAAACTTAGAGAATCATGGGTTATCTTTCTTCAAATTAAACTTTTTCTTTTATTAATCTTTATTAGAATTGCAATTCAACTTTTCACTTATCATTTTCCCACTTTTACTATAATATATAATATAATATAATATAATAAAATGATATGATAATATGGCTGAAAACTATGTATAAATTGAAGTAAGGAGAACTTGAAAAGGTGTCGTCAACTTTACCCTCTCAAACAATTAATACTACACGTTTCTTAAAAAATTTAATACATTAATGAAGAAATAACCACTCATGAATTTGGTCTACTTTAGACTACTTTTTCCAACTTTTTAGCTTCCTCCACATTCAGACATAATTATAAGTTATTAAAATTGTTACTATTTATTATTTAACTAATTAGATATTTAATTAAATTTTGATTTAGTATAAAAACAAAATAATAATCCAACTTTGAAAGTAGAAGCTACCTATTTTTAGTATAATTAACTTTTGAAACTTTTATAAATCCTTTAGAACGATTAAAATTTTATAAAATATGCATACTTAATTAGGTAATTTTGGACATTTTAATTCCTATATTATTCTACCTTTTAATGTTTGAAGAAGAGCAATCAGAGTACGTTGACACTTTGATCATCTTATTATGCCAAAGACAACTTGCTGGTAGGGGTGTACATGGATCGAATTGGTTTGAATTTTTAAATATCAAATTAAATTATTAGTGTCAGATTTTTAAATTTATAAATCAAACTAATAAAAGTCGGGTTTTTCAACCTCGGGGTTTTTCTGGTTTTTTCAGTTTCTTTGGGTTTTTCGGGTTTTTTCCGGTAAAGTCTTCATACAAACATATAATTAACTTGTGCTTCAAATATTTCTTTAGTCAGAGCAAAAAAATACAACTATCTAAGGTATTTCTTAAAAAAATAACACAAAATATATTCACTTTATTTGGAATTTATGAAGTGAGTGATGCCAATAAAATATTCAACCAAAAAAATAATGAAATCGCATAGAATAAATATTGCATATTAATAAGTCATAATAAAAATAATCATAACTTAAAAGTATTAAGTCATGCTAAAATAAGTCTAATAAGTATTAACTACATGACTAAATATTAAACAGAAAAATAAATTAGTTGATGTATTTATGTAAAATTAAAGAATAAATATCTAACATGATTGTCATTCCTAATGTTGGATTGAATAATCTTTTGTTAACATTCGTATTGATTTGGGCTTTATTTGGATTACTAATATCTATGGGTTGTAAAAAGACTTATTGGACCATTTAAAATTCTAAGTTTAAACTTGAAATAATATATTGAATGATAAAACTATGAAAAAGTTGAAGAAATATTTATAAATTACATCACAATAAATATTTTTATGTATAAAATATTTTTAAAAATAGTATACATGTAATATCGGGTTGGTTCGGTTCGATTTGACTTTTTTTAGTTAAAATCAAACCAAATCAATTATAGTCGGATTTTTTTTTCAATACCAAACCAAGTCAAACCAAATCATTAGTCGATTTTTTTTTACGATTTGGTTCGCTTTACGATTTAGTTCGATTTGCGATTCGATTTTGTACACCCTTACTTGCCGGAGATTGGTGGGATATTGATAAGCTCACAGAATAAGAATCAAGTATCTAACAACTCTTTCGTAACATGATATATGATTTTTTGACACAAAATTTAATACTGGTGAAATTATGCGGTATTCAAGTGATATGGCACAAATTCAAGAAGTGATGGGATAAAAGGTACGATTTTGCGCCCATTGACGTTTAACGGTAGTTTTCACTTCTTATAGTGAAATAAGTTGTGTTAGCGTACATTTACTCGAGAAAACTTCCAATAAAATAACAAATGTCTTCTTTGAGCTCAAATAAAAATATAGACTTAGGACAATTAGAAATTCATGAAAAAAATTAATCAAAAAAGTCTAATAAAGAGGACACAAAAAAATATAGAGAGAAGAAAAAAATACAATATTCACATCCTTCTCAAGACTTTTATCATAACAATATACATGGAAAAGAAACACAAAATCAGTACATAATTAATTTTTCGACTTCTTGTCGATACCTTCTTCCATAATCTTTCAAAATTCAAGACCTTTCTTCATCGAGTCAAACTAAAACATGAATCAAATAGTACAATAATTATAAAATGAAAAACATAACCTTAAGTAGGGGTCTCATGAAATAAAAAAGATGAATTTATATAGTTAAAAATGGAGAAATACCAAAAGATATCTTAAAGTTTTAAATTAACTATTTGGAGGTTATGAATATAAAAGCATGAGAGTTGTGGATATTAAGAATAACAATTGAATACGTAATTAAATATGAATCATGAAGATGAATACTTAAAGCAAATAAAGAAGAAAAATAATAAACAAATGAAGGAAACTAAGATGTTTTATATATAACATTTTGATTTAGCGTCTAAATAAAATGGTAATCCAATTTTACACTTTGATAAACAACAAAAAAAATTAAGGAAAGAATAAACATGACTTGAAAAATATCTTTTGAATTGGCTTCTTGAAATATTTATTCATGTGATGCTTGAAATCTTCTAGAAAAGTTGCTTCTTCGTTCTTCTTTAGGTATGAAATATGAATCGTGGTTGAATTTGGAGTAATATAAGGTGGCTTTTTCTCATTTGTGAAACATGATGCCAAAATCAGTTCCTACATCTTTCGAAATATAGAGGATGCATCATGCATGTAGTTCTTGATTAAAAGATTTCCTTTATGTTCTTCTTAATTATATATTTATCTCACCATACAAAAGTAATGTGACTCTTGGAGTACTTACTAATTAATGAAAATGATTTATTAGTTTCGTGAAACTGATCAGCTTTTGTATTTCTTTTAGTCTTTCATTTTTTGACTTAAAACCTTCTTTTAATATAATAGGATATGATTACTATTTAATATTTAATTATTAAATATTAAATAATATTTTAATTTAGTGTAGGAGTAAAATGGTAATTCAACTTTACACTTTGGAGTTTCCCACTTTTAATAATACTAGTTTAGTGTACGTGCGTTGCACGTGTGTCACGTCAATATTATTAATTTGAATAATATAAATGTTTGAAAATCCTAAATATTGTTATAATTCTGCACATTTTTTTTATTTTTCATTCGGTGTTCTGAGCCCATATTGAAATAATTTGAATTCGCGCCGAATAGAATTCATTCCGGAGGTAGTGCTCCCTATTAAGAATTTCTTTATATCCAGCCTACACAATTCTAAGTAGATGGAACAATAATAATTTGTTACTTCCTTTACACAAAATTCTAAAAAATTTAAATCCTAGGAAAAAAAATAGACCAGCCAAAAAAAATTCTAAGACTTAAAGAACTTGAACTCCTTTCCATGTCTTTTCAAACTCTTTTCAAGATTAGTTCTAGTTGCATCTTTAACATGTAATTGGTAAACAAATTAAATTGTGCGCAAATAAATTTTAAAATATGTGAAAGTTGATATTATTGACAATGAATAATTAATGAATTTATGTACTTTGAAAAATATATAAGAGAATTACACAATAATCAATATATGATTATAAATAATATTAATCTACATAATTATACACCCAACAAAAAAATAATAATACCATAACTAATAAGAGAATTTTTATTTTTTACATATTGCAGAACATACCTTTACAAATTGAACAATAAATTAATAATGTAAAGTGAATTTGATTAGAGAGCTACGCAACGGTCTTCACCTCCTCTTCTTTTTTTAGTACAATCTTGTTCATCTCTTCCGAATTTCAAAAAGAAGCATAACGATATTCACGCGAACTACGTCATTCAATGAGTCAAGCTCTTGATGTACCCTTAGAATATGATTGAACGCAAATTATGAACATATTATTGGGATCGAAACAACAGGGCGTTGTGCGGTAGCTAACAAAGAAACCTTGAATGACAATAACAAAGAGAAATTATTAAAAGACTCATAATATAGTAAATTAGTGTGGTCAATTATTCCACATACAATTGATATAAGAAATAAACAATAAAAAAATTATTGGGAGTGTATTGTTGTAAAAAAGAAGGAACGTGCATTGCACGTTTATCCTCTACTGCCCTATAAAATTTGTATAAGCTTAATCTCATGTTAATAATTATTTATTACATTATATTTTTGTATATGTTTTTCTATACAAATATAGCAACATGTCAACTAATTCTTTTCATTTAATTTTTAGTTATTTGTGTGCAAAACATGAAATGTTAAATTATGTAAAACGAACTAATATGAAATATAACGATGAACTCTTGCTCTAAATTTAAGAAAAGCATGTAAATAACTCAGGACTGTAGGAAGCTGTTGAGACTCATTTTTGTGGAAAAAACCAATAAAATCATACACCCAATAATAACTGTCACATCCCACTTATCGATCGGACCCTAACTCATGCAGAATGTTAATCTAAGTCTCAAATGTGCATATGGCAAACAGAGTTTATCTGCAATAGGATTCATTGATTAGCAATCTAGTAAAAGTACATCACTTAAACTCGATGAACACTAAACTTTTTTTTTATCTGATGTTTATTACGTAAAAAAAAACATCAACCTAAAAATATAAAAATTAATAAAAGAAAACCTTAGAATTTTTTCATATATTTAAAAATCAACAATCAACTTAAGAATATATAAATTAATGAGAGAAAATATTATAATTTTTACCATATATTATAGGATTTCTTAATTTTTAAAATATATTTTTCTCTTACCATATATTTTAGAAATCCTTAATTATTAATTATTTTAATATCTTTTACCATATATTTAGGATTCCTTAATTAATAATTCTCCTAATATAGCTTACCATATATTTTGGGATTCTAATTTTTAAAATATAAGTTTCTCTTAAAAATAGTAAATGATAATTTTTTCAAAGCGTGAATCTTATTTGATAACAAAAAAGATTATTGACAATTCATTTAGAATATATTTTATTTTCTATTATTTCATCCTTTCTAGTTTACATTTTACCAATTTAATATTTAACCTCATACTATAATCGATTTTGTGTAATTTAGATATTTAACTGTTATAATTATGTTCATAATAATTCTGTGCGAACTTTCCTTCTTTGATTCTTTTGATTTAAATATTTTCAACTTGTCTCAAACTACCTTTCCCAATTTATAAATATCTATACAATTTTTCAAACATGAGATTTAAGTGTTACACGTCTTCACCACTTTCTGAACACCCTCACGCTCAACTTAAAATTTGTAGCAAAAACTTATTCCTTCTGTTTTAATTTGTTTGTCTTGTTTTTTATTTTAATTCATTTCAAAAGAACGTCTTTCTCTTTATTGATAAATTTTTAATTTCAACTTTCCACATGACACGTTTGACATCATATGATGAAAATGCATTTTGATATATTCTACATATCTTTAGTTTAACATCATAATTTTTTTTTCTTCTTAAGCTCAGTGTAAAATCAAAATCAGACAAACAAATTAAAACGAAAGGGAGTAATGAAGTTGTATTTGGAGTTTTGGAAATCACTTTATTTGGTTTTACTTTTTTCACTTTTTAATTTTATTTTTAAAAAAAAATAATTTTTTTTTTATTTTCATAAAATAACCCCATTTAAATTAGATTTCATATTCAAATCATATTATTTTTAAAAAAAATATACATTTGAATTTTAAATATTAACTGCAAAAACTATGGCCAAACACAACTCCAAGTACTCCAACTCCAACTTTGAAAATCTCAACTAAAGTGAATTTTTTTTTATTTTCATGGCCACGCCTAGTAAATTTTTTGGGCCCTAATAAATTTCTTATTAGCATTGATAAATAAAACTTAACCGCACACTATAAATACCTATGTCTTTTTTTCTTTTCTTTTTTAGGTAATTACACTTGTGCCTTTTTTAATTGGAGAAAATTAACATATTTAATGCACACATTAATGCTTATGTCTTTTTCAAACAATTCAAGATAGACAGAACATTTTTTATTGTTTCGCTAATATTATTTTAATATAGTTATTTTAATATTATTTTTATAAATTTAATTATGTAGAAATAAACTATCCAAAAAGATTCCTTCTCTTGATATTACCGTAAATCAATATTAAATATATAACAGAAGAATAAATTATTGAAAATCAGCAATTAACTAAAAATAAAATAAAATATTTTTCTTTACAACTCTTTTTCAATTCTTAACTCGAATAAGTTGACAACCATGATTATGAGCCAACAAAAGATATATGTAGATGAATTTAATTGACAGTCAAACTTTTAAAATAAATACCTGAAATTATTTTGAATGCACAAAAACCTGCATAAGTAAAAAAGAAAATCAACTGCAGAATCAAAATCAAAAGTCGATCAAGTTAATTAATATAACATTAACTCAATTCTAATAATTTTGTACAAATTTCACATGCAACAATGGGAGAGCAAACAATGTCATATTCAAATCTGATTATTTCTAGTTTAAAATTATCGTTTGTATAACCTGTAATTCACTCCATGTCCGTTAAAATTGTCAGCAACCTACGAAAAAAGAAGAAAACACATTAGAGTACTTTTGAACAAATACAAATAAGTTGATGTCATAATGGGGCAAAGTGTTCTTCAAAAAGTGGTGATAAGGTACTATAAATAGAGTTTATGGGTTGAACAAATTCTAGATCCTCTTGATTTCTTTTGAAAATACATGTTTTTTACACGTATTTTAGTGGAACAAGGAGTAATTGATGAAGGTGTTTTTAATAAAATTAAATATTTTTTTGACGTAATATAGCAAGGGTAATAATAGGAGTCCTTATTTGACGTAATTGGCGTAACCTTTTGATGCCATACTGGGGCAATGTGTTAATTCTTTCCATATACTAATAAGAGTCCTTAGCTTACACCTAATATAACTTAAATGTCCTTTTTAGGAGTTCTTATTTTTTCAACGTTTCTTTCCATATATTAATAGTGTTCTAAAATTTAGAAGAACTATAGTGAGGTGCTGTTCAGTTAACGAGCTACCCACACTTTTATCTTGATGATGGTGAGAACTCAATCTCACTGTATTTCAAATTATGTTCTAAAATTTAGAAGAACTATAGTGGGGTACAATTGAGTTAACGAGCTACCCACACTTTTATCTTGATGATGATAAAAACTCAATCACTGTATTTCTCTATCCTCTCTCCCCTTCCAACCTCCCCCACCACAAAAAGAAGAAGAAAAATTCAGAGAAGTTTGATTTAAATAAGAAAATAAAGTAAAATCAATACAAAACATGTATTTCGATAGAAACACAAATAAAGTTATTTGAAAAATTACGTGGGTGAGTATCTTTTATAAAATATTTACTACTTTTATCGATACTTTTTATTTATTAGCATCTATAGCAATATATAGCAATACTATGAAAAATCTGCAGTATGTATTAAAAGTAAATTATGCATACAAAATAAATGTATTATATGTGTTTTAGAAAGTATTATGCTTGTTTGGTAAGACATTGACACAATGTATCATAAGTGTATTAAAGTGTGTAATGAATGTATTATCCATGAATAAAAATTGTATTACATGTGTTTTATAAATTGTTCTCTGCAAAAATATATTAAAATTATATTATAATTATCCAGTGAAAAAAAATATTATTGCAATAGATGGTAAATATTTTCTTAATATTGCATATATATGTAAGTTTTCGAAAGTTATTTGACATGAACATCAATTAAGTAAAGGAAATAATTGGGCCCAGTGCACCAAAGTTGGGCTTTCCATGAAATTCATCAAATGATCTTTAATGGGTCATTGGCACAACTAATCTTATTTTGAATGGTCTTTAGTTTTTGTCATCAAATTTGATAATATTTAATATTTGTTCTTCAACATTTTAAGTAAAAAAATAAGTTAAATCGGAACGAAGAACATATTTATCATCATTTCTTTATTTACTTATTTATTATTAATTGATTAATCTTATCAATCTTGACTCTCAAGTAAGTCCGCAATGACCTAAAGTTGTCAGGCCCAATACATTTTGTAAGATGAAAAGAAGAGACAAGGCATTTAAGGCCCAATGGGTGAAGAATAGGAGGAACACGGCCCATTATATTTTACAAGGCCCAAGCTAAATATACTCCTTTTGATATCCTTTCCACAATTAAAAAGATTTTCCCCTATTTTTTTCACTTGTAATATGTACTTAATCAGCTCATCTCTTATTCTAATTATTAATATTAAATACTTACCTGCCTTATATGTTCTGAAATCTCCCATGGCTTATATTATCGTTAATTTTATTAAAAATAATTAAGTTTCATCGAAATATGACTTTATGAGATAAAATTACTGCGCTATATACATGCTTTCGATGATAAACAGTTAAAAATCGTCTTTAATATGTGGAGCCTGGTCTTTTGGACTTTAAAAGAAATTAGAATTTCAACTTTTAATCGGTTCAAAGATTTAAACGAAATGAAATTGTTTACCTACATTCGATATTTATAGAACCAACTTCATGATCTCTATTACTTATAGAACTTCAATCCACCTCTATATGAAAAAAGAATCAGACGTCAAAACAACTCACATACATTTTCCCAAATTAAAGTATATCTCAACCACATACATTTTTCCAAATTAAAGTATATCTCAACGTAAGTATGTAAAATGAGTTTCTTTTTCTTACTTTTTCAGCTTTGTCATCAACAATTAGTGAATTACTGAATTTCCTATTAGAAAATGCCCCTTCTAAGAAATATCGAGATAATTATCGGTTCTAAGCACTTTGGCGACTAGTTTATAAAATATGTATAATATATATATATTATATATATATTAATAATGTATGTGTTGTATATATTTTGACTATGTTGATAAACTAGTTAGTCGAACTGTACATATTTGTAGCTTTCCCTTTAATATTTTATATTTAATATACATATCATAATACTGTATATGTCGTCCATATATTTGCTTCCGTCGATGTTAAACAAAAGTACGCTTGAAGCAAGTTAATTTAGTCACAACTCACAATACAAACCATATCTCTAGGGATTTCGACAACAAAGTTCTAGAAATCAAATTCACTTTATAAGATGAAAATATTACAGAAAAAAATTAATATAAAGTCAAAACTAATTTAACAACTTCACATCAAGAACAGACGAAGAATACACATATTTTCTATAATCAATACAATACACAAGATAAAAATTGGTAAAACGGTATGAGATTAATTTTAAGCACATTCATATGCTAAAAGTCTATAATTGAAAACATACATACATAAAAGAATTGTATTACAATAAAAGAAAAGGACTGGATTTCATACCAGGACCATAGTAAGGCAGGAATGGATCAATGTAGCTAAAATGACCAATCCTCATATCTGATTCATCCACTGTATTACCCAGAACACCTCCAACTAACATACTAAACTCAAATAGAACTGAGCTGAAATTCTGGAGAAAAAATAGAATGAACAAACTAACACCATCAGAGACGAATTCATCATAAGATTAATTAGAGTGTACGGGCACTTTATTACTATCTTGTGGAGATAGAGAGGTTGTTTCCAGAGGATCCTTGGCTTATCAATTCACTTGAATCAATAAATTCAAAATACCCTAACCCATAATTAATCGAAAGATACAAACTTTAATCTACCAATCAAATCAAGAATCACCCAATTGGTAAGATCAATAACAATATCAATGCAACATCAAAAAATATTGGATGAGGTTAGTCAATTCTTGGGTGAGTAGAGTAAGAGTTGTTGGTAGAAAACTCTACCATAATAGCACATACCATGTCTTCGGAATTATATAAAAAGACAAGAAAGGATATATAAACCGCACATATATTTTTGTTAACAGAAAGTACACGTCTTCATAATTATATGAAAATATAATAAAGGTTAGCATGAGATGACCTTTTCAATGTTGGTGAATGCGCAGGTAATCGTCCAAGTAAAACCCTAGCCACTATAGCAGCATACAAGTACATCTAATATCTGCAGCAGCAGCAACAACAACAACAAAAACAACATATGTGCATGCAAAACTTATTCCTACCCTACTATTACTATTTTTATGAGATAAGAAATTGTTTCCGATAGATCTTCGGTTCAAGAGATAATAACAATAATAATAATAATCAAATCAAAGAATAACCTAACAAAAATTTACCTCAAAATCATACTTGTTTGAGATGGCCTGCAAAAATAAAACAAATAAAAAATTAATAAATTTAGCTACACAAAAATAGGAACTGTAAGAATTCATTGTGACACCCGTAAACAAATTGAGAAAATAAAGGTTAGCTAATGCAACAAAAAGTAGAGAAAGTAAAGGGTAGCTAAAATATTGAACGGAATGCAAATTCATGGTAGTCATTAAGTAATAGAGCATCAACAATTAATTATTCATTCTCTAGAAAATTAACAGTGAGTCCAACTAACAACAATAACTTTTTCAACGCGTATAGTGCATTGGCGAATTAGGGTTATTAAGCGTTTTTCTTTTTCAATTTATTTAACAATTCTTACCATATATTTTAGAATTTCTTAATTTATAAAATTTATCATGTATTTTAGGACTTTTTAATTTAAAATATTATAAAGATAATTAAATAATAATTAGATGAAAAAAGTGAAAAGACAATTTTGTCTATTGTGTAGTCTTTTAATGAAGGGCAATGTTCAAGGTCCTTTACACTTTTAATATAGTATAGATAGATAGATATATGATGTGTTCTAGGTTCATTGCTTGGTTTGCTCTTTACAAATGGAAATAGTATTGCATGGGCAAGTTACATTTAACTAGTATATAACAGTGACGTTTTTGAAGGTGGAAAAGGTCAAATTTGCTCATTTTAGTATTCCAAGACTTCCTAAATATATTCACCCCACCAAAATGTGTTGCATGAGATTATGCATTCAACGCAAATCTAAATTAATCGAATCCTAAAAATGAATAGCAACATCAGTTAATTTTGACTTTGAATATTTGAAAAGGAAAACTTTATCACCCTTGCTAGAAGATACATGTATTATCATGAAAACACATGTCACATGTCTATTGGTTCGGTGTAAACACCAACTAAATGGCACAAGTGCTAAAAGTCTTTATGCAAACACATGTAATAATCATATATCTATGTTTTTATCATGGAATATTAACCTATCGCACGAAGGAACAGTAGCCCCCACATGCCACAACACAAGGTGAAAGTACCACAAATTATTATTTTAATATCTATAAATACAGTTCTTCTATAGAAATATGTTAAAATTGTTCTCCAGCAAAAGTAGACATTTTTATGAGATGAACTAAAATGAAAATTTTTCCTTTACTCCTGTTTGTTATGGTTTGGACAGTTGATTTGTTTCAACTTTCAACATTATCAACCCATCTGCATCAGCAATTGACTGCTGTCAAACTCATCAATGATTGGCTGCTATCTTTACTCAAATCAAAATTATACACTTCATTATTTTGTACTTTCTAATGTTGGAACAATCAAAATTTTTTGCTTGTACACAAAAAAAACACATATGTTCTATCCTAAATACCAACTCTATAGATTCAAAAGTACATTCTCTATGAAACAATGGTACATCCCTCTTGAACTGCAAGGTGTAGAGACACTGGAGTAGCAATTTTTCACAGTTCTTTGAGGGTAATACTAATAATGGAGTCCAAGGCCTCACCAAGGTGGATGATCGTCTTCTGTAGAGTTGGGAGGTGCTGCTTTCCAACCAGGTTTCTCATCCCAATACATATCATAGTATATGTGACCTGGTGTGTGATTCTCCACGCAACACCAAATGCCTACATACCTCTTGACACGATTCCTGAATCGTTCTTCCCTTGTCTGATACAAATTTAGTACACGTTCAGTTCATGGAAAACTATACAGAGAGAATGAATGAGAGGGAGAGAATTGGAGACTGAGGGGATATTACCTTGTCCGTAAAACCATCAAAGGCATCTTGCATTGATGAGAACTGGATTACTTTCACATCCTTAAACTTGGAGAATGCCGTCTTCAACTGTTCATAATAAACCAAGTTAAGAAGTTAAACGACTTTCTATTTGATGACAATGAGCTCACTAAAGCTCAAAGTTCTAGAAGACGATAACATTGTGTTGCTGTTTCTACCCTTTATGTCCTACAACCCCACCCACCCCTCCAATTTTTTTTTCCTGGGGCAAAATGGATGGCGGGTCTAGAGAGGATGAAGTAAAAAAAAAGGGGAAAGGAAATTCTAGGTGAAAATTGAACCATTCACTAAGGCGGATCAAGCTAGCAGTCACTGAGCCAGATGAATTCCTCGTTGTTACTATTCTTACTCTCCATGCGTCAGCTTTTACTTGGTTTTGTAGCCATGGACAAATATCTGACCCATCATCAGCTAATGCCACTATCCAATTTCTCTATATACGTGGGCACCTAAAATATTCATTTATACATAATTATGTTGAGAAATTCTAACAAGTTCAGGTTTTATGGAGAGGAACAAATTTATGATGTTGACTTGTAAGTTTTGTTGTCAAGTACTTTGTGAAGTTCCTCTTCTTGCCAATAGAAGTACATTGTTACCGATAAGAAACCAGAATTACTGAGACAAGAGAGGGGGGTTTCAGGGATGGAGTTCGTCCGGTCAAAGATTAAAGGAAAGAGAAAAATCAGAATTACCGTTTCTTCTGTACTATGTTTGGGAAGTTTGAGAACCCCACTTTGACTTGTGCTGTTAACCTGACAGCTCGGTGACCCTTCTTGGCAGAGATGTACATTAAGCCATGACTTTTTTACCTGAAAGAATAATAAGAGAGAATTAATCTGCGAATTATATTATGCAAGCTTTTACGTATACAAGGTATGAAGCTAATGGAACACCTCTTGTGGCATTGATGGATTTTCAAATAATGAGTACTCCCTAATACTGATCCCAGGTCCAAACTCCTCATTGGACATTTCCTTCAACATCACATTAATCTGTACAAAGAGAAAATCAAGAACAGTGAGAAATTCCAAGCAGCAGGAGATTCGTCAGTATCTATCTCATCTTTGACCTTTCGGTAACCTTCTCAAACAGTGAAGTAAGAGGTGCAGGGAAGTACACTTCAGGTCATAAATGTGAACATCAAAGAACAACAGCTTTCTCCTTTCGCAAAAGTAAGCTCTAGAAAAGATAAGTTCATAGCAAAGACATCAATGATAATTTTCAGCAACATGCCTTGCACATTTGGCATTTGGAAAGATTTTATGTTAGAGAAGATGTGCTGACAATAATGATGCATGACACTACTGAAAGAAAAATGAACTTGAAAATTATTCACATTCAAAACACGATGAACACGAGATGCTTCGTGCACCAGGCTGCCCTTTATATTAACACGATGAACCTTGATTAACTTTTGGTTAGATCTTAAATATTGATCAAAGCAGATATCATTCTGTAATCTCTGACAAAACTATTTTACAGTATCCATGAATAGAAACTTGGATAGTCCTAGAGATAAACTGATTACATTCATAATTTTCTGAACTATTGACATATTTGCTTTACTCAAGACACAGGTATTAAAACTCCAGAAACACCACATTCACATCTCAGAATGATCCCATACATAAAAAAGAATGCGAAAGTAATACATTGGCCATCGCACAGAACAGTTTTTCATGTTAGTTACTTTGCTTTAGTCACTATTTTCTTGTCATGGGGTGAGGACATCTAAATATAACCACTTTAAAAAATGAAATATGTACCTCAAAAACATGATCCAGAGGACAAACAAAAGGTGGCCTTGTCAAAGAACCCGGCAGAATACCAGGATGTCCAAACCACAACCTATCCAACCTGCACCATAGTGGCGGCATTACCTAAAATCAAAAGAACAACATAAATCACGGGTACGCTTTTGGGGTAACAATGAAAGATAAGGTAATTGATCAGCCTTAGTGGTTAAAGGAACAAGGAATCCGGATCATGTCAAAATGAATCTAAAATTCAAAGATGCTTCTGCCATGCTTATTACAAATAAAGAGCAGGGAAGTGTGGCTAACATATCGTCATTTATTGTGTGAAGTATCCATATAAAAGGTAATTTTTTATCTCCTCATCTTATAGCTCACTATACATGGTAGAGATGCAGAGTTCACAAAATATATGAAGCATGTAAGATAATAAGTAAATGATCAGGGTAGTATCTCACCAAGGTACGATTCAGCACTGAAGCAACAGCAAGCGCAGTCCTTATTTGTTTCATCTAAGGAATAATAATTCAATAAGTATGCTTAAGAAAAGCAAGAAAGTCCGTAAAATAATAAATAAAACAGTAGAACAGTGTTGGCTACTGCTTACCTGATAATTAATAAGAGTGAAGTGTGTATCTATGGAATGCTCTCCATCCAGTAACAAGTTCTTGGGGATTGATGGCTTAAAAGTCAAAAGCCCTCCTGCACGAAAGATTAATTAACACACACCAAAGCATACCTATTTATTACAACAAAAAGAAGGAACAATTACACCAAATTCATTGTTAGTAAAATTTATTATGAAGCAGGATATATTTCCAATAAAGTCTGATTTCGATCTAGTTAATATGATTTAAGACACATTTACTCCTTTCAACATTAAAGGGCAAATTTTGTATGGAAGTTCACTTGTCCAAGCTTAGTGGTTTAGTCGATCAAAATATGTTGTATTTTACTAAAGTTGAAAAAGTATAATATGGGTCTAAGATAAACTTAATTGGAGCAGCATGGTAAGTGAAGATTCATAGCCAACCCAAACTTTCTTGGGATTGAGGTATGGTGGTTGTAGAAAAGATATAACTGCAGCTGTCCTGACAGATAACACCTAAAAAGTTATGTTGGTTCATGATTTTGACATCCATCATCTTGAAGTGGTTGCTGGATCCGTACGGGATTTATGGAGGCCAGGTGGGAAGTAGACTACTTCACTTCTTCTTCAAGTTACAACTTACAATAGTTAGAAGGTCTAATGAGCAGGCATAGAAGATGCAAAAGAAAAAAAGAGATATCTCCGAAGGAGCTTGCAACTTGCAAGCAAGAAAGGAGAGAAAAATGTGAATGCTGAGACACTAGTGAAAATATATATAAAAAAAAAAGAGAATAGAGTTCTAATAAGGGTAAAGCAGGAGAAACCTGGTGGATTATAGTATTCAGGTGGATCATAGAACACCATGGCCTCACGTAATCGGTGACGCTTTCCTTCCGTTCCAGCATATTGGAATGTTGTATGTACAGCATAAGCCTCCAGTCTTAGATGTTGAAACATAGACTGCACCAGCAAAAGGGACATAAGAAAACATTCTGCAGTGACTACAGTGAAAATTCAGGAGTAATCAGCTAGTTCTTAGAGAAATTAGGGAAGATTAACATTTTAATCAAGCAAGTAAACAGGAATTTGATATCAGGATGATAGAAGTTGAGAAAAGAAATAAAATCTCCAAAGAGAGGAATTACCTGGACGAAATAGGTATGCCCACTACAAAAAATACTTGCCGGGAGAAGACCAAGCTTGAGATTTCCATCATAAGCATAGACAAGCCCACTGTCATCATCAACAGAAGGTCCCAACTGTCTGCGCACAAGATCATTGAAACCATTCTGATCCCATATCTTATCATCAGCTAAAATCAATTCTTTCCATTCTCTGGCCAGTTTCTTTGCAGACTCAGTAGCCCGCCAGTGGAAGATTCCAATATTATAAGCAGCGCCAACTACGCAAGGAAGAGATAAAGTTCTTATTTAACAAAATGACTGATGAAGATGTCCTAATGCTCAACGAATAAGGGAAAACCAATAGGTCTGCAAACCACAAATATATAAAACAACTAATGACTAATTAATGACCCATCAGCTATAACAGTAACTATGATGTGCTCAGGAGAAGTGAAGTATCTGCAAACTGCAGAGATCAGTTAACACCTGATGTAAATCATACTAAGATTTTTTACGTAGTTGCTCAATTCTATCATTTTTGAAAGGAGTTGGATTCTCTAACTCCATGCATATGGCTTCACCCCACCAATAGACTTTCCCACAGACAAATAAATAAATTCAAAGGTTAGAAGAAAGACTAAAAGAGAGTAAAGTAGGAGGATGACAAGGCCTGCCAAAAAATATTTAAAAAATAAATGCAGTCCTCCCTTAGAATATGTAGACAAAAATCAAGATTGACACTATAGATATGCATCTATCCGTGTACTTTACGAAACAGTCCAAGGTGACCAGTCCACTAACGCTTATAGCCTTCACCTACAAGATTTAGGAAACTGATGTGCCTCAAGTTATAACAACTTATTCCAGGAGGCCAAAATAAACAATTACAAGAGTTAGTAACTGTCATGAGACAGTTACGGGGTGGTTTTCTCTGTAGAAAAAAGGGGCAGGGCAGGTAGAAGAAGGGGTATTCAGAAAAGAAAAGGGAATCTTCTGGGAGAGTTCTAGCCTCTCGAATGTCTAGGAATGCTGGAATTTGTGTAATCTTAGTATTATGTTATGTCTTAGGTTGTATTTTAAGGTGTTAGCAGTGTCCGAGTGGTTGTTTTCAGATTTCTTGTTATAATATCAGTGTATCTAGTGTGAAACATCAGTATATACTATAAGTTTGGTATTATTTGTTCCTTTATTTACTGTTTCTGCAGAAGAGTCTATCAATTTGGTATCAGAGCAGTAACGTTCGGTAATGGTGAGCAAAAATGGAAGGACGAGTTGAACAAGTGGAGACTAATTTGATAGGGGTAAGAGAAGATGTCAGAAAACTGGAAGGATGGTTTCAAGAAATGAGAGTCTCTTGTGAGAATTGAAGTACAAGGGAGAACTGTGATGGCAGAAGCATCCCCTTCTCAAATTAGATCCTTCGGAAACCAAGACGAGGGAAGCAGTGTCAACTTGGCTGGAGAAAAAGACGGGAAGAAATTTCGGAAATTGCAACTACCAGTTTTTGAAAAAGAGGATCCTTTGGGATGGATTTTCAGGGTGGAACGATATTTTGCGGTGAATGAAATTTCTGAAGCAGAAAGATTACAGGCAGCAGGTGTTTGTTTGGAAGGAAAAGCCTTAAATTGGTATTATTGGATAGTCTCTCGAAAACCAATGATAACCTGGAAAGAGTTCAAAAGGGAGTTGTTGAACCGATTTCATCATTCTCAAAAGATCAACCAATATGCTGTCTTAATGGGGCTGAAGCAGGTTAGCACAGTTACCGCGTTCCGTGAAGAATTTGAAAAGGTGTCAGCGTCTATGAAGGAGGCGTCTGATGGGCTGTTATCTGGCGTATTTTTGAATAGGCTGAAAGAGGAAATTAGAGCAGAAGTAATGCTTTTACGGGCTCTAACATTGAGGGAGATAATGGAAATGGCTCAAAAGGTGGAGGATCGAAATTCTGTTTTGCAGCAAGTTCAAGGTTTTAAATTTGAATCAAATACAGGAAGTTCGTGCAATAAACCAGTTGGGTATAGACCCAATTATCCTCGAGTCGCAAACATACTTGAAACACATGACTCAAGAACCGAATCAGCAGGTCGTAACATTGATTCAACAATGCATACTGCCGCAAAGTCAACTACTTCGGTAGCAAAATCAGAGGGACAATTCAGAAGGCTGTTTGATTCAGAATTTGCTAGAAAAAGACAACAAGGGTTATGTTTCAGATGTGATGAAAAATTTGGCCCAATCATCATTGTAAAAATAGGCAGCTTAACCTATTGATTATTTCAGAGGCAGCCAATACAAATGAAGATGATACGGAAGAATTCTTTGAGCCTGCCAGCGAAGATGTAGTTGAAAGGGAAACTAAGGGTACTATGAATTATCAATCTGCAATAACCTGACTTTCACCTTGAGGACAAGGTGACTCTTATAGGGGAGGGTAATGATGTGCCTCAAGTTATAACAACTTATTCCAGGAGGCCAAAATAAACAATTACAAGAGTTAGTAACTGTCATGAGACAGTTACGGGGTGGTTTTCTCTGTAGAAAAAAGGGGCAGGGCAGTTAGAAGAAGGGGTATTCAGAAAAGAAAAGAAAAGGGAATCTTCTGGGAGAGTTCTAGCCTCTCGAATGTTTAGAAATGATGGAATTTGTGTAGTCTTAGTATTATGTTATGTCTTAGGTTGTATTTTAAGGTGTTAGCAGTGTCCGAGTGGTTGTTTTCAGGTTTCTTGTTATAATATCAGTGTATCTAGTGTGAAACATCAGTATATACTATAAGTTTGGTATTATTTGTTCCTTTATTTACTGTTTCTGCAGAAGAGTCTATCAGAAACCATCTTTAGAATAATGATCTTTGCATGAAGTTGCATTTAAAGATCGTTGCACATAATTCCATCCAAATACACAGGATAGTACCATTTCAAGAATCCCAAAGCCACAATTTGAAAACAAACAAGGTATCTAAGCATACCAGGCAACTATAATTTCTTGTGCATCAAAAGATCATTATAAGTCTGTTGTGATCCATAAAAAGTGGAGCATAAGACATGTCATTAGTTTCACAGTGAAGACCTGTAACACTAGATATCAACAAAAGCCAGAACACATTCAGATTTCAACTGACTTTTGCTTTTTAGGCTTCCTTATTTACACTCAGCAAGACTAATCACCTTTATACACCCTATCCCTCCATAATAAATAGGACAGTGAATTTCACTGGATATCAAAAGCAAAAGCCACATCTTCCACAACAATTTTAAAAAGGAAGCGTGCCGCTACTTCATTTAACTACTGAACAGTATTGAAATGTAATGTCAGTATATCACTGGCGCTCAAACACTTATCTTCCGCAGCTAGTAGATATGAATCACATACCAATAATCCGCTTTAAAATACATGATCTGCTTCAGATTTCACTCAATGTAGTAGCAATGAAGAGGAGAAGGTCTGAACAGTAAGACCACACTTTAGACAAAAAATAGAACACGTGTTCTCCATCACAAGTAACACCCACGTAATTAGCTAGCTAAACCTAATACCTAACCTTAAGCCACTAATGAAAGTGTCTAGGTACCAACTCTACCTCCTATAGAACAAATAAAGAAGTTACTGACATCAAAGGATGACATAAGAACAGTCAGAAGTTAATACGGTGCTTCACCATCCTGTGAAAAGCTTTTTTTCCATGTAAGTCTTACCTTCTTGCCACCTGTCCAATCTGTCATCGGTAACTGTTGGTACAACTTGATCAGTAGAGGTCAATACATCTGCTTCAGGGAAACGTGCAATATAAGGAAGAGGATTCTGTTCATTCAACATAGGATGCAGAATTTGGCATTAGAATTGGCAAGGTGAAGATAAAGCAACACGAAAATTCCACTTATCAAAAGAATACAAACAATTAAAATAAAAAGAACGTGAAACAAGAATTCCCTAAAGCACCTAGAGAAAGGCAGTGGCTTGCAGTCAATACTTAATAGCAAGAAAATATGGAAGGATGCAAACTAGGAAAACACTTATGAAATTAGTGAAGAAAAAAATAGAGAACATTAACATCTTTAAGGAGAACTAGCAGACGAAGTTAAATTCCACAGTTAATAAAGGTTCTTGTACATGGACCCAGAAACTCCAAATTCGCCCCTCTTACACCAAATTACACCACATCAATCAATAAAAACCATTAGAAAGAAGGTCATTCATGTTAACAGGAAAGTGATAAACATGCCACCAATAAAGCACTAACAAGCAAAGAATCAATATACTTGCAGACAATTCTATATCCATATAAGAATGGCCGCTGATGCAGGAGGCATGCACAAGAAAGAGAGAGTATCTTGTCTTCTATAATTTGAGGTCTCATATAATCAGTAAACTTCCTAACACAGCTTGTCTAATCTAGCCAAACTTTGCCAAGTTAGAAATCATTAGATGTTACAGATAATTTCTTCGCGTTTACAAAGCTTTGCAGTGTTCAGTGAGTTTTATACATTCTTACTTCATCTGGAGGGTTAAAAGACTTACAACTAAAATACTGATGAGTTCTTTCAAATTGGTCTGCTCCAATCTTCATACAAGAAGGAAAGGTGGTACATTAAAAGGTATCCGTGTTCTTTCCAATTAAATGGTGGAGATTTTATTTCTTCCATTGATATATTATGGTAGAGTATTATCAGTTGATCTTCATGAATATTAGGTTTTCACCTTGATTTCATATGGTGCCTGAGGCAATGTGATGTTCATGTTTCACCTAATGATATTCAGATCAACTCCTTTACTTCTTTTTCCACTTCTGGTCCCACTCCTGGACTTTGCAAGACAAGGGACAGAATGAAATCCTATCATTTTGAACCCAAAAGTATTCTCTTTTTTGATTCACCTACCCTGAAATCTTCACACTGAAGTACTTGCCCCATCAACTTAACCAATTGACAACTCATAATAAGACCCAAAGTTTCAATAATCCAGAAGTTCTCAAATATCAGCTAGTTTTCAAAAGCCGGGTAAGTAGATAAGAAAAGCATTACCTTTAACCACACCAATTAACTAGTCATAAGGAATCCTAAATTTGCTATCAATCACCAGATATTCTCAAAAATCAGCTGGTTTGAAAAGACGAGTAGATAGACAAATCATTACCTTTAACCACACCATATCGGTATCACACATTAGGAGTTCAAAGCCAAAAGGTAAGATAGAATCTATGAGTACAACTTTCTCTCTCCCCATTTTGTGAAATGATGGTGAACCCCATCCAACATCTACAGTACTCATATGGCTACCCATATCAAAAGCTGGTACTCCTTTCCAATAAAGCGCCTCTAATAGCTTTGTGTCCATTGCACCTGACAATAACAAACTTGGTGGTTTTTTCAGTGTTCAAATAAACAAATATTACCCTCTATACCAACAAAAATAAAACTTATTAAAAGACAAATATATGTATCACTTACCGACGAGAAGGTTTTCAACACCCATATCTGTCAAATGTTTAACCCACGTCAAGATAAAATCCATGAAAGCATAGTTACCAAAGGTCACAACTACAATATTGTCTATAACTCTTTCCTGAACCAGTTCTTTAGATAATTTGAAAGTTTCTAAATCTGGCATCTTTGAACCCGCAGGGGGAACTGTCCAAATTGACTTCAATAATTTGCTTTGAAGCTGGGGTTTCACTGCTGTTGAATCACCATCTGCTTGTCGGCGAGAAAAATTTGATGCTTGAACTGAAGGTTCTAAAAATTTTGATGCTTGAACTGAAGGTTCTGCTTTTTCATCTGCAACAGAAATGCATTGCTTTGATTTTCTTTTGTACAGTATAAAGAACTAAAATAGGCAAACGACAGGAAGAAGAAGGAAAAATAGATTAAAACTCGTTTTAAGCATATCTCACACAGAGGAAATACACACGTTGACGGAAGGTAAATTGAAGACAATAGCAAAATTTAGGCATTTGAGGTGCTCTTTATCTCTTGTTGGCTTCTGGAGAGAATGATTCTCCAGAAGCCTCAGTCATATGAGTGGCAGTAACCTGTCCTATAAACTCTAAGAATATACTTCAAAATTAATCAAATAAGCAAGCACTCTAGCACCGTTATAAAGGTGTGGACGATGGTTGGATGACAATCAGCACTAGAGAACCGCAATTCAAAGCAAGCCAAACTACTATAAAGTACAAGAGGGAGTTGCTCGGATGGTAAGCACCCCTCACCTCCAACCCTTAGGTTGTGGGTTCGAGTCACCAAGGGAGAAAAAAGGGTGGGAACTCCTAGAGAGGGGTAAAAGAATAAAAAAAATTACTCAAACCAATAGGCTCCAAATGTAAAATTTGGAATCTATAGCTGGTAACTCTTTCCATGCATGCATCTCATAAGAGTTCCAAATGAATCATGCATCATTTATACAATACAAATTTAGTACTTGGAAACTAATAAAATTCATCTGCACGCCAACACCGTATTTGGTTAGGGTGAAAAGGAGGAAGAGCTGAAGTAGAAGTAGACGGTGCAGGTCACTTCCTCCTATGCTAAAGAATTAAAAGTAAGAAGGTTGAGTACCCTACCACCTCAACTTCTACAACCTGTCCAGAGCTAAACGAAAGGAGGATATATATTACTCTTCTTCCCTTCCAGACATACCAAAAACCATAAGTAATCATCAATACTTCACCTAGGGGAAATAAATCAGTTACTTTCTCTCTCCTTGCACTCCCCCTCCCATTATAGGAACCAAACAGTGTTGGAAGTCAAATTGATGAGTCAGAACGCGACCTCAATGTTTCGCATTCCCCATGCCCAAGTCCAACTAGTATAACAAAAAAGCCAACGCCAAATTAAGATAGGAGAAAAAAATGAGCCAACCCTCCATACTCATTAGTGAAACAGTGACATAAATCAGTCACCACAAAGCTCAAATTTTAAGCACCAAAAGCTGCTTGGATACAAAAGTCCATCCAAGACAATACATTCTCCTTCCAATACAAAACACTGTAATGATGTTCCATTTGTTGATCCAACATTGCGTCAAGATATTGGAATCCTCAAAGGACTAGTTTTCTTCAACATTCTACCTTCTCTAACTATCTTCATACAAAGAAGACAGAAACCAGGGAAGGATAATGTATTGCAGCGTGCCATACAACTCTGCAAAGAAATCTTCAAACTTTCCATCTTTTGACTGACATTCTCTGAACCTTAGAGACTGTGTTAAGAACATGAACTATCCACTCCATGGCTTTAACACTCAAAGTAACTCTCCTAAACACGTTCTTACTGTGTAGATTTCAGACCTTGAAATTGTTCTTGTGATTTCACAAGATTTAAACCCCGAGTTAAAATAAATACATTTATCTTCCCCCATGTTGAGTGTAGACTAAGTTTCTGAACAATCACTGATAAATGATTGAGGAGAAACTAGAAAAGGACCCACCTTTTTTCAAGACATAACAGGTGTTATAAACAAATTACATACATCATTGCTACATTGAAAAGTCTGTGCAAAAATGCAAACTTTTTTCTCTCTCAACACTCCAGTACACCAATAAACAAACAAGTATTGTAGAAAATCCAAATGCAGATATCTATAAACCTCAGAATCTTATAAAGTAGAAGGGAATAATCATTCTCAAGAGAAAATAACAAAGTCAATGAACCACTACTGAAAATAAAAGGACAGCCCGGTGCATTAAGCTCCCGCTATGCAAAGGGCCGGACCACGTGGGTCTATTGTAGACAGCCTTACCCTGCATTTCTGCAAGAGGCTATTTACACAGCTCGAACCCATTACAAATAAAGCGAAAAATGGGAAATTTGATATGGGGTATTGTTTGAAGTACCTGAAGATGAAGCGGAAGGAGCAATGGAAAGGGAAAAGGTGGAATTAGGAGAAGAGTAAATGGCAGAAAAGACATAAACAGAAGAGAAAACAATGCCGATCAAGACAGTAGCATAGATCGTCAAGAACAATGGCTTGGAATTCGCCATTTCCTTAAATGGGTTCTCCCAAGCCATCTTTTTTCACTTCTTTTTTGTACCCTTTTTCTGAAAATCCCCAAATCCTCACAATCTATTCCATTCTTGAAAAAAGAAAAAAAAAACCCAGATGAGAGAAACAGAGTAACTAATGTATCTTTGAATTTTCGAGGATTTTGAGGATTTTCTTGGAGGTTGAACTAGTGATTTAGCAGAAGGGGAAGTAGTGTAGCAGCCATCAAAAGTCAACCGCCATCAAAGCTGTCTGAAATCGGAATCTGTGAAGGGAAATTTTTCATAAATATTACTCCTACTATTATAAGATTGATTGATTAATTAAGTAGAGAGTATAATAGAAATCGTGGTGCTAGGTGGAGTAGTATAGTAGTAGCACTACTTTGGATCGGTGGATTTTTCTATATTTTGATTATTATGACAGATAAGAAAGAAAGGAGAAAGATTCAGTTTATTTCTATTTTTCTTAATTATTTTAAATATTGACCAATGGCTTGTGGTATTGGTGAGACTTTTCTTTGCTCTTTTTTGCCGTGTGAAACAAATATAGGGAAAATTACGAAATGCAAAAAGTCATTTGGTGTGTGATAGATGAAAGAGTTTCTAAATATTTTTTTCCCGCCGCAATACATAAATATGTTTTCTAACTTGATATTTACTCACATTTATACTCTCCAATTTTAAATATGCACAATTGCACACTTAAATTTGTATAAAATTAAACAAGTAGACATGCTCGTTCTACGTGGCATAATACACATAAAATACTATATTGTCACGTAGGGCGCCACGTAGAATACATGTATCTATTTGTTCAACTTTATACAAGTTTAAGTATTTAGTTGTGCACATTCAAATTTGAAAAGCATAAATATAAATTAGCATCAAATTAAAAGACATATTTATATATTATGCCTTTTTTATTTATTTATACGCCCTTTAAAAAAACAGTATTAATCAAAGAATAAAGGTGGAACAGGGGAGTATGAAATTATAGTAATCCAATCTTTTTCGGAAGAGTAGTAAAGGATTTCGATTATTAAATACTTTTTCTCTCTCAATTTATGTGACATCATTTTTTTTTAGTATGTCCCCAAAAAATGGATCATCTTTTTCGTAATTAGAAATAATAACTTTAAAATTTTCTTTTTAACTTTAGTGAAATCATTTATATCCACACAAATATTTAAGTTTTGTTTTAAAATGTAAATTTTAAAAAAAAAAATCTTAAATTTTATATCAAATCAAAAAAATATCATATAATAATTTGTCAGAAACATTGTTGAGATGGATCTAAGTAAATATATAATATGGTTGTAATGGTAAGAAATTCAATTATTATTGTTTAAGATTTTTATAAGAACACATAAATTTTATATTTTGAATTTGCATTAAAATTTATCGCCACCGCAATCTATATTTGTATATTCTATAATATTATTTATAGTATTTTATTTCGACCTTTATAAATAATCAACGAGGTTGTGATGGAGTGATAAGTACTCCTCCATTTTTAATCGAAGTTTGGGGTTTGAGTCCCTTAGATATAGAATCGTCTTTGTTAGAGAGCATTTTACTTTCAATGTAAATTTTTTTGATACGATTCTAAATTTAATCGAACTTTAATATAAATATCAACCCCGGGCGAAAAACAAGAAAAAAAGATCTTCATAAATAAAGCCTTGTCTTGGCTCTTGGTTGCTTTTTGTAGACTGAAGAACATGTATCATTGTCGTTCAATGAATATCCCAAATTCCCAATGATCCTACAGAAATTAATACTGTTCATTTATGAAGTTCCTTTTAATACACTCAACTTTTTTAATAATGCTCAATTCTTAAAATATAGTATCTAATACTCTCTCCGTCCAACAATACTTTTCTATTATTGACTTTACATATTTCTTAAGAAACTATAAATAGAAGAGTAGTTTACCATATCACCCTTTGAATAGAAACTAAGTGTACAATTATCTCTTGATTTTATAAATTAGACAAGTATTGTTGAACAATTATTTTTAGTATAATGGACAAGTAAAGATGGACGGAGAAATTAATAATAATGATAACTCAATAATTATATTTTATATTCATATTTAGTTTTTTCTAATGGACATCAAAAAAGCTACTTCCTTCGTTCTTAAAATACTTTTTATATTTTTTATTTACATGTCTCTTAAGAAAAACATTCATGAGAGGGTAATTTGACTAAATTACTCTTATTTATTATTCCTCTCAATTTAATACTTTTTTTTGCACTATATTAATATCTTTTCATATTTAAAAATAAAAATAAATAATTAATTAATATCTTAATTTTTTAAAATAATAAATTTTATAAAATATCTGTTATCGGTAAAAATGACACATTTAAAAACGGACAGAGTAATACACATAGCTAGAGAGTAGTAAAATTGTGAGAAAAGAGAAACACATCTCGAAGTTTGTTGCAACGTTCAAGGTGGGGCAAGGAAGACAATTACTAGTACAACCTCTTGGGTGAATGAATTAAGGGTGACAAAAATGTTTCAAATTTAAGTTGTAGTGACTTAAGTTATTTTAATTGAGTAGAGGTGATAAAAATTAGATTAGGAACTAATGGGTTTTGACTCATTTTCTGAGTTGCCCTCAAGTTTTTATTTTTACACTTTGACCCATGGGACCCATTCCCCTTTTGGGAGAATTAAATAAAACCCTAATTACCTAAAATGGGAGGGGGGAAAAAGGACCGCCTCCCCTTCTTTTTGCTTCTCTTCCTCGCGCCATTTTCAGAGCATTCTCCATTGTTGTTGTTGTTGTTGTCTTCTTCTTCTTCATCATCATCATCTTCTTTTTCTTCTACTCCCCTGCCCTCCATTGTTGTTGTTGCTGTTGCCACAACTGCTGGTACTGGACCAAAATTTTGGACCAAATTTGTTCGTAATCACTGGGCATTGCTTCATAGGTGATTTTGGTAAGTAAAAATAATGATTTTTAGTTCAATTTCTCATCTGGGTATATCTGCTGTTTTTCTGCAATTTTCAGTAGCGTATCCAACAGATGACCCATCTGTTGCAACAGATGATCTATCTGTTGGATTCATGTTACAACAGTTGAATCCAACAGATAGATTATATGTTGCAACAGATGACCTATCTGTTGGATCAAGCTACTGGTTCTGAACATGAATCCAACAGGTAAGTCATATGCTGCAACAGATAACTCATCTGTTGCAGCATATAACTCATCTGTTGCAACAGATGACTTACCTGTTGGATTCATATTACATTAGCTGGCAAAGCTGGTTCAGAACCAGAAGCTTAATCCAACAGATAAGTCATCTGCTGCAACAGATGAGTTATATGCTGCAACAGATGAGTTATCTGTTGCAGCATATGACTTACCTGTTGGATTCATGTTCAGAACCAGTAGCTTGATCCAACAGATAGGTCATCTGTTGCAACATATAACTCATCTGTTGCAGCATATATCTCATCTGTTGCAGCAGATGACTTATCTGTTGGATTAAGCTTCTGGTTCTGAACATGTATCCAACATGTGAGTCATTTGTTATAACAAATGAGTTACTTGTTGGGACAATGATATAATTTTATTGTTTTATATAGATACTCAACTTTACTATACTATTATTGATTTTTTTAACAAAACTCTTTAGGTATCATTTATGGAGGAATCAATAACAATAGGGGTTGATTGTCATGGTGAATGGATCGAGAAGAACAATCGATTTATTTGGCGTTGGAAGGATGGTGACTTGTTAGAAACGATAGCGATGACAGTCCAAAAAGATATTTTGTATGATGATTTTGTTAACTTAATCATCAGTTGTTGTGAATTAAATTGCCAACCGAAAGATCTTGTCATCAGTTACATGCACAACTCTTTTGAAAATCAGAGGGTCTTGCCTTTTAAGATAAGGGATCAAGTTCGTTTGCGTGCTTATTTGAGTGATGCAGCTAGGCCCATTTTAAGGGTATACGTAATTAAAAAGCCGATAGAGAACCCCAATTTAGCTCAAAACCAACAAGATACGTTAAATGATGAGTTGGAGGATAGGGTAGATATGAATATTCCAGATAATGGAAGTGGGGCAGAATTGGATGGTCCAAGCTGTGGGGATGACCAAACTCCTACACCTGATGTTGGGAGCAATACAGTGGGCAATTCTCAATCAACACAGTCTATCCATGTACAAGAGGATGAAACAGGTTTTTATAAGGGAATGACATTCAAGAACAAGCAAGAACTAGCAACTTCGTTGAAAATTGCTTGCTTGAAAAAAGATTTTAGACTCAAGAAGGTGATTAATTCGCGTAATGTGTATTGTTTTAGATGTGTATATCAGGAGTGCAAATGGTGGATTAGGGCTGTGAAGCTTTTAAGTTCTGATAGATTCTGTATTACAACCTATGTAAAGTATCACACGTGTGGTTCTGAGCATATCACGAGTCATAATCCGTACGCCACAGCAAAAGTCATCGGTGAAATTTTCAAAAATAGGTTCCCCGAAGGTAAAGGCCCATCTACACAAGACATGAAACATCAAATTCGTACAGAATTGGGTGTTAAGGTGAGTTATTGGAAGATTTGGAAGGGCATGGAGATTGCAAAGTCTTTGATTAGGGGAACACATGAGCACGGGTATGCAGTGCTTGATGCTTACCGTTATATGCTTCAGTCCGCAAATCCAGGAAGTAAGACAGCATTGAAAATTGATGAAAATGGAAAGTTTAAGTACTTTTTTGTATCCTATGGAGCTTGGATACGTGGTTTTGAGCAAATGAGAAGAGTCATAGCCGTTGACGGGACATTCTTGAGGAGCAAGTATGAAGGAGTTTTATTGTCAGCTGTGGCACAAGATGCGGAGAATCATATTTTTCCGCTTGCTTTTTGTGTAGTTGACAAGGAGTGCGATGCCTCATACCGATATTTTTTTGAACAAATGAGAAGCTATCTAGATGATACTGCTGATTTGTGCATAATTTCTGATAGGCATCCAAGTATCAAGAAGATGGTTTCAATTGTCTACCCTACAGCTCATTATGGTTGTTGCATAAGGCACCTTGGGGAGAATATTCGAAACAACTTTCACAATGCGAAGGTCGTATCTCATTTTTATAAAGCAGCAAAAGCGTACAAAATTGATGAGTTCAATGACCATTTCAATCAAATAAGAGACATGGTACCCGGAGCAGCCGAACATCTTGAACGTGTTGGATTCCACAGGTGGAGTTGAGCATTCTGTCCGGGAAATAGGTATAATATTATAAATTGAGTGATTTATTTGAGTTTATTGTCAATTATATCTTACTGGTGATTATTTATTTGTATAGGTATAACATTATGACGACAAACATTGCTAAGTCGGTGAATGCAATGTTCGACATTGAAAGAGAATTTCCCATTGTCGCTCTATTTAATGAAATAAATAGGAGATTTGCACAAAAATTTCACGAGAGGCGTACGGAGTTCATCAACTCACCAACCATCTTTGTCCCTGAAATGGAAAAGAAAATAACAGAGTACGTCAACTTGGGAAACAAGTTATTGGCTCATCAAACTGCCAACTACAAGTTCAGTGTCACCGGTCATGGTGAAGTTGCTACGGTCGATTTGCAAGCAAGATCTTGTACATGTAGAGTATTTGACATGGATAAAATACCTTGTCCACATGCTATGGCAGCGCTTCGAGTCCAATATGGTGAAGATTTTGGTAGGCGGATTTATGAGTACTCATCCTCATATTATACGGTGGAGAGATACATCATTGCATACTGTGAGGAAATTCATCCTGTGCCTTCTGAAGAATCTTGGAATGTTCCTTTGGAGATTTTAGAGAGAGAAATATCTCTTCCACATATTGACCCAAGCAAACCGGGAAGAAGGCGAAAAAAGAGGAGGCGTGGAGTCGGAGAATCATTTCCAACAAGAAAAAATAAGTGCTCTATATGTAAGACGGTTGGCCACAAAAGAACTACATGCCCAGATCGAAATGCTCCATAATTGTTAATGTTGCACTCATTTTCTCCATTCTTGTAATAGTAATAGTATTGTTATTCTGAACTTTTAGTACTTTTTTATGATATTTCAATCGGTGATGTTTGTGAACTTAACTGATTTATATATTGCAAAAGATGGTGAAATCTGTTGGGAATAATTAAATATGTTACTACAAATATTGGAAATAATCTGTTGCAACATATGAATTATTTGTTGGAAATCATCCAACAGATATAGACATATGTTGCAACAGATATATCTGTTGCAACAGATGACTCATCTGTTGAAAATCATCCAATAGATATAGACATATGTTGCAACAGATGATTCATCTGTTGCAACAGATGACTCATCTGTTGGAAATCATCCACCAGATATAGACATATGTTGCAACAGATGAATCATCTGTTGGAAATCATCCAACAGATATTGACATCTGTTGCAACAGATGAGTCATCTACACTTAGTTGATCATGTAATTATTATGTAATTCATTGAGATTGTAATTGAAGTTGTTAATTGAAAGCTAATTATGATTAAATAACTTAGTTTATTACTAATCATGAGTTAATTAAGCAATTTACATCAAATAAGTCAATTGATCCCTCTATTTAGGGTCACTACACTTAGTTGATCATGCAATTATTGTATATTCATTGAGATTGTAATTGAAGTTGTTAATCGAAAGCTAATTATGATTAAATAACTTAGTTTATTACTAATCATGAGTTAATTAAGCAATTTACATCAAATAAGTCAATTGATCCCTCTATTTAGGGTCACCACACTTAGTTGATCATGCAATTATTGTGTATTCATTGAGATTGTAATTGAAGTTGTTAATTGAAAGCTAATTATGATTAAATAACTTAGTTTATTACTAATCATGAGTTAATTAAGCAATTCATATCAAATAAGTCAATTGATCCCTCTATTTAGGGTCACTACACTTAGTTGATCATGTAATTATTATGTATTCATTGAGATTGTAATTTGAAGTTGTTAATTGAAAGCTAATTATGGTTAAATGACTTAATTTATTACTAATCATGAGTTAATTAAGCAATTCACACCAAATAAGTCATTGATCTGCTGCAACAGATGTTTATATCTGTTGGATAAGTTCCAACAGATGATTCTTCTGTTGCAACATATGTCTATATCTGTTGGATTATTTCCAACAGATGTATCATCTGTTGCAACAGATGAATCATCTGTTGCAAAATGTGTAGAGTATGCTTGATTATTTCCAACAGATGTATCATCTGTTGCAACAGCTGATACATCTGTTGGAAATAATCAAACATACTCTACACATTTTGCAACAGAAGAATTGCTTAATTAACTCATGATTAGTAATAAACTAAGTTATTTAATCATAATTAGCTTTCAAATTAACAACTTCAATTGCAATCTCAATGAATTACATAATAATTACATGATCAACTAAGTGTAGTGATCCTAAATAGAGGGATCAATCGACTTATTTGATTGAATTGCTTAATTAACTCATGATTAGTAATAAACTAAGTTATTTAATCATAATTAGCTTTCAATTAACAACTTCAATTGCAATCTCAATGAATTACACAATAATTACATGATCAACTAAGTGTAGTGATCCTAAATAGAGGGATCAATTGACTTATTTGATGTAAATTGCTTAATTAACTCATGATTAGTAATAAATTAAGTTATTTAATCATAATTAGCTTTCAATTAACAACTTCAATTACAATCTCAATGAATTACATAATAATTACATAAAATATTGTCATCACCAAATATATATTATAACTAAATAAAATACTAAAAATAAAAAAGATTGTCTGCAAATTACAGCCCATAATATAATTAAATAAAATACAAAAAATAAAAAATATTATCTGCAAAATGCAACCCATATCAGGGCTCCAAACTCTTAAAAATCACCCCAGCGGCCCAAACTTTTTGCATTCTTGCAACTGAATTATCATTCATTAGAGTCTTAGGAGTTATCATAGAAGTGTCGGTTATCAAATGCTCAATGAAAGCAAGCGAGTATGACCCGCACGCGGCAAATGTCTCATTCTTTGGAAGGTTCTGTTTTTGACCTTCAAAAGCCCATCGTTCGTTCAACAATTTTTCCGGCAAGTGATTCATTAGGCCACTTTGCTTCAACAACTTAGGGAACAACTCCAACAAACCCTCCATGAATATCAGAAATTAAACTCTTCAAACACTGGTATGTTGCAGTCATAGACATTCATGACTCCCTCACTTATTTTGATCTCAACAGTCACAAAATGCTTCTTCTCCAAATTCATTACTGCTATGATTCTCTTGGCCTCTCTCCTATCTATGGCACCTGGATATGGTCTCTTTCCTCTGACATAGTCAATCATGTCATCATTCCATTCAAACTCAGCAAGTAACTCCTCTAATTTTTTTCCACCAGGAGTTGTTGCTTCTTCACTGAGTTTGTTGTACCGATAGAGGAAATTACCATAAAAATTGAGGTCCATTATTCTATCTCCAAGATCATAGAATTGAATGAATTTTAGATGTCTCTCCCGCATCAGAAGAAGAATTTCATCAACATACTGAAATAATAATACAATTTATATAAGTTAGCAACTTATAATACTTGAAAAGTTGCAGCAGATGACTCATCTGTTGGATGAAATCAAAACAGTAGGTCTACTGCTTTGATTTCATCCAACAGATCAGTCATCTGTTGGAACAGATGTCTCATCTGTTGCAACATATGACTGATATGTTGCAGCAGATGAGTCATCTATTGGATGAAATCAAAATAGTAGGTCACTGCTTTGATTTCATCCAACAGATGGATCATATGTTGCAGCAGATTACCCATCTGTTGCAACATATTTCTCATCAGTTGCAACAGATGGATCATCTAAATAAGCAGTACAAAATCATTAAATAAATAGAAGGTTAGTAAAAGTAACTTACCCAGTCCACATACCAAAACTTTATATCAGTCATGTTCTTAAAGTCTTGTGGACCAAATTTATGCATAGTAAATTTCTGGGGCCTTTTTTGAATTCATCAGAGTTTTCAGCTTTGCCTTTCTTGTGGCAGTCACCAACTTGTAGACAGTTACCTTCTTCAGCTCTCCTTGCTCTCCTATGGCTCTTGGAACTTCCCCAACAGTGCAAGGAAGAGGAGTTGTAATTTTCCTTGATTTAATATCTGAAATTGCCTTGAAAATTATTTTTTTTGTCCTCTTAATCTTAACCTGCAATGGAGTGAATGGCTCTGTAATCTTTCTTGATGGGATGACACCCCTTTTAGATGTCAATTCCTTTACAGCATTAGTTACTCCCTTAAGAGCATCAATCACTCCATTGTGTTTTTCCTTGCACTCTTGGCATTTGCATGCAGAACAAGACTTAAGGAGCAACCACCACAAAAAAACTGGTCTACCTATTGTGTGTGATGGTAGCATACGTAAAAGCAATGCACCTAAATGTAAAAGGAGTCTACCACCAAAGTCAGGGGTATGTCTACCAGTAAAGTCAGGGATGTGTCCACCACCAAAGTCAGGGAGGTTTCCACCACCAAAATCAGCATCTTCAGTATGACCATAGTCATGGTCATTTCTTGGTTGAAAAATCACAAGAGCATCACCAACACCAACACCATCACCACTACCAACAGTAACAACAACACCATCACCACCACTATCAACACCAACACCAACACCAGCAGTATCAACAATAACCTCATCAAGAACCAAATCATCCTTCCCAAGTGCTTTTCTTCTGATGGCTGTTGCTCCGGCCAATTCTTTTTTATCCTATCAATTACCTTAGGTCTGGTAGAGTTTCCACATACCATAAAGTAACAAGGAATGGCATCTTTAACTCTCGATTAGTCGGGATAAGCCATGGATGCACAATCTAAAATCAACAATTAAATGTATTAAAATAATGTTTAACTCATAATTGAATTAATCTCTATAAAAGTAGACTTACTGCTTCCTCGGGTGGTTTGAAAAGATCAAGAACTTTTGCTTTTTTATCGTTCTTGACCGACAACCATCTCAGAATTCTAGGACTAGAAACCTCTTCTTGATAGTCCTTCACTTGTTGTCGGAGATAAGAAATGGCTTCAAATGCCCAAGCCTGTAAAAATTATGCTAAAAATTAAAAATATTATTCAATAAAAAAATTAAAACACAAAAATAAAATATTTACCATGAAAGCCCATGGAAAGCCATATAAGTTGACTGTCTTTGGCGTTAACGGAGTCAACAAATATTTGACAGTCATTATGAAGCTTTCACGACCCCAAGGGTAGTTATTGAATGCCTCCAGATCTTCCGAGAGCTTTATTAAACCAAGTGGTATGTTGTTGTTAACGTCTCTTGCCCAAAGAATATTATGTACAAACCAAACCAAGCACAATGATTGCTTGTGCTTCTTTGAAAGCCTTTTACCTTCTAACTCTTGAAGTAAATTTACATTTTTGAAGCTTGAACCATCAAGGGATACCAAGTCATCACCATCAGTTGACTTGCCTTTTGAATTTTCTTGACAGTTTTGGTTGCTGACTTAGATCCTTTTTTTTTTGTTGTCTTTGGTGTGCGGAGTATTTTTTTTTTTTGCGTAACAACAGGAATAGATTGAGAAGAAGGATGACATTTTAGTCCAGTAACTATGGCAAACTCCTTCAACCCAAAACAAAGTGGCATGCCACAGTAGTTGATCCAGACTTCATCCATCTTATCATTGTTCTCATACATAAATCTACGTTTGAGAAGACCATACACCATGGTCATTTAAAAACGAGCATTATTATCCTCTGGCAAATCAAGATATTGCCCAAAGCAGCTGTTTCTGAAATAATCATCCAATTTTTGTTCTTGAAGTATTTTTCTGAAGGTGTCAAAAGATTTTCCCATGGTTGACTTTATCACACAATCACCAGTTAAATGTGTGACACCATCACACTGCATTCTCACAGAAAAATTATCAATGCAGAATGTTTTGACACACTCTTCGGTGGAAGGACTGTTAGGATCATGGTGTTCCTCTTCCTCATCTTCACTTTCATTATCTCCTCCTTTTCCTCCTTCCTCTGATTCTACTTCATTATCTTCTACATCCCTCTCTTTATCTACACCTTCTTCCTCTACTGAGTTTTTATCTTCATCACTTTCTCCTTCATCTTCCTCACTTCCTTCATCTTCCTCACTTCCTTCATCTTCCTCACTTTCCTCATCTCCTTGTTCATCTTTACTTAAATCTCCAGATTCTTCACTTTTTTCTATTTCCTTCTCTTTTTCCTTCTCTTTTTCTATATTTAAAGCTGATTGAGAAGAGACTTCTTCTTCTAATTGAGATACTGCTTGTATAGCAAGCTCTTTTAGTGGTGAATGTATCCTAGCTATTTTTCTTCTTCCTTTTTTTGGAGTTGATTCACTTCCTTTCCTTTTAGTGGGGTCCATTTATCTACAAACAAGAGTAAAATAAAGGTCAATGATTGATTTGTGCATCATTAAAAAAAAGATAACAATGAATTTAAAATGTACAAATAATTGTTCCAACAGATGACCCATCTGTTGGAACAGATGAGTCATATGTTGGAAACATAATAAGAGTAAACCAACAGATGGTATAGTTATTTCCAACATATGCTTAATATGTTGCAACATATTATACATATGTTATGGTATTAACAAAAAATTTACCACATAATACACCAAGAACATCAACATAAATCAACATTTATCACTTGAATAACAATTTTGAAGAGCAACACCATACAAGAGCAACACCATACAAGAACAACAACACCAACATTTACCAATAAACAACATCAATAACGCCAACAAAATTCAATAAAATCAACAAAACAACAACAACACCAACATTTACCATCTGTTGGTTTACTCTTATTATGTTTCCAACAGATGACCCATCTGTTGGAACAGATGACCCATCTGTTCCAACAGATGATTCATATGTTGGATGAAATCAAAGCAGTATTTCATCCAACATATGAGTCATCTGTTGGAACAGATGGGTCATCTGTTCCAACAGATGGGCCATCTGTTGGAAACCTAATAAGAGTAAACCAACAGATGGTATAGTTATTTCCAACATATGCTTAATATGTTGCAACAGAAGAAGCATTTGTTGCAACATATTATACATTTGTTATGGTATTAACAAAAATTTTACCACATAATCACCAAGAACATCAACATAAATCAACATTTATCACTTGAATAACAATTTTGAAGAGCAACACCATACAAGAACAACAACACCAACATTTACCAATAAAACAACATCAATAAGACCAACAAAATTCAATAAAATCAACAAAACAACAACAATACCAACATTTACCATATGTTGCAACATATGACTCATCTGTTCCAACAGATGGGTCATATGTTGGAAACATAATAAGAGTAAACCAACAGATGGTATAGTTATTTCCAACATATGCTTAATATGTTGCAACATATTATACATATGTTATGGTATTAACAAAAAATTTACCACATAATACACCAAGAACATCAACATAAATCAACATTTATCAGTTGAATAACAATTTTGAAGAGCAACACCATACAAGAACAACAACACCAACATTTACCAATAAAACAACATCAATAACACCAACAAAATTCAATAAAATCAACAAAACAACATAAACACCAACATTTATCATCTGTTGGTTTACTCTTATTATGTTTCCAACAGATGGGTCATCTGTTGGAACATATGAGTGATATGTTGCAACATATGACTCATCTGTTCCAACAGATGAGTCATATGTTCCAACAGATGGGTCATCTGTTGGAAACATAATAAGAGTAAACCAACAGATGGTATAGTTATTTCCAACATATGCTTAATATGTTGCAACATATTATACATATGTTATGGTATTAACAAAAAATTTACCACATAATACACCAAGAACATCAACATAAATCAACATTTATCACTTGAATAACAATTTTGAAGAGCAACACCATACAAGAACAACAACACCAACATTTACCAATAAAACAACATCAATAACACCAACAAAATTCAATAAAATCAATAAAACAACATAAACACCAACATTTACCAATACAACAACACCAATAACACCAACATAATGTTCAAGAACAAGAACAACAACAACATTAACCCTAACTTTGAGGAGAATACTCAGTTCAAATCTTCTTTTTCTTAACTCAGTTCAAGTCCAGTCCTCTTCTTATTCATTAACCAAAGCATTATTTTCAAAAAGCCTAACTTTTTGAGATGCAAGACCCTTCTACAACTGTAACAACAGATTCCAACAACAACAATAACAAAAAATTTACTTCTATCAAAAATAATAACACAAGACAAGAACAACAAAAATAACCAGACACAACAAAAATAACACAAGACACAATAAAAATTCAAATCTCAACAGCTGTTTGCTCAAACAGATCAACTAATATGTTGCAACATATTACTTGCAAAAATTAAAATTTTACTACTTTCACAACAATGTTGAAGAACAAGAATAACAACAACAACAAAAATTTATATTTCACTGAAGATACACATACTATTTTACAAATATACAATCATATCAAGTGTTAACAAATACCACAAATTAGGGTTTCTTTCATTTTTAAGCATAAAACAACAAAATCATCAATCCACAGTTTCAGTTCTTCTTCTTTTTCTTCTTTTAATAAAAACCCCAACTTTTTAAAAACCCTAACTTTTCAACTTTTTGAACCAAATAAAAGAGAAGAATTTACCTGAAAAGAGATAGAAAGAGGAGAGCAAAGGGAGATCGATTCCCCTGTTTCGTCGGGAAAATAACAGAGAAGAAGAAGAAGAAGAGAGCAAAATCGTCCTTAACAGTTGAGAGCTTTTGGGAGATGAGATTTTTTAAAATTTGAAACCAATTTGATCGGTTAAGGGAGAGGAAAAGAAAGAGAATTGGGGGGAGTTGAGTTGGGTGAGTTGGGTCTTTTTGTATTTTTAAAAAGATGAAGAAGTTTTAAAAATATTAATTGAGTCCCCAATTAACTTAACTAATTTTTTAAGTGTCTTTGACCATTACTCTTGGTCAATGTCACCAAAATTAATTTTGAGACTTGAGAGTCACCTTCCATTCAATTTTCTGAACTTTCTTAGGTTTGTAATTTTCTGAATATTTTTGGGGTTTTCAATTTGTTTCTCATGTTCTTTTGTAAACTTTCTTAGGTTTGTGATTTTCTGAATTTTTTTGGGGTTTTCAATTTATTTCTCATGTTCTTTTGTAAACTTTCTTAGGTTTGTGATTTTCTGAATTTTTTTGGGGTTTTCAAAGGTTGATGGCAACCTATAAAATGAACTAGGATTACTAGAAGTGAATAGATATTGGTATCTATTAAACAAATTTTCTAAAGATGGGCATACGATGGTGGATGTTTTTCTGGAACCATTCTTCCCATAGGCAAAGATGCAGACATTATGCCCAGATATGAATTCTTTTGTAATTCGTTTGTGACCGATAATTTTTTCGTCCCCGCACTTTCTTAGGTTTGTGCTTCTCTGTATTTTTGGGGTTTTCGAAGGTTGATGGCAAATAGTATTTCAACTGCTGTTTTGTGACAATTTCCCCCATTTTATTGGGGTAATTTTGATTCCTTCTCTGTGCTGCTTGCTATTTGTTTTTCAAATTTTTGGTAATTCGTTTGTGGCCGAGTACTTTTTCATAAAAAATTATAAAGTTTTATACTTGTGTTGTACTTCTGTAATTTTTGTGGTTTCTCTTTGGGTTTGCTATTTTTTTAACTTCCTTTGTGCTCATATGAGACGCAAGTTTTAGGCTTTCCGTTTGATATCGAGTTTGAATTGGAGGGTATTCTTTCCCTCGAAGTTCACTTTATAGCTGCACCCTCTGGCTTTAAACACGTCCAAGTTCTTCTTTTCCTTAACATAGAATGACAATAGAACAATAACTGAGAAGAAGGATGGATATTATAGATATCTCCACATGTGTTTAAGCTATACAAACCTTCTTTTCTTATACACTGCTCTTGTGTTACATATATGCACACAACTTTCTCATTTGATTTAGCATCTTTCCTTTTTAACTTTTTCAGTTCATCAATTTTTCCTAAGCTTTCGTTAACTCTTCGCTTCATCCTTCTGAACTCTCCAGACAAGCAACCCCAATAGATGAGCACTTCCTTGAAGCATTTTACTTCTCAGTTGGAGAACTTAACCAACCCCACCCTCACACACAAAAAAAAAATATTAAGGGGGAAGAATTAGGTTCTTATTGATCTGTCACATTTCTTTTTTTTCAATAGGAGAGTGGAAAATAGGTAATAGATGTAAACTATTTATATTGATATGATATATATAAGAGCTCAAAATTTCACCTGTAATAATAACTACGAGCGAAAACTGCTCACGGAATCAAGTTTTCCATTACATTTTGTTAACGTTAACATTATGGTTGTATTTCCCAATATGTCCATATTGTCATTCCATTATCCTCCGTTTAAGTTTGTTTTATTTGTATTGCTGATTGTGTTACAAATAATTATTGGAATATCTCATGCACCTGTACTATTTTCGTTTAGCTTTGTACTATCAGTAGAATCACCAATTAATTATGTTGTTTACAATCTGTTTAAATTGCAGATATTTCATACTAAAAAGCTTCTGGGGAAATGTCTTCCAAGCAAAGAAACAAACTTTCGCGTACAGAAGAGCAAAATTATCAAATGAAACTCAAAAGACGCGATACTTATGAAGGTAGCTGCTGCAAAAAAAAGGCAATGTTACTGCAAAGCCGCACCAAAGAACTGCAGCTACAAAAAATCAAATCTATTGTTGGCTGCGCAGTTGAAAGAACAAAGTCTCACTATGATCCTACATTGTCAAAACAAACTGCTCTTACTATAAGAGAGTCTCCTTCTGTTAATATGCAAGGTTAGAATGACAAACTGCTTCCTCCTCGCTTCTACTAATTTCTAAACAGAAACATGTTGCTTTATACTATCCTATTGGACATTCCTTGCAGAAACTGCCTACCATGAGGTTAATATTTTACCAAACTCTTCCGATAAAGGAAAGCAAGTCTTTCAGCCTTTTTGTGTCTTTGTAAAAGGTAAGCCGATAACCTTTAGCTTTAGCTATGTTTACTACTTGATATCTTAGGTAGATACCTAAATTTGAATCGTCTAGGACTCAGGTTCAACATCCAGCACATATACGGGACAAGAAAATGTCACTCCTGAAGTTGTTACAAACAAAGGTTAGTATTCACTCTATCTCAAAGTAATTTTATTCATTCGTTTATTAGAATCCTAGGCTACCATTAGTTTTAACAACATTTATACCATACAGGTCATAAGTTGAACAAAAAAATCCATAGAAAAAATAATGATAATCAATCAACTTATGTATGTTTAAAAGATGTTCCAAACTGCAAATTCTGCAATGCAAAAAGATTTCAGTATGAATCACCGGGATTCTGCTGTAGCAATGGCTCTGTTAAGTTAGTTTCATATCAACTGCCTAATGACTTATCTGATCTATATACGGGAAATACAGAAGAATCTACACACTTTCGGACCTACATTAGAACATACAATAATATGTTTGCGTTGACCTCACTTGGTGTAACCTACGACAAAGCTTTAGCGAAGAGATATCATGGTATATATACATTCCGAGTTCAAGATCAAATGTATCATTTTATACCTGATTTACTTCCTTCCGGTGAAAAAGCAAAGAATCTATAATTATACTTTTATGATAATGAAACTGAACTAGCTAATAGGATGGCTTATTCAGCACATATTAGCGAATCAACTGTGAAGAAACTTATGAATATACTCTCAAAGAATCCATACTCTATCTTTGTTAAGTCCTTGATGAACATTCTAGAAATATCTGATTTTTATATTGCACTTAAATGTCACCCAAATTTAGATCAGCGTGTTCATAATTTGCCTTCTGCATCTGAGGTAGCTGGAATATGGGATCAAGATGATCCTGTTGATGTTATTTCTGCGCCACACATTCGTATATATACTCATAGCGATAATACTCGCTCAGTAAATTATTATTATGGCTGTTATGATCCTTTACAGTACCCATTATTATTTTCATATGGTCAAAATAGATGGCATTGTGGTATAAAAAAATTATACGAACAAATCAATCTTTTTGTGAACAAGAAGAATTACCAAGTGCAAAGAACATGTGCTCTATTGATGGAGTTCTTGATGTAGAAGTTAAGGTCTTTAATAAAGGAAGACGAAAAAGAAATATGATTTCTTGCCGTGCGTATTACTGTTACAAAATTCAGATAAGAGAAGATGACGAAAATGGAGTACTACATTGTGGTAGATTATTTCAGCAATTCATTGTAGATATGTTCATAAAGCTTGAAACACAAAGGCTGAATTTTTTTTCATTCAACCAAGACTTGTTTCGAATAGATATGTTACAAGGAATTATTGATTTTTTGAGACTTGGTGAAACAGAAGCTTCCAAAATTGGTAAAAAAACATTCCTCCCTGTTACTTTCATAGGTGTACCAAGAGATATGCGTCGCCAATATATGGATGCTATCGCCAATATATGGATGCTATCGCCTTGGTGCAACATTTTGGAAAACCTGATCTTTTTTTGACTATGACATTTAATCCATCTTGGCCAGAAATAAACCAACATATGTTATCAACCGATGAAACTCAAAACAGGCATGATTTAGTATCGCGTGTGTTTAGAGTCAAGGTAGAGGAACTAAAGGCAGATATTTTGAAAAAGCGCATCTTTGGGAAAGTTGCGGCTTTCATATACACTATAGAATTTCAAAAATGTGGTCTTTCACATGCTCATTTCCTTATCATACTTGCTGCTGAATATAAATTGTTGACACCCGAATCATACGATAGACTTGTTTGTGCTGAATTGCTTGATTCTAATAACCACTACCTTTATTCACGTGTCCTTCAACATATGATGCATGGTCCATGCGGTCATATAAATCCTACGAATTCATGTATGGGAAAAAATGGGTTTTGTAAATTTCAATATCCAAAAGAGTTTGTTGAACAAACATCAAAAGGTAAGAATTCATATCCGCATTACAGAAGGCGTAACACAGGAAAAACTGTATATATAAGAAAACATCATATGGACAATTCGTGGGTTGTCCCATACAACCCATACTTGCTTTGTAAGTTTGATTGTCATATGAATGTTGAAGTTTGTTATGATATTAAAGTTGTAAAATACATTTATAAATATATTTGTAAAGTACATGATAAAATTGCATTCTCTCTACATGACAATGTAGAAATAGACGAAATAAAAGAATATCGATCGGCTAGATGGGTTTCACCACCGGAAGCGACTTGGCGTTTATTTGGATTTCATATTAGTGAAATGATTCTGAGTGTCTATCATCTTCAGTTACATTTAGAAGGACAACAATTTGTTTCTTTTAAAAGTACTGAAACCGTCGGTAGAATCTGTAATAATCCAATGATCAAAAAAATCATGTTGACTGAATTTTTTGCTATGAATAGAAGAATGACCATGCTATGAATATGAAATTGCTATATAAGGAATTTCCCGAACACTTTGTATGATCTCCAGGAGATAAAATGTGGACACGTCAGAAGAAATGTGATGTAATTGGACGCGTTGTGACATGCCATTTAACCGAAGGCGAAAGGTATTACCTCAGACTACTGCTAATGAATGTAAGGGGACCAAAATCATATAAAGATCTTCTCACGGTTAACGGAGTACCTCTTAATACATTTAGAGAATCTGCAGAAAAAAGAGGATTACTATACTGCAACAATAGTCTAATTGAATGTATGTTAGAGGTTGTGAGTTATCAAATGCCATATAGTTTAAGACGTTTATTTGCTACATTATTAGTATACTGCAGTCCTGCTAATCCGAAAGAATTATGGGAAATGTTTGAGGATTCATTGTCCGAAGATTTCAAAAATTTCTCTAATAGTGAAGCAAAAAGTGTTCGATACAAGGTTTTAAGTCATATCAATGATATTTTATATTCTATGGGACATGACATAAATGAGTATAAACTTGTTCCAGAGAATATTAAATCTTCTCAAATTTCAAAAGATGCAAAAGCCGTTCATTATGAAAGAAACATAATTGTTACTGAAGAGGACTTATTGTTATCGAAGAGATTGAATGTTGAACAACTTATGTCATACAATATAATTATTGATAGAATATCTTCTAAGAAAGCAGGAGCTTTTTTTATTGATGGTCCCGGAGGAACAGGTACGACTTTCTTATATCGTGCATTATTGGCAACTATTCGATCTCAAGGATTTATAGCTTTAGCAACTGCAACTTCTGGTGTAGCAACTTCTGTTCTTTCTGGAGGACGAACTGCTCATTCATGTTTCAAAATGCCTATCGACATAGATGATAATTTTTATTGTAATGTTAGTAAACAAAGTTCACTTGCATGTTTGATTCAAGATGCAAAATTAATCGTGTGGGATGAAGCGTCAATGGCCAAAAAAAACATGATTGAAGCTCTTGATATACTTTTGAGAGATATTATGGATGTGAACACACTTTTTGGCGGTAAAGTAATTGTATTTGGGGGTGACTTTAGATAGACTCTCCCAGTTGTTCGAAACGGAAAAAAAGAAGATTTCATTCATGAAAGCTTATTATATTCTAGGATTTGGAATGAGCTTGAGAAATTACATCTAACTGAAAATATGCGTGCAAGAACAGATCCATCTTTCTGTGAATATCTACTTAGAGTTGGAAATGGAAAAGAAACACCTAATTGTGAAAACAAAATTGAAATTCCTGATTCTCTTATTATCCCTTTTACAACTGAAGAACAATCCTTAGATGCATTATTTAACATAACATATCCTGATTTATATGCATTTTCTTCTAATTCATCTGTGATATCTTCTCGTGTTATTTTAACAACGAAAAATGATTTTGTAAATGAAATAAATGATATGTTAATTACAAAATTTTCAGAAAAGGCTAGAACATATATCTCAATAGATGAGACTGTTGAACCAAATGATCAAAGTCAATTTGAGGATTTTTTACATACTTTAGATCCTCCAGGTTTACTGATACGCCCAAATTACAACTCCAATTATGAAGCGTAAGCGGTCGCTGTCAAATATAGAACCCAACTAAGGTTGGGGTCGATCCCACAGGGAATAAGGTGCAAATTAAATCGATAGTGAATTAAATGACTAGTAGTCGATAGTTTTCGGTAAATTGGGGGGTGTTGTGTGAACAATATTTAACCAAAGCAAATAATAATGTGCGATTACTAATCAATATGAGAGTGAACTAGGGAAGTGTTCACCATAGCGTCGTAACAATTTCGACTCAAGGTTTAACCGGGTTCGCTCTATATGCATATCACGATGTGATTGAACTTATGGTATCGTCTAAACGTTTCTCAACCCAATTAGACAACTTTCCTTTTCAATTCTCTCGAACTTGAAAAGGTGAACTTCCTTATTTCAATCCTAAACATCAAGTAGATTAATCTAGTTACAGCATTAATCATGAGACGAGAGTTGGTAGTCTCGAATCCTTGTAGTTAATCAAATTTCCCGGTTTTAATCTCTTTACTCAAGCAAATTAAACCTAGGCATGTTCTAATGTTTGCAACCACCAGAAAACGTTAGTAATTGAATGATTAACCACGTGACAACATAAAGATAGAACCCTACGCTACCCGGAATCTATATTGCTACTTTTGCCATGGCTCCCACAACCCTAGTTGTGGGAAGTTAGTTACTCATGCTATTAGGAAAAGAGAAGAGATTTATATTCATAATAAAGCGAAAAGAATCTTACAATATAATGAACACAAGCTTCAATTTATCCAAGAACAAGAATCCAAGATCCCAAGAACAATGGAAGAACAAGATTGAAGAAGAAGACAAACGTGTTTGTTGTGTTTCTTCCTCTCAAAAGTCGCTCAAAATGATCCTAAAACTAATGGGTAATGAATAAATAAAATAAACCTAACACAGGGTATTTATAGTAGTCCAGGAAATAAAGTCCAAAAATAGGATTTTCGGGATCCCGCGTCGCGTTGACGGGTCGCCTGACGGGCCGTCGCCACTGCGATGGGTCGTCACCCCGAGCCGTCGCTACTATCCAGTGCGTGCCATCCTTGAGCTCTCACTTGACGGCTTGGCTAACGATCCGTCAAAGGTGTGACGGGCCGTCATGCCAACCGTCGCTGCTATCCATTGTAGGCTCTTCTTGAGCTCTAACTTGACGGCTTGGCTGACGGTCCGTCAAAGGTGCGACGGGCCATCACGCCAACCGTCGCCGCTATCCAGTGTAGGATCTCCTTGAGCTCTAACTTGACGGCTTGGCTGACGGTCCGTCAAAGGTGTGACAGGCCATCACACCAACCGTCGCCGCTATCCAGTGGCTCCTTTAGCAGCTGCCAGGTTTGGTGGCTCTCCTGACGGTCCGTCACATACGCGACGGTCCGTCGGGTCCTCCGTCAAGCTCAACCTTTGTTACTTAGCTTGCGTATTTTTACTTCCTTTTTATCCTTGTCTATATTTCCTGCGAATACAACATAAAAACATCAAAAACGACAACGGTTGCTTGAAAACTCACGATTATTCTTAGTTAAAGGAGTCAAAAGTGTCGTAGAATGGCGGCACATCAACACCCTCAACTTAAAACGTTCGCTTGTCCTCAAGCAACATGACACCAAAAGCAAAAGGACGACTCAACTAAGACTCGTGTCACTAGCAAATCATGGCTATTCAACAGCTTAATCAATTTAAATCAATCCCCCCCAGGTAGCACACAAATGTATAAAACGCTAACTTGCACGGATCCAAATATGTCATTCCGATATGATAGAATATTCTACATACACGCACAACAGCTATCTCAACAGTCAATAGATAATACAGAGATTTTGGTGCCCTCACCGCAAAGAAGTCCCACACACAAGATTTGGGACTAGGTAAGGCACTCACACTCACAAACGATTTCACACCATGCACATGCGATGCCATAAGCTTGCCCTTACTATTCTATTTCAGTTTTTTAGAAAGCCACTCAGGATCACTACAGGACTTGTTTGGGCTTGTAATGAGGCTTCGGGTGCAGGTAGGATACGTTTGGGGGATAGTGACTAAACCCTCCTTGGAATCACCGACCTACTATTTCCAGTTAACTTTACTTTGTCCATCCTTATTCACCTCTTTATTCCCTTCTTTCTAGCTACAGGTGCGGCCTCTTTATTTTTGACACTTCTTTTTGTTTCTTTTTCGTTCTTTTTCTTTCTTTTCTAAGACACGCACCCGGAATTTTCATTCAATCCACAACCCATCTTATACATCCTATTTTTCTTATTACCTCTATAGTAGCCACCCTCAACTTAGGCTGATTGCCTGAGTTGAGGTGCACGATGTCCAAGGGAGGTCCAGGGCCAAGACAGGGATTCAAAGTTAAACAGGACGGTGACAGGTTATTGAACGAACAGGGTCAATTATGGCTCAAACAGGGATCAAAGGGATTATTTACATTTGGATGGACTTATAGGCTAAGTGGACTGCACACAAAAAGGGCATGTGATCCTTTCCTAAGCCACCAACTTCAAATTTTAACAAAATAGACCGGGCAAGTTCTAGATGCATGCACAGAGTAAGAATTTATAACAATACGCTCACACACACTTGGCACCAAGAAACCATACAACTACCAACTATCAAAATAACCGCTCGGCTTAAGCATACTTATTCCAATCATAACCACACAATGACATTCAAGGATCCAGAACAGTCAATTGTTTCATACATAAGTACAAAATCAAAATTTTCAGAGGGGGGCTCCTTTTAGTTCAATTATCAAAAAGCCATGCTTGCTACGGACATCACAACATAATTTTAAAATCTAAACGACAACCTAAACATGCCGGTTCTACTAGATAGCACACCGGAGGAAAAGAAACACGGCAACAAAAACCTCCGGTGGTGGTACTCCTACCCCTAACAAAAGAATTTAGCATTGTCCTCAATGCTCAAGGAAACATATATTCAGAATAAAGGAATAGGGGTACCTGGGAAACCTAGGTTTCCGTACGTGGCTCATCATCATCTGTGGTCTTTTCAGACTCCGGTACAGCACTGGAAGATGCTCCACCTGCTTGGGCACGCACTCTTTCCAGTCTAAGCTGCTCATCTATTACCGATCGCTGCTTCGCGACCTCTAATTCGTCCTCCTCAGCTGATATCTTTTTGTGCTTCCTCTTCTTTGATTTCTTTACCCCACTTTCGCCTGCTTGGGGTTCACTAATTTTCAGAGGACGACCCATCAAATCCACAATCGTGGTTTCTTCGTCCAAGTCCAAGAACTCCGAAGTCTCCTCATAGAGCGCTTTTTCTTGCTTGAGGACCGTAATATCATTTTTCACCCTCTTTAGCTCCGCATCAAATCTCGCCAGGTCCGGAATGCTCATTTCGTTTAGCCTTGCATCCATCCGGGTTTCCATTGCATCGACCCTTGCACGCAGCCCCTTAAATGGCTTCAGAGCCTCCCGTATTGCTTCATCAATGGTAGGTTTGAACAAGTCCGTCCACGCAGCAATTTGTTTATCCAATTGTTTCTGCTTTTGCACCATTTTAGCAAAATTCCGGGGGTTCAGGTGATATTCTGGTGGTAGAGGGGGCCTTGCAGCAGTGCCAGAGCTTCCTTGCAGCAGTGCCAGAGCTTTCAGCAGTCGCTCTCGTTGTCTGTGAAGTTATCGGATCAAACACCGCAAGTGGCATTTCAGTGCCTGATGGGGTGTCTGTTGCCTCGGAGGTGGTTGTGGTTGGCTCTTCGAATATCTGAGGCTTATGAATTCTTATTTCAAACTTAGTGTCATCCCTGGATTTGTCGATATTTTGCTTTGATGACGCTGCCACTTGCTTATCAATATCATCCCATATCGGCACCTCTGCACGCCTGCATAACTCAGTCACTAGACACGGGAACGGCAAAGAAGAAGTAGTTTTAATGGCCCTCGTCCGCATCTCGTCTGCAATGATCATTCCGAAGTTAATGACGTACCCGGCTATCAAGCTTGCCACAAGGATGGCTCTTCCCTCATCCAAATTATTTTCTCCTCCTGTTGGAAATAACCTGAGCCGCACAACCGCCCACCAAAACTTGGCTACGAAGCTTAGTGATTTCTTCGATATCCGTCCCCTCTGAGTCAGCCAAGAAGGTGAGCCATCAGTCAATGTTCGGGCCAACCACGGTCTCTGCGAGTAGGCGTTGGAAATCTTGTCATGGAACTCTGGCATGTCAGGTGGAGGGATGTATTCCGGGCCAAAGAGGACTCTGTTGATCATTTCCCGTGAGATATCCACTTGTTTACCCCGAACTGGCACCCTGTCCTGCCTTGGTGCTGATTTGACCCCTTTTCCTGGCTCACATTTGCTTTCCAACAGTGCCAAATAGTTGGCATAGAATTCCCGGATTAGTTCTGGATAATAGAATCCCGGGGGCGAGCTCATCCACTCGAGCTGATACCTCTGGTACTGTGTCTGAAGAACCGGGTATTCAGGCAGATCTGTGGTCATGATTTGCACTTCTTCAGCTATCGGTCTTTTGTGGCTTCTCGACATCGTTTTGGTAAGACCGTCAAGATAGTGCTTCTGAGCCTCCTTAAATGCCCACCGGATCGACTCTCTGTCCATGGGTGCACTCCCTGCAATGGTGGTAGTTTCAGGACCACCTACATCCTCCGAATTAGGGCTGGAGCTACCACTTTCATCCGATCCGCTACCGCTCCCGGACTCACTGCTAGATGACCCACTCTCCTCTTCAGACTGGGAGACTTGGGTGGTTCTTCATTTAACTAGCCTAGTTTGGTAAGTCGGGGCTGCAATTGCTTCTTCGTCGCTACTCGTCTCATCAATTAGGGTCCGAGTGGTAGCCTGTCTTTTCCTTCCTCTTTTGAGCTTGACCGCGAGGCGGTTGTTGTTTGGGTGCCATGTACCTGCCTGTGAACAAGTTCAAACATGTGAGAACAAGATCACACTCAACGATACCTACTGTCTCGGAGTGACGGTTTGGGTGACGGACCGTCACAGGTGTGACGGACTGTCACACCGACCGTCACTCTAAGACAGTGAACTGTCTATTGTTGACGGCTTGGCTGACGGACCGTCACAGGTGTGACAGGCCGTCACACCGACCGTCACTCCTAAACAGCGAGTTTTCTCATTCTTTGAGGCATTTCATCGAACACCTTGTGCTCAACTCGGGGTATTGCTATATTTTTGTGGGATTTGATTTCATAAGGTCACCATCCATCAAGTAATTAAGTTCATGGGTTACTCAAGACTTCACCCATGTCGAACTTACGATTTCAAACAACAATACCACTCATACCCAACAACATTTGCATAATTTCACAAATACATAAACCCAACAATTCGCCCGACTACACCTCCACTAATTCGCCCCGTGTTACTCACTAAATTCAACTATGAAGAGTTTAGCAACATACCTTGATTTTGTTAGTAAGAAGAAATCTCTATTCCCTTTTTGAGTTATATGAACCGATGGACAACTAGCGGGAAATTTGTGGTTTCTTGCTTTTGAACGATGGTGAAGAAAGGAAAATGGGGGTGTGGTGCTTGGGAGCAAGTTGAGGATTTGCTTGGTGAGAAGAGGACTTTAATTTTAATGGGGGTTTGGAGCTTTAGAGTAGCATATGAGTGGGAAGATGACGAAGAAGATGAGGTAATATATTCGGACGGTTTGTTTTGTTTTGGGTCGGGTCTCACATAAATTAAAACTTACCTGACGCGGCTGCTTGGCGTGACGGTCCGTCGCCGCTCTGACGGTCCGTCACCTGGGGCGTCACAATTAGGCAGTGAGCCTTTGTGAAAATTATGGGTGACGGCCAGAGATGACGGTCCATCAAGGCTTTGACGGTCCGTCGAAACCATCGTCACTCTAAAGCAGTGGGCATGAATATTTGTCACCCATGTGACGGTCCGTGTGACGGTCCGTCAAGTGTTTGGCGGTCCGTCAACAGTCACCGTCACTCTTAGACAGAACACGCTGTTACGTCCATTCTTTGTACCTGCACACTCAACGCACACATTAACCAATTCTAACAAATCAAATTTTCTAAGACAATAATACAACAACAATCTAGGGGTTGCCTCCCATACAGCGCCTGATTTAACGTCGCGGCACGACGCGGGTGTCTTGATTACTCAGACTTCATCAAGATACACCAAAGACAGAACATGTACCTCCTCCGGGAGGCCCAGATATTGATTCATCCTCTGCCCATTGGCTTTGAACAACTCACCATCTTCATTTTCTAGTTCGACCGCACCGGATGGGAAGACTTGGTGTACTTTGAATGGTCCGGACCATTTGGATTTGAGTTTCCCGGGAAATAATTTGAACCTGGAGTTGAACAACAATACCAAGTCCCCAACCTTGAACTCCCTTTTTTTTATCTTCTTGTCATGGTACAGCTTCATTCGTTCCTTGTAGAGAGCGGATCTCTCATATGCTCGCAATCGGAACTCGTCCATCTCATTCAATTGTTCCAACCTTAGTTCCGATGCCTCTTTCCAACTGAGATTTAACTTTTTGAGCGCCCAAAGGGCCTTGTGCTCAAGTTCCACGGGCAAGTGACATGCTTTACCAAAAACAAATTGGTAAGGAGACATACCTATTGGCGTCTTAAACGCTGTTCGGTACGCCCAGAGTGCGTCATCCAGCTTCCTCGCCCAATCTCGCTGGTTCACATTCACAGACTTAGCCAAGATCTCTTTAATCTCCCGGTTCGACACCTCGACTTGCCCACTGGTTTGGGGGTGATAAGGTGTGGCTACCTTGTGTTGCTTCACTCCATATTTTGCTAGAGTAGCCCGGAACACCTTATTACAAAAATGTGAACCTCCATCACTGATGATTGTGCGAGGGGTGCCAAACCGAGCAAAGATGTTTCTTTTTAAGAACGCCACCACACTTCTCCCTTTTCGTTATCGGCTAAGGCAACCACCTCTACCCACTTTGACACATAATCCACCGCTACCAAGATGTAGCGGTTCCCGTAAGAACTTTCAAAAGGGCCCATGAAATCTATTCCCCATACGTCGAACAATTCAACCTCCAAAATAGTGTTCATGGGTAACTCTTGTCGGCGAGAGATTGCTCCTCTTCGTTGGCATTGATCACAGAACTTGGCAAATTCATATGAATCTTTCTGAATTGTCGGCCAATAATAACCACACTGTAAGATTTTTCGGGCGGTTCGATTACCCGTATGATGTCCTCCAACTGGGGACGAATGGCAAGCTTGCAAGATGCTTGTCATTTTCGCTTCCGGTACACATCTCCTCACTATGTTATCAGCACACAACCGGAATAAATACGGCTCATCCCAGAAAAACTTACTTGCATCATGGAGAAACTTCTTTTTCTGGTGGAAGTTCAAACCTTCCGGGATCATGTCACTCACTGCATAATTTGCGAAGTCAGTGTACCAAGGCACCATATCACGTGATGCAGCCATCACCTGCTCATCCGGGAATGCATCATCAATCTCCGGTTCATCTATTCCGCTCTTTTTCCCCTCAAGCCTGGACAGATGATCCGCTACCTGGTTCTCACACCCTTTTCGATCCTTGACTTCAAAGTCAAATTCCTGCAACAATAGCACCCAACGGATTAGTCGAGGTTTTGCATCCTTTTTGGTCATCAGATACCTCAAGGCTGCATGATCAGTGTGCACCACCACTTTTGTGCCAAGTAAGTACGCTCTGAATTTCTCAAAAGCGTATACAACCGCCAGCAGCTCCTGTTCTGTCACTATGTAGTTCTTTTGCGCCCCATTTAATGCTTTACTAGCATAATAAATGGGATGAAAAAGTTTGTCTCGCTTTTGTCCTAGCACAGCTCCGAGTGCAACACCACTTGCATCGCACATTATTTCGAACGGTTTGGACCAATCCGGGGCAATTATGATAGGAGCATCCACTAGCTTTTCTTTCAGGCATTCAAACGCCCTCAAGCACTCAGCATCAAATACAAACTTCGCCTCCTTTTCAAGCAACTTGCACAATGGGGTAGCAACCTTAGAGAAATCTTTGATGAATCTTCGGTAGAAACCGGCATGACCAAGAAAACTCCTCACACCCTTTACTGAAATGGGTGGAGGTAGTTTCTCGATGACTTCAATCTTGGCTCTATCCACCTCTAGACCTCTCATAGATATCTTGTGCCCTAATACAATGCCTTCTTTCACCATGAAATGGCATTTCTCCCAATTCAGCACGAGGTTTGACTCTTCACACCTTTGCAATGCCTGACCCAGATTAGCCAAGCAATCATCAAATGTATCACCCACTACCGAAAAGTCATCCATGAAGACCTCCAATGTGTTCTCCACCATATCAGAAAAGATAGACATCATGCATCTTTGGAAGGTTGCAGGAGCATTGCAAAGACCAAAGGGCATGCGTCTAAAAGCAAACGTACCATAGGGACAGGTGAACGTGGTCTTCTCCTGATCTTCCGGGGCTATAGATATTTGGTTGTACCCCGAATATCCATCTAAAAAGCAATACCAACCTCTTCCAGCTCATCTATCCAGCATCTGATCCATAAAGGGCATGGGGAAATGATCACGGAGAGTACAGGAGTTTAGCTTCCGGTAATCCATACAGACTCGCCAGCCCGTGACAGGTCTTAATGGAATCAGCTCATTTTTGTCATTTGCTACCACAGTCATTCCTCCCTTCTTAGGAACATATTGCACTGGGCTTACCCATTTGCTATCAGAGATTGGGTAAACCACTCCAGCATCGAGCCATTTGATGATCTCTTTCTTCACCACCTCTTGCATTGGCGGATTCAGTCTCCGCTGGTGCTCGGTGGTGGGAGTGCAATTTTCTTCTAGCTGTATCTTATGAGTACAAATACCTGGTGGGATGCCAATAATATCTGCAATGGTCCAGCCGATTGCTCTCTTGTGTCTCCTCAGAGTGGATAATAACGCTTCAACTTGATATTGCACAAGGTCTGTCGCGATGATTACCGGTAAGGTATCTTTGTCACCTAGAAATGCATACTTCAGATGGCCTGGCAACTCTTTCAACTCTAATACCGGTGCTTCCTCAATAGAAGGCTTTGCAGGAGGTGTTGGTCTGTTCTTTAAATCGAGATCCAATTTCTTTGGGGCGTAACCATATGACCCCATTCCAACCACCGCATTTACAACTTCCTTACAATCTTTGACGCCATCATCATCGAAATTCATCATAACTACTGCCAATGTCTCTACAGCAAGTCTCTCTTCAACAGAAACGATCACATCAGATTCTGCAACAACATCAATAACCGAGACGACATTCATGTCCCTCGGTTGCTTCATTGATCTGCATACATTAAACTTCACTACCTCATCGTTCAACCTGAAAGTCAACTCGTTGCTCTCCATATCGACCAATACTCTTTCGGTTGCCAAGAAGGGTCGTCCCAAAATAATAGGGACTTCGAAGTCCACTTCGCAGTCTAAAATCATGAAGTCTGCCGGAAATATGAACTTCCCCACCTTCACAAGTACATCATACAAAATACCAACCGGGCGTTTCACCGATCTGTCAGCCATCAATAACCTCATAGTTGTCGGTTTGGGGGCTCCTAAGCCCAACTGCCGGTAGATGGCTAACGGCATCAAGTTTATGCTAGCCCCCAAATCACAAAGAGCTTTGGCAAAGTTAAACTCCCCTATGGTGCAAGGAATAGTGAACGCACCTGGGTCTTCTTTCTTTTGGACCAGCGACCTTGATGAAATGGCGCTACAATGGTGGAGGTTGTCTTTCGGTTCAAAACTTACCGACCTCTTCTTTGTGATCAAGTCCTTCATGAACTTGGCATAACCGGGCATTTGTTCAAGCGCATCCACCAGAGGGATGTTCACTGATATCTGTTTGAGCATGGTCATGAAGTTCAGGAACTTTCTATCTTCCACTTTCTTCTTCAGCCGCTGTGGGAAAGGAGGTGGTGGCCGAGGCATCATAGTTGGAAGTTTTTCAACCTCCTTGCTTTTATCTGTGAGCACTTGAGTAGCATCTTCTTCCACGCCAGGTTTTTCAGCAGACACTTTCACACCCTCATCGACCATAATTTCAGCATCTATTAACTCATCATCCTCAGCTACAGCATCTTTCTGGGTCTAAATTACCGGATGTGTTTCCGATAATGCGTTACCGCTTCTGGTGGTGATTGCCATACAATTCGCGTCATTTCTCGGGTTTTGAATGGTGTCACTCGGCAATGTTTCAGCTTTCCTTTGATTTAGAGACGCCGAGACTTGACTCATTTGCTGCTCTAACTGCTTGATTGCGGTGGAATGAGAATTCACTAACTGACTCATTGATGCTAATTCAGATTTCATTTCCTTGACTCCGGAGTCAGTAGATTCCACCTTCAACAACATCTTTGCTATCATATTCTCTAATTTGGACGTCCCTGTCTCATTACTAGTTCTTTCTCGGTTACCAGGTGGTACGTATAACCCACCTCTATCAGTGTTATTTTTCCAGTTCCCCTGATCACGATCTCTGTAGCCAGCTTTCTCATGGTAGTTGTACCTCTGATAGTTCCGACCTTGGTTTCCCTAGCCATTGGCCTGGAAACCCCCCAAATAATTTGCCTCCTCATCATACTCGAACTCTGCTGCTCTACTTTGGGAACTCACAACTTTCACTCTCTCCATATCTGCTGACAGCAAATGTTTTGTCAGTAGGTCCATTTGTGTTTTCAAATGGGCCATATCTTGATCCCGCTCTTCCTCTTTCCTGCGCTGTTCTACAGACATACCGACTGTATGAGTGCTAGCAGCCGTCTCGGTGTCCTTTGTATGCCAGGCCCTGTTGGTTTTAGTGAGCCGGTGCAGAATAGCTGTGGCATCGATGAAAGTGAGACCCATAAATGCTCCACCTGCTGCATTATCTAGTGTCGGCTTGGTAGCCGAATTCAGTGCCCTGTAGAATGTCTGCATCAAAAACTCGTCGTTCAACTGATGGTTAGGGCATTGTGTCAGCTTCTTCTTGAATCGCAGCCAGGTCTCGTGCAATGCTTCGTGAGGTTGCTGCCTAAAATTGCTAATCTCATCCCTCAATTGTATCATCCTAGAGGGAGGAAAGAACCTTTCTAAGAAAGCTCCTTTCAACTCTCCCCAAGTTGCGATAGAGTCGGGGGTCAGCTCTGTCAACCATAGCGCTGCCTCATCAGACAGAGACAACGGAAACAACCTGAGCCTGATCGCTGTCTGACTCACACCAGGCAATTCGAATGACTTGCAGATACCCACAAAGTTCATCAGGTGTCTGTTTGGATCATCACCAGCCGTACCTCGGAATAATCCCTTTAAGTTCAACAGCTGGAGCATTGTGCTAGTTATGTTGAACTTAGCCCCGGGCGCTAGTGGAGGGAGAATAATGGCGCCCGTAGCACCAGCTCCGTCTAATGCAGTGTCATCCTCTAAATCTTCAGCATTCAAGTGATGCTGATCCTGTTGAGCCTGCTGTGCTGCAGCGAGCCTTGCTGCCTCCGTCTGTTGTGCGGCCATGGTTTGCCTTAGCGTTCTTGCGAGCTCGGGGTCGTAGGGTAATATTGGTTCACCCGAGCGTCGGGTACTTTGCATGCACTACTTAGTACCCTGTAATAAACAAAAACAACAAATAAAAGTAAAATTAGGAAATATGACTAAGAGTCAAATAAACACACAAGACTTAATAAACAACCGTATTCCCCCGCAACGGCGCCAAAATTTGATACGCCCAAATTACAACTCCAATTACGAAGCGTAAGCGGTCGCTGTCAAATATAGAACCCAACTAAGGTTGGGGTCGATCCCACAGGGAATAAGGTGCAAATTAAATCGATAGTGAATTAAATGACTAGTAGTCGATAGTTTCCGGTAAATTGGGGGGTGTTGTGTGAACAATATTTAACCAAAGCAAATAATAATGTGCGATTAATAATCAATATGAGAGTGAACTAGGGAAGTGTTCACCATAGCGTCGTAACAATTTCGACTCAAGGTTTAACCGGGTTCGCTCTATATGCATATCACGATGTGATTGAACTTATGGTATCGTCTAAACGTTTCTCAACCAATTAGACAACTTTCCTTTTCAATTCTCTCGAACTTGAAAAGGTGAACTTCCTTATTTCAATCCTAAACATCAAGTAGATTAATCTAGTTACAGCATTAATCATGAGACGAGAGTTGGTAGTCTCGAATCCTTGTAGTTAATCAAATTTCCCGGTTTTAATCTCTTTACTCAAGCAAATTAAACCTAGGCATGTTCTAATGTTTGCAACCACCAGAAAACGTTAGTAATTGAATGATTAACCACGTGACAACATAAAGATAGAACCCTACGCTACCCGGAATCTATATTGCTACTTTTGTCATGGCTCCCACAACCCTAGTTGTGGGAAGTTAGTTACTCATGCTATTAGGAAAAGAGAAGAGATTTATATTCATAATCAAGCGAAAAGAATCTTACAATATAATGAACACAAGCTTCAATTTATCCAAGAACAAGAATCCAAGATCCCAATAACAATGGAAGAACAAGATTGAAGAAGAAGACAAACGTGTTTGTTGTGTTTCTTCCTCTCAAAAGTCGCTCAAAATGATCCTAAAACTAATGGGTAATGAATAAATAAAATAAACCTAACACAGGGTATTTATAGTAGTCCAGGAAATAAAGTCCAAAAATAGGATTTTCGGGATCCCGCGTCGCGTTGACGGGTCGCCTGACGGGCCGTCGCCACTGCGACGGGTCGTCACCCCGAGCCGTCGCTACTATCCAGTGCGTGCCATCCTTGAGCTCTCACTTGACGGCTTGGCTGACGATCCGTCAAAGGTGTGACGGGCTGTCATGCCAACCGTCGCTGCTATCCATTGTAGGCTCTTCTTGAGATCTAACTTGACGGCTTGGCTGACGGTCCGCCAAAGGTGCGACGGGCCGTCACGCCAACCGTCGCCGCTATCCAGTGTAGGATCTCCTTGAGCTCTAACTTGACGGCTTGGCTGACGGTCCGTCAAAGGTGTGACGGGCCGTCACACCAACCGTCGCCGCTATCCAGTGGCTCCTTTAGCAGCTGCCAGGTTTGGTGGCTCTTCTGACGGTCCGTCACATACGCGATGGTCCGTCGAGTTCTCCGTCAAGCTCAACCTTTGTTACTTAGCTTGCGTATTTTTACTTCCTTTTTATCCTTGTCTATATTTCCTGCGAATACAACATAAAAACATCAAAAACGACAATGGTTGCTTGAAAACTCACGATTATTCTTAGTTAAAGGAGTCAAAAGTGCCGTAGAATGGCGGCACATCATTTACCTCCTTATAAGTTAATTTTAAAGGAGAATTGTCCAGTTATATTGTTGCAAAATTTGAACCCTTGTGAAGGTTTGTGTAATGGCACACGATTAACATGTTGTGACTTTAAAATGCATGTTATAAGTGCTAAAATTGAAAGTGGTGACTTTAATTAAAAATACACATGTATTTATTCCAAGAATACCATTATTGACATCTCAAGATAAAAAAATTCTTGTACAGTTTAAAAGAACACAATTTCCATTACGATTGTGCTTCGCTATGACCATAAATAAAGCTCAAGGTCAAACATTAGATTTTGTTGGAATTTATTTACGTGAACCTGTTTTTTCACATGGTCAACTTTATGTAGCTTTATCAAGAGCCAAAAATTCAAAATGTGTCAAAATACTAATTCGTCCACTTATAGCAGACAGTAATGATGATCATTCAACATATAATGTAGTATATGATGAAATTATTCACAGAGCCTTCTCGTAGCTGAAGTAACGATGACTTTGATTTCGTTAACTTTGTGAAACCTTCTTCTGCATCTTTTTGCTGCTGCTGAAAAATCCTTAGACTACAGTTCTTCGACATTTTCCGAAAGGTAAAATTCAAGACTGCTCATGCCATGATATGTGAAAAATAACATTTTTATCTATTTTGCAAAATTGACAATGGTGTTTTCTTTCTCAAAAAAATATTTATTCTGCAGATCTGGTGTTGTACTGCTGCTTCAACTAGATTTGATATTACATACTTACCTTCGCATTATTCAATTACATGTGAGTGAAAATTGGTTACATAAACTTATTGTGACATGACTACTATTTATGAGCGAACAACGTCTAAGACTTGTCATCATTTCTCTCAAATTTTCTCTGCCTTTACTTTACTTCGTCTTGTCTTCCCCTGTATGTCTACCTCTCTATTCTCCTTTAGTTCTTACTCTATAGATCTTTTTCCTTTCAATATCAATAGTTCTAACGAAACTTTCTAAATCTTATATTTTATATATCTAGCTATTGTTGAGCTCATCCCACCTATTCTATTCCTAGATGCATGGATTTCTCAATGCTTGTTGTTATTCAAGGGAAAAAATCCTTATGTAGATGGTTTTTTTCTTGATTAAGGATATGTATTTCTTAATGACGTTAGTCTTGTGTGGTTCAAATCATTTGTAACTTAGTCATGAATATCATGTTGCACTTCTGTACATGTATATACAAGGTTGAATGTGAAGTTTATTTTGTATCTGCTTTTGGTCTAATTGGAGAATCTGGTAGTTCTATGCAATCTAATTTATGTTGGCCTTCTTTGTTCGTGTGGCGATAATTGCATATTTTATTTCATTCAGTAAATAGAATTGTTAATTAAAATTGTTAGATCCTAATTGCTCTTTTGCTGTTAGAAACTAAATGTTTGTTGTCTGTCATCTTAAAGTAAGGATAATATGAAGAAAGCTTTCTTTTTGTCCTCTTGAATCACAAAAACCTCTTTGACAAGATTTCTGTGTGTATGCACAAATATGGATATGGTCCTGAGTACTAAGATTCCATTTGGAATCAAGATTCAAGATTTCTGTTTTCTTAGTGTTTTCTGATTTTGGTGTTGTTATTGTTAGAATCTTGAGTTGTTTTTTTCACTGTCATTTTGGTGAGAGTCAAAAGATTGAAGCTTTGAAAATGGCTATGGGACACCAAAACCAAGATGGAGTCTAAGATAATTTGAGAAACCAACATGCTCTTGCTGTTACAAGCATTCAATGGAGCTATGCAATCTTCTTGTCAACTCCAGTTACACAATCAGGGTAATAAGGGCTAACATTCTCCTTCTACTTGTTCTTTACTTAATTGTTTCTAGCATTACTTCTTCGCTACTGTATTTGTTTTACGGGACGAGCAGATGGCGAAAACTGATATGGCCGTGGCCTCTGCTGCCACCTTGGTAGTAGCATAGTGTGTTGAAGCTGCTGAAGCTATGGGAGCTGAGCGCGAGCACCTTGCTTCAGTTGTTAGTTCTGCTGTGAACGTTCGATCAGTAGGGGATATTATGACATTAACTGCAGCTGCTGCTACTGGTACACTTCTAACTTTCCCAATTATGTCAAATTTTCGTTTCTTGGGAGGTTAACTAATTTAGTAGGGAATGATATAGAGAAGTTAATAATATTGTGTTGTTAGTAAATATCTAGGTCTGTGGTAGGTGGTGGATTTGATTTGTGTTAAATATGTTTTCTTTAATTTATGAGTACTGTTTTATAGTTCTTCGTGGTGCGGCTACATTAAAGGCTAGAACATTGAAGGAAGTATGGAACATAGCAGCAGTAATTCCTGTTGATAAAGGGATAGAAAGTGACAATGGTGGTAGTAACAATGGTAGTTCAAGTGACGAGCTAATCCCCGAAGAGAACTTTCTTCGAATTTGCAGCAGAGAATTGCTTTCCAGAGGCGGTGAGCTCCTAAACCGTACTCGCAAAGGTACACATTTAAGATCTTGATTATTCAAAATTATCATTTTTAAGCCATGAATTATTCACAATACTGTATTATGGTTGTTTTCTTGAAATTGTGATGGGATTTCTTCTTTTTTCCCGCGCTTTTAATAGTGTTCTTTATGTAATGCTTATTGCAAGTGACCTTCACTGGAAGATAGTGTCTGTACATATAAATAGGACTGGTCAGGTAGGCTTCCTTTTTCAATAATTGCATAATCAATAGTCTTAAGTTCAAATAGTAGTATTCTTTGGGACTATGATTCTATGATCACAGTAGAAACTTCCTGCTGAAAATTGATGATGAAAAGTTAAAGTTATCGCATAATCGAAACAAAAGAATCTACTTTCTTACTGCGAGATTTTTAACTTGGAAGTTTCTTTTTTGCAGGTGATCTGAAAATGAAGAGTAGGCACGTTGCTAGGACCATAACAAAAAAGAAAAAGAGTAAGTTTTTGCTTTGCTTTTTGTCTCTTTTTCCTCTCACTTATGATGTGAACAACAACTGAACCGTGGGTCTTTCCTTGTATTTTTTTGGGATTTGAGAAAGCAAGAAATTCACAACTTTGATCAGGGGGTCTATCGGAAACAACCTCTTTACCGTCATAAGGTGGGGTAAGGTTGAGTACGCACTACCTTTAGCTAGGCTGGCAAAATGGGGCAATGGCCACCATCATCCTCTTCTTCTGCAACTTCAATAAGCCTCTTCTCCTTCTTGTTTTTCTTCTTTCTCTAACAGGTGGGTGACTATAATTCCCTTTTAGTTGTTAACTCTTTTTAGTAGTAATATAAATCTTGTGTCTTTTTCATCAACTTACTTTGTTTCTTTATGCTATATTGGATTAATGGGTTCTCTTGCTTCTTTTTTTTTTCTCCTTGTGGGATTTATGGTTCTTGGATGAAGTAGTTGGTTGTGGGGGTGGGCTATTTTAGTTGCAAAGATTCAATTTTTTCATGTTGGATTCTTATTTTGCTTGGTGGAAACTATAGTATTGTATTGTATTGTATTGTATTGTTTGGCCTTCTGGTTCTTGGGTGTGGTAGTTGGTTTGGGGGTGGGGGGAGCTGGAACTGCTATCTTAGTTGTAAAGATTCAATTTTTTTTGTGTTGGGTTCTTGTTTTACTTGGTGGGAATTACTATAGTATTGTATTGCTTGGCCTTTAATGATTTCTGGTTCTTGGATGAGGTAGTTGGTTTGGGGGTGGGGATGGGGGGTGGGGGAAGCTGGAACTGCCATTTTTAGTTGTAAAGATTCAATCTTTTTGTATTCTGTTCTTGTTTTACTTGGTGGGAACTATAGTATTGTATTGCTTGGCCTTTAATGGGTTCTCTTGCTTTTCTGTTCTTGGTTGAGGGATGGAGGGAGCTAGAACTGCCATTTTAGTTATAAAGATTCAATTCTTTTGTGTTGGGTTCTTGTTTTATTTGGTCGGAACTATAGTATTGTATTGCTTGGCCTTTAATGGGTTCTCTTGCTTTTCTTCTCTTCTGAGATATCTCGTTCTTGGTTTTGTGTATGTGGGGTGAGAACTATGGTATTGTGTGTGTTGGTTTCTTGTTTTACTTGGTGGGAACTATGGTATTGTGTTGCTTTTCCATTAATTGGTATATGGAGTTCTTGCTGAAGTGTTCTGTTACCAGATTTAGTGAAGATGGATTCTTGGGACTAATGAATAGAGAATATGTGTATATTTATGGCTTATTCTGTATTTCTGTTCAATTTATTGAACTTGGAATTGAAATTATCAGTAGAACTTGAGTTATGATGATTTATTTTGATTCTCCTGGTCTATGTTGCGTGCACTGTCCAAAAATATTGCCGCACCTGTGTTGGATCCTTCAAAATGCACTTCTTTTGAAGGATTCAACATGCGCCTGTCGGTATTTTTGAAGCGTCTCGAGCTACATAGCTCCCAGTTGGATATGGTGTCTTTTTTCCTTCAGTTTCTGTTGATCCAACCTCCTCGATAAGGTGTAAAAATTTGGATTTTCAGAACTTTTTTTTTCCAATTTTAATGATTTTTTTGCTGTATAAGCATTTGATTGGAAAAACAGAATTTCTCTAATTTTCTTGGTGAATAGGTGGATATGTGCAGTAGTTAATTTTCCATTGTAGGTAGTTTCTTAGTTGTTAAAATGTATGTGTTTCATATATGTTTTTCCCCACAAAGTATTCATTGTTATTTCAATTGTTTGATCAGATTTATTTGCCAGTACCCTCAGCCTTGGAGTTGGAATTAACTATGGCCAAATTGCTAATAATCTGCCAACACCCTCGCGAGTCTCGTATCTCCTCAGATCCCTCAATGTTGATGTTGAATTTGTTACTGGACTTGGGAATGAGTACCTACAAAGAATGTCTGATCCCCAACAAGCTCAGGCTTGCATTGAACAACATGTTCAACCTTACTAACGAGGTCTTGACGAGGACCGATAATCAGCTATATACCTTTTCTATTTGATCTATTAATCATTTAACGTTTTCCTATAGTTCTGTCTTTACCTCGTGCAGATCAATCAATATACGTCCTATAATGTTGTTCATGTTGGACCCGGGCAACGCCCGGGCTATCCTTACTAGTATATAGAGAAATGTGAAAAGAGGACGACCAAGGGCAAAAAAATAATTTCATGCTCAATGGTAAAAGAGTTCCAGAAGATTCCCTTCCTTCCCGGATTACATCGACTCCTTCATCCAGATGCTCAAAATATTTCTCTCATCTTCTCATATGTTGCGATTTCAGGTTAGTTATCTCAATCTTTGCCCTAAGCCTCTTCTGGTTCTTTACTTATTGCACAATTTCATAGTTGTGTTATTATTTTGTTTCTTTTGCATGATTCTTATTTTTCTTCAAGGCTCTCAAAGATTATTCTTTCACTTCTCTTCCTCTTCTCTGGTGGGTGTTTCAATTTCAGGTCCACTTTTTTTTTTCTTGCTTTTACACAAATTTCTTTTCGGTTCTATTTCACAGTTTCATGGCTGATATTGTTATTTTACTGTCTAATCTCTCCCCAATTTCATGGTTGATGATCAATTGCACTCCATCACTTTTCCACTCCAAGTGGCTTTATCACATCGCAGACAACCATAACCCTAGAAGTATTCATTTTCTAATTTCATACTTGCTTCAACGGAGACTAGCCATTTTTTTCAATTTTCTCGGGGCTTGCAGAAAATACTCACTCTTTCTTCATCCTTTCAACTAATTTACAGGTTTTCAGGTATGCTCCTCTTAATTTTTACCTGTATCTTCTGTTTCTTTTCCCTTTTGTCTTCTTTTTGTTTTTTAAGTTCTCTTCAAATACTAATTATTACCCTATATAGTGATATTTCTACTAAATTGCTGGTGCACTGTATAGGCTGTTGAAAGTGAGATCGATTAGAAAATAAAAACTACTCAGCATACCTAAAAATTTCGAGTTGATGCTTAATCTTTGCCTTCGTCTCGAAAGAAGTTATATATAGCATTCTATGCAGTTTAGTCACGTCTGTCGGATCTTAATGTGAAAAAGACTTCTTCCTTTGAATAGAGAATATTACTTTGCTAATTAAATTGCTAAGAGTCTTTCTTTGACCTTATTTTAAGGCGGATATCTTGCTGATAAAGAATTTGAAACTCTTGGCTGGACTATTTGTTGGAGGTAAGATACTGATCAAGTTAGTTGAATTGTCTACATCACAGATCCTAGTCATTTTAGATGGGTTATTTCTGGGTGCCTTTCTGCTCCACATCTAAAAGGTTGTAGTTTATGAAGTCTTGAGCACACTGCTATTTACAAAGTCAGGATAGCAATTTAGTACTGTGTTATTAAACATAGACTATTATTTATTATGCCCTAATACATAAGAGAAGCTTCGAATTATACGGGTCAATATATGAAAATGTGTCCTTAAACTAACTCTTGAAAAGACTAAGAGTAGACTTAAAATAAAAAGAGACATGAACATTAAGATTTAAGGTGATCTTTCTTTGATTTAAATATGCATGTCAATTTTTCTTTAAAAAAATTGATTCTTTCTTTGATTTAAATATGCATGTCAGTTTTTCTTCAAAAAAAAAATGATTTTCCTTTGACTTCTATTTCTATTTTTTAAAAATTATTTATTTTCAGTAAACAAAAAAAATTATTTTAAGTGGTAATATCCTTTGGTGTAAAGCAAGTACTTATGCATGGATATTATATTTTGTGTCTCCTTTGTTAGTTCAATATATATCTAGGTTGCACGCCAATAAACTTTTATAGCTCTTCATCATTCACCCATGAAATATTTTTCATAGGTGCTCACTTTGTATCTGGCGGTCAAAGAAGTGTCCTGTTATTTATTAAAATGATAAAAATGAGGTTTCAGATAAGCTTGGTGTTGCTGCTGCACTTTAAATATTAGGGGACACTGCCGTATCTGATGCTTCTCTAGGAAGAAGTAAACTAGAGGTGTTTCTTTTCTTTTTTCTCATCATGAGTTTTGTTCATTGTATGATGTTCAAGGCCTTCATTAGCATTTGATGTTCTTCTGAGTGAGTTGGGACTTGCTATGAAATTTTTTATGTAGATAATACTTTCAGTTTGCTTCTACGACTGGCCTCTGAATGGCTACTTTGTTATTCTCACAAAGCTATTATTGAAAGTTTTCTATGTTTCATGTCATATAATAAGTTGAGTGTTAGTCTTCATGGTTGGTAATCATAATATTTTTTGTATATTTGAGCTTATGCCACTATTATTTAGGTATTGCATTTTACACGCATGCTAAGAAATTGGTAATACCTCCCAGTTCTCTTGCATCAAGTAAGAGCTAAGCCTCAAATTTCTTAGACATTATTAGCATGAAAAAAGTCTTTGAGTCAGGGGTCTATCGGGAACAACCTCTTTACTTTACCTCTGAGGTAAAGATACGGTCTGCGTATATTCTACACTCCCCTGATCTCACTTTGTGGAAATACACTAGGTTTGTTGTTATTGTTGTTGTTGTGTATTAGCATGAAAAAGAATATTTGAAATTTCTTTAGAATGACAACATCTATATTAGATAAAACATTGAATACATTGTCACGTTTCTTGAACTTGGGATACATGTTTCAGCAGTAGATAACTTTTTTTATCAATATTCAATCAATAAAAGAATGCGAACGATGATATTTCGACTATTTATTCTTCAAATCGCTAATAACTAAGCAACAACACAATACCTTATGAGATCTTCACAATTTAATATTAAGATCAATGGCTTACAATGGACAAAGTAAATGCTAACACTGTTTCTGTTTAATTTGCAGGTTGTGTGAAACCTACTAGAAATGAAATATAAGATTGAAAGCCATAATTGTGAATAAAAGAGAACCTAATTAAATTCAGAATGATCAAGAATCCGTTGCCATTTAAATTATTGGGTTTAGTAAGTTATGTGAACTTCAAATTATAATCTGCCCCTCCCTTCACCAGTGCTTATCTGTCTAATGTTATAATTGGTTATGCTTTTGGGTTATATGGAGAATTGACGATACTCCTGCTATGTTTGCTTGGCTAGAGTATAAGTTTAGAAACATTTGCATAACCTGTTTGAATATCATAAATCCTTGAGTATAAGTTTGGTAACATTCTTTTACATAAGTTGTCTGAAAATCGTAAATTGAACCAGTACGATCAAATATGATAGATTTTAAAAAAAGACAGCCTGTGCACTAAAGCTCTCGCTATGCGCGCGGTCCGAAAAATGGTCGGACCACAAGAAAAAAGTATTAAAAGTGTTTCGACTTAAAGTACTTGATAAAATATGCTAAATATTGCTTGGATGATTTATTTTTTCCACTTTGGAGAGAGTTATGATTGAAAGATTAAACTGTTTAAGTTCTTAATAGGTACACATATCAAAGCTTGGTTCTTGTGCAACATTCAATAAAATGACAAATGAGCTTAGTAATATATTGAACTTTGTTTACATATAGAAAGTTTCATCTTTCCCTCCAATTCTGGAACACTGAATTTTTTTTTTCCTTTTTAAGAGTTGGATCTGAAATAATGAGGTGCTTCATTTCTCCTTTTCTATGTTGTTTCTTCCAAGTACCTTGAAGATATGTCATTGATATAAGTGATTCTAATTACTGTGAAGTAGTGCATACTGATTCACCCAAAGTGGATGATGATATATTGAGACAACCGAATAATCATATATTGTATTTATTTTTCTTTTTTCACAGGTGTTCTCAAAAAAATTCATACATTATTTACTGCTACTCGATTATATGTGATTAATATATGTATGGTATTATCATTGTGATTCTCCAATATTTTTCTATTTTAGTTGAGATTCTGATTCCCTGCAATATAATAAGAGAATGTGAAATTAAATGGCGCGACACTTACTCTATGGGTGATTTTGTGTTGAGATTTTCATTGGATATTGATAGAAGTGTACTCTAATTCTAGGTTCTTGAGAATTACTTCAACAGTAAATGTGATTTTTTTATGTTGTTTGGAAGTTGCTGAAAACATGGTAGTATCTGCGTATTTCTCTCATTAGTTGCCTTTGGATGAAGTTGTGCTGAAATATTAAGCCATTATATTCTTATTCTGGTTCATATCAAAGCTTAGTTCTTAGGATGATAACAAATAACCAAAAAAGAAACAAGTGGGGTGATTAGGAGTTGAGCTTTTGTCTAGATTGCAAATTCTACCCATTGTAGAATAATATATCACTTTCTTATAATCTTTCATCACTGAGACCATGTATGCATATAAAATGTATCCATATCAATGTCTGCATGTGAAAACACCCTCAAACACGTGTACTACTTATTTGATTTTCTCAGCCTTAGTTTCTCTATTGTTTAATTTATTGTTACTGAATACTTATTATGTTCTGAATACTGGGATGTTGCTTATAATCTTAAAAGTAATGTCTAACTCTCAAGTATTATCTTGTAATTATGGCCCAATGTGAACCTTCAGACTCTTAATATAGTTATTTGGTTTATATGTTTAACAATCTTGCAATACAGAATATGAGGTTCCTAACTAACTTCATCACAAGAGGCTGAAATATATTCTTATTAAGAGGAGCAAGGTTTCTAATCAAATCTATTGATTAATTTTGATGACTGAATTAAATGAAATATTTATTATTATTTATTTATTTTGCTCATGCATAAACTGAAATTAGTATTAAGGCTCACAAAAAGATTGTCAGGGAGATGAGAACTACAAGAGCTTTTGGTATGATGCCTTTCATGACTATGGGAACAAAACAGTTTGTATTTTGGCAGAACAATGGAGGACCTTGATGCAAGTTATTGATATGAGATATCAATACTATTCTCTCTGTGCTAATTTATGTGAAGTCTTTTCTTTAGAGGGGAAAACTTATAAAAAGGTCACTTTTGTCTGCATAACCTTTAAAGCTGAGGCAATATAGAGTCGGTGAAGCAACTACTTCCTTCCTTCAGATTTAACAGTTCGTTTTAGCTTCGACATAATTGAAAAGAAGAGTTGGACAATATAAGTTTTATGCCCAAAGATTTCAAAAGGTAATTTCTTTTATATATTTGTTGTGATTTGGTTGAGAAAATTACCGTTACTAATACTAGTAATGTGAGAATATTGTGAATTATTTAGTTGGAGAGGATATGATTTGAAGATCACGAAGAAGTATTATTTCTTGTGTAAAGAGCAGATTCAGACAAAATCTGTACATTTTGGTGGAATGGTATGATAGAAATATGCCTCAATATTCCCATTGTCTTAACTTTATGGGAGTGTAATTGTAACAAACAATATTGTAATCCTTTCTGTTTGAATACCACTTTGGTACTCGATACTCGATTACTGAATTTTATCTTAGTCGTACGCCAATCATGTATGGAACTCTTTTCAATATTTTTTAAAATAAATTGAATTCATGTAGTGTCTATGGATAATGTTGGGCCCGTGTTAAAGCACGAGCATTGCCTATCTAGTCTATATATACTTAAAAAAAAGAAAAGTCTAGTCTAGGATTTTGCTAAGTGTTTGCTTAAGATTTTGACACGTGTAAAATTGTAGGACAACTTAGTTAAGTTAGTTATTAGTTACAAGTTACAACTTTTTAAATTTGAATTTAAAAATAATTAACTATTGAATTAAAAAATTTAATTGGGCAGTTAAATTTTTTTCAAATTTACTCTTTTTTTTTCTTCAAAATAACCAATTTTACATGTCTAATGTCTACGTTGTTTTGGACTCTATTTACAAATTTTGAAAGTTTAAAATTACATTTAAATTTATCAAAATCAGACTCTTTATCCTATTGGTTGAGATTTATTTAATTATTTCAAAATTACATAATTTCTTTTCCACTTTTTCTAAATTTCCTCTACAATTTGCATTAACCGATTTTGGACTCCACACTTGGTACTTTTAATTTATTTTAATAATAAAAATTGAAGTCAAATACACTTAACATTGAAAAACTTCTACACACTATCTTTCAACAACGAATAAACCGTTTATTTAACTATTCAAACAAGTCTATTGGCTGTAATTTTCTCATATATTTTTTAATATTTAAAATTATCAATTATAGTGATTTATAGTAATTTTTATGTAATATTCAAATATATAAAATTTTATTTCAAAAAATTTATGCCCAACTTCATAATCAAACTTAAAATTGTTTGTCTTCAGGAAATAAAAAATGTCATATAAATTGAGAAAAAAAGAGTATTAATTAACATCACAAAAATTATATGTGAATTACGTCAAATCAGTTTACTATCGATCCTCGAATTATGGGTCATAATTTACTACGCCGAGTGACAGATCGATATGTTGACAAGTGTCAATTTTAGGATTAACCAAAATATAGTTTAATTGTGATAATGGCAAAATCGAAAATGTTTAGCGGTGATTCTTAAAACTTCCCAAACATTTGAAGTCCTTTATTGTCTACTCTCTCCGACTTTGACGTAATAATCGCCGTAGAGGTTTCTCTCCCTTTTTTTATTTTGTTTTTGCCGAAACAACAATCATGATTTCGAGACCAATCCAATTGTTCTTCATATTATCAATTATGTTCTTTCCCTTGCCCGTGCGCAAGAATCAAGTTTTTTCCTTTATTAAACCCATATGGAAATATCATAAATTGGTTGAGTTTATTTTATATTGTAAATGTAAGTTTGCTTTGATTTTTTTCGTTTGGGCCGAAGTTATGTGTTCCCGTTATGAGGTATTTTCTCTTCTCAAATCATCAAGTTCATTTTTTGCTTTGAAAACGTTTTCTTTAGATAGTTAATTTCTCCTGCACAAAGTTCGTTGACGGATTTATGTCACGATTCTGCTTCGATAAACATAGGTGGAATCAGATGTTGAAAATATTATGGATTCTCAGTTCTGGATTCTAATCTTTTAACATTGTTGGTTCTAAATTAATAATTTGTACATATTCAATGAATTTTTAAGACAATGATTCACATAAATGTATAGATGAATATGGTCCTCTTTAATTGAGTAATGCCTCCGTAGTTTAGCCTCTATATGCACACTTAAGGGTAAGAATTTATAGCAAGTAAAACTAGAATTTATATACAAATTAATTACAATTGCCAGACAACAACGAAAAACAACCTAAGGGTAAGAATTTATAGCAAGCAATTGCTTTCTGCCATTTGTTGTTTTGTCTGCCCTGAATGTGTGTATGTTACAGACATTTTGAGTAGTGGTTGCTTATCATACAGTACAAAAGATTGTTTTTAAGTTTTTCTTCGTCGTCTCTGATTATGGAGTTCTTCCCAGCTAAGTACCGTTAGAACATAATTTATTTTTCATACATTACTAACAAAGGTTGATGCAGAACAAACTTAAAGTTTCGCCTTTTAATCTTTAGGAATTAGCGCATTGCGGTTGGTAATATCTTTGCACTCTGATTTGAAGAACTTTCACAGTTTTATTCTCTTGCTGTTATTCAATCAACCAGTCCATTCTTCACACAACTTCTCATCTACAAAGGCGATAATTATACTCTGTCAGGTATGTAAAGACTTCGTTGTCATGAATATATCAAGCAAAGATGTTGACTTATTTATGTAAGTTTAGAGTATTAATCAGTTATTCTATTTTCTACATCTTTAAATCTATGTTGGTTCTTATTTATCTAATGCTTTCTTATCTTTACATATATAAGTCAGGATAGTGATGAAATATTGATCCCAAACTGCAGGAATGTCCTATCTAATTCACATTCTTTGTCGGTGTCAATTACAATGTCCAAATAGAGAGGTGTCGAATAATATCGTCAAAAAAAGAAATAAATCTGAAGTATCTATGAAGCCTGAAGAAAGAACAAAAGTCATGGTCTTGGATTTTGTCGAATTTTATTACACTGTAGATATTATAAATTTGATAAAAATGAGGTTTAAATCAGTAAAATATAATATTTTCATGCTTGAGTTCATATGGGACTAAATTATCATATGTTTGCATTATATCAGTAACCAAAAGATACTACATTTGTCAATGGTTATAGAAAAATTTGAACTACTGATGACATGTAAATAAGGTGATCATAACATGCTTTACTGCATTTGGACAGGTAAAACGGCACAATTGAATTGAAGTTTATTAACTAAACTTTATTCTTGCTTAGGGCATCTGGGTCTATAGTTAACTTCGGTATTATCTGTTTCAATTAGCTTATCAATTTTCAATTAATGAATGTATACAATTTTTTGAGATTAAGTTATAAGATGTTTGTCCCATTAGTTCATGATTTTTTGGTATATCACATTGACATGCATTCAAGTAGCAAAATAATTTTTTTATGGGCATGTGTATAAAGAATGAACCAATTGGTACCTTAATTTACTATGTTTTTTTTTAAAAAACTAATCTGCATATATAATAGACTTCTAAATGCAATCTTGCTGTGAAATATTACATTTTTTTTAATAAATAAGAACAACCACCTCATGCTCACTTTCTAAATTATAGTGTTTGCTTTATTACAAGTTTTCATTACATCTGCATTTTCATCAAAAAGGACTGCCATAAGATGTGGAAGGATTTAAGAAAAGAGATAATGTATAAGTACCCCTAAATTATACCCGAAGTTGCTATGACACACCTAAACTTTACAGAGGTCCTATTACCCCCTAAACTCACTTTTTATGTATTTTTGTGCTCCATTTTGCTGATGTGGCTGTCAAGTAGCAGAATATTTTTGTGCTCCTTTTGTGCTGACTTGGCAGCCATGTCAGCACAAAAGGAGCACAAAAATACAAAAAAATGAGGTTAGGAGGGTAGTAGGACCCCTGTAAAGTTTAGGTGTGTCATAACAACTTCGGGTATAGTTTAGGGAGGTACTTGTGCCTTTTCTCTATATATTACTTCATATTGCATTTTTGTCATCTTCGTTATCAGCAAATACTACTGGTACATGTGAAAGACAAGCTATTTGTCCTATATTGTAATGAGTTCAACTTAAACGTGCTTCTTACCATATATCTTGAAATTATGGTGGGATATATCTTAGAATTAACATTATTTAAATTCTCGAACTTTAATAATAGTAGATCAGTGCATATATGCACTTTTTTTTATATTATCTTTATCCTTTTTATTGTCAATCTGTTAAATATGTTCTCAAAGTTATCACAAATTAATAATTCTTGCACGAGCACTTATCGATTCTATTGTCATTATATATTTTCTCTAATCTTACATTTTCTCTATCTTTTTTTTCATGCATCCCATGTTCTCAGCTTTATACAATCTATAAACTGTTAAATGAAGCAGAAGATAAACAACAATATCAGGTATATATGCAAATATTCTTTTGCATTAAAATTGCTTGAAGCAGATGAGAGGTCTACTATTTTTCTGATTTTTTTAGCTATTTTATCCATTCTCTTGAAAGGTCTTGATTCATTTCATATTTTATCTTTTTTGTTCATTTTTTTTTATGATGATTTGATCCTAAGTACTTTGTTAGGAACTCTTATCAGTTAGTTGACTTGGTGAACGTCTATATTTGATCTCTTACTTTTCTCTATTATTTTTTTATCCTTTTGATTAATATAAGAACGTATGAACTTGAATTAAGAGAAACTGCAACAATACATGAATTTGAATAAAGTTAAATTTGAATCTTTTCATGGATACATGGATTTGAATAAAGTTAAATTTGAATCTTTTCATGAAATTAGGTGATTATGGAATAAAAACAAAATGCTAGAAAAATGAGTACATTCCGTTAAAAATATATATAACTTACAATGTCTTCTCTATGATATTATTATTTTTTAATCAATAAAAGAAAAAGGTATCATGCTTACTTTTCATAACATTATTATGACTTCTCAATAACCATCTTGATTTTGAAGGAGTGCTGCAGTAGTACTTGAAATGATATTTATGTTTGACATATAATAGTTAGTGTACAAGATGTGTTATTTAAAAGCCTCTTGCTTGATTTTGATATGGCATTAGTCATTCTTTCAATGACAAACGTGAAATATTGACTATTCTCTATTTATCTTGTTAGCGCGTCACTATGATCATCACCTACTCTAAATTCAGAAGCTGCAATTTAATTTATAGATCATTTTTTGCCTAATTTTAATACCTGATAAGTGGCAAATGCTTAATAGTTCAAAATGCAGACAAATCACATTGCATTTGTTTTCTTAAATCAAACATGTCTTGCAGAGCAGGGGGAAAACAGAAAAAAAAAGTCAGAAAATTAAGTGAGGAACAAGGATTAAGTACTTTTCAAGCTACTGCTGAGGAGTTTCTTGAGAAAGCTTTCTGTGAGCTTTTTGGTGAAAGCTTGAGAGTGATTTTAAGAGACCTTTATGCCTTAATGTTGATTTACCGTGTCTTATCCTATATGCAAACTTACGAATGATGAAAGAAATGTAAAAATATCTACAAACCTAATGTATTATAGTGTGCCTAATATAAATAATTGTTGCACTCCTACGATTGAACTAATATTTTGATTCGTTTTGCATCTCTTTGATCATATACATGATATAAAATGTTTATCTCAAATATAACTCAATTTTAATCTATATTTGAGATAAGTATGCATCATCCATATATGCTTTTCATAAATTAAATATTCATTTCCTTTCTAATATATTGTTTAATAAGACTGCTCTTGGGTTCTTTATTGTAATAAGTGCATAACTTATATTGTAATATCTTTATCTTTATCCGCGCATCGCACAAATACTAATACTAGAAACTATTATTGTCTTTTATGACGAAAAAAATAATAAATAAATATTCAATGTGTATACAAATAGAATAAATAAGGATGTTTTTAATAATTTAATTTGAGAGAGTGTTATATATATATATATATATATATATATATATATATATATATATATATATATATATAGATTGCATTTAAACAATTACTTTTTTTATAAATCAAAATGATGTTACGTGTTCAAATAATTAATATTTACTAATAATCTTTGTACATTGCGCGGGCACATATACTAGTACTATTAATAAGAGGAAATAGAGGAGGCTAGGGTCAAAGGACATTTTCAAAATTTAAGTGTGAATTATAGGTGCCGTTTGGCCATGAGAATCAATTTTTTTTTCACTTTTTTGAAATTTTCAAAGTTAGAGTTGGAGTTGGAGTTGTGTTTGGCCATAACTTTTGCAATAATTATCTAGATCTTAAATATATATTTTTAAAAAATAAAAAATATGATTTAAAAATAAAATATAATTTAAATGGGGTTATTTTATGAAAATAAAAATTCTAGGATTTTTTCAAAAAAAATAAATTAAAAAGTGAAAAAAGTGAGTTGGACAAAAGTGAAACCAAATACAACTCCAAAGTTGTATTTGGAATTTTTATGGCCAAAACACTATTTTCGAAAAAAAGTGAAATAATTTTTCGAAAAATAGTGAAAAATTCTCATAGCCAAACGCCTACTAAATTTGTGGGTCAACCTAAATTTCATTCCATGCTTCACTTTTTAACTCCAGATTTATCTTCTTCTTTTTTTTCTCTTTTGGTGGCCACGTGGGCTATTAAAACAAAAGTTTTGATGGTTCTACTTGATTTGCTTTTGGTGTAGATTTTTTATTTTATAAAAAGAAATTCAATATTACTCCCTCGATTTTATTTTAATTGATCCTATATTAAAAATAAATATTTTATTTTATTTTATTTATCTATTTTAGCAAATTCAGAAAATCTTTTTTTTTTTTCATACTATCCTTAGTTTATCAAAAAGGATATTTTTTTTGGGTCAAACAAAATATTTCTTAAAATAGAAGTATTTTGCGTTCATCAATATTTTATTCAGTTTAGCCAAAATTTTGTTCAATTAATCATTTTGAGTGCTATTGAAATTTAAAATAAAAAAAGAAAAACGAATATTATAATTGTAACTTAGGTTGTTAAATGGGAGGATATTAGAGAAGAGGGTGGAGAGATTATAAACACGTATGAAAGAATAAAGGAAGGAGCAACAATAATTAAAACTAAATAAGTTGTTTTTATGGTTTATGATTTTAAATTTAAAGTATAAAAGAATAAATAATATAATTTGAAATTAAAATATAAGAAAATAGCATACATAGAAGTCAAAATATTTCTAATACATTACTCTTAATGATCTAGGACAAAGTTGTTTATGCTCCTATTAAATGTATGAAATATAAAATTAAGATTATAAGACATAAAATTAGCTTAAAATCTGCATGAATAATTGAAATACAAATAAATTATATGAAAATCAAAATTATTGGGCCCGTGTGAAGCACCTCTTGTGCTTCCATAGAGGACATGAAATGATGAAAAGCGGTACAAAATATTATTGTATTACTAGTAGATCTTTCTAAATAGAACATTATCGAATCCAAAGCAAGTAGAAGAATTATTTAATATCGAATTATTGTTATGATAAGGCATAATCAATGATTTTACTTAACGTGTTTTATTCTTCCAATTATCTTCTGTATCACAATCGTTTGAATGTCGTTGATGGTGTCCCAAGGAATATCTGAAAGAGACTGCTAAAGACGTCAAGTATTTGTTTTCTTCTTATACTAAGAAGAAGAAAAGAAATCCTCTCCTCTCACTGTTATGTAAGTTGTAAGGCGGATGCCGCACCTTGCGCTTGTGAATGAGTGTGATATATACCTCTTTGCTCAGCACGTGACTGTGTACCCCGAAAATGGAAGCTGCATGTCTTCGCCCGCTCCCAGTTCATGGTGGAATCATTGAATGCGTAGGTAAAGCACGGGAGGCCGAAAAACGGAGGTTTCCGCTAGGCGAAGGAGCTCACAAAATATCCTAACTCTCTATGGGCAAGAAGCAAGGGCACAACTGTTGCGCAAAAGCCGGTCTTACCTTCTATTATATTAGTAAAGGGCTTGTGCAGGTAGAAAAAGGTGGAGGTCAAGCTATGGAAGGAGGTAAGGTATAGTAAGTTACTTCTTCGTCTTTTGCTTGTCATTGGATTGGAAGCCGCAGGTGATGCCTTCTTGCTTGTGTAGTTGGCCTTGCCTGCTTAGTGCGGAAGTGCGTAAAGTAGGCTCATTCTTTGGTTTATAAAGCCACAAGGAAATGCGGGCAGGGTAGAGTTCGGCAGAGGGTTCGAGAATAGGGTAGGGTCCTGTCCTTAAGATTCAGATAAGAGAAAATCAAACTTTTTGGATTTGAACTGGGGGCAATTTTCCTCTTAGTCGATTGTGATGGGTCTGTCGTGCTCCTCATTATAGTCCGCCGAGAAGCTTAAAACTTTGAAACTATACCAAATCATACTCGGCAACTGAAGCATGGAGGAGAAGAGCCGTAAAGGGAGAAACCTCTCTTTTCAAAAGAAAGAGACCCGCCAAAAAATATTGCAATAGAGAACTCTTTAGCGGGCTTAACAACATCAAAGAGGAATCGAACCTCTTCCAGTTCTGTGATAACTCTAATCCATTTGATGTCCACCACCCTTCCCCTCCTCCTTCCTCCGTTAGTTTAGCTGCAATGGCCGCAGACGCAGGAAGCAGTTCCTCTATGGGAAACCTCTTATGATTGATTCACTTCCTCCAGCATTGACTTCCTTCTTACCTATGATATCCCCAAGAGCTAATTCGATAGCAGTTGCATTGGAGCTAGCTTGGAAAGAGAGGGCGGGAATCCAGCCGTAGCAAGCAAGGAAGATTGAAGCAGAGTTTAGGCTCACTTCACCTAAATGACTTAAAGCTAGCAACCCAGAAACGAAAAGTGGAAGATGAGCTAGATCGGCCAGTAATCGACGTCCCCCAAACCATTAGACATCCAGAGAAGAGGAGTTTGATCGCCATTAAAACCCTTCTCAGAAACTGATGAATGCAATTGGAGTAGAATCGCTTTCTCTTACTAGGTTTAGGAATCCGTAATTCTTCAAGAAGACGAGACCGGATCAAAAGAAAGCTTCTTATCGAGAGACAGATTACAGCAAAAATGACTCATGAGGATAGCTGGAAGCAAGGTTGTCCATCCAGGGCTAGGAGGAAGGTTGGCGGGTTGCTCCGCTGCAGGTTGACCTCCAGCGGAATTATCATCCATGTGCAAGCTGAGTTCGTGATTTTTCACCAGGAAGCACATTACACATTAGCAGATAGATGCTATAAATTTCTCCAAAAAATCATAAAATATTGTGCGGCCATACAATATACTCTATATTCTCGTTGTCGAGGGAAGTGAGAGTGAATAATGAATGATCCTCCAAACTCAAAGAGTGATTGAGTCCGACTCAAGCGAGTGAAAGGCGTGGCAAGAGAGCGAGTTCGACTCGCGAACGATCGGCAAGTGACTCAAAATTTCATAAGAGAAGAAGAATCGTAGCGTAGGGTCGACATAAACAATCGGTTAAAATAGTCAATAAAAATATTGAAAAAACTTCGTAAATATATCTTGGGTATGGAAATCGAAAGAATCCAATTCGAGCAAGTTTTCGTTAGAGCAAAGCTCAAAATGGCATAACCAAATAATTATTTTGCAAATGATGAATTTCGCGCCTTGCTTTTGGCTAAGGTCTTTATTTACCTTTTTTCATTTCCCCCCTCAAAAGAGACATGCTTATGACTAAACACTACCCGGAACGAAGCCCAATCGATTCAAATCGCTTATTATGAGTTGAGAAATCGATATAAGAGAGAATCCGCCAGCTAGAAGAGAAATAGGATATAGGTGAGCCCGGAGAATATTGTAGAAAAAAGACCCCTTATAAAAAGCTCTTGGCCCACCCTTCACTCTGTTCACGGTTAGCCGGGAATGAGACAGGGAGTTCTATTTCATTTATGACTTCGCCTTTGTAAGCAAAGGTAGTAAATGAGCGGGTTGAATTCAATTTGAATGGATTAAAATGAGCCGAAATAATAAATGAGCGAAAAATTACTTAAATTAAAATACGGATTAAAATTTAACCCGCTCAATTCTTACTAAATTTTAATTATTTTATTTATTTTTAATAATTTTTTAGTACCTAATAATTTTTTTTATATGATTATTTATGACATATCAAATAAAAATATCTTTTTATTTTAACATGATTCTCATGGATCAGTTTGTGCTAGATATCAGCCTAAATTTTGATGGGCTGATATCGTTGTGTTGAAATGGACTGAGCTAATAAATGAGCGAGTCATATTCAACCCAAATTTGGATGATTGAACAGACTGAGTGAGTTATGATTTCATGGGCTAATTTTTTCACCTCCAATTGTAAGTCAGTGATCGACCAAGAGTGTTAGGCAGCTGGTGTGTATATTTATTGTTATAAGACAACGTCTAATGAAAGCAATAATAACAAAAAGAAAGAACACACAATTTTATGTGAGAAATTCTCAAGGGAAAGAAAACTCATGGTTAATCGTCAACTCTTCTTATTTATCAATGAAAAATGATATAAACACACCAAATAAGTCATATTTATATAAGCCGTAAAAAATTCTAATCCTAGTTGTTTACGATGTGCTCCAGGCAATTTTTTCAAGTAACTAATAGACTACTTTAAAAAATATTATATTTTGCGCAGAACGAATAGGTCTGATTCGTCTTTGCGCAAAATGCGAAATGTTTTAATTAGTGGTTGCCGCCCCTGCAACAAGTTTTTGTACGAACATTTTCTATTTTGGGATGGTCTTTAATTTTTGCCTCTCAAATTTATAATCTTTAATTTTATCCTTACTTCTTATTTAATAAAAATTTGTGGGCCAAAATATCCTTAATTATGACCTAATTTCACTGGGCAATTTTTTTTTAGAGAATATTTGCGTTGGAGCATAAGTTCTATAGTATCTGAATCGAAGAGCAAGACTCTAGACAAGTTTTTACCTTGCGGCATAATTTTTTCCACTGAGCTTATGCCATGTGGCATAACTTGTGCAATTGAACTTATGTCTTGGAATAACTCGTGTCACTGAACTTATGTTTTGGGGCATAACTTGGGTCACTGAACTTATGTTTTGGGGCATAACTTGTGCCTTGAGCTTAATTTCTTTTTTCTTGGGCCATAATTTGTGCCACTGAACTTATGCCCTAGGGCATAACTTATGTTATTAAACTTATGTTTGGGGTATAACTTTAACTGAACTTATGCCTTGCGAATTATTTTTTTTATCTTGCTATATTTTCTTTTCTTTTTCACTGTCAGGTCATTTTCGGTTATCTTTTGTCACTTCTGAAGGGTAAAAATTAAATGCCAATAATTTTGAGAAGCAAAAATTAAAGATCATCTCAAAATAAGAGTATTTGTGCGAATTACCCCGCTGCAACCCGCAGTCAGACCCACAAACATAGCATTTATATCTATTATCTTTTACATATTTATAATATTTATATATAAAGCAAGTGGAAAACTATTAGAATGCCACCTGGCAATCTTAACTAGGACAATATTTAGTAAAATACGTAATAAATTAATTTAAATTGACAAATAAATTTTTGAATTTAGATATAATAACTTTTGAATTTTAATTTATATATATAGTAATTTAAATATAAAGCTAGTCATAAACAAGGTGATGTAGCACCTCTTTATTTAGAAAATTATTTATCTTTTATCTCATTTTCTTTGAATTTTTCCTTCATGCTTTCATTAATCAAATTTATTTAATAATTTTATTATATTTATTACATCTAATTATATCTCATGAGTTACAAAAGATCTCCATATATCAATTTGCATTATCTACTTAAATAGCATGTCTTTTGAACTCTCTTCTACATAATTCTTATTGCTCAACTAATCTATAACTAACAATCATTTATGGAGTTGCTGAATACTCATTTTCGTTTTCTCCTTCCTTTTTTATTAGCGTGTCTTTTTCTCCTTTTTTATTTTATTTTTTTATATGTTTAATAATCAAACGAGGGGACATAGAAAATGTAATGTGACAATATGATCATCACTTTGATAAAGATCATATATATATTCTTCAAAAAAATTTCTTGTGTCATAATAGTCAAAAATAAGTTCATCAAAATAAAAAAGGCGGTGTAAAATTCATCAAAGAGAGATCTTAGATTAATTTGGTTTAAATTCATCAAGATGAAGAAGAATATTTAATTGCAGTGGAAGATTCATTAAAAAAGATGGTCAGATAAATTTGGAAAAAATAAAAGTTTGAATAATTTACAAAAATATATAGATAAACTTCTTGTTATTTATTTTAATATTTTATATAATTATTCCTCTAAATACAAAATATGTACCCGAAAAGTTCTATTACAAAATTTTACACTTTGTGTATCAAGAGAAATAGGAAATAGTCTTTAACTGATTATTTTATTACTAATATAAAATTTATTGATATTTTATTATATAAACTTTACCTTTTAAATATAAAATTTGTATATTATACTATGGTCTATAACTTTTGATGTGGCATAGTTATAGGGACAAAAATACCTCTTTTATTACTTCTTTGTCTTCTTTTCATTCAATTCAGTTTAATTTTTCCTTCTGCCCTTTTATATAATTTGTTATTTTTTTCTCATTATTATTTTGTATATATTATTTTAACATGTCAATAAATATCTAAATAAATTACTTAATTAAAGATATTTAAGAAAATGGAAGACTTTAACTCTTAGAGGAAAAATTTATGTCATCAGATTTTATATTTCTTATTTTTTCGAAATCTCTTTATTTTTTCTTATTCAAGTTCATATATACTAATTTAAATTGATTATTTTTTATTTAATTTGAAATATTCCTCAATTTTTTTATCAAAGAACTTTACATATAGAATACTAAAAGAATTATATCTTGATTTTATATATGATAAACAAATATTTGATGAATAAAAATTGATTTTCTTCAAAAAAAATTAAAAAATTAAAAAATTAATATTTAATTATATATTAATTTTATTTAATAACCATACATTTTAATAATCGCACGGTTAAATATACTAGTACTTGATAATAGAGAACTAAATAAGTGAATGTTTCAATATAGAAACATGGAAAGATAGTTTTAGACACTTCCTTAAATTAAACTTTTTTATTGCAAAGGGTGCAAGAAGGTGGGCAGGTAATGAGGTAAGTTTGCTCCAAATTTTATGGTACATCATTTTTTTTCTCTAATTTTTCAAATAATTACATCATTTGGAAGGTACAAAAGAATATATCAATGATGCGACAAATAGCACAAAAAAAGAAAGGAATATGCTATGCAAATGACCACGCTGATGTAGGGTAGATTTAGTAAATTATATTGCTCCTACATGTGAATTTTGATAGAAAATTTATATACTGTGCTACATATTTTCAGTTATAAAGTAAGTTTTAGTTTTTATAAATCAAACACGAATTAAGTTGTTATATATATAAATTGAGTATTCCCTCTTCATTGTTAAAAGACGGAGCAAATAGAAAAATAACAGTAATTAGTGATCAAATTTTATCGTATAATTAGAGTTTCATGGTAAAAAAGGGTGATACTTTTATTGGCGTTTGTATCAAGGGAGGTTACATCGGCTAAAATTTATAGATAAAAATTCTGAATTGAAGCATGAATCAAAAGTTATCTTATCTATTGCTAGCTAATGCAGGACCTAACACAAATGGATCAAAGTCTAATCACAACTACTTAAGCTTGCATCTAGATTTGAAAAATATGATTTTCGGGAAGGTAATCAAAGGAATTTGTGTGTTTCGTTTCGTTGATAGTGATCGCCCAGTAATAAAAGTAATTATAACAGATTATCAAAAAAATCCTTGAGGGAGTCATGACCTCAAAATAGCGTCAAAAAATCAGTATTACCTTTGGTAAAAGCAACTTTCCCTCATGTAACTTTGATATTAGACCGAGTTCAATATTTTAGTACTCTTTAACAATTTTTAATGAGATAAAATATTCAAAGCTTCATATTTTTTTATTTAAAAAAGCTTCATATTTATAACTTAATCAAAATATATGTTGTTTATAAGCGTTTTCATTCTTATAGAAAAGAGGGTTTAATAAATTAAACATATCTTTTCACCATCACGCGAAACACAGACAAATTTACTTACTAAAGATATTGAATTCAAATAGATCGTAAAAGGGCCGGAGTACTAGTTAAAGATATTAAATTCAAACATATCTTATCACTTAAGTTATTGGAGGAATTTCTATTGTAGAATATCGACGTAGTTTAAAGTATTCTGACTATGAACTTTTATAAAATGTTGTACGCAAATCGTTGATCGCTATAATTAACATGTGCATTGTAAATGGATAGTGGATATAAAGTACTCAGAAAATAATATTAAAAAAAACGCATGGATGTTTGATGCTTCACCTACCTGATTCGTAGGCCACCACGAAATAAATTGTTAAACGTTTCTTATGAATAAATTAATTAGAAAACAGTGTGCTCAACTAGGGAGTACACATTTCTTTTGTTATATAAAGACAAGTCTTTGGTGTCATGCAACAGATCTAAGTAAATGAAGAGACAAAAGAGTTTTCCTCTTCACTTGATAATCTTCTTGTTGTTGTTAGTGTAAGTTTTGCCTCAGTTTGTTGTGCTTCATCTCATGTTAGAAGGCTACTTCTGAGCCATGAATCAGAACACTATGCGGTGATATTTGATGCTGGAAGCACAGGAAGTAGAGTTCATGTCTTTCGTTTTGACAGTAAATTGGATCTACTTCCCATTGGTAACGACATTGAATACTTCCTCGCGGTACGTACCTTTCTTTTCACTTGACAGTTACTTGTTAGTAATTATTCTTTTCCTAGCCAGCTAGTGTAAAAGATAAGTTTGTTAGTATAATTTTATTCCAGTTTTTGTCAAACTCTGATTGTTGGAGTTGTTTTTCAAATCATTCAAAAACACAAAACTTGAAATGAATGCTATAGCAAAGACGTAGTTAGAATTTGGCAAGGATTCAATTGAACGACCTCCAGTACTGAAAATTTTCGTTATGCAAATCCGGCGAAACAATTTTTGTTTGGGTATATGTGTATGTGTATGTGTATGTGTATGAACTTTTACTTTTTTTTTTCATTCTATGTTCGATCTACACATTGAAGTTCTACTAATTCGAATTCGCTTCATGTAAAGACCCATTTAAGAAAAATACGCTCTTTAACAAAAAAAAATTCATACCCAAAAGTCGAATCCGAAATCTATAAGGGTGGAGTACTATAGTGTGAACCGTTTTCTTCTTTTTGGGGTTGGTGGGGTGGGGGTGGGGGTGGGGGGAGGGGGGAGGGGGTCACGAGTATGAACGTTTAATAACCACTTAATATAATTAAAGATTTTAATATAGGGGCAAAGGAGTCCAAAATTATGTTTTTTCTTGTTCAACCTGGTTTTCCTTATTTTCATAAATTCTTATTTGTCCCACCTGGCGTATCAGGTAATAATAAGATAAACAAATATTGTTGGGAAAGGCAAGACACTAACAAAGAATGCACAACAGGGTAGCAGCGGAAGAATACCCAAGTCTAAACTTTCCCTTTCAATTTGAACCAAGAGAAGACGAACAAACCAAGCACAATGGTAATAAGGCAGCAAGTATATCAACCAAAAGAAATACGACAAGTCAAAATAAACCAATCACACGAGACACCAAGATTTACGTGGAAAACCCCTTCGGTGTGAAGAGTAAAAACCACGGGACCAAAACCTCCACTATAATCACCAAGAGTTACAATAATGTTCTCCAAAATGGCCACCAAAGAAGTGCCAACAAACGAGCAACACTACATAAATCACAACACCAAAAACAAGAGAATAAAAGGAGCAAAAGCACCGAAAAACGCAGCTACTGTTCACGGATGCAAAACTGGAGCTACGGGATACCAAATCCAACTCTGTCAGTTTCTAATCAAAGATTGAGATGAGAGGAACAAGCTGTCCAAAAATCAGATCAATCGGATAAGAAACGAAGCGGGAATCGCAATTTGAAGTTGGCAATTTAGGGCTGAAATTGGGTGCGAAAATCTGCTCTTTCTCTCTATGTGTGGCTGCTGAAAAATATTATGTGGATTATGAAATAAGACCTAAAAAAGGTCTATATATATGCCCCATAGAATTGGGCCTATGGGCAAAAGTGGGTTGGTCCAAATTGAGCTTTATTTATCCACATAGGAAGGGAAAAAGACCCATAACCCCAACAATTCTCCCCCTCACGACTATGTGGAGGAGACCGCCATCCCGGCGATCATGCAACAATCTTCAAATTTCCATCTTGGCAAAGCTTTAGTCATCATATCGGAACCATTATCATCCGTATGAATCTTCTCAAGTTCAAGCAACTTAGAATCCAACACATCTCGAATCCAATGGTATCTCACATCAATGTGTTTAGACCGACCATGGAATGTAGAATTCTTGCCAAGATGTATAGCACTTTGACTGTCGCAATAAAGCACATACCTCTCTTGAGCACAACCAAGTTCCCCCAAGAATCTCTTCATCCAGAGCAACTCTTTACAAGCTTCAACGGCAGCAATAAGCTCAGCTTCTGTAGTAGATAGAGCAACACATTTTTGCAACCTAGATTGCCAAGACACAGCTCCCCCTGCAAAAGTAACCAAGTACCCTGAAGTAGACTTGCGAGTATCAACATCACCAGCCATGTCTGAATCAGTATAACCACAAAGAATAGGCTTCCCTGTACCAAAACACAAACTCAGACTAGAAGTGCCACAAAGATATCTCATGATCCACTTCACAGCATTCCAATGTTCTCTTCCCGGATTAGAAAGAAAACGGCTAACAATACCAACAGCATGAGCAATATCTGGTCTTGTACAAATCATTGCATACATTAAACTACCAACAGCTGAAGCATAAGGAACTTTCTTCATATCTTCCTTCTCATCATCACTGGAAGGACACTCTTTCGTGCTCAACTTGAAGTGCATAGCTAAAGGTGTACTGACAACCTTAACATTATTCATGTTGAACCTTCGAAGTACTTTCTGAATGTACTTCTCCTGTGATAACCACAACTTCTTGGCCTTTCTGTCACGGACAATCTGCATGCCAAGAATCTGCCTTGCTGGTCCTAAGTCTTTCATAGCAAAAGACTTACTCAACTCTTGCTTCAACTTTTGAATCCTGCAAGCATTATAACCAACAAAAAGCATGTCATCAACATAAAGCAACACAATAATAAAGTCACCATCAGAGAATTTTTGCACAAAAACACAATGATCTGAAGAAGTCTTCTTGAAGCCCTGCTGACTCATAAAAGAACCAAACTTCATGTACCACTGTCTAGGAGCTTGTTTCAAGCCATACAAGCTCTTCTTCAATTTGCAAACATAATTCTCTTTTCCCTTGACTTCAAAACCTTCCGGCTGCTCCATATAAATTTCTTCATCTAAGTCACCATGGAGAAAAGCAGTTTTAACATCCATTTGTTCAATCTCTAAATCTAGACTTGCGGCTAAGCCTAGAACAACACGAATGGATGACATCTTCACAACTGGAGAGAATATCTCATCAAAATCAACTCCCTTTTTCTGGTTAAAACCCTTCACAACTAATCTAGCTTTGTACCGTGGAACTGGATTGCCATCTTCATGTTTCACCCTGAAAACCCACCTGTTTTTTAAAGCTTTTCTGTCTTTAGGTAACTTAACCAAATCAAAAGTATGATTATCATGTAAGGATTTAATCTCATCTTCCATAGCATCAAACCATCTTTCTTTTTCTTCACTATCCATGGCTTCATCAAGACTCTCAGGTTCTCCCCCATCAGTCAAGAGTACATACTCATTGGGAGAATAACGAGATGAAGGTAGTTTCTCTCTAGTAGATCTTCTGAGAGAACTCTCTGGAGCATCAATAGCAGCTGGTTGCTGGCCAACCACATCCTCTTGCACTGGAGCGTCAACAACATCCTGGTCATTCTGAACATGATCATCATCTTCATTATCAACTTGATTTTCATTATTATGAAGATTTTCTTCAGGTGCAGTAGTCAAAGGAACTGGATCAATATCAACTAGGCTCTCACTACTCTGAGAATCAACCTTCTCAGTTTTGTCAAAATCTTCAATTGTTTGGTCTTCAAAAAACACAACATCACGGCTTCTAACAAGTTTCTTCTCAACTGGATCATAGAAACGATAGCCAAATTCATCTTGACCATAACCAATGAAGATACACTGTCTAGTTTTAACATCCAGCTTTGACCTTTCATCCTTAGGAACATGAACAAAAGCTTTACACCCAAAGACTCTAAGATGATCATAAGAAACATTCTTACCAGACCAAACTCTGTCAGGGACATCACTATTCAAAGCAACAGCAGGAGATAAATTGATAACATAAGCAGCAGTATTAAGTGCTTCTGCCCAAAAGGAATCTGGCAGCTTAGCATCTGAAAGCATACATCTAACTCTCTCAACTAGAGTTCTGTTCATCCTCTCTGCTAAACCATTTAACTGAGGAGTCTTTGGAGGAGTTTTCTGATGCCGAATACCCTTCACTCTACAATATTTATCAAAAGGACCAATATACTCACCACCATTATCTGAGCGGATGCATTTCAATTTCTTCCCTGTCTGTCTCTCAACCAAGGCCTGAAAACCCTTGAACACATCAAGTACCTGATCCTTGGACTTCAAAGGAAATACCCAGAGTTTGCGAGAATGATCATCAATAAAAGTCACAAAGTAAAGTGCATCGCCATGAGACCTTACCTTAAAAGGACCACACAAATCAGAATGTACCAACTCCAGCAAATCAAGCTTTCTTGAAGGCGGATGACTCTGAAAGGAAACTCTTTTCTGTTTACCGGCTAAGCAATGAACACATTTCTTCAACTTTGCTTGTTTCACTCCAGAAAGCAAATTTTTCTTAGCCAAATTGTCAATCCCCTTCTCACTCATATGACTTAGCCTTCTATGCCATAATTCTGATGAAGTATCATTCTCCATCAAGTTTACTGAGTCTCTAGAGATGGAGCCCTGAAATACGTACAAGTTAGACAACTTGTCACCACGAGCCACAACCATTGAACCTCTAGTAAGCTTCCACTGGCCAGCACCAAGGGTGTTAACATAACCCTCATCATCAAGGTTCCCCACAGAGATCAAATTCAGGCGAACATCTGGAGCATGCTTGACATTGTTGAGAACTAATCTCGAACCATTGTTACTTTCTAAGCAAACTGTTCCAATGCCAAGAACTTCAACTTCATCATTATTACCCATCTTCAACATCCCAAAATTACCTGGAGTATAAGAAGAAAATAATTCTTTCTTGGGCGTGACATGAGAAGTAGCACCAGAATCCACAAACCAGCTAGACTCATCACGAACAAGATTAATGGCATTCTCACCACAAGCAACAAGAAGATCATCATTAGCAACAACAGCAACACGATTCTCATTATCGCCTTCTTTCTTTTGTCGTCTCATATCTCTCTTGTGCTTGTGACAATATTTCATGATATGTCCATTCTTGTGGCAATAGTCACATGTAACATTCTTGTATCTGGACTTTGACTTGCTTCTACTTGTACCTCTATCATTCTGACCTCTGAACTTATTTCTCCCCCTATCTTCAGTAACCAAAACATCGGAGTGTGAAGCTGAAGAAGATGAGGCCTGTGATCTTCTTCTCATCTCTTCATTCAAGACACCACTCTTAGCATATTCCATAGTTACAACACCACTGGGAGCAGAATTAGTCAAAGAAACTCGAAGAGTCTCCCAAGAGTCTGGCAGAGTATTGAGAAGCCAAAGTCCCTGAATTTCTTCATCAAACTTTACACCCATTCCGGACAGCTGGTCAAGGACACCCTGAAAATCATTTATATGATCAGAAATAGGACTACCCTCTTTGTACCTGATATTTATCAATTGTTTCAGCAGGAACAACTTGTTGTTGCCAGTCTTCGAAGCATAAAGTGTCTCAAGCTTATCCCACAAACTTCTGGCATGTGTCTCATTCACAATATGATTTCTAACATTATCTTCAACCCATTGTCTGATATAGCCACAAACCTGCAGATGCTCAAATTCCCAATCCTCATCATTCATAGATTCAGGTTTGTTAGAAGCAAACACAGGTAAGTGCATCTTCTTGACAAATAGAAGATCTTTCATCTTGCCTTTCCAAGTATGATAATTACTACCATTCAAACACACCATCTTGCTCATATTTGCCTCCATCATTCAAATTGACTATCAACAACAACCAATGCTCTGATACCACTTTGTTGGGAAAGGCAAGGCACTAACAAAGAATGCACAACAGGGTAGCAGCGGAAGAATACCCAAGTCTAAACTTTCCCTTTCAATTTGAACCAAGAGAAGACAAACAAACCAAGCACAATGGTAATAAGGCAGCAAGTATATCAACCAAAAGAAATATGACAAGACAAAATAAACCAATCACACGAGACACCAAGATTTACGTGGAAAACCCCTTCGGTGTGAAGAGTAAAAACCACGGGACCAAAACCTCCACTATAATCACCAAGAGTTACAATAATGTTCTCCAAAATGGCCACCAAAGAAGTGCCAAACAACGAGCAACACTACATAAATCACAACACCAAAAACAAGAGAATAAAAGGAGCAAAAGCACCGAAAAACGCAGCTACTGTTCACGGATGCAAAACTGGAGCTACGGGATACCAAATCCAACTCTGTCAGTTTCTAATCAAAGATTGAGATGAGAGGAACAAGCTGTCCAAAAATCAGATCAATCGGATAAGAAACGAAGCGGGAATCGCAATTTGAAGTTGGCAATTTAGGGCTGAAATTGGGTGCGAAAATCTGCTCTTTCTCTCTATGTGTGGCTGCTGAAAAATATTATGTGGATTATGAAATAAGACCTAAAAAAGGTCTATATATATGCCCCATAGAATTGGGCCTATGGGCAAAAGTGGGTTGGTCCAAATTGAGCTTTATTTATCCACATAGGAAGGGAAAAAGACTCATAACCCCAACAAATATTGCGTGAGTGAAAAAATTATAGTAAGATAGAAATTATTTCTTAAACAAAAAGTCATTTGGTAAGATGTAATAGAGATAATATATGTATTAGCCTTGATATTATTTAATATTTTATTTGATAGTGTTTTCAACGTAGTATTAATTATATATCATATTCAGTATTATAGGGTGTATAAATAATATATAGCAATTCATGATATTAGTAATAACATGGTTATTACTACAGTTTTGGGCTAAAATTATCCCTCATCTATTAGAGTAGGTTCATTTTGGTCCCTCAAATATAATCCTGAGCATATTTAGTCACTTAACTTTACTAAAGTGAAGCACTTTTGGTCTTCCTAACATAATAATGTTAAAAATTAGCGGAAAGGATAATTTTCTAACGGTGTAAATTTGATAGTGTTATCTCTTTCTTAATTGATATATATTTTCTTTCTTTCTTGTCTTCTTAATTTTTTAGGATTAATATAGTAGTAGCTATTTATATTTGAAGACAATACTTTAGAACGCGATAATCTGCCCACTCAAAAAAAAAAATTATTTTCTTAAATGCAGTAACAAAATGATCTTAAAGTCAGTGGCGTAGCTAGTAATTTGGTGAAGAGCGTGCGAATTTCTTCTTAATTGTGTTTAAGAGCGTGCAAAATTAAATATATTCTCATAATAGCTAACACTTAACCTCTATGGGTTTGTATTTTACAAGTCACGTGGGTGCCACATGGGTTTAACACCGTTATTTTTAAACGGATTTTGTTAGGGAGATCAAAAGTGCTCCACTTTAGTAAAGTTAAGGGACTAAATATGCTCATAGTTATATTTGAAGGACCAAAATGAACCTACTCTAAAAGTTAAGGGACAATTTTAGCCCCAAACTCTTATTACTACATGAATAAGCATGGTCAAAGATAGAATTGTCCTTGAATACACCAAATCAAATAGTAAATAAGAAATAATCCCAGATAATTAATTTGAACATTACTAATATGCCATATTCAATACTACTCTTATACATCCGACCAAACGACCGCTACAACAAGCAACAAATTAAAAAATTTCAAGAAGGGTTTTTTTTGTCTAAAGAAGTGGATTGACAAATGAAAGTAATTCCTTTTTCTTAAAAGAAAAGAAAAGTAAAAGACGTTGTTTTATAAGCTTGAAAATATGAACTACAGGTCGGGTTCGATCTTAAAGAATATAATTGTCTTTAATAAGAAAGTATTTTATCTTTTAAATGTAACTTTCTGGCGTAAATTGGATCGATAGTCAGCCCTAAAATGAATAGATGGAAAAGAAAGAAGAAAAAAAAAAGAAACTACTGAAGTAGATAATTATGAAAAGCATATTGATCCTGATTGAATCCAACTTTCTCTATTTTTTCTTATCTCCATCTCTTCAAGTTCTTACTTGGATGGATGATACATATTTCATATCAATATCTATAATTTAGATTTACTTAATTAAATTTGAATCTTAATCGTAACTATGATAAATCAAATTGGGAAACATATGGAAATATTTAGTAACATAACTATGGTTAAGATCCAACTTTAATAAAGTAAATATAAATTATTAAATATTAACATGAGACATGTATCACCCATTCAAATAAGAATTTGGAAAATAACAAAAAATGCAGAGGAATCAATTCCTACTTTTATATGGACAGCTCAAACGTAACATGTCTATTGAGACTAACAACAATAATGGTCGTTTGGTGTGAAGGATAAAAATAAATAGTCATGGGATAAAACAAATAGTCCTGGGATAATTTTTTGATGTCTTGTTTGGTTACCAAGTTTGGATTAACTTATCCCACCATTTATACCATAGTGATGGGATAAGTTATCCCATATACATGGTGGATTAACTTATCTCGGGATAGCTAATTCCAGGATAATTAATCCCAGGATAACTTGTTTTCAACCAAACGACCCATTTAGGTCTCTCAATAGCAGTTTTATTTCCACCTATTTTTATTTTTCTTTGTTTTACCATTTTCTTTTAAAGTGGAGTTTAGAGTTGAAGGTTTAAATTTCAAAAAGAAACCATGATTGGTCTTTGCCCAATCATGCTTCCACATTATGCGCTAATTGGCCTATTAAAGAAATACTTCTATGTTATATTTATAGACTATACTTTACAATATAATACTAATTGTCGTTTTCGTTTGCATTTAATTTGTTAAAGCTATCGTAGCTGTTAGAGGCTGAAGGGTCCATCAGTCTCTGATTTTTTTAAATTTTTTTCCAGCCAGAATACTATTGATCAGTTATTTATTTAAGGCTTTAGAGACAGGGTAATTAAAAGTTTGAAAGAATTTGAATACTTAATTCAAAACTTTAATTAGACTACAAGGAAAGAAATTCAAAGCTAGTCTTCAATGTTTTTATATGATTGATGTGATCATTGTTTATATTTCGACAATATCTTATTGCAACAATTTGAATAATCAACTCAACTTTAAACAATAGATGACAGTAATTAGTACAAGATCTTTATAAATTCCCTTTCATATCTTGCACAGTAGAGAGACAAGACATTATAAAATTCAGCAAACAGTTTTATATTTTGAATTTTATTCACAGATCTATTGAATTTAGTTCAAGTCCTTGTAGCATAATTTTGTGATTCTTATAATTAATTAATTAATTGTCTTGGACAGATAAATCCAGGTCTAAGTTCACATGCAAATGATCCTAAAGCTGGAGCACTTTCTCTAAAGCCTCTTTTGGACAAAGCTGAAGCTGTGGTTCCTAAAAATTTGCAGTCTCAAACACCCCTTAAACTTGGAGTGAGTAATTAAGCTCTATTTTTTTCTTTCAAAATTATTAGAAGCTAATTTTCATTTTCCATTTAGACAGAGTTCTTAAATAATTTCTCTGTCTTCTTTTTTATTTTAATTTTCCATTGATAATTACATGAAATACTAATGTCTGAATATTAATACAGGCAACTGCTGGTTTGAGGTTATTGAAAGGTGATGCTGCTGTAAAAATACTCCAAGCGGTACACATCAGCTTCATAATTACCTTTTCTTTCTTCTTTATTAATTATATATTTTAGAAAATAAATCTTCAGAAACATTGTCCCAGCTTCAGAATTTTATTTTATTTTTGTATTGTTAAGGTGAGGGATTTATTCAAGAATGAAACCACTCTTAATTACAAGGCAGAATGGGTTTCAGTCCTTGATGGTACCCAAGAGGGTTCATATTTTTGGGTAAGTCACACATCACATGTCATGAAAGAAAGAAAACTCACTCACCTAGCTAGCTAGGTTAGCAAACCAATATTATAATATTCAACTGAGATAGCATATAGGTGACTAAAATTACATAATTCTTTAATATTATTTAATTTTTGTGTGTTGCAGGTAGCCTTGAACTACCTATTAGGAAATTTGGGTAAAACATATGAAAGAACAATAGCTACAATTGATCTAGGAGGTGGATCAGTGCAAATGACATATGCCATCTCAAAAGAAAGTGCTTTAAAGGCTCCCAAAGTACCAAATGGAGAGCCTTATGTCCTTAATAAATCTCTTTTGGGAACTAATTACAACATCTATGTTCACAGGTAACTCTAGTAAATTGACATTTACTACTACTACTACAACTTTTTTTTATATTTATTGTTTTGGTTAATATGATTTGCTTGTGATGACAAATTAATCATTAATGTGCAACAGCTATTTGAACTATGGTCAGTTAGCAGCTAGAACTGAGATTTTCAAAGCTTCTGGAAACTCATCAAGTAGTCCATGTATTTTGGGAGGTTATAATGGTAAGATTAGTGGTCTCTAATCCTCATTTTTCTAGTAAGTTACAAATTAAACCCCAATTTAAATTAGATTATTTCACTGGTTGGGAAATCACGGGGTGAATCGTGTTATTCCAGTTGCAAATTATATTGTTATTTTTGTTTCCTTATTTCATGAAATATTTCTCCCCAATTTTAGCAACTCGATATTTCTCCAAAAGTTTTCAGTCAATCAGAGGGTTTATATTAGTTGTTGGCTAAGCGTGCTAGAGCGTTTGGTACGATGAATAATATTTTTCAGAAAATACCTTTTAAAAATGTCTTATTTTCTCAAAAATATTTACTTGAAAAATGTTTTCGATTAATTTGTTCAGTCGGAGGAAAATATTTTTCAGAAAAAATAATATTTATCAAATGTATTAGTAATGTAAGCAAATTGAATAATATTTTTATGAAACTTTGGAATATTGGTTGGAAGCAACATGAAGATAACAGTAGGCATAGTCGTGAAGGAAAACAAATTTTCTCCTAAGATGAGGGACGTCATGTTTTTCCTATTTGCTCTTCCAAGTATTTTTTGTTTATAATGACTCTTATTAGTACGTTATTGATGTTATACTACTTTAATTAATTTATTTTTTTATGATTTTCTTAAAGGTTACTACACTTACAATGGAGTGGCTTACAAAGCATCATCACCAAAACAAGGTTCAAGCTTGAAGAAATGTAGGACATTAGCTAAAAAAGCACTGAAAATTAGGGCACCATGCAAGCACAACAAGTGTACATTTGGTGGTATTTGGAATGGTAGAGGCGGAGATGGATTCAAGAATCTTTATGCTTCTTCTTTCTTCTACGATTATGCAACTATGATACGAAGCTTTTACTTGTGTAATCTGTTTGGTACGAAGAAAAATATTTTTCAAAATATAAATCATGTTTTGACGATCAAACATTAAAAATATTTTTCTTTAAAAAAGGAGAAAAGCGGCTTTCCTCGCTGATGTTTTAAATTGTAAAGAGTATTGAATACTGAGGTAAAGTTTCTTAAGCAAAATATTTCATTCCAAACACACTCAAAGAAAGAAAATAACCATAGTTACCAACCCAAGTTCTTAGTTTCTAATTAAATTTTTTCCTCCTCTTAGTTTTTATTGAGTTACTTAAGATATTAGTTACTCTAGTTTTGCTCCTCTCTGTACAAAACGAAAGCATTTTTGACAAATCTACATACTACATTTCCGGTTTTCTCTTATAATGTACATAAATTTTTCAAAGGAAAAAACATTTTACCTTATGGTAGTCTTACGATTACTACACTACAAAATTAAACCATATTCTTAGTCATACACATTTAATGCATTTCAAATTTTAATAGGTCAAAATAATATTTTTCAATTATATCTTCGACAAGAAAAAAATTTCTAAGGAATTACGTGCCCAAATAAAACGATTTAATATTTAATTGTGCATTTGTACAGGTTGGTATAATTGACCCTAAAAAGCCCTCTGGAAGAGCTAAACCAATACAATACCTAAATGCAGCAAAGCTTGCTTGCAAGACCAAAGTGAAAGACATAAAATCAGTATTTCCCAACATTGATGAGAGGAACATACCCTTTATCTGCATGGACTTGGTATATGAGTACACTTTGCTTGTTGATGGATTTGGTAAGCTAATTCTTAATCATTTTGAATTAACAATTGGTGTTCTGTTATGATCATGTGTGTCCTACATCCGCGGAATGGAGAACTGGCGTGGGACTTAAATAAATTTGGGTTCTTTTCAAGGGCGGCTCAAGAATATTAGTGGCCTAAGGCGAAAATCAAATGGAGGCCTTAAATTTTTAAGATTTTTTTTTTTAATAAAGTCTAAATTTCTTGAGATGCAAAGTTGTTAATTATTTGTTTTATAATCCATTTCTTCTAATAACTTTTTTTCAATTAATAATATATGTAATCAGTACATTTAATCTTTTCTCGAGACATAGTACTCTAGATATATCAAGCTTCTTCAAATAATTTTTTTATTTTATATAAAAGTTTATTTTTTCTACAAATAATATCTAATATTTTTCTTATAAAAAACCTATAATTTATTTTTGCTTAAAAAAATGAGGCCCCTCAAATTTGAGGGCCTAAGGCGGCCGCCTTTTTCTTAAAGGGGTAGAGCCGCCCATGGTTCTCTTCCACTTCAATAACTAGCTTTTAAGGTGTGAGTTAGGCTCAAGGTTGTTACATGGTATCAGATTCAATCGTTCGGGCCCATCGCATGGGGCCAAGGCTCGGAGTGCTGGTCTGGACTCAAGAAGGGTGCCAATCGTTATCAACTGGGCCCATTCATGACCAACGTGGTCGTTGGTACTCAAGTGGGGGAGATTGTTATGATCCTGTGTATCCCACATAAGCTGAATGAAGCTGGTGTGGGACTTGGTCGTTGGTACTCAAGTGGGGGAGATTGTTATGATCCTGTGTATCCCACATAAGCTGAATGAAGCTGGTGTCCAGCTTTTAGGGGCGTGAGTTAGGCCATGATTGTTACATGTTCCTGAAATTGATATTCTTAAGTTGCATAAAGTTTAACTTTTTCTTCCTTTACCTAAAATTGCCAGGCCTGCATCCCAAACAAGAGATCACAGTGGTTCATGATGTTAAATACAAGAATTATATTGTTGGAGCAGCTTGGCCCTTGGGTTGTGCCATCGATGTTGTTTCATCTTCCTCCTGATTGAACATTGTCATCTTTGAATTTTCTCAACGTTTAATGTTATTATTAATGTCGTTTTACTCTTTTCTTTCCTGCCCATATGCCATATTATATGGTATTTTTAACTTGAGCACACCCCTTAAAAAATTCATTCCCTCCTAAAAAGCAAGAGGGCTTTTAATTAAATAGTACCTATTTAATAGGTTTTCTTGGTTAGGTAAAAACTCACTTACCTAAATGGTAAATTTGTAAACAACAAATTTAATACTCCCTCCGTCCATTTTTATTTGTCCACTATTGACTTTACACACTTTCTAAGAAACTATAAATAAAAAGGTAATTTTACCATATGACCGTTTGAATATAATAAATATAATGTCTTAAAAAATGTAATAGGAAAATGACTATAATTAACGATAAGGGTAAATTAGGAACTAAGTGTAAAATTATCTCTTGACACTACAACACAGTGTATCTCTAGCTATAAAAGTTAAGCTATGAATTTACAAATCGTAGCTATTACCTAGTAATAGCCACAAAAATTTGAATACTATAGCTATTTACAAATTCGTAAAATTTCTTAGCCATGAAAATTAAAATGACAAAGCTAATTTCTCATTTTTGTTATAATTACTAACAATCGTAACAATAATTGCCTATATAGCTATAACTTTATTGCTACAATAAAATTTTGTATCTAATTATAAGTTTTTGTCACGCGATAAAAGTTATTGTAGCAATAATAACCTTTTAGCTATAATAAACTATTTGAACCAAAATATTGTAGCTAAATTTTTTTTTTTGTTTAAGTTATGAAAAAATGTGGCAATAGTTAAATGATGTAGTCACATCTTTTTTGCTATGATAAAATTTTATAGCTAATTATTAATTTTTGCCACGAGTAAAATTTATTGTAGTAATAGTAACCTTTTAGCCACAATAAATTATTTGAAATAAAATATGATGGTTAAATAATTGTTTTTGCTTTAAGTTGTAAAAAATTATAGTAATAGTTAAATGATATAGCCATAGATTTTTGGCTAGCGATAAAATTTTGTAGCTAATTATTAATATTTACCACGTGACAAAATTTATTGTAGCAATAGCAATCTTTTAGCCATGAAAAAGGTTATTAAAAATAAAATATTGTGTCTGAATACATATTTTTGCTTTGAGTACTAAAAATTTGTGGCAATAATTGACTTAATAATAGCTATAATTATTTGTCATGATGTAATAATTTAGCCATAAATTTATTATTGTGATAAAATTTTATAGCTAATAATTATTTTTTACCATGAACAGAAATTTATCGTAGCAACACTAATCTAGTGTAATTAGAGGTGTTAATCATTTGAATTGATTTGATACTACATGTCTACTTGTAAATTTTAAATATAATTTCAATAAATAGATAATTATATCTAATTAATTTTAATTTAACTAATTATATCTAATTTAAATATAACTTTACTGAGTTTAACTAGAAGCTTCATCCTAATGAAGTGCTTCCAAAATCGTTATTTGATTCAAACTTATTTTTATCAGAATATATGTCTTTATCGATCTAATATAATTGAAGATATTAATTATTTGATTTTAATTCAATTTTACAGCTTGTAAGTTTTAAATATAACTTAAATAAATATTCAATGTTATATTAATTATTTCAATTAATTAATCATGTCAAATTTTAGAAAAACTTCAATAAGTCTTATTTTTTAAACTTATCAAGTCAATATTTTATCTTATTGCAATATGTTATTTTGGATGTTAGTTGCACTTTTTAAAATAAAAATGTATAATCAATTTTTTATTGAAAGTTATAAAAATATTTATGTATGCCTGTACATTATTATTACAAAATAAGGGCTTAAAATATGTAAGCGCTTATTTTTCTTTTAAAAATATTTTAAAAAAACTCTAATAATTGCAAAGATAAATCGATCATTTAATGAATATAATTAATACACATACACTAATAAAGAAAAGATATTGACATTTTAAATTTTATTTTTTGAATTTTCTATTATGAACAGTTTTACTTTTGAATTTTTTATTGTAAACTTGACATTTTAAGTCATATAATTCATATAATTTTTGTATTTTTAATTCAAACTGAAAAACTACAATTCAAAATTCATATAACTGCTTAAATTCAAATTGAAATGAGAGAATGTTGTGAAAGAGTGGTTCCACTATAATGGAGCACTTTAATTTTAATTTTAATTCACAATTCTTATATAAAAAAATTGAATTGACATTTTTTTTGAAATTTCATCTTAAAATATTTTTCAAACTTGAATTCTATGATATTTGACACTTGTCCTTACAATATTGTTTTGCTTCTCCGATGTTATACAATAGATTAGATAGATTTTTTGATATTGACAGTCTTATTTCATATTAAATTTTTTTATTTTTAAATTGATATTCTAACTCATATAAATTATTTTAAATTCATATACAACAACAACAACAACTTACATAGTGTAGTATCACAAAATAGAATCTGAGAAAAGTGAAATGTACACATACCTTCTCCCTACCTCAAAAGTAGAGAAAATTGTTTTAAATTCATATAATTTTTATATTTTCAATTCAAAATCAAATTTGGTGCTTTTTGATCCCCAGTTGCTATGGAAAAAAACAGTAATTCATAAACACTATAAGTTAGAATTTATTAAAATAGGCGAGTAGATAACAAAACTAATAATATCATAAAGGACCAAGGAATATATATATTTTAGAATAATATGTATTTAATATAAATAGTTAACTTTTTCCATTAGCTTAAAGTAAAGTGTGTATATATATATATATATATATATATATATATATATAATTTTCTTTATTATATTCGACGTTTTTGGATACAATTGTTGTATTTGTTAATTCATAGTAGTAACACTATTTATAAAAATGAAAGCAAAAAAAATAAATACATATAATAATAATAATAATAATAAACAAAGGAAACATAAAGGTCAAGTGGTCAAATAAAACTTTTTCTCAAACTTAAAAATCTTTCTCCAGCCGTGCCTCCACACTTCCCCTTTCCCATTTAGATCCAAACCCCCTAAAATCTCCCCCCAAAGATTAAAAATTGCAAAAGCCAAAAATTCCCCCCCAAAATTTTAAACCCAATCAAATAACCAACCCCCTTTCCCACTTAACAAATACCCAGATCCTTTCCCCTCTCCCCATTCCTTTCCTGTCCCTTCCCCTTCGTCCTTCTCCTTCCCCCTCCCCCTTCCTTATCTCAGTTTCTAGTCGATTTGAAATTTTTGTGCTGTTTTGCTAATTATATTTTGCAAGTTTTATAACATAGATGAGATAAGTTCTTACAATATGAGGTTTTTATTGTTACTTTTTTACTTAGTTCGATACACTAAAATTTCTACCATAAGAGTTTATTATACACAATTTTACTCTGCATTTTTATAAGAGGTTGTTTTCACGATTTGAACCCGTAAGTATTATGTTGGATTGTATATATATTTTTAATGTAAATATAATATCTTGCCCAGAAATTGATACTAAAATTTCAGATCTATATCTAGGGGTTTAAAAAGTTACAGGTTTATCTACTTCTTTGGTTGCTTTGCATTTTTCCTTGTTTTATTTGTTAAAATTTTTAATAAAAGAATTATCCAAGACATGTATATTTTCTCCTTGAAATTTTATATATACACACACTTGCATATATAATCAGTTGGTCCTTATTATCTTGATGCTAAAATACTTACCATTATGATCGGCATATTGATGGAATAAGAGCATATAAATGGCAAATTAGGACAAATGTTGATCAAGTTAAAATGCAATTGAAGATCGTGGAAAGAGAGATATGAGAAGATTATGTTGCTTTGGATTCAAACAAGATGGTGTCTTAAAAGAATTGTATATTGTGATTATACTCAAAATTGTAAAATGCAATTATATTTAACTTGACAATTATTTTGGAATCTCAAAAATGAGATTTGTAGCTACATTATGTAACTTTTTTGAACTAACAAAGCTTGTGAAAAATTCATTAATTTGTAGTAATGAAATTGTTGAAATCTATTTGGAATTTATTTTAGTTACATTATAAAAATTCTTGTGATTTATAATGCTTATGATAGTATTCTTTAATTCGTAGCAATGATTTTATGTAGTTATGCTAAACTTATATATAATTATTAAAAATATGGATATACATTTTCACTTTTCATAGCAATTTAAAAAAATATTATAACTTATGTAATTCGTGGCAAAAGGAATGAATTCTTAGCCATGTACAAAAATATTTGTGGCAAATATTTTAGTTTATAGCTATAAATTTCTAACTCATAGCTAAAATACAATTACTATTACCACGAGATTAAAATATAAAATAGCCACAAATTTAAATTTTCATAACAAATAAATCAAGCCTTTTGCCACAATATAATATATTGTGGCTACAATATAAAAATTACTACAAATTTTATTTGTTGTGGCAAAAGAGTAAAATTATTTTTTATAAGTATATATTTTGTAGCAAAATTTTTTATACCATCACAGCGACAACATAATTTTTTTGTAGCTGTAAGTATTACTCCATATCCAAGGACCATGTAAAGTCCGTAACTAACTTTTAGTTACGCTACATCTTGCTATGAATGCTACGAAAAAACAAATTGTGGCTAAAGTGTTTAGCCATGGAACTTTTCATATTTAACTACAGCATGTTCTGTAGCTATATATGCATTATGTTGTAGTGTGATTTCATAAATTGGACAAGTATTGTTGGACATCTATTTTTAGTATAGTGGACAAGTAAAGATGAACGGAAGGAGTACCTTCTTGATTATGTAAAAAATCATTCATTTTGGACTAAAGGTAAAAGTTAAAAACAACATGTTATATCGATCGGAGCGAGTAACTACATAACAATCTCCTAAAAGATTAATAATCCACTTATACTTTAAAAAAAAATCAAATTATAAATATTTCATTAATGAGAATCAAAACGCAAAAATCATACAATAGAGAATACAAGAGAGATGAAGCTAAAGGGGGGCAAGGTGGTTCAGTTGATCAGTCCCTTCGGCAGAAAATTAGACTAAGCAAACAACGCGGTTTTTCTTTCTTTTTTTTCAAAAGTTATATATAAATTATTGAATCTCCTTGACATAAGAAAAATTACTAATATAATAGTAAGGAAAATTCAAAAATTATTTTAGATTGCGCGTTTATATGCTACGTATGATATTTTAGTACATTTGGAATCCCTTTGTATGAATGTCATTGAGAAAGTGTAATGAAATATATACAATGTGTGTTTATATTAAAACAATCATAAAATAATGGTAGATTTTGCAACAAACTCATCAAAGAACTATTATATTTATTATAATTTAATTAACTTAATTATAATTTAATTAACTTAATTATAATTTATATTAAGATATAACGTAATTTAAATTATAAGTACGACATTATCACATATAATATAGAAGTGGTATATAGAAGAGAGAATGAAAAAAATTTAGGATATATATAGGGGAGAGAATGTCCATTGTTTATATTTGAAGAGGGCATTTTGATTGTTAAAATAAATTTTGGTGTTTAAATGATTTTCACCCTTGTATATATGTTATGGGAGAATCATACATTCATTTTTACTGATCTTTTTTAGAAAATGAAAATTTTGATCTGTAATAACTTATGTTATTTTGGCCTTTTTGTTAGTTGACTAAGTATATTTAATCTTAATTAATTTAATTATGTAGTTTTAACAAAATCATTGTTTAAATGAAAGAGGTCTAAACTTATCCTTAAACTTTGTGAAATGGTTCAAAATTTCCATTCATTAATAGTTGGGGTTAAATATATTGATAATGCTATATGATTTGTTTAAATATGCTCTCTTTGCTCTGGGCGCATGTTAGAGTGCACTATCTTGCACCTCGCTGCAGATGGGGCAAGGAAGGCCTAAGAAAGACACGAACAAGCAACACAGTGAGGAGATCTTGCATGGCGTAGCGACCAACTCTGAGCTAGCTGGTAAGGAGAAGCAAAAAGCTCCCAAAAATCGTTGTACAACCTAACCCCTGATGAATCTTCGATCATCGCATTGGTGACTTCAACTACTGACAGGGGGAAGGCATGAGGGAGGAAACTTGACCAACTCTGCTAATAGATGAGCTGACAGTGCAACCCTAACCCAGACAACCCCGATCGAGGCTAAATTCAATGAAATAGTAGAGCACACCACTACTATAAGTGGCTCGCAGCAAAAAATACTACTACCTGAGAAGTTTCCTGGGAAGCCTTGGATGAACCTGTATACCACCAACCATTTGGTCAGTAGAGGTATGAACTAATCTTTTACTCCTCCAATGATTGTAGAAGGGGAAAAGATCGTGGAAATCATTATCGTGGATATTACTGGAGATGATATCAAATGAAAATTTGTTATTGTTGTGTATGTTGTGGGAACGACCTCGTCAATAGGAGCTATGAAGAGGTTATCTTAGCTCAAGATAAATTCTCCATAATAATGTATCTTTCGCCCCCTTCACAACTATTTAGATTTATTATTGAGCTCTCCAATCTAATTAAAGGTCTTGTACCATGTAGATGGTTATTTTGTTGTACGATTTGTGAATGAGGAGGAAAGGGACATGGTTCTATGCTCGGGACCACATTACTTGTTTAAGAGGCCTGTTATTATGAAATCACGGACACCAAAATTTAATTTCAGGGAAGAGATTCTGAATACTATTCCACTATGGATCAAATTTCTCAATCTCCATTTAAATTGTTGGATTACAGTTGCTTTGAGCAAAATAGGTAGCAGTTTGGAACAACCTTTGTATGATGATGACTGTACTACTCATGCTAGTAGGATTTCATTTGCTAGAAACCTGATTGAAGTTGATGTCACTAAACCATATATGATCCTAAGGGGAGAATATCAGAGCAACAATAATGGTATGATTGGAAGCCTATTTTCTGTTAAAAAATGTCTACAAGTGAAACATTCTTGCCAAGCTAAACCAACAGGTCTTCCACCTGTTAAAATTGTGGTTCCACCAAGAGGTCAGGAATAGATGCGAAGGAGAGAATGGAAACCTTCAGGAGTAATGGAGAAGGAACACATGCAAGGGGTTGAACAAACACTGGAGATAAGTCCCCTCCTACCACTGAGGTAACACATGATCAGGATGGGTGACAAACTATGAAAAGTAAATGAGCTCATAAGTGGAATATTCAGCATGGTACTGTATTAATGACTGACCTTGGATTATTAATAGTTATAAATTCATTTGAATCAGCATAAAGCAGTGGTGGTGAAATGTAGGTGAAATTCCACCCAAACCTCTTATTGAATTATGTTAGTCACATAGAATGTTAGAGGTTTCAACAAGTGGTGAAGCACAAAGAGATGAAAGTGTTTCTGAAGAAATAAAGTTAGTATAATGGCAATCAGTGAGCATAGAGATAAGGATACTAAAGCTAGTAGTATTATTAATAAATTCATGCCGGGATGTTGTTATCTCCAAACACACACGTAAGTGTACATAATAGCAAGTACTAAAATGATTATACGTAATCAGGTATTGTTGATGATCTCTTGTGGACTTAGTTGCTGACAAGCTAAATAATTTTATCATTAAGATTGTGAAAACAAGTGTTATCCATTTAAAAAGTTGTTTTGGTTGAGTTTATTCTACTACTAATAAAGAAATAAGAGTTTGAAGTTTAGGAGTTGAAGTATTAATACCTAGGGTTAGGCGCTTGCATGATCACATCACAATTTATATATATTTGTTTAAGAATTATTAAGTCATCTACCAAATTATTAAATCACAGGGTTAATAGTATGGTCATGGGCTCTAAGAACACTCTAACCGTCTACTTGAATTAGCCTTTTAACTACATCATTGAGCAGAGATAGTCGAACTAATTTAAATGAAAATAAACTGTCATCTTGTATTTGATCCAAGTAGGGTAATCTAGGTATGTCTCCATCCTAGCTGCTAATTCATCCGCAGATGAATCTTACTCCTCTTAATTCATATTTTATTTTTAGTCTCCGTCTCTCGAGTTCCTCTAGAAATTATCTATTTATCCTATTAGTCGTGAAGCAATAGAATAATAAATATAAGATTAAGAGAATAAAATGTAATGGTAGATTCTGTAATAACAATTTATATATAACTTGTGATGTTCATACTATGGCCACAAACCTAGATAGAGGACTTTTGGCCATTCATAATTCAATTACAAAGCAATAATAATGTATGAACACGAAATAATGCTAAGTAAAAGAGTTAAGAAGTAACTCTAAGAGTTATGGTGCACCCTGTGATCTTCTAGCTTCCTCTATTTTTCTTCTCCTAAAATTTATCTTCAAACTTCTATTAAAAATGGCCTAAGGGGGTATTTATAATATTAAATAAATACTGAAGTACCCCTCCAAGTGGATTTGAGAAAAGGGAAAAATTCCCATCTGTCAAGCTTGGCTCGCGTCGCGAGCCTCCTCTGCCTGCCTTGGAGCTCGATGTGCGAGACCCTGTTGCTCACCCTGGATTTCTTCTCTTCAGGGTGTGTACTTTCGAAGGTGTGTATTTTTTACCCCCACTCACTGTAGAGTTTGTCCTGGACTTTGCTTTGTAAAAAACCAGCTATTTCTGCTCCAACTTCATCCTATATTAGCTTCTTTCACCTAAAATGCACAAAACACCTTGTATAAGTGAAATATCATAAAATCAAGCATAAATCATAAGTATTAAGCTAAATTATCCTCAAAACAAAGCTTAGATATGGACAAAATATAGTGAAAATAGTGTATATTAGACCCATATTATAACCCATACTTTAACCTTTGTTTGTCCCAAAAGAAACACCATACTCCTAGCTTAAGCTTCCTTCTACTATGCAAGTTCAATATGTTACTTACCCAAGATTTATAAGATATTTTAAATGCAAGTGACTCTCAAACAAAGTGCATTAAACAATTCATAATAAAAAGATTTCTATCAAGACGATACAACCTCTAGAGCCAACTCTTTACTCAATATTTGGGGAAAATTAAAATTATGTGGTCAAGAAAGGAAATCGAGTAGTTCACCATGTTTACATTATCTATATGCCATCACTTCAAGAGAGATGTCTCCACATACATTCACAATATATTATAATTCTTGAGGCATATAAATAAAGCAATAACACTCACTCTTACATATGAATTCATATGTAACAAAAGCATAGAAACATAAGATCAAAAGATCTTTATTTGATTGTAATATCGGATAAGGGACGAATAAGAAATATTTGATAAAAATAGTGACTACTCTCCCAATGCACTTTTAAGAATATAACTTTTTGATAAATCAAAAGCTCTTCTTCTCTTTGTGACAACCAGTTTTCAACTTTTCTTTCACTTCTCCCTTTTTTGTCTTCATTCACTTTTAAGCATTTGCCCTTTTTCATACATGGTTAGTAAGAAGCTATTGCTTATCTTTTATCTTTCAATTTTTTATTTTGCTCACCTTACTACAATGACTACTTTTTATGCACGACCCCCTCTTAACTTTTTTTCTTTTATTTCCTACACCAATTTTCATTGACTCACCATCTTTATTTTTTACTTTTAAGTCTTAACTTTAGAACGCACTAAAAACTTTTTGAATCAAATTAATGCAATGTTAATAAAAGAAGGGAGAAAACTAATAGGCAACCCAAGAAATAGGCTAATGAGACTCAAGGGGAGTAAAAATATAGTCAAAAGTTTGGCTTTAACAAAGAAATGACTTAATCATATTCTACGAATTAACACTTTATTTCACTCCACATATACACTGGGCAAGTTCTAGATAACAATGTAAAATATAAAATATATAAAACTTACAAATACAATGACACATAAATGATAAAAATCGACAGTCTATCAATTCTCTACCTAATTTTGGGGCTGGGGTAGCCTCTCTCACGAAAGCATACATGATTATGATTACAAGGAATAAAGTATTGTGAAATAATCAGGGTTGTCGATCCCACTGAGACTTATTTGTTGACAAGCTAGTGATACGCTACTACTGTTGTAAAAGTAAGTATTGTCAAATTTTAAAGAAGGGAGTTTGTCTATTATTCTACTTAACAAACTAAAATATTTTGAGCAAGAATTAATGATTTTCACAGAGTTATTAACACCTATGGTTATGGCTCTTGGCATATTCACATCGTATATTTCATAAAGTTAGTTAAGCATGATTAAGATATCTATTGAATTGATGAATTATAGGGTTGATATTATGGGTCATGAGCTCTCGCTCCTCTAACCTTCTACCCGAATTGGATGCCTAAATACATCATTGAGCGGAATAGATGAACCAATTCAAATGCACTAAGTTATCTTCCTGCATTTGATCTAAGCAAGGTGATCTAGGTACGTCTCCATCCTAGCCGCAAATTTATTAGTTGACGCATACTACTCTCCTTAACTCACGTTCTATTTCCAGACTCTGTCTCTCGAGTTCCTCTAGAAATTACTCATTTATTTTATTGATCTCTAAGTAATAAAATAGTAAGTACAAGATTAAGAGATCAAAACATAATGATAGATTCCCAAAAGTAAACTATATTAACATAATAATGTTCATACTATGGTTACAACCCTAGAAAGAGGGCTTTTAGCCACTAATAATTTGATTACAAAGTAATGGAATAATAAGAACAAATGAATAAGAGTGTCACGCCTCCAAACCGACGAGGACGGATAAGGGTCCGTATGAGCACCTGCTATACAAATGACTTGTGCTTAAGTAAATGAGTCGCTATACATAAAATCATAACAAGGAGCTATACATAAGTCACACTGATGCAATTGACAACTGAAACAATAATTACATATGATGACTTTAGATTGTCTACGAAGCCTCTAATAGAATTTATAACTATACAGTGACAGATGATCGAGACAGGGCCTCGACATACCCAAACTATGAATATAAATATGACTAAGAGTACTATGACATCTTGTCTCCAGATAAGAATGGAGCTTACCAACTGATTCACTAAACACGCAACAACTGCCTAATGTGGAGGTCTGCTAACTTGTAAATCTGACCCTGCATTTGCAGAAGTGCAGCGCCCCCGAACGTAGGGACGTCAGTACATAGGAAACATGTACTGGTATGTAAAGTAGATAGAATAACAAGTAAATAAGAATGGATGCTCATGTGAATTAGATATCAAGATGAAGAATCTATGAGTATACAAGTAACAGATATACAATATGAAACGATGACCTATACACTAGTCTTATTAGCGTACCATACTTCAAGTATTAAGGATGAGCAACTGTGGACAAAAATTATTAGAACTCTAGTATGAATTATATAAATAACATTATTAGCTTACATATGTGTCCTCAAACCATTCTTTATTATAAGACACCTAGAAAGTTGCCTAGGTGACATCCTATGCCTATATCAAATACAAATGATCATAAGATGGCCTACCGAAGGCGGTCTGTATCAAATGTATGGCATATGTTGCTCAAGTACTTTTTAATGTGATTTTAAATGTATAACCGTAATCGCGGTCTGATATGGGGTATTCCCTTCATGGGCTCACTATAAGGGTCTGCCTGCAGGCCACATGTGCCATTATTGGCTCGAGTCAGGGGAAACTAGTGCATGACATTCCAGATGACTCCAAATGCAAATAGTGCCACAAGGGCGGGTACACCATAATATTCAGGCTCACTATAAGGGTCTAGTCTCAATCCTATGCACATAATCACATCGTATGAGTGTGCCAAGTAAAACCTATGAATACCTTCACTTTGATAAGGGTAGCTTTTATAATATAATGCCTGGTAGGCCTATTCACGTACAATTACGATAAATTTTATTTAGTTGTTCAAGTAATACTTTCCATATACAACTAACTTCTTTGATGATGTTTAGCTATTTAGGGGCTAGTTCTTTATATTATCTTATAATTCTATCGTTATATGATCAAATATACTAGTGCGACTATACTATGACCATTTATTCTAATTTCTAAATTGTGATAGATATATCATATGACTCCTAAGAATTTTTAACAAAAACACACACGATCATGTATAACTCTATAGGCACTTGACTCGGTAAGAGTAATATGAATAATGTTATTTCAACAAATAGACACATGACGTGCGAAGACAAGTAAGTTCAAATGGAAAGGGAATGTAGATATTGTGATCATAGTAGGCATATAGTTATGGGTTACACATATAGAAGTGGAAGCTTTGTTTAGATATATCAAGTATGTTGACTCTTTTCTTTAGGAGAAACAAGTGATTGTAGGTCGTGCCTTAACGACGAAGAAGGTTTTAGCTTTACATACCTTTGGTACTTTTCTAGCTAATGCTAGTACCACGAGTCCCAAATAATTCAACATATAAGTGTGTAGCCTTTACATAGCCAACCATTCGCTTCAACCCTCCAACCAACGAGCAACCAATCCAACACAACTACACATACAATATACATATGTTCATCAATAACTAGTAGATTCATCTAATTTATTATTATAATTTTCTATAATTATTCTCAAAACTAATCAAATTTCTTAACCACTCCTCTAGAGTAAATCTTCTATTTTTCCAATTTATATTAATTCAGTATCAAACCTGCCCAACCAAAAGGTATACCCAAAAAAATCCACTTTTATCAATAACTTACTATCCATCTTTTTCCCTCCTTCGAGAACCCTAATAATCAAGACCACCTAAAGAGTTAGTGCAAAGTTCAAATCAAATAGCAATTACCACCTTATACTACACCCTAAATACATATCTCATAATTGTATTCGAGTGTGGATAGAGAAATTACCTAATTGAAATTAAACCTCAACATGAGTTCTTGATGAAGTCCTCAAAATTCTTGAATAAAAGCTAGAAATAGTCTAAGAATTTGAATTGTCGCACCTTTCTTTTGTGCAAATTATTGTATACTTTAGGATTCCCAACTTCTATTGATGCCTCTGAAGATGAAAGAAAATAGAGAGCACTTGGGGGGGGGGGGGGGGGGGGTTGCTCACATTTTCTGGAAAGAATTTCCAACAAGATAAGTCTTTTGCTTAACCCACTTTACTTAATATAGTATAGGAAAAGTCAAAGTGGACCCCACTAGATATATTAATAAGTTCAACAAGGGAGCACTTAACTTTTCCCACTAACAACAAACAAGATACTACCTAATTATTCATATACATGTATACACGCTACAATAGTACTAAATCTAGCAAAATTGTGAAATCCTAACTCCAAATATTTGTGAAACCATTTGCACATTCTCTTTTATTTTAAATTTTTCTGAGGTGCTACACCTTCCACTCGCTCGAGTCCATTTGATTACTTTATAACTTTAAAATCTTTGAGTGAACCCCACACTTTTGATCTTGATCTAATTTTTCAAGGCTCAGATTATTGGTGTCTTACCCATCGGACGGGTTAAATTTTTGTGTCTTACCCATCGGACGGGTTAAATTTTTGTCTGGAGATAGGGGTGCAATATTATCTCTCCCTTGGGATCATTCGTTACCGAATGAGAAATACATCTCAAAATAATTCTAACTCTGTTATTTTTTAAATTTTTTGGCAGAGTTAACTTTGTAAATAGGCCTATCAAAACCTGTCAGATAGACAGAATACATACAAATACGCTTCACAAAGCGTCACGACAAATACAATACTCAACATGCGACACACGAGGCTTTGTTTGGCCTTATATTCAAATGAAGGTTATAACCAATATGATAACTTACCTTATACTCTATATCTGAGGCCGTATCAATGTAAAACTCTGAGATCATAGGCACACATCATGTACCTAAACATATCAAGTAAGAATGAATGTGGTGTGCCTTGGTCACCTGGATGTTCTCTATATGCCAATACAAGAACTATATACTTAAATCTCAACTTATAGTTCCTGCGAAATCATGTGATGCCTTTCCTAGGTAATACTGTAACGACCGGGTTCGTCGTTATGGGTAAACTATTCGTGCCGAGTTTTGGGCTAGAAAACTTCCGAATTTGGGAGTTGAAAATTCTGGGCTAGGCTAGTCTCGGTCGGTTTTGGAGCGAGGTATGGTCTAGGACAATCTGGATAAGGATTGGGTTAGGTTTCATGTTTTGAACTAGTTTTCCACGTAGCCAAGACATAAAGGAGTCCGGGGGACTTTTTGGAATTGAATTCGGGTAAGTAGAACTCCCGGAATCACGATTGGCGTGAAGGGGTTGTTTTGTATCGTCGGGGGAAACAAGTGCGTTGTAAAATGGGCAAATTTTAGAGATTTCCAGATATTTTGTCTGTGATGAGCGTAACCATCCGCGGTAGCGGCCTCTTCTATAGCGGTGGAAAATACCGCTATAGCGGTGGTCAAGGCAGTCAACACCGCTTAAGATTGCTATAGCGGGAGTTGTACGCTATAGCGGGACTGCTATAGCAGAGCGGGGACCGCTATAGTGGAGCAACGGGACCAGAAAACCCAGAAATGGGTTTTAATTTTATTCTCTTCTCTTCAACCCTAAAAACAGATGAGAGCTATTTCAAAAACCTTCCTAGGCTGCTCCAAGGCTTGGGAGCCATGGGGATGAGGAATTTCGGTAAAAGGGATGCAAAACCACATATTCGGGCCTGCAGAACCACCAGAAATGCCTCCACAGAGCTAGAAATACACGGTTGCAGCTGCTTGGCGTCCAGGTAGGCTAGGTTTTATGAGTAGTTAGACCTGTTTACTTTTCATACTTTGTATAGTAGAAATGGAGAATCCATGTTTTAGGCCTCCGGGCACGGAGTCTGGCGGATTTGGGAATTGTTGTGTTGTTTCTAGGATGTACAGAGTAAATAGTGGGTTTGTGAATGGTATTATGTGGTTAGCTTAATTATATTGTTGACATAAAATGATGGGTTGAGGGACTAGCGTGTCGGGAAGGTTTGGGGAACTGGGGGAGTGCTTGGGATCACGGGAAACGGGAATAGAAAGCTCCTAGGTAGGGTTTCAGGAAGGTTTATTGCTTGAGGCTTAGCGATGGTCTGGCTAAGGTTAAAAAAAGGGAAGCGTGTCGCAGGCTTGTGTGTTTATCTAAAAAGGGAAATCACTAGTTACATGTTAAAATAAAAAGGGTGAACCGGGGAATAGTCTTTGGACGGGAATTGATGTTTCGTAGTTGTACCCGGGAAGGGTAGGTAATGACTTATGATTTTCCGTGAATGTTGTATATTCATGTACTCATGTCTAAGTGATTGTATGCTTTACATTGCTTAGGAAAGTTGTGTGGAATGTCTAGGTTCCTGTTTACAGTCTGTGTTGAACGGTGTTTACTTGTTGGTCTTACAAGTTGTGTGTGTTCATCTATTGACTATGGTTATTGACATTCGGTTGGCTCGGGTACCACGCCTGGTACAGGTTACTATTTGGTTGGCATGGGTACCACGCCTAGTACGGGTTTACTATTTGGTTGGCACGGGTACCACGCCTAGTACAAGTTACTGTTTGGTTGGCACGGGTACCACGCTTGGTACAAGTTACTAATTGGTTGGCTCGGGTACCACGCCTGGTACATGTTACTATTTGGTTGGCTCGGGTACCACGCCTGGTACAGGTTCATTTTATTGCATATTACATGTTGACTTCGTATTACATTGATTGTTATTGGTTCATGTATGGACCGGGTTGTTTTACTGAATGTAATACCTGATATTGGTTTCGTGAGTGGACCGGGTTGTTTATTGAAAAGTGCTATTATTTGGTGGTCCTTGAGTGGCCGGGAACTGTTGTATAACTGCTGTGTTGGTCTTGGTGTAGGCCAGGTTGTTATATCATGTTATTAGTTTGGTCTTGGTGTAGGCCGGGTTGTACCTGATAAAGCACCTAGGCTTTCTGGTCAATTAGGGGAATCTTGGTTAACACTGGTGTGACACATTTACCTAATAATTCAGGTTACTATCATATTATCGACTTACAAGTAGACGGTTCAATTAACCCTATTCTTAACATATACATAACCCTGAAGATCTTGGGGATGGAATCGAAGAAGTACTGAATATCCCCATAAGCTTAGATCCTACAAATATGGGAGGTATCATGTGGAGAAGCTTTTGGACTTAGAAGTCAATCATATTCTTCTAAAATCGTTGAATCGGAAGATGTCATTTCTTGTCTCGATAGATAAACAACCCTTAACTGAATAATCATATAAGTAACCCCCCCTCTTGGTTCATTCTTAGACAAGCCAGGGACAACACAAGTGCTACTATAATGGTAGAGGGCATATGAGTCTCTACATGTATTTCTTCTGCAAGCAACTGCAAATCGAAATGACCAAACTCACCGGCCTACCTTGAGCTCAAGTTGGAGTCTTTAGGTGACTGATGGTTTAAAAGTTAATTGTTGGAAGCTGCCTATTTTCAAAATAATAGTATTGTTCCTTGTCCTAATCTGAGATGCAGAAGCTATGTGATTATAGAGCAGAGTATGAATCAGAAGTAACTTCTTAACACTTAGCTTTACCGCATGATCTAGATCGAGAAAAAAGGTCAAAATTCCTAAATTCCCAAGCAGCTCCCCCATTATAAATGTGGTGCACAACACATCCATAAGTGAGGCTCTACTAGACGCAGCTTTGTAGACTCCCTGGGACACCTGAACGTAGTGCTCTGATACTAAGTTTGTCACGCCTCCAAACCGACGAGGATGGACAAGGGTCCGTATGAGCACCTGCTATACAAATGACTTGTTCTTAAGTGAATGAGTCGCTATACATAAAATCATAATAAGGAGCTATACATAAGCCACGCTGATGCAATTGACAACTGAAACAATAATTACATATGATGACTTTAAATTGTCTATGAAGCCTCTAATAGAATCTATAACTATACAGTGACAGATGATCAGGACAGTGCCCTGACATACCCAAACTATGAATATAAATATGACTAAGAGTACTATGACATCTCATCTCCAGATAAGAATGAAGCTTACCAACTTATTCCTGAACACGCAACAACTGTCTAATGTGGAGGTCTGCTAACTTGTAAATCTGACCCTGCATTTGCAGTAGTGCAGCGCCCCCAAACGTAGGGATGTCAGTACATATGAAACATGTACTAGTATGTAAAGTAGATAAAATAACAAGTAAACAAGAATGGATGCTCATGTGAATTAGATATCAAGATGAACAATCTATGAGCATACAAGTAACAGATATACAATATGAAACGATGACCTATACACTATTCTTATTAGCGACCATATTTTAAGTATTAAGGATGAGAAATTGTGGACAAAAATTATTAGAACGATAGTATGAATTATATAAATAACTTTATTAGCTTACGTATGTGTCCTCAAACTATTCTTTATTATAAGACACCTAGAAAGTTGCCTAGGTGACATCCTATGCCTATATCAAATACAAATGATCCTAAGATGGCCTACCGAAGGCGGTCTGTATCAAATGTATGGCATATATTGCTCAAGTACTTTTTACTATGATTTTAAATGTGTAACTGTAATCGTGGTCTGATATAGGGTACGCCCTTCATGGGCTCACTATAAGGGTCTGCCCGCAGGCCACATGTGCCATGTATTGGCTCGAGTCAGGGGAAACTAGTGCATGACATTCCAGCTGACTCCAAATGCAAATAGTGCCACAAGGGCGGGTACGCCACAATATTCGGGCTCACTATATGGGTCTAGTCTCAATCCTATGCACAGAATCACGTCGTATGAGTGTGTCAAGTAAAACCTATGAATACCCTCCCTTTGATAAGGGTAACTTTTATTATATAATGCCTGGTAGGCCTATTAACGTACAATTACGATAAATATTATTTAGTTGTTCAAGTAGTACTTTCCATATACAACTAACTTCTTTGATGGTGTTTAGCTATATCGGGGCTAGTTCTTTATATTATCTTATAACTCTATCGTTATGTGATCAAATATACTAGTGCGACTATACTATGGCCATTTATTCTAATTTCTAACTTGTGATAGATATATCATATGACTCCTAAGAATTTCTAACAAAAACAAACATGATCATGTATAACTCTATAGGCACTTGACTTGGTAAGAGTAATATGAATAATGTGACTTCAACAAATAGACAATATATCAAGTATGTTGACTCTTTTCTTTAGGAGAAATAAGTGATTGTAGGTCGTGCCTTAACGGCGAAGAAGGTTTTAGCTTTACATACCTTTGGTACTTTTCTAGCTAACGCTAGTACCACGAGTCCCAAATAATTCAACATTTAATTGTATAGCCTCTACATAGCCAACCTTCGCTTCAACCCTCCAAGCAACGAGCAACAATTCCAACACAACTACACATAGAATATACATATGTTCATCAATAACTCGTAGATTCATCTAATATATTATTATAATTTTCTATACTTATTCTCAAAACTAATCAAATTTCTTAACCACTCCTCTAGAGTGAATCTTCTATTTTTCCAATTTATATTAATTTAATATCAAACCTGGCCAACCAAAAGGTATACCCAAAAAAATCCACTTATATCAATAACTTACTATCCATCTTTTTCCCTCCTTCGAGAATCCTAATAATCAAGACCACCTAAAGAGTTAGTGCAAAGTTCAAATGAAATAGCGATTACCACGTTATATTACACCCTAAATACATATCTCATAATTGTATTCGAGTGTGGAAAGAGAAATTACCTAATTGAAATTAAACCCCAACATGAGTTCTTGATGAAGTCCTCAAAATACTTGAATAAAAGCGAGAAATAGTCTAAGAATTTAAATTGTCGCACCTTTTGTTTGTGCGAATTATTGTAGACCTTAGGATTTCCAACTTCTATTGATGCCTCTGAAGATGAAAGGAAATAGAGAGCACTTTGGGGGGGGGGGGTTGCTCACGTTTTCTAGAAAGAATTTCAGACAAGATAAGTCTTTTGCTTAACCCACTTTACTTAATATAGTATAGGAAAAGTCAAAGTGGAACCCACTAGATATATTAATAAGTTCAACAAGGGAGCACTTAACTTTTCCCACTAACAACAAATAACATACTACCTAATTATTCATATACATGTATACACGCTACAGTAGTACTAAATCTAGCAAAATTATGAAATCCTAACTCCAAATATTTGTGAAACCATTTGCACATTCTCTTTTATTTTAAACTTTTCTGAGGTGCTACACCTTTCACTCGTTTGAGTCCATTTGATTACTTTATAACTTTAAAATCTTTGAGTGGACCTGACACTTTCGATCATGATCCAATTTTTCAAGGCTCAGATTATTGGTTTCTTACCCATCGGACGGGTTAAATGTTTGTCTGGAGATAGGGGTGCTACAAAGAGTATAGAGATAACCCTAAGTTGAAGCTCTGTGCTCCTAGTATTCCTTTGCTAAATTCTCTTCACAACTCTGAGAACTATCCAAAACTCTCAAAAACTATGTTTAAAATGACCTAGGGGGTATTATAGTATTTGAAAAGACCCTTGAGACCCCTCCAAGTCTGATTAGAAAACTAGGGCAAAATTTTCCCTATATCACTACTGTTCACGGTGCGAGCTCCCTTTGCTCGCCTTGGAGATTGCATCGTAAGCTACTACTTCTTGCCTTGGAGATGACTTCTTCAGGGTGTAAAATTCAAGGGGGTGTAATTTTTATCCCTCCTTCACAGTGGAACTCACCCTGCAAAATTATGATGTCGCTCTAGAACTCATGTAATGACCCTCCAAATTATTTTTCTGTTTCCTTGCATTTTCTGCATTTCGAGTTTCCACACAGTGGCTACAAGTTATTTATGACTTATCGGGACTGACGGTTCAGTACCCAGGCCATTCATTTGGTCGTTATGACCATTTACCTATTTTAGAATTCCAACTTGGGAAATCCTCAACTTTGATCAACATTCTTGGAATCAAATTCCAATAATTTTGTTAGCTCCAGAGAATGGACTTTTGTCTAGTAGGACCTTTGGTCGGGATCCGGGAGCTTTTCAGCTTTGAAGTCTCTCTCATTCTATGTTTTCAGGCCAGTTGGGCTTGTTTGGTTGACTTTGGTCAACATTCGGAGAAGACAGCCTCAGATGGAAATTTTGTCAGTGCTGTTAGCTCCGGAATGCCGAGTTTGTGTTAGGTAGTTGGTTGGTTTGGATTTTGGGTGAGCCAGGATCATTTTGGATGTTCAGTTGGCGTTAGTTAGTGTTGACTTGGGCCAACATTCCTCCGAGACGACCTCTTATGGAAGTTTCGTCGATTCTGTTAAGTTCGGAATATTGTTTTCACTCTAATAACACTATTAGTTTTTGAGTATCGAGTTCCGATTATTCCGAAATGCTCCATAGAAGTTTTGGCTGTTGTTGGTTTTTGTTGTGTCTGGTGGGTCCGCAATTGCAGAATTTTACTGCATTTGCGATAAAATATCGCATTTGCTGTGTTTTTGCTGCATTTGTTGTATTTTGACCAAAATTATGGAGTTCTACATTTGCGGTGATTTCTCCGCATTTGTGGAGGTCACTATTCATCCGTACTTCCTCATTTGCGATAAAAGTGCCGCATTTGCGATATCTGCTGGCAATATATTAAATTAAGCCACTTCTTCATTGTTTAAACTCCCAAACTCCGAATCCTCCATTATAACAACTCTAAACCTTTGTTTTCTTTACTTTTCTCATCAAATCTCTTAGAGGAGAATCATCCTTGCTTCGTGATCATTTTTCCGGTCTTAATTCAGTAAGTTTTATTGCTAAATTCTGATTTAATTCCTTCAAATTCCCTCTTTGTTCTCTTGGTGGGTGGGCTATTTTAGCCCGAATTTCTTGCCCAATTCCTTCAATATTCTGGGCATGCACTCATTGGGTCATGGTGATCATCGTGCGCTCTTTTATTTCCGGCTTTGGGTTGCGGGGCCCGCCGGTGATCCAAATATCAACTCGGCTATTCTTATAGCATTATAGGTATTGTTAGTCTTGTTTTGATGTGTAGATAATTGTTATGATAGTGGGGCAGCTTGCGGACACTTCTCGGGGGAGATAGGCATCGGTCTTGTGAATTGAATTATGCGCGCGTGCTCGACTTTTCTGGTAGGTTATGGTTTACTATTTTCTAGACTTTGCTCGTATGAGGTATGAATATAATAACTTGCTAATGGTTGGTGGGATCTTGTGGTTTGGATATGGTTATGAGTAGGCTTATTGATCCTTATAGGTGATTTAGGTGCTCTAGAGTAAGATTTTGGCTAGCAATCCTTAGTATAGGCTGTAGCTTTCCGTAAGACTTGGCGTAGGTGGTGTAATATCCTTGGGATTAGGGTCAGATGCCTTAGTTTGTCTAGACTACTTGTGATTGAAGTTTTTAGATTAGGAAGCCTTATCCTAGAATTAGATAAAAGTTCGAGATAGAGTAGATGTTATTGTTGCTTTATTATTATTATTATTATTATTATTAATATTCTTGTTGGTTTGGTGTTCTATTTATCATGTAATTGTGGGCCCGAGGCCATGGAGATGGGACTGGCAGGGCCCAGGTCAGTATGGTTATGCTTTGCTTAAGTTTCTTTTATTGTACGCTTTGTGCTTAGTTCCGAATAATGGATTTCCTTAGGCGGGTCCCTTGGGGGGTTGGTAGATAGTGTAGTGTTCCCTTTTAGTATTTGTATTAGAATAGTTGGACTTAGCATCCAATGAGTATAGTTCATGGTAGGGTAGTTTCTCACTTGGTTTTCTGGTTGTTCTTATCGTGTTATATTCTTATGGTTGGCTTGGTATGCGGATTTATGGGCCTGAGGCCATGGTGTTGGGCTGACTGGAGTCCAAGTTAGTACGATATTGTTTTGAAGGGTGAAATGCTCTATCTTGGTTTTGCTGCGTGCATATTATGCATACATACATACATTTGAATTAATTCGTATTCATCTCTTTTTCACATATGACTGGATTATGGTATGGATTGATGAGAGTTGAGTGGTACGAAATTACGGGAATTGATTGGCTCAGTGGTTTAATAAGAAACTCTCCTTTTAACAAATAGTTTTCAAACTAAGGAAAGATTTTACTGATTTAAGCTGATTTCTAACGTTTAAAACCCAAAATACTTCCTTTTCAAATGAATGGAGCTCTAGGGGGAGCGCCTCACTTTTATCACTAAGTTTTGATTAATAAAGAGGGGAAAATGGTTTCTTTTCTATAAATTTGTGTGGTTAAGGAGAAATTGTACATCACTATTTTACTGTATTCCGAATGGTAAAATACTTTTATTTTGTGCACTTGGTTTGAGAGACGATTTGAACCTTGCTTTCCAATAGTTATGGGATTATATTTATAAGCTCCGGTAGTGCCCGTTGTATATATACGGGGTTTTACTTGTGGAAATTATTACATTGGTAAGCTTCGGCGGCCCATGAGAATACTCTGGGTTTTCTTAATTATACGTGAATATTATGGCATTGATTGTTATAATAATAAGCTTCGGTGGCCTGAAGGGACATTCTAAGTATTATGGTACGGTATTGGTTGGTAAGCTCCGGCGGCCCGTGAGGTGACTCAGGATTCTCATTTATTATTGCATTGGACACATTTCATTCCATTTCATTTAATCCATTCTATATCGCATCTTCATGGTATTTCTTGTGTATCTTTACTATCAAAATCTGTGTGTAGTTGGCTGTATTTATTAGGTGTATTTTCTGGATTCAGGAAGTCCGAATTGGTTATAACTGGTTTATTGTTTATGCTTTTCATATTGTGGCGGTATTTCACCTTTTTATTTAGGTTTTGACCACTATATTTCCTTTTGACTCATCTTTCTTACCCTTGGGTTATATTCACTTTTTGTTATATTTATATCTTATTTGAGCTCAGTCGGCCGATGATGCCTACTGGGTACCACATTTTTTGGTACTCATACTATACTTCTGCATCTTTTTATTGATGCAGATCCTATACGGGTTATCGCCGTTGAATGTTGTCCTCGTGCAGAGTTGCTGATCAGAGACATTGGGTGAGCTCTTGGCGATTAGAGTTGATCCATCTCCCTTTACTTTTGGAATAGTCTCCTACTGTACCTTTGGAGATTGTCTATATTTTGTTGTATCTATCTAGAACATCTAGGTTGTAGTCGCACTTGTACCGACTGACATCAGGTCTTGGGGGATTCTTGTGTATCTATTATTCTCTCCCCTTCTTTTTTTACTTATATTAGTTTATCGTATCTTCCGTTGTTATTGTTGTTTCTTCTGCTTTTGGGGTTCTTTCTTGAGTTAGCCCGTTACTTGCGGTTTTGGTCTAAGAGTTGGCTTACCTACTGGTTGGTTATAGTAGGTGCCATCACGACTTGAGTTTTCGGGTCGTGACAACTCAACTTTGCAAAAATTTCCTATTTATGTTCCTTTTTGGTCCCTTTTTGGATTCTTTCATTTAAAATGCATAAACACCTTATGTAAGTGACACATTATGAAATAAAACATAAGATACAAGAATCAAGCAATAATTTCCTCACAACAAGATGGAAATATGGGTAAAAAGTAATGAAAGTGAGTGTATCTCAGACCCACATCACAACCCCACATTTTAACCTTTGTTCATCCTCGAACAACCACTAAATCTTTTAGTTTAAACCTTTCTTCAAATTTACAATCCTTAAGTTATCTTCACCTAGATTGCCAAGATACTACAATGAGGAGACTATCAAACAAAGTTCGTTTAAACAATTCAAAATAAGAGACTTCTACCAAGACGATGCAACCTTTAAAACTAACTTTGTAACATCGTATAGTGGACAAATTATCATTACATTATCAAGTAAAAAAGTCGAATAGATAACCAAGCTTATGCCACTTATGTACCCTCATTCAAGAAAGATTCCCCTGTAACACTTCAAAAATTTGAAGCTAAGAAACATACCAGAATTCTAAGTGTGAAACTATCAAAGTCACAGAATAAGAACCACTGATGGGTTCTACAGACTGTGGAACAGACCACAGATCGTAGATACCATCCGTGGAATAAGTTTTGCAAACCAACCTCTAGGCTGTGAAACACAAAAGGGATCCACGGACCATGGATCATACTACAGGTCATGGTTGCCTATCATAGAACCAGACCTGCAGGGTGACTGTTGGCTTAAAATCCATGATCAAGGTCCATGGACCGTGGAACAGTCCACGAGCTATGGTATGCAATTGTGTAAGTCAGACCTGTAGCCAAGCAATTTTCTCAGATAACCATGAGAGGGTTCCACGGCTCGTGGAACCATTCATGGATCGTGGTTCCTATTCGTGGAACCCAACTCTGAGAAAATTTAGCAGTTTTCATTAAGTCTTCGCAGGGGTATTTTAGATTTCCCCCCTTTCTTTTAACTCCAACAATAAGTCATTTCTAGGCTCACTTTTAGAGGTCTTAATCAGACTAAGCCTATTCTTTTCATTCATTCTATCAATTCAAATTCAGAAAGAGAGAAAAAATGCTCTCTGGCCTAGGGCTTTCTTCTCCAAAGCTTCAAAACTTTATCCCCAGTTCAAGAATCTCTTTCTACCAGGTATGTAGGTATTTAGTAAGGGTATTGTTTGCTTTATACCCAAAACATCAGGGTTTTACATTGAGTTTATAGTTTTATGAAACTAGGGTTCCTATCCAATTATTACTAAATTATACATAATTTAGTATCTATGATTTCTACATGATTTATTTCATGTGTTGGAAGAATTGTATCATGTTTTGAATGATTTTCATGATTTTTTCAAAAAATCTGAGAAATCAGGAGCTTAGCCAAAAGTTATAGTACTTCTCATGAACTAGCTTCCTTCAGAGTTTAACCTAGATTACTAGAATTGAGTTTTAAATAAAATTTAGCCAGCTTTCAGTTTACAGCTTTTTAAAGAATAATGATTTCAGACTAGTTGATTTCTGATGCAATATTTCAGAAGTTCAGTTTTTAATGAGCTGACAAAATCATTTTTAGGAGTAGTACTTAGCACCGAGTTGGAATAGTTTAGTGTACTCTAAATTCCCAGAACTATGTGACACCGTAGGTTTATTTTGCCCCTCAGTTGGGCATCAAAACTAGTGATCACACCAGTCATGCATATATATACCCTAGCAAGGTATATTGGGTCCTCTCGATGTGGCGTATATATTGGGCTCTATATTTAGCTCACGTGGTTTATGTCGGTTAACAGACTCTCCCGCAGAATTAGACTCAAAGGTTATGTACTAGGCCCTCAGCTTAGTTTTATAGCTTTTCATTATACTTTTCAGAATATCCTTGCATTTCAGATTTTATGTATAATTATTTGGACCTATGTACTACAGTTCAATTTACAGTATTTAAACAATATATCAACATTCTAGTATGTTTAGTTATATTGCATATCCCGCATGCTCAGTATATTCAAAGTACTGATCGCATACTCTATGTGTTGCATCCTATCATGATGGAGGTCCAAGTTCTCAGACTCAGCCTCGTGATTAACATTGATTCAGTGCCATCTCTGCGACATCCAGTGGTGAGTCCTCATCATCCGATGATGTATTTCATTATGATTTTCTATTAGTTTTTCTCAATTTCATTCCTTTTGGAGTTAGCTGGGGGCTTGTCCTAGCAACTCATAAGTAGTAGAGGCTTTCATACATAGAGTCAGACTTCAACTTATTCAGTTAGTCTTACTTTTCAAACTTATAATATATTCAGAGGTTTTTAGTTTAAATTTCTAAACTTATATTTTGCTCAGCTTACTTTCCGCTTAGCCATTATTAATCAAAATGCTTAGTATATGCTTGGCCATGGGTTATCTTGGGGTCACTTGTGGCTCAAAGCACCGTGTCTTGTCTAGGATGTAGGCTCGGGGTGTGATAAACTTGGTATCAAAACACTAGGTTTAAGAGTCCTAGGATTTCCTAAAGCCGCTTTAAGTAGAGTCTTTCTCATGGATGTGAAGCGCACCACACTTATGAGAGAGAGGCTACAAGACATTTTTAGGAAGATCCACTTCTTTTATGTTCTATATTGTGCGATAGAGTTTAACTCTATTTCTCCCATCTAATCTGTTGGTTATGCATTTAAGATCATGCCTCCTCATAGAGCCAATGCTCATAATTCAAACCCTCCAACCCCGAACCACGAAGTCACGAATGCTGAATTCAAAAATGTCATTCAGATATTGGCACAAGCTGTGACTACTCAAGCTAATAAGTAGGCACCTGTTCCTTCTAATCAAAATAGTGGGTCAGCTGTCGCCAGAGTTAGAGACTTTGTTCGTATGAAGTCGCCTGAGTTTTTGGAGTGTAAGGTTAGTGAGGACCCACAAAATTTCATCGTTGAGGTGAAGAAGATTCTTGAGGTGATGTAGGTTATGGAAGTTAAGATCATTGAATTAGCATCTTATCAACTTAAGGATGTGGCTCATATCTAGTACACACAGTGGACGGATAGTAGGGGAACGAATGCAACTCCTATGACTTAGGAATGTTTTGTTAAAGCTTTTCTGGACATGTTTTTCTCGGTAGAGATGAGGGAGGCTAAGGCAGAGGAATTCGTGAATATGAGGCAGGGATCAATGATTATGCAAGAGTATGGATTGAAATTTAATTAGGTCTCCAGATATGATCCAACAATGGTAGCTGAGCCAAGGGCCCAGATGAGTAAGTACATTTCGGGTACTTTGACTTGGTTAAGAAGAAATGTAAGACAACAATGCTAGTCGGAGATATGTACATCTCCAGAGTCATGATGTATGCTCAGCAGATAGACGAGAAACTTAAGGAGATAGAGAGGGAAAGTGAGAGGGCTAGAATAGGAAATTTTGACTACTCTCAGCAGAGGTTAGGCAATGGAAATTGCTCTCAGTTTAAGCAGAGGTCTTCAACTCCAGCACCTTCATAAGCTAGTACTCCATCTCCCAGACCTCGAAAAAACCAGAGGAAAAAGGCATCAAGCTCTAAGTTACAGGGCAGTGTTTTAGGTAACCGCACTTTCCAAGCATGCCCTAAATGTGGTAAGCATCATCCAGGTGAGTGTTTTGCTGGCAGAGATAGGTGTTTTGGATATGGTCAGCTTGGCCATATGTTGAAGAAGCGCCCCTCCACCAAGCAGGGACATGGAGGTAATTGAGCTCAGACCACTACTTCAGCAGCTCCAGCAGGTCGCACAACTTAACAAGGTACTACTTCTGCTACAGGCGGTGGTCAGTGTTAAAACCATATCTATGCCATGTTATCTCATCAGGATCAGAAGAGTTCCCCAGACGTAGTCACTAGTATGTTGCAAGTCTTCTCTCTTGATGTTTATGCTTTTTAGACCCAGAGGCTTCACTATCATTTTTGACCCCATATGTTGCATGAAAATTCAGAGTCAGTCTTGAAAAACTCCTAGAATCCTTCTTAGTATCCACTCCAGTCAGGGAGTCAGTCTTAGCTAAGAATGTATACATAAATTACCCAGTCTCAGTCCTTCATAGAGTCACCTCAGTAGACTTAGTAGAACTACACATGATCGACTTTGACGTTATTCTTGGCATGGATTGACTATATGATTGTTATTCCTTAGTTGACTGCAGAACCCGAGTTGTAAAATTTCAGTTTCTAGATGATCCTGTCTTAAAACGATAGGGTAGTCCTCCTACATCAAAGGGTCATTTTATATCTTACCTCAAAGCTAGAAAAAATGATCTCAAAAGGGTATTGTCTATCACATAGTTCGAGTTAAGTATTTTGAGTTTGAGACCCCACCTCTTTGGTCAATTCTTGTAGTTAATGAGTTCCCAGAAGTGTTTCCTGAGGATCTGCCTGGAGTCCATCCTGAACGGGAGATTGATTTTGGGATAGAACTCCTTCCAGATACGCCTATATCCATTCCTCCTAACAGAATGGCTCCAACTGAGCTTAAGGAGTTAAAAGATCAGCTAAAGGATCTCCTAGATAAAGGTTTCATCAGACCCAACATCTCTCCATGAGGTGCTCTAGTTCTCTTCATACGCAAGAAAGATGATTCTCTCAAGATGTGCATCGACTACCATCAGTTGAACAAGGTCAGAATCAAGAATAAGTATACCATCCCTAGGACTGATGACTTGTTTGACCAGCTTCAGGGTGCCAACTATTTCTCCAAGATCAACCTCAGATCCGGTTATCATCAACTCATAGTTAGAGAAATGTGACATTTTATAGACAGCCTTCAAAACTCGTTATGGTAACTATGAATTTGTAGTTATGTCTTTTGGACTAACCAATGCTCCTGCAGCTTTTATGGACTTGATGAACAGGGTGTTCAAGCAGTACTTGGATATGTTTGTCATTGTCTTTATAGATGACATCCTTGTTTATTTTCGGAGTGAGGAGGAGCATGCAAACCATTTGAGGGTTATGCTGCAAACTCTCAAGTATCGCTAGTTATTTGCTAAGTTTAGTAAATGCGAGTTTTGGTTGTAGCCATTTGCTTTTCTAGATTATGTGGTTTCTAAGGAGGGAATTCGAGTAGATTCGCAAAAAATAGAAGTAGTAAAGAACTGGCCTAGACCTACTTCTCAGACAGACATTAGGATCTTTTTGGGTTTGGCTGGTTACAATAGGAGATTTATTAAGGGGTTTTTCATCTATAGCTGCCCCATTGACCAAGTTTACTCAGAAAAAGGTTAAGTTTCAGTGGTCATATGAGTGTGAAAAGAACTTCCAGGAATTGAAAACTAGACTGACTACAACCCCAGTTTTGACTCTACCATAGGGCTCAAATGGTTTTGTTGTGTATTGTGATGAATCTAGAGTAGGCCTTGGTTGTGTTTTGATGCAACATGGTTAGGTCATCGCTTATGCCTCTACACAACTTAAAATTCATGAGAAGAACTACCCGACTCATGATCTTAAGTAAGCAACAATTGTTTTTGCCTGAAAGATATAGAGACACTACTTTTATGGTGTCCATGTGGATGTGTTTACTAACCATAAAAGCCTCATGTATGTGTTCACTTAGAAAGAGTGAAATATTTGCCAGATAAGGTGACTTGATCTTCTCAAGGACTACGACATGAGTATGCTTTACCATCCGGGTAAGGCCAATGTTGTGGCTGATACACTTAGTAGATTGTTTATGGGTAGTATGGCACATGTTGAAGAAGAAAAGAAAGAATTAGCTAAGGATGTTTACAGGCTTGCTTGTTTAGGGGTTTGCCTTACAGACTCAGCAGATGGTGGAGTTATTGTTCAGAATGAGTTAGAGTCTTCGTTGGTAGTTGAGGTAAAGGAGAAGCAAGATAGTTATCCCATCTTGCATCAGTTGAAAGGTGTTATCTATCAGCAAAGAGTAGAGGTTTTCTCCCAAGGGGGAGATGGTGTACTTTGCTACCAGGGTCGGTTATGTGTTCCTAATGTGGACGAGTTGATGTCACGACCTAACCTGCCGCGAGTGGCACCCATACTAAATCCTCGGTGGGAGAATCAATTAATCAATCCAACACTTAACCAAACTAAGCAACTAAAAACCAAATTCGATAGATAAACCAAGATTCACATCTTAACTTAACAAAATAGTAAAACCTGCAGAAAACAATCCCTTAGAATCTGAAAGTCATGTACCAAAACTCTAAACGTATCTAGAAGACGGGGATGCAACCCCAAAACAAAGTAAGTCTAAGTTCAAACAAAGGACTAGAACTAATAGAAGAATCCATGATAGCCCAAAAGATACAGCTCAAACTTGGATTCTGAAGTCATCTAAACTATATCTGAGGTCATACAACAGCCGCTGGAATATGCCCTATACTCAAAAAAAGAAGAGCGAGTACATTATCAGTACACAAAAATAACAGTGTACTGGTAGGATCACCAACTAGCTCTAAAATACGAGATATAAACATACAACTATAACTTAGTAAAATAGGACAAACATGTATAACCCAAGTCAGTGAATATAAATAAGACTCTCCGTCATCAACCTGACTTAACAACCACATGAGACATGTCCAAACACAAATAACAAACCATATACGATTTTGTCACATCCTTCAAGTAACCCAGACCACCTAAAGGATCCTTAAGACATTATCTATGGCGTTCAATATGGAATCCTGGTTTACTCAACAAATCACCTGAACACCTAAACATACCATCCCAACCACTCATGGATCAACATATAATAATACATCACAACAGTCCGGTTCACTCATGGAACCAACACACATAATAATAATCAAACCCATACCAGGCGTGGTACCCGAGCCAACCAACGAGTAACCTGTACCAGGCATGGTACCCGAGCCAATTAATGAACTATACCAGGCATGGTACCCAAGCCAATCAAGGAATCACAAATATCACAACAGTAACAACCACAATTAATACAAACCACACTTGTATAGCCCATAATCATTTAAGACAGGTTCATTGCATGAGATTGACAATACGATATCATTTAGCATTCATTCCCTTATTTCCTAAACATGCATTATACAAGTAATACTAGTGAAATAGTTACATACACACATAAAGTAATTTGGGAATACAACAACCATCACCTACCTCAATTCAAGCCTGAATACTCTACTGGACCAGAGCTTTCCTGTTCCTTGCAACTTTAGCTTGATCGTGGTCTAAAAATAAGAATACAAACACATAATCAACCAAATGACCTATATTATCATGGATTACAACTTAATCCCAAACCCCCAAACCAATTCCATGATCCCCCCCCATTCCAGGGCCTTCCCACCATAATTTCACCTAATTATTACCAATTCCATGGTTATGCTAGTTAATTACGGTATAGGAATCCTAAATAACAACATAAACCAAGAACCCAAGGATTTTATTCCAACATTCCCTTTTTACACCAGAAAATCCAACCTAGGTTAAGTTAAACACTTTCCCAAGCCTGTAACTAACAATTCTAAGCCATAAGAATTGAAGTACTAGTTTACGAGGATAATATACATACCTTAACAAAGAATTTCGGTGGATAAGTGATGAGAATCGCCCAAAATCACCATAGCCCTCTCCAAAATGTTCTTGTGAAATAATGAACATTTTTGGGGAAGTTTTTGCATTTACAATGACTAATCCCGCTATAGTGGCCCAATCCCACTATAACAATATTTTCATAGCAAAAGCCGCCTGCTATAGTGGAGTTGTCCGCTTTTGACTCCTGCTATAGCGAGAATTTCTCTGCTATATCAATCATAGTAGCTATGTGTCACCCACTATAGCAGTTGACATGGGACAAAAACTCATAAATCCTTCTAGTTTTGCCCATTTCACAACACACCCTCAAACCATGACATTCCAAACCAACCCTTTTATGTCAAGTTTGATATCGGTAGTTTTACTCACCCAAATTAAATTTTGAAAAGTTCTATGGACTCCTTAATGCCTTAGCTAATAGAAAAATAAGCTCAAACTTAATAATTTCACCCAATCCTTTCCTGGATTGCCTTAGACCTCACCTTGCTTAGAATTCATTTAAGACTTGCCTAGCTCAAAATTTTCAACTTCCCAACTCAGAAGATTTCTAACCCTTTTCTTGCATGAATAACACACCTATAACGATGGAAAGAGTCATTACAACAGATACCAATTTACCCATCTTTCATCCCTGAATGAACAAATAAGAAAAATGAGCTAAACAAGAGAAAGTAGTACCTGAATCCTTAAACAAGTGAGGGTACTTATCACGCATGTCCTTCTCAGTTTTCCAAGTGGGCTTCTTGAGCTGGACGATGCTTCCATTAAACCTTCACTGATCTAATCTCCTTTGTCCTTAACTTCCAGGTATCCTGATCAATAATAGCAACCAACTCCTTCTTATACATAAGGTCTTTATCTAGCAATACTGAATTCCATTTGATGATGTAATCCCCATCCCCATGGTATCTCTTCAACATGGATACATAGAAAACTGGATGGACTCCGGACAAACTAGGCGGCAATGCCAACCTGTAAGCTACCGGTCTCATACTTTTGAGAACCTCAAATGGATCGATATACTGAGGGCTAAGCTTACCCTTCTTGCCAAACCTCATTACCTTTTTCATAGGTGACACCTTTAACAGAACCTGTTCTCCAACTTGAAATGACATGTCCCTTACCTTGCGATTAGCATACTTCTTTTTCCTGCTCTGGGCTACTAATAACTTGGTTTGGATACCTTTCACTTTTTCCTGAGCTTTATTTACCAAATCAATGCCCAAAGTCTTCACATCACCTGCCTTGAACCACCCTATGGGCGATCTATATCTCCTCCCATAAAGTGCCTCGAATGGTGCCATGCCAATACTGGAGTGATAACTGTTGTTGTATGAGAATTCACACAACGGTAAGAACTGATCCCAATGGCTCCCAATGTCAATCACACATGCTCTCAACATGTCCTCAAGTACTTGAATCATCCTCTTCGACTGTCCACAAGTCTGAGGATGGAAGGCTGTGCTAAAAGTGAGTTTGGTGCCCAATTCTTCGTGTAACCTGCCCCAAAACTTAGAAGTAAACTACGTACCTCTGTCTGAAATGATGGAAAGTGGCACCTCATGCAACCTCACTATCTCCTTGACGTAGATCATAGCCAATTGTTGGGAGTTGTAATCCACCATGACCAAAATGAAATGGGCTAATTTAGTCAGCCTGTCCACGATGACCCAAATTGAGTCATACTTCCTCAAGGTCTTAGGAAGACCTACCACAAAGTCCATTGCTATCCTCTCCCATTTCCACTCAGGAATGGGTATCCTTTGAAGCAAACCTGTAGGCTTTTGATGTTAGTACTTAACCTACTGACAATTATGACACTTGAACACACTATGTCCCTTTTCATACTAGGCCACCAATAAAGTTGCCTCAAGTCCAGGTACATTTTAGTCACACCTGGATTAATGGGGTATCGCGAACCATGAGCTTTGGCCAACACATTCTGAACCAAGTCATCATCCTGAGAAACTCTTATCCGGCCTTTAAAATACAACACCCCACACGCATCAAGTGTGGTGTTCAAAGTCTCACCACACACCACTTTGTTTCGGAGCTTATTCAATTACATATCTTGAAATTTTTTGGCCTTGATTTCCTTCAGAAATGTGGACTTAACCTCAATACTGGCCAACACCCCACCCTTTTTTGAGATGCCCAACTGCATGAACTTAGATGCTAGATTTTGAATCTCCCTAGCCAAGGGTCGATCGGACACCCCAAAATTAGCCAAATTACCCATGCTAACCGCTTTCTGGCTCAATGTGTCTGCCACCATATTGGACTTACTCGGATGATACTGGATGGTTACATCATAATCTTTTAACAAATCCATCCACCTCCTCCATCTCAGATTCAGATCCCTCTGTGTAAACACATGATGCATGCTGCGATGGTGTATGAGCACCTCACACTTGACACTATAGAGATAGTGCCTCCAGATCTTAAGTGTAAATACCACTGCTGCCAATTCTAAATCATGGGTTGGGTAGTTTTTCTCGTGAGGCTTCAACTGCCTTGAAGCATAAGCAATGAAATTTCTGTCCTACATTAACACCGCATCCAAACCCAAATGTGAAGCATCACAAAATACAACAAAGTCTATACCTTTAATCAATGATAGAATAGGAGCTATAGTCAAAAATGTCTTAAGCTTTTGAAAGCTCTCCTCACACTTATCAGACCAAGCAAATGGTACTTTCTTCTGAGTCAACCTTGTCAAGTAAGTAGTAATGGAAGCAAAGTTCTTGATAAACCTTCGATAATAGCAAGCAAGGCCCACAAAACTCCTAACCTAGGTCACAGAGCTAGACCGAACCCAACTCTTAACCTTCTCAATCTTCTTGGGATCTACCATCACCCCCTTTTTCGAGACCACATGCCCTAAGAAGGCAACTGAAGATAACCAAAATTCATATTTTGAAAATTTAGCATACAATTTCTTTTCCTTCAGAATTCCCAAAACAATACGAAGATGCTCTGCATGCTCCTCTTTACTCTTGGAGTAAATCAGAATATCATCAATAAAACAATCATGAAAGAATCCAAGAATGACTTGAAAACACTATTCATCAAGATCATAAAGGCTGCTGGCACATTGGTCAACCCAAATGACATTACTAGGAACTCATAATGCCCATATCAAGTCTTGAAAGCTGTCTTAGGTATATCCTCAGGCCTAATATGATGATACCTGACCTCAAGTCAATTTTGGAAAACACTGGAGCACCCTGCAACTAGTAAAAAAGGTCATTTATATGGGGCAAGAGATACTTATTTCGGATGGTAACCTTGATCAATTGCCTATAATCTATACATATTCGCATACTACCATCCTTCTTTTTAACAAACAAGACCGAAGCACCCCAAGGCAAAGCACTGGGATGAATAAATCCCTTATCAAGGAGTTCCTGTAGCTGAGTTTTGAGTTCTCTCAACTCTGTCAAAGCCATGCAATAAGGAGGAATAGAGATTAGGCAAGTACCCAACTCCAAATCTATACAGAAGTCAATATCCCTGTCCGGACGCATACCAGGAAAATCCATAGGAAATACCTCCTGAAATTCAGAAACCACAGGGACTAACACAATAGAAAGGGACTCTGCACTAACATCTCGAAGATGAGCTAGGAAGGCAGAACACCCCTTCCCTACTAGATTTCTAGCCCAAACAAAGGATATGATCTTCACTGGCTTAGGATTATACATGATGTGCCGCCATTTTACGGCACTTTCGACTCCTTTTAACTAAGAACAATCGTACGTTTTCAAGCAACCGTCGTCGCTTTTGATGTTTTTATGTTATATTTGTAGGAAATGGAGACAAACATGGAAACGGAAGGAAATACGCGAAAAAGAGCATTCTGGATAAGAGTGATGGTTCAGGTGACGGTCCGTCAAGGGTGTGACGGTCCGTCACCCAAACCGTCACACCAAGGCAGCAAGTGAGGCAGTCCACTGCCTAAGGGTGACGGTCCAGGCGACGGTCCGTCAAGCCTGTGACGGTCCATCAGCCTGGCCGTCACACTTAGGCAGTCCGCGACGCGAAATCCGAGCGTTTTTGGGATTGGTTTCCTAGACTCCTATAAATACCCTATGTTAGTTTTATTTTAATTATGCATTCAATATACAATAGTTCTCCCAATAGTTTTAGGAGTTTTTGAGCGAGTTTTGAGAGAGGAAACGCGCTACACACGGTTTCCTTCTCCTAAATCTTGTTCTTGATTCGTTCTTGGGATCTTTGGTTTCTTGTTCTTGGAATAATTAAAGATTGTTCTCACTACATTGTAAGGATCTCTTTTCTTTATTATGCATATGACTTTCTTTTATTCTTCTACAAGCATGAGTAACTAAACCTCCCACAACTAGGGTTGTGGGAGCTATGGCTAAGGTAGCGATATAGATTCCGGGTAGCGACGGGTTCAATATGTATGTTGTCACGTTGTTAATCATTCGTTATTTAACGTTTTCTAGTGGTTGCAAACATTAGAACATGCCTAGGTTTAATTTGCTTGAGTAAAGAGATTAAAACCGAGAAGCTTGATTAACAACAAGGATTCGAGACTACTAACTCTCGTTTAATGATTGATGCTGTAACTAGATTAACCTACTTGATGTTTAGGATTGAAATCTAAAAGCACACCTTTTTGAGATCGAGAGAAGAGAAAAGGAAATTCGTCTATTTGGTCGAGAGACGTTTAGACGATACCATTAATTCAATCACATCGTGACACACATATAGAAAGAACCCGGTTAAGCCTAGAATCGACATTGTTACCAACGCCATGGTAAACACTTCCCTAGTTATCTCTCCTATTGATTATCATTCATACGTTAATTGTTCGTTTTGTTTACGCATTGTTTACACAAAACCCCCCCTTTTCCGGAAACTATTGACTATTAGTTATCTAATTCACTAACGACTTAATTCTCACCATATTCCCTGTGGGATTCGACCCCAACCTAGTTAGGTTCTATATTTGACTACGACCGCTTACGCTTCGTTAATTCGAGGTGTAGTTTGGGCATTATCAATACACACCCCCCACTCTAGTCTATCCATTGTCACGACCTAACTACCGGGATCGTGTAGGCACCTACTCTAAATCACCTAGATAGAAGAACCCTTACCACCCCATTTAAAATGGGTATGCAAAAGTAAATAAGAAACATGAAAAATTTCCTTAATAAAAGAAAAACAGCCTCAAATATTTGAAAACAGTGACTCTTTTAAATACACAGAAAAACCTTTCTTAGGAACTAGTATAAACAAGTACAAAGCTACTAAGAGATATGAAACAAAAGAATAAGATACAACTCCCACCATAAGAAGAGATGAGTAGAAGTTGCTGGAGATTGCTATCCATATCACTGAAAAACATCAACTGATCTTGCAGCCAGACTATACCCAAAAAGGCATAGCAAGAGTAGTATCAATACAAACAACACATACTGATAGGCATCATCGGTTGACCCGAATCCGCCACATAACATCATGTAAAAATCCAAAAGAAAGCATACATCATAAAGTTATACAATCAGGGTCCCTTAATAATAACTCCTACTACCCTGATATGCTTCCTGTGAATTTCATTCACCTTTCCCCCAAGTCTCATTTTCCTATTCTGCAGCCAACTCAAACATTAGAGAACACCTCACTCCACTACCTTGTCATATGCAGGCCCCTTACAATCATTAGATCCTACTAGTCATATCATAAATAGGGAAACCTTTCTCGTTACCAAGCCAGACCTTATTATATGACTACCTGTGAGTTTTGAATACTAGTCTTGATTCACTAACCCAGTCATACTTGACTCCCTAAGAACCTTTGATTCTTTAAGTCACTCGTCTTGAACCCATCAAGCAATATACCTCACAACCTCTAGCCCTGTGGCCAACTAGCCCAGACATTACCGCTATGTCAGCTTGTAACTCTTGCCAAAATAGGAATTATGAATGTACAATGGTAACATAATATAACCAGATGACATAAATTAGTCAAGTCCATATGACTACCAATAAGACTCCTAGTCAACAACCGGACTCAACAACCATATAAGTCATGCCCAGCTATGCAAGTAACTAGACCACATATAGTTATGTTACACCTTACAAGTAACACAGACCACCCAAGGATCCCTAGGATATTTTCTATGGCATTTAACATGCAACCCTGGTTTACCGAAGAACCCACCTTTTCTCTTAAACACATCCCAACCCAGCCACTCAAGGGTCAATATGTATGTCAAGTAACAATAAATCCCAGCCCTCTCAGGGAACCAACATGCAATAAACCTCAATTACAGATAAGCCGGGTTCACTCAAGGAACCAACATGTAGTGAACATCAATAACTGATAAGCCCGGTTCACTCAAGGAACCAATATGTAAAGAACATCAATAACAGATAAGCCCCATTCACTCAAGGAACCAACATGTAAGGAACATCAATAATAGATAATCCTGGTTCACTCAAGGAACCAACATGTAAAGAACATCATTAACAGATAAGCTCGATTCACTCAAGGAATCAATCATGAAATAAGTATCAATAAATAACAAGTAAAACTGTACCAGGCGTGGTACCAAGCCAACCAGTGCAAAACTTATACCAGGCGTGTTACCCGAGTCAACCAATAATCTGTATCAAGCATGGTACCCGAGCCAACCAAAAAATCACAGATATCACAGCAATCATAACTACAATGAATACATACCACAGTTGTACAACTAATAAGCATTTAAACAAGTTTATTGTATGAGATTGACACTTAAAATATCACTAACATTTATTCCCATTGTCCGGAACACACATGGTGAAAGTATACTAAAGAAATAGTTATAATGCACACATCATGAATTTGGATTACAACAACCATCACCTACCACGAACACTTATGATTCATTATTCTAACCTTGATGACCCATACGAAGACTAACCCCAGCTTAATCAATTAAGCACATTAGTTCACATACATTAAATCCTGGAATCAATTAGGAGTACACATGCATCCACAGGAAACCCATACCCCAATTAGGAGTACACATGCATCCACAGGAAACCCATACCCAATACCAAGAGCCTGATGCCCCTAGCTCATCCATTCACTTTTTATACCAACTCAGGAAATCCGATATGACCTAGAAACCCTTACAATTAATCAGTATTAGCTCCATGAACCCACCTAAATTTTGGTTATCCGAGAATTAACAACCATAACTTTAATTCAAACAATCACATACAGGATCACATTACTCATAACAGTAAATTTCCACCCCAACCAACAAGATTAAATACGTTTATCCATCTAGACTCTGTGCTTGAAGGCCTAAGAATGAGATCTCCCATCAATCTACAATATATTATGCTTTAAAAATCAGGTCTAAACTACTCAGTTAAACCTAGACTACCTGGACGCCAAGAAACTGTTGTAAAAGTCTGAACATGAACTTCTGGCTCCATGGAGGCAAATTCTGATGAGAACTAGGCATAGAATTTGTGAGTTTTACCCTATCCGAGTGGAAATCCCTCCTCTCCATTGCTTCCAAGCCAAGAGGCAACCTAGGAGGGTTTTTGGAGTAACCCTCATTCTTTTTGCAACTGAATAGGAGAACTCAGAAATATAAAATCCATTTTCTGGGTTACTAATTCCGTCATCCTGCTACAGCGGCCTGTCTGCCGCTACCGCGATGGTGCTATAATGGGAATTTTCTTGCTATAGTGGTATGATGTCAGCCCGAGCAAAATTTCAAATTCTAAAATTTTTCATCGTGTCATCGCAGTTTAAATTTAGGAGCATATATTTGAAAGTTCCCAAACTTGTACCTATAATGATGTGCCTTTTAATAATGATTGAACAGGTCGTTACATCCATACTCGACATCTCTATAGTTACTGTCTTAGAATAATAGTTCAAAATGGCATGATAAGGAGACAACCAAGTCATACCTAATATAATATCAAAATCCTGCATATCCAATATGACCTAATCTACCCAAGTCTAAAAACCCATAACTATAACATAGCATAAATGATACACATGTGTCACCACCAAAGACTCCCCAACCAGAGTAGAAATATGAATAGAAGAATTAAAAACATCAAAGATCAAATCCAGACCCAAGACAAATCTAACAGATATATAAGGATATGTGGAACCTGGATCAAATAAAATAGAAGCCATCCGGTCACAGACAAGAATAGTACCTATTATCACAACATCAGATGCCTCGGCCTCAGATTTGCCCGTGAAGGCATAACAATGAGCTCTATCATCAATCTGGTCAACCTCTTTAGTAGTCTACGCTCCACCCTTCCAAGTTTTACCATTCCTCTGTTACCACCACAACCTCTCTAATTATTGCCTCGCCTACCCTATGGACATCCCCTGCAATTACTACCTCTATCTGCAGGAACAACAACCTTAGTCTGTTGCTACACCTGATTACCTGCTTGCCTTAGATGTCATTCCCTCTTGAAATGACCCAGATCACCATAATGGAAACATCCTCGCTCAAGAGAGGTCCTGTTGGCAGAAGAATAGGAAGCCCCCTGGCCTCTAGGAGCTGGAGACTGCTGAATAGCCCCTAAATAGTCACCTGTAGAAGCTGGCAAGGCTGAATGAATAGGATAAGCTGAATGAACCTGCTGGCTGGGACTTCTGGAATAAGAACTTCTTAGCTAACACCTTAGCCTACCCAACTTGCTTAACTCCTTCCGTTTTCTTCACATAGTCAATCACCTCATTAAAGCTCTTCCTTGCAGAAGTCATGTGAACAGATAGAACCTGTAATTCAGTATTCAAGCCCTTAACATAAAAGCAAATCCTCCCCCCCTTAGTGCCAACAGCTGGGTAGCATAGCGAGACAAGGCATGGAACTTAGCCTCATAAGCTAAAACAGAAATATTGTGCTGTTCCTTGGCCAGAAACTCATTCTTTTTGCGATCCCTCAGAGTACGTGGCACATACTTCTCCAAAAATAGGGCATGGAACTTAGCCCAAGTCATTGGAGGCAAAGCTAATGAATAACACTTCACATGGTCCCTCCACCACTGCTTAGCATCCCCTGCAGTTAGAAAGTCACACACTCCACCCCATGTTGCAGTACAATCCCCAACTTATGCAACCTCTCATAGCAATCTAGGATAAACTTAAAAGCATCCTCATCTTCTGTACCATAGAACGACAGAGGTTTCATCTTCAAGAACTTAGTCAACAACTCATGCTCAGTCCCGATCATGACATGGCTTAACACCAAACAGAAAAATGCATCTGTACCTGAGGCCTCATCCATCTTGGGAGCTAAAGTGGTGGCAAGATGGGCACCCATAACTAAGTAGCCAGCATAGTGGGAGTGGCTACAGTACCATCCAACCCACTCAAGAATGCCAACACCTACTGACTAACCTCAGAAGATATAGGGGGAAGACCTGCACCTCCAACTGGTGCTGCCAGCTCTGGTTTGGTGCCATCCTCATGCACTACCTCAACCTCTTTCTCAATATGATCCTGGGGTGGGGGAGGTGACCCTGGCCTCTGGTCAGCCACTACCTAAGATCCACCCCTGGCAAGTGTCTCTCTCCCCCTTCCCCTTCCCCTTCCTTACCTGTGAACTGCCGGTCCCACAGCTGGCGTTGCTACCCTTGCTCCATTCCATCTAGTCTTCACCATCTGCAGACAAAAGAATGAAGAAAGTCAGATACCAATTTAGATCGCCAAATACCAATTGGAATCAAGTTATAACACAAAGGAAGAAAGAAGAGAGAGTTTCCTAAAGTCCTGTAGCTTCTCGGAGAAAAGTACAGAAGTCTTCATACCATTCTATAAGACTCTACGAGACCCATTTTGGTACAATGAGATCAATGAACCTAGGAATATGATACAATCATTGTCATGACCTAATTCGCCATGAGTGGCACCCACACTAAACCCCCCAGTGGGATAACTAATTTATCAAGCCAACACTTAACCAAACTAAGCAGCTAAAAATAAATTCGATAGATAAACCAAGATTCACATCTTAACTTAACAAAATAGTAAAACCTTTTGAAAACAATCCCCTAGAATCTGAAAGTCGTGTACCAAAACTCTAAACATGTCTAGAAGACAGGGATTCAACCCCAAAACAAAGCAAGTCTAAGTCTGAACAAGGGACTATAACTAATAAAAGAATCCATAGTAGCCCAAAAGATACAGCTCACCCTTGGATTCAGAAGTCGTCAGACCTATATCTAAGGTCTTGCAACCATCGCCAGAATATGTCCTGTACTCAACAAAAGAAGAGCGAGTGCAATATCAGTGCACAAAAATAATAGTATACTGGTAGGATCATCAACCAACTCCAAAATACGAGATATGAACATACAACTATAACTATTAAAATAGGGCAAATATATATAGCCCAAATTAGTGAATATAAACAAAACTCTGAGTCATCAACCTGACTTAATAACCACATGAGACATGTCCAAACATAAATAACAAACCATATATAATTTTGTCACATCCTTTAAGTAACCCGGACCACCCAAAGGATCCTTAAGACATCATCTATGGCGTTCAATATGCAATCTCGGTTTACTCAAAAAATCACCTGAACACTTAAACATACCATCTGACCACTCATGGACCAACATGTAATAATACATCACAACAAACAAGTCTGGTTCACTCATGGAACAAAAACACATAATAACAATTAAACTCGTAGAAGGCATGGTACTCGAGCCAACCATAAGTGAAATGTACCAGGCATGGTACCTGAGCCAACTGATGAGTAACCTGTACCAGGTGTGGTACCTGAGCCAACTGATGAGTAATCTGTACCAGGCATGGTACCCGAGCCAACCAATGAATTGTACTAGGCCTGGTACCCGAGCCAACTGAGGAATCACATATATCACAACAATCACAACCACAATGAATACAAACCACACTTGTACAACCCACAAGCATTTAAGATAGGTTCATTGCGTGAGATTGACAATACAATATTATTTAGCATTCATTCCCCATATTCCCTAAACATGCATTGTAGAAGTAGTACTAGTTAAACAGTTACATGCACACATAATGCAATTTAGGAATATAACAACCATCACCTACCTCAATTCAAGCCTGAATGCTCTACTGAACTGGAGCTTTCCCGTTCCTTGCAACTTTATCTTGATCATGGTTTAAAAACAAGCATACAAACACAGAATCAACCAAATAACCTATATTATCATGGATTACAACTTAATCCCAAACCCCTAGGCCAATTCCATGATCATTCCCCCTGTTCTAGGGCCTTCCCACCATAATTTCACCTAATTACTATCAATTCCATGGTTATGCTAGTGAATTATGGTATGAGAATTCTAAATAACAACTTAAACCAAGAACCCAAGGTTTTTCACCCCAACATTTCCCTTTTACACTTGAAAATACAACCTAGGTTAAGTTAAACCATTTTCTAAGCCCATAACTAATGATTCTAATCCATAAGAATCAAAGTACCAGTTTACGGGGATAATATACATACCTTAACAAAGAATTTTGATGAAATTTGTTGAGAATCTCCCAAAATTGCCACAGCTCTCCCCAAAACATTCTTGTGAAATAATGAACATTTTTGGGGAAGTTTCTACATTTACAATGACTAATCCTGCTATAGCGGAGCTAATCGCCTTTGACTCCTGCTATAGATGAAATTTCTCTGCTATAGCAGCATTGCGGTAGCAATGTGTCACCTACTATAGCGGTTGATACGGGACAGAAACTCAGAAATCTTTCCAGTTTTTCCCATTTCACAACACACCCTTAAACCATGATGTTCCAAACCAACCCCTTTATGTCAAGTTCGATATTGAGAGTTCTACTCACCCAAAAATTCAATTTTGAAAAGTCCTACAGACTCTTTAATGCCTTAGCTAATAGAAAAATAAGCTAAAACTTAATCATTGTTGACACCCAATTTTTACCCTCCACATTACGTATTAACCTTGAGCCTTTTTGATTTTAAACAATTTTTGAAAATAATTGTTTTTGTGAAAAAGTATAAAACATTTTCCAAATCAGCTTTATAATAGTCTTGAGTAACAATTTATATCTTTCATATTTAGTTATGTAGAATTTATATAAGTTTACTTAAAGAACTATTTTAAAGATTAATAAGAAAATCCTTTTAAAAGATTAAATGCTTGATTTTTCTCAAAAATTATTTCCAAATGAGAGATTAATTGAGTAAATTAATTTCATAGTTTCAAAATGAGGTAATCATGTGTTTAATACCATAATTATTTTCAATTTATTAAATTCATTAAAGCTCGAGGATAATTGTAATCAGTTCATCTATATTTCAAATCTAGCCTATGTCTTAAAGACTATCTCAATTTTAGCCGAATTTCACCTATTCATGCTTAATTCGGTTATTTTCTTAAGATTAAAGCAAATGTGGCCACATCTTAAATACCCCTCATAACCCATTGCTTCCCCAACAAATTGGGCCAGCCTAAACCTGCCAGCCCACTAAGCCCACTCTCTCCCGCCTCACCCTAGCCCAACCCAACTCCCATATACCCTTCTTTCCCTTTCTTCTCTCATCAGACAAAGCCAAATGACCCTTATCACCTCTCTCTCTCTCTCTTTGTTAACCCATAAAACAACAACAAACTCTCCTTCAAATCCCAGATGCAAACGATGATGAGAACAGCTCCAAACAATGCCCCAACGTCGTTAAAATTCCCAAATTCCATCTATTTTTCTGTCAAGTCGCGAGCTAGCCAAACCAAGAAGGGTCCAAAGCCCTAGGTGGCATCTAATCCGTGATTTTAGGGGAAAATTGTACAACTTCTTACAACCCCTTTGCTGTCCAAGCTCATCCGTTGGAGGATTTTGAATTTCTCTTCACGAAATTCCCAAAAGACCCATCGGATTTCCCCCCAAATTTTCCCAAAATTTCCCTATATAAACCCTCCCCTTTCATTATGTGAGGTAGCTGGATTTGGGGAAAAATTTGAGGATTTTCGAGAAGCATTTCTCTAATCCTACGTAACCAAGTCAGTTTTCAGAGAAAAACACATTAAAATTCGAGTTCTGGCGAAATTGTTTCAAGTTCCGATGGTGTCGAAGTTCCCCGTTGAAATCTCATTTGTCCTAGTCGCTGCCCACCAACAGGTAATATCTCGTTCCACCCTTCTGTTCTCTTTCATGTATTTTCGTTAGAATTAGTAGAATACTTTGGGTTTAGGCTGGTCTTGTTTGGGGATAATTGTGTGTTGAAGTTGCTATCAATTTTTCTCTTAAACTCTGGAGGATTAGTTGATATTGATTGCTGTTACGAAATCATGTAAGTATTGCTTGGTATTTGTGTGGATTTTTGTTCAAAGAGTTAATTTGTCAAAAATAAATAGGCTATTTTCGAGAGCGAATCTTTTGGGGCATGTATTGTTAAATTCACTGGTTTGTGTGTGATTCTTATGTGTTCAAATTCTGTTCAATGTTTAACCCTCTGAAATGTGGTGTTAACTCTTTTATTTTTGCTATTAGTACGACTGTGTAGCAAATGTCTAACAGTAAAAACCCCTTGACATGATCTCTTATTTTGGCTTTCATCTTCAACTCACTCTTTTGGTCGAAAGGGAATATAACTCATAGCCTTATTTGCATTTTTGTCATGAAAAGGAATACTTTGGCTACTATGAGTTAGCTTTGAAGTTGATCACATCTAGATGATTATGTGTTAGTTTTTCTCCATTATTTAAAGTTGTTTTAAGTCTTAGTTGGTTTCTCCTCTTGCTATCATCTGCTTGTCATATTTGATGATATGTGTTGTATGTTTCTCCCCTTTCCTTTTGTGCTTCAAACCTGTTTCTCCCCTTTTCGTGTGTGGTTCACTGTTGTAAGCAATTTGATCAAGTCTTAGACTCCTTTATTTTTGAAATAAGATCATATCTCTATGCTTGTGCAATCAATACTAGTCCGTCAAAACATTACCTCGCTTGTTGTTTGGCCGACTTAAATGTTGATCTCCCCTGTTTCTTGAAGCATTTCACCAGTCTGTTTTTCTTTTTTAAACTCGAGTTTAGTTTCATAAAGCCTGATCTTCTATATTTAATAATGAACTCTGTTTCGAAATTGAAGCAATGGAGAGTGTGTATTCATTATTTCGAGCTTATGTCACCTGCTATTTGATATATCCTACATGAGAATCACTCTATGTCTTCTTTGCTCTAAATGATAAAATCAAAGGTCATGTTTGGGTCTTCTATCAGGTGTTCTTCATAGTTAACTTCAATTAAGCATGACCGTCTCTCACCAGTTTCAAGCTTAGTCTAGAGTGTCAAATGATTGATAATGTTTTCTCTTAATTATGTATTGACTCAATCAGTTTGAACAAATTCCGTTAAGGTTTCATTCCCTTTCCCTTAACCCTCTATGTCATGTCTGGATTTTATCAAGTCAAACTGCTTCTGTAAATGCATTACTAAGTGCCATCGTATTAGAAGGGTATGAACTTGTCAAAAAACAGATCTGTATGGTTTCCCTTTTAACCATGTTTGATTCTATAATCTACTTTCTGGATTTGAAAGTTAAAGGTGTATGAAATAGTTTTAAATGCCATACCTTATCATGAGCAAATGTTTGGAGTCTATTTTCTTCTTTATTTTCCCTTCCCCTCAGAAAAGTTGTGCTAGGGGTCAGTATATTACACTAATAGAGTCTAAAACTATTTCTGTAATTGTTGAAATGTTAGGTTCAGGGGCTGTTATTAAGCCAATATTTGGGAAAATTCGTATTGATTTACTTCTTGTTAACCTTCCTTGCTCTATCTCTTTGGTGCGCTATATTTTTTTTAAGAAAATAGATCTAGTTGTTCTCTACTGTTTGGGAGTAGTCCATCATGTTACAATTCCCTTGCCTTTGCCTGAAATCTAATTTCTTCAAGTCTGAGTCTTTAAAATGAATAGTCTGCCAACAAAGAAAAATGTATTTGGGTGTGATATATGACTTTGCTTAACATGTTTAAATCGACATGTTGAAATTGGTTCTTGGGCAAATTCTAACCCAACTTTCTTTCTTTGTCACATGAATTGTTCGAGCCCACGAGGACTCATCTTCCATTGTATATCCGGGTTTGAGTTCAAAACCCAACGAACTTCTCTGAGTCAGCTTCGTCATGAAAATAAATAAATAAAGCCAACAATGATTTGAAAGTTGATATATAGTGGGTACATCTTGTACATGGGCTGATAAAAGAAAGAAAATGGGTGCAAAACCCACGAGCATACAACAACAGTAGTCCAACAGACAGGAGGTGGAGAAAATTGGACCTGAGTCCAAAAAATTGTGAAACAATGGGCCTCAAAGCCCAACTTAGATGTTTTAGGACAGGATTTGGACCAAAGTCCAAATTAATTAAGCCAAAGAGCTTAATTAACTCTCTCTCTCTTTAACTCTTTATTATGTAGCTTAGAAATTATTATTGTTGTTTTAATTGAATTCTAACTTTAACTTAGTTGAATTATTCCCAAAAGACAAATATTTCTGGTTTAGTACTTGGCATTTTCTGCATGAAAAATAGTAAAGAATCTTTAATTTTAGTTTATCCGAATTAAGCATGTTTTTCCTCTTTTCTTTGTTAAATCAGCCCTTTATGTGTATCAATTCTAAAAATTAATCCTTCTAGATCTTCCATGTTTTTGAAAGAAATCATTTTCGCCAATCAAAACAAGATGTTTTTTTTTCTCAAAGTTAACAAATCAAGACCTTTTCTTTAAAAGAGTTAGTTAAAATAAGTTAGTTTTTAAACAAGTTTGGATAATCGCGAGTTAGTGAATGTTTCGAATGCCTTAAAAACCTTCTCAAAATATTAATAGGAACTTCTTACCCATAATCTCTTTATTTTTAAAATATTTATCTGTTTTAGATTTTAGAAATTTTTAAAGGTTTTTTTAATTTTTCTTAATTAATTAAGTGGCGATTCTTGCTCAAAATTGAAAACGTTTTTGAAACATTAAATAGATTTTTCGAAATGATTTTCAAAACAAGTCATTTTTCCTGTAAAATAGAAATGGTGACTTTGCTGGGGATAATTCAACTAGGTTCTAACCTTATTGTTTGCAACTAACCTTTTTGACTAACTATTCAGATTGTAATAATTAGTAATCTTTATTGCTTTCCTTGTTTATTATTCTCGCAAAATAAATTGTCATTGCATCTCATAGCATATTCCACAACATGGCATGCGATTTTATTTACATTTTAGGGAGGTTCACGATCCCGTGGCCTCTCGCTATAAATAACACTTTCTCGAAAATACGATAGTTTACGGGTACGTCATGCGTCCAATGAATATCGTTATTTTCAACCCAAGTTGTCCACTTGAGACCCGGTCTATTTTAAAGAAAACCCACTCTAGACACCTAGGGTTGAGCGAAACCAAATTCTGAAATAGGCATGGACCTAAGACGTCTTAATATCCAAGGGATATTAAGTCCATTAGTGAGACCATCTTGTGTTCGAAAGACCCATGACCCGAAAAAACAATCATCCCCTATGTGTTCAATTGAAGGATGTGATGTCGAGTTGTACGGACCATTGTCCCTCAGGATTGGGATACATTTATATAGTTTTTTTTTTGAAGATTTTCCATCTGAAAGGCATTCGGAATTTGCAAGAAGTCTAAGAAGTTTGAGAACGAAGGACCAACCACGACGGCCTAGTTTAGGATTGTACCCCTGCGTGGGACTGATTTTGATGTACATTCCTTTTCCCGCAATTTTATGCTCTCATTTTATTTAATCAATATGTATAAATATATTTTGGGGCGATGGAACGTTTACAAATGACATACACATCCTTCAATTCGTTAGGCCTACCTTTGGCATAAAAAGGTCATATATCTGTATAGGACGCGCTATGAACTGTTATGTGATATAACTATCTTACGTGCTTATGTGCGTTGCTCGAATCAAAGGTGAATTGATACGCTCCTATATTTTAGAACCAATAGGCAGGATAAAATCTCATCGTGCAAAGTTCGATCAAAATCGCTCTTGGAGTTCAATATCCTTCAGTCCTAGTCTGAGATCGCGCAAACCCTTTGGAGCCAACTATAAAAGTCACTTTTCAAATAACCCCTCCCCCAGCTCCACAAAACCCTCAACCGATTTTTTATACTCAACCTATTTACCAAGCTCCACAACCAAATATGCAACCCATTTACCAAGCTCCACAACCAAATGTACAACCCACTTACCAAGCTACTCATCAAAACTTTCAAGTGTATCAAAAGGTTCTCGAGAACCAAATCAATCACTAGGTTCTGCCTCCCGCTAATATCAATCTCCCTCGCCCTAATCTAGAAAAGAAAGTTCCTTGAACTTTCACCCAGCTGGCTGAAACAAGAACTCAGCTGTACGAAAGATTGAAGGCTGCCAGATTTATCCATCCTATTCCACCCAAACCTGCAAATCCTGACTCTCATTTCTTCGGGGATTACCAATACTGTGCTTATCATTCCGGAGGAGTCGGACATGATACCGAAGATTGCATGAACCTAAGGCACATAATTTAGGATTTGATTTATCAAAGAGTGGTCACACTACAAACAACACTGGTTAATGCTAATAATAATCCACTCCCGAATCATGGAGGAGCCACTGTCAACATGATAGAAGTCGATGACGAATGGGTTATGTGCAAGTCAATAGTGATGGTTAGTCCTAAAAAGCAAGAAATGCTAGAAAAGTCTATAGCTACTTTAAGTATTGCTGAACTACCCTTTGAAGGGTTAACGCGCAACAAGTCCTTGCACGTCACTGTCAAATGTCAAGAGAAGATGATCGATGATGGATCGGGGCTGAACATCTATCCGTTGTCCATATTGAATCAGTTGGAATATGATCTGGGAAAGATTCGCCAGAGCAGGGTTAATGTAAGAGCTTTTGACGGAGGTCAAAGGGACGCTATTAGAGAAGTTAGCCTGTACTTCCAAATGGGACCCGTCGAGTTCCGTACAGAATTTCAAGTCATGGATATTACCACTGGTTATAACTTACTTCTGGGAAGGCCATGGATCCATGGAGATGGAGCCGTACCATCAACTTTGCACCAGACGGTGAAGTTCATTTGGGAGGAACATGAGGTGGTTATCCACAGAGAAGGAAGTCACTCGAGCCATCCTAACGGCTGTGTCCCTGTGATTGAAGAGGTCCCAAGGGGAATAGATTTCTACACTGTAGAGATCGTCAATGCCACTGGAAAAGGTCTTGCTCCTCAAATTTCTATGCCACCTATATATAAAGTTCTCGCGACTGCGATGCTAAGGAGTGGGTACGAGCCAGGTTCTGGGCTGGAAAAGAATTCTAATAGTATGATAGAGCCTTTAAGCATCCCTAGACAGTTGACCAGGCATAGACTAGGTTATATGGCCCGAAAAGACAAAGCAAGCGTTGAAGAGAAGAAGAAATCGGGATCGCCTAAGCCGCTTCCTCACTTATATTAGTTATTCCGGTTCGTACTGCTCCCGCAAGCAATGGGTTAGAGGATGGAATAAGGAAGCTGTTTGAGGAATGCGATGCCATAATAGATAAAATCCCTGAAGCCTCCATGATCAGGGACGCCGAACCTAGCGAAACGTTTCAGAACTGGGCCGCAACTCCCCTCATGACTCTCCACTCGGCTGGGTAGACAAAGACTCTATTTTTATGAAAAAATCGATGATGGTCCGGATGAGGTTCCACGACCCACCCTTTATGTTTTAATGTTCCTCATACTATTTACTGCTTTCCAAAAGGCATGAACCTACATTCGTGTGGGTTGTAGCCATAGTTTTTGAATATTTTCGGAATTTCAATGAAAGCCTCCTTATTTCTAAAATATTTACTATTCAAAATTATTTTTGTTTACTTGTTATTGTCTAACCCATTTTGTTTTGGTTTCGATAATAATAAGTTAAAGCCTGCCACTGTCATGTCATGTCAAGAGCTTAACAAACAAAGCAAGCTAGATAATGACAATTCTGAGGAATATGTTGAAGATATCATGGTCCTTGAACGAACGATCAAGAAGTCTAAGAACTTTGAAGACCAGAAAAAGCCCCACCTAAAAGAGTTTGAGGTGGTCAATCTAGGAGGCAACAATCAAGTTAAAGAAATCAATGTCGGTGTGCTCAAGCCATACATCGACGTCTTTGACTGGTCCTACAATAATAAGACGAGAACGAGCACAAACATCATCTCCCAAAATATATTGGTCAACCCTGAATTCATTCCGGAGAATGGACAGTTAATCCTTTCCTCCCACGAGATAAAGGAAAGTTTCACCAAATTGACAAGGACTATACATCATCCAAAAGGTGCTATTTGGAGGAGCTTTAATTTTGTCCGAGATAGATGATCAAGTATGGTTCAAGCCTATATCAACTCCGATGCTACATTGAGATACCATGCCTGAGGATAGCTTTTTTGTCTCATTTTCCTTCCCTGTACTCGCATTTTCTAATTGTAATCGCTTTGCACTTAGTAAAAGCTTAAAAATATCCCTATCCTCTATGTACGAACTACGTCTGACCTGAATTCTCAAGAATGAGATACGTAGGCGGCCTGTATCAGATTCAGTCAACCCCTTAGAAAAATCTATCTTTCTCCTTCCTATCTTGAACTACGTTCGACCTGAATTCTCAAGAATGAGATACGTAGGCGGCCTTTGTCGTCTTCGGTCACCCCTTTGCTTATTTCAAACAATCTCCTACTTCAAGTGTGAGAACTATGTTTGACCTGATTCCTGCCTCAACGGGATACGTAGGAGGCTTTTGTCGTCTTCGGTCACCCCTTTGCTTATTTCTAACATTCCCACTTCGAGTGTAGGAACTATGTTTGACCTGATTCCTGCTTCAACGGGATACATAGGCGCCACAATGGCTCGGTCATATCACCCCAGGAAATGGAAACTGGGGCAGAATTTTTGAGAAAAGAGTCTCAAAAATTCAGAAGATGAAGGTCATTTCCAACAAAATAAGAAAAGGCTTATGGATACGTAAACGCCACAACAGCTCGGTCATATCGCCCAGGAAATGGAAACTGGGGTAGAATTTTCGAGAAAGGAATCTCAAAAATTCAGGAGGCAAAGAGCATCCTCCAGCAAGTCAGAATACAGAATGAGCCAAAGAGCAACCAAAGTGAATATCGAGAAAGAATCTCGTAAATCCTCACAGAGTCTCAAGTCTCATGCGTATGGAATGAGATTCATCATGAAACCTTTAATTGGGGTAGAAATTTTGAAGAGGACCTCAAAATTTCCACCGAGCTTCATTTAAGAGTTTAGAAACAAACTCCAAAGAATTCCCCAACACCGAGAGATCAGAGTCTACTTCAAAAATTCCCAGTCCTTGGTGGATTAATGCCCAGCTGTGACAGATTCCTCGAAAAGCATTTCCGAACACCCCAGTCATGACGACAAAGGATCTCCAGAGTCTGCCAATAATATGTTAGAAAATGTCAAAGCCTTGAGTAAAGAACATTCATTGGGCTAGCACATGACATGACGGGCAGAGACCTTTCCAAACTATCTTTTTTCCAAATCCTTGTTTTCCAAAGAATTTGTTTAAAGATCATTACAAAAACTAGTTTTACTCCTTAAGTCTACTATTGCCCGAGGAGAGTCGAGAGCGACGAGTACTCGAGATTGGAAAGCATCCGGAGAAGACAAAACGAGGAGCAGAAGATCAAAGGAGGTCAACACAGACCAATTTTGGCAAAAAACTAACAATTTTTTTGTGGATGCAGGTTGTCCCCAAAAGTATGTTAGAAATAAGTCCCTCATTATCCAACGCGTTCAAAGAAATTCAACGAGACTAGACGCCCCAAAATTTGGTGAGAAAAGTCAAAGTAGCGGAAAGAAGCCAAAGATGGAAAAAGTCCCTAGAACGGGTGAATCTTCTTGTAGTTCACAGAAACTACCAGATAAAGAGAGACTGACAACGTCCTTAAGTCCCCAAATGGATCAGGACATTTTGGTCAGTTTTGAATTGGGACACCAAATAAGAGATCGATGACATTCTCCGCCAATGCCCGACAAGTCAGAAATTATCACGAACAAATGATGTTCCAAGACGGTATTTATGGCTATCCCCAGAAATGGACATGACCATTTCATTCACATTTCAAATGAAAGTCTTTTTTGATTAGCTTCATAAACGTCATCTTTAAAGTTTTTCAAATTTGACTGTGGTCCGTAGTAAGAGCGACACCGTGTATACTAACTGTTTGCCTTGAGCACAGGTACCCATAAAGGAGTCGACATGACAAAATAACGACCAGAGGTGATGTTTTCTATGACTTTACCATGGGACATTGCATCACACGGCACTACATTGCATCACATTTTGCATTCATATTGCACCATGTCACATTGCATCATGCTGCATTACATCACAATGCATCATACTGCATTACATGGCATAAGCATTATGTCACATCATATTATTTCATACCACATTGCATCATATTATATTATATTGCATTGTATTGTATGGCATTATATCGCAGGAACCATGTCAAGAGGACCATGAGTTGCTAAAGACACGAGTTTGTTTGCTTAGTTGAGTCGTCGTATTATTGTTTTGTGTCATGTTGCTTGAGGACAAGCGAACGTTTTAAGTTGAGGGTGTTGATGTGCTGCCAATTTACGGCACTTTCGACTCCTTTTTACTAAGAACAATCGTACGTTTTCAAGCAACCATTGTCGTTGTTGATGTTTTTATGTTGTATTTTCAGGAAATGGAGACAAACGTGGAAACGGAAGGAAATACGCGAAAAAGAGAATTCTGGATAAGAGTGACGGCCCGTCACACATGTGACGGTCCGTCACAGTGACCGTCACACCAAGGCAGCACCACTGCCTAGTGGTGACGGCCCAGGCGATGGTCCGTCAAGCCAGTGACGGTCCGTCAGCCTGGCCGTCACACCTGGGCAGTCCACGATGCGGAATCCGAGCATTTTTGGGATTGGTTTCCTAGACTCCTATAAATACCCTATGTTAGGTTTATTTTACATATCACCTTTCAAATAGTTTTTACACGTTTTTACAATAGTTTTAGGAGTTTTAGTCGACTTGGAGATCAAGAAACACGTTTTCTACTTCTTGAATTCGTGTTCTTGAATCGTTCTTGGGGATCGTGTTATTTTCTTGTTCTTGGAATAATTGAAGATTGTTTTCACTACATTGTAAGGATCTCTTTTCTTTATTATGAATATAACTTTCTTCTATTCTTCTACAAGCATGATTAACTAAACCTCCCACAACTAGCGTTGTGGGAGCCATGGCAAAAATAGCGATATAGATTCCGGGTAGCGTTGGGTTCGATATATGTATTGTCACGTTGTTAATCATTCATTATTTAACGTTTTCTAGTGGTTGCAAATATTAGAACATGCCTAGGTTTAAGTTTGCTTGAGTAAAGAGATTAAAACCGGGAAACTTGATTAACAACAAGGATTCGAGACTACTAACTCTCGTCTAATGATTAATGTTGTAACTAGATTAATCTACTTGATGTTTAGGATTGAAACCTAAAAAGCACATCTTTTCGAGGTCGAGAGAATAGAAAAGGAAATTTGTCTATTTGGTTGAGAAACGTTTAGACGATACCATTACTTCAATCACATCGTGACACGCATATAAAAAGAACCCGATTAAGCTTAGGATCGACATTGTTACCAACCCATGGTAAACACTTCCCTAGTTCATTCTCCTATTGACTATCATTCATACGTTAATTGTTCGTTTTGTTTACGCATTGTTTACACAAAACCCCCCCTTTATTTACCGGAACCTATTGACCATTAGTCACATAATTCACTAAAGACTTGAACTTTCACCATATTCTCTGTGGGATTCGACCCCAACCTTTGTTGGGTTCTATATTTGACTACGACCGCTTACGCTTCTTTAATTAGAGGTGTAGTTTGGGCGTTATCAAAAAGTGGCGCCGTTGCCGGGGAATACGATTGTTTGTTAAGTCCGATGTGTTTATTTGACTCTTAGTCATAATTTCCTGCTTTACGTTTATTTGTTGTTTTTGTCTTTGACAGGGTACACAGTTGTGCATGCCAAGTACCCGAGGTTCGGGGGAACAAATTTTACCTTACGACCCCGAGCTTGCTAGAACATTGAGGCGGAAGATGGCCGCACAACTAGAGGCAGCGAGGATCGCTGCAGAACTGCAGGCCCAACAAAATCTAAATGCTGGTGGTCTGCAGGATGATGTCGCACGGAATGATGAGGATCTCGATTTAGATGGAGTTGGCGCTACGGGCGCAATTGCTCTTCCACCGCTAGCGCCCGGAGCCAAGTTCAACATCACTAGCACGATGATCCAGCTGTTGAACTTGAGAGGAGTGTTCCGAGGTGCCACTGGGGATGATCCAAACCAGCACCTAATGAATTTTGTGGGCATATGCAAGTCGTTCGAACTGCCGGGCGTGAGTCAGACAACGATCAGGCTCAGGTTGTTTCCGTTGTCTCTGTCTGATGAGGAAGCATTGTGGTTGACAGAGCTGACCCCCGACTCTATCGCAACATGGGGAGAGTTGAGAGGAGCTTTCCTAGAAAGATTTTTTAGCAACTTCAGGCAGCAACCGCACGAAGCACTGCCCGAGACTTGGTTGCGATTCAAAAAGAAGATAACACAATGCCCGAACCATCAGTTGACCGATAACTTCTTGATGCAAACGTTCTACCGGGCACTAAATTCGGCTACCAAGCCGACGTTAGACAACGCAGCAGGTGGTGCATTCATGGGTCTCACCTTTGTTGAGGCCACAACTACTTTGGACAGGCTCACCAAAACCAACAGGGCCTGGCACACACGAGATTCAGAGGTTGCAGCTAGCACCTATACCGTTGGTATGTCAGCAGAGCAGCGTAGGAAAGAGGAGGAGCACGACCAAGACATGGCGCATCTAAAAACACAGTTGGACCTACTGACCAAGCACTTGTTCTCAGGAGGTATGGAGAAGGTACAAGCGGTGGGTTCCCAAGGTATGGAGACTGAGGAGGCGAATTACTTGGGGGGTTTCCAGGCCAATGGCCAGGGAAACCAAGGTCGGAACTACCAGAGAGACAACCACTATGAGAAAGATGGTTATAGAGATCGCGATCAAGGTAGCTGGAGGAATAACACCGATAGAGGTGGGTTGTATGTACCACCTGGTAATCGGGACAAAGCTGGCAATGAGGCAGGGACTTCCAAGCTAGAGAACATGATGGCGAAGATGCTGCTGAAGGTAGAATCGACTGACTCTGGGGTGAAGGAGATAAGGACTGAGTTATCAGCCATGAGTCAAATAGTGGAGGCGCATTCCACTTCAATTAAGCAATTGGAGCAGCAAGTGGGGCAAATCTCGGCATCTCTGAACCAAAGGAAGATAGGTACCTTGCCGAGTGACACAACTAATCCGAGGAATGACGCAAGCTGTATGGCGATCACCACAAGAAGCGGAAAAATATTACCGGAATCACATCCGGTAATTCAGACTCAAGTTGATGTTGCGGATGATGAAGAGGCGGTAGAGGAGGAAATACCAAAACCCGCAGAGAAACCGAAAAGCCTCCAACTATGATGCCTCGGCCACCAACTCCGTTCCCACAGCGTTTGAAGAAGAAAGCTGACGATGGTAAGTTCCGGAACTTCATGACCATGCTGAAGCAGATTTCAATAAACATACCATTGGTGGAAGCGCTGGAACAAATGCCCGGTTATGCCAAGTTCATGAAGGACTTGATTACAAAGAAGAGGTCGGTAAGTTTTGAACCGGAAGACAACCTCCACCATTGCAGCGCCTATTTCTTCAAGGTCATTAGTCGAAAAGAAGGAAGATCCAGGCGCATTTACTGTTCCCTGCACTGTTGGGAAGCTCAATTTCGGGAAAGCCTTATGTGATCTGGGTGCTAGCATCAACTTGATGCCGCTAGCCGTCTATAAACAACTGGGTTTGGGAGCTCCTAAACCAACGTCCATAAGAGTGATGATGGCTGACCGCTCAGTAAAGAGACCTGTGGGAATATTATCTGATGTGCTAGTAAAGATCGGTAAGCTTATATTCCCAGCTGACTTTGTGATCTTGGATTGCGAAGTGGATTTCAAAGTTCCCATTATCTTGGGACGACCATTGTTAGCCACAGCAAGAGCATTGGTCGACATGGAGAAAAACGAGCTGACCTTCCGATTGAACAATGAAGTGGTCAAGTTCGATGTGTCCAAATTGATGAAGCAACCAAGTGACATGAGGGTGGTCGCGGTCATCAATGCTATTGAGGAAATCTCTGCGGATGTGTATCTGGAGGAGAAGGGTTGTGTTGAAACCCGAGCTGTTATGAGAGTAAAGTCGCGATCGCAAAAGAACGAGCAGGTGAAGGAAAGCGGTGAAAATAAATCAAGAAAACAAAAACACCGCAAGAGAATCTGCAAAGAAAGAGCGAAGAAGTTGTCGCGACTAGCGATGGAGCCCAAAAAGGAAGCTGGAACGCCACACTCCATCGAGTTCTCTTGTTTTGGAGACCCCGGCGGTCTCCAACATCATTCCAGAATCTGAGTCATATCGATGTCACATGTATTCCTTTCTCTCACAGTTTTTAGCTTTCATATGGCTGCATTGGGGACAATGCATCAACCCAAGTTGAGGGTGTGGGGAAACCTGTGAGTCACCACCGAGGGTTTTTGTTGCCGTGTTTCTTTTCCCTCCGGTGTGCTATCTAGTAGAACCGGTATGTTTAGGTTGTTAGTTTAAATTTTCGTTTTTTTTAGTGTCTATAGTGATGAATGGCGTTTTTGTTAACTAAAACGAGGCCCCTTTTAAAATTTTTCTGGTTTTGTACTTATGTTGAAATGATTGACTGTCTGGATCCTCGAATGTCATTGTGTGATTATGATTAGAATGAGTATGCTTAAGCCGAGCGGTTGTTTTGATAGTTGGTAGTGATATAGTTTCTTGGTGCCAAGAGTGTGTGAGATTATTGTTGTAAATTCATACTCTGTGCATGCATCTAGAACTTGCCCGGTCTATTTTGTTAAGTTTGAAGTTTGGTTGCTTAGGAAACAATCACAGGCCCTTTTTGTGTGCAGTCCACTTAACCTAAAAGACCGTCCAAATATAAATAATCCCTTTGATCCCTGTTTGAGCCATAATTAACCTTGTTCTTTCAATAACCTGTCACCATTCCTATTTAACTTTGAATCCCTATGTTGGCCCTGGTCCTTCCTTGGACATCGTGCACCTCAACTCAGGCAATCAGCCTAAGTTGAGGGTGGCTACTATAGAGGTAAACCCTGCTTTGGCCCTGGTCCTTCCATGGACATTGTGCACCTCAACGCAGGCAATCAGCCCAAGTTGAGGGTGGCTACTACAGAGGTGAATGATAAGAAAAAGAGGATGAAGAATGATTGGTTGGGAATAGAATGAAAATTCGGGTGTGTGCCTAAGAAAAGAAAAGAAAAATAAAAAGAGATGAAAAAGATCGAAAAAGTAATAAAAAGAATTGTCAAGATAAAGAGGCCGCACCTGTAGCTAGAGAAAAGGAAATAAAAAGGTGAATAAGGATGGACAAAAAGTTATGCGGTAATAAGACGTCGATGGTTCCAAGGAGGGCTTAGTCACTAACCCCTAAATGTATCCTACCTGCACCTGAAGCCTCACTACAAGCCTAAACAAGTCCTGTAGTGATTCTGAGCGGCTTTCTGAAGAACCGAAATAGAATAGTAAGGGCAAGCCTATGGTATTGCATGTGCATTGTTTGAAATCGTTTGTGAGTGTGAGCGCTTACCTAGTCCCAAATCTTGTGTGAGGGATTTCTTTGTGGTGAGGGCACCAAGATGTCTGTATTGCCTATTGATTGTTAGGGTAGCTGCGCGTGTGTATGTAGAGTATTCTATCATATCGGAATGACATGTTTGGATCCTTGCAAGTTAGTGTTTCATACATTGTGTGCTACAAGGGAGCTTAATTTAATGAACTAATGAATGACCATGAGTTGCTAAAGACACGAGTTTGTTTGCTTAGTTGAGTCATCGTATTATTGTTTTGTGTCATGTTGCTTGAGGACAAGCGAACGTTTTAAGTTGAGGGTGTTGATGTGCCGCCAATTTACGGCACTTGCGACTCCTTTTTACTAAGAACAATCGTACGTTTTCAAGCAACCGTTGTCGTTTTTGATGTTTTTATGTTGTATTTTCAGGAAATGGAGACAAACGTGGAAACGGAAGGAAATACGCGAAAAAGAGAATTCTGGATAAGAGTGACGGCCTGAGTGACGGCCCGTCACACATGTGACGGTCCGTCACAGTGACCGTCACACCAAGGCAGCAACACTGCCTAGTGGTGACGGCCCAGGCGATGGTCCGTCAAGCCAGTGACGGTCCGTCAGCCTGGCCGTCACACCTGGGCAGTCCACGACGCGGAATCCGAGCGTTTTTAGGATTGGTTTCCTAGACTCC